>NSJW01000205.1:0-1200000 GCA_019955255.1 Castanospermum australe
ACCCTTTCCTCCTTTTCTCCAGCATTTCTGCTTCGGTGAGTCTCTTGAATCCGATGCTCTTCTTTGGGTAATTACTCCCTTTAGTAGAGCGTGATTTTGCTGACTTCTGCCCCACGATTCCCACCTTGGAGCAGTTTGTGAGTAAGAGCTTCCCTCGGTGGCACCCTTATAGCTTGGAAGGGGCCTAGTCCCTCCCTTCTGCAAAGTTGTTCTGCTGGAGAAATAAGGTTCGGTCCTTTTTGAAACTCACCCCCAGTTCTTCTCCCCTTCCCACAGCCAAGTTTCCCTTTTCCAACTAGCAAAGCCAAGTCCATCAACTCTGACAGTGACCCCAACCAGTGAAGCTTAATTTCTGCTCTCACTTCCTCTTTCAGGCCGTTGAGGAATATTCCCTTTAACATGCTCTCATCAGCTACTGCAAGGTACCGTTGAGGAGCTCAAATTGCTCACGGTATTCCATGACAGACCCAAACTGGTGGAGTCCCAACAGCAACTCGTATGGGTTCTGGGCTAAAACAGGTTGAAACTTTCGCACCACAGCAGCCTTAAACTCTGTCCAGCTTGCCTGTGGATTGCGAGTTTCCCACCAGGCATACCAGTTTAGTGCCCTCCTTTCCATGGCTACCATAATAGCGTCCAATTTCTCATGATCTCCCAAAGAATTCACCTGAAAACATCTCTCTATCTTATTCACCCAGCCAAATGCATCCTCACTTGTGAATACCGGTATCTCCAACCTCTTTCCTCTGTCTTCCCCCGAAGGGTTCCGGGTGGATCCTGTGGCAGTCCCACTGGAACCTGCTCTTCCATACAGCATGTCCTCTCCTTCTTCCTCAGCCACCTCACCGGTCTGTCTCCTGGGAAGTATGGTTTCTTTCCCTTTCATCCACTGCAGAATCTGCTGCTAAACATGCTCCATCCTGGCCATTTGAGCTCCCTTATCCTCCCTGTCCTGCCTCGTCTCCACCCTTTCCTGTTGTGTCTCCACTCTCAGCCGGTCAAGTTCGTGTCTCAATTGCTCCACTCCTTTCTCCAACGTCTCAACACGGTTCTCTGTTTTAGACCTCACCATTCACGGCCCCCTGAATCGGGAGCTCTTGATACCAATTGATACGACCTTGAGAGAACCACACCCCAAAAGCTAGCTATTGAGGTAGGCAGAGCCCAAGCCATATACCCCACATCAAGAATCCATACTTCCAATGTGGGACTCAAGTCCCATACCTTGCAATTGGGCATAACATTCCACCACGCTCCGCAACCCCGGCGCCCACGCGGGCTGGCTGTGCACTAGCCCTTTTAACTAGTCTCGGGAGAACACTGCAAAGCCGGTGTCACCACCTGCGCCACTCGTTTGCAACCGAGAGACATGGTGGAAGGCTCTGATACCAATTTGTTAGGAACCTCCCTTTCAAGTACCAGAAACTGGGATTGGAGCCCAGAATTTACAGAGTGCAATACTGGAAACTAAAAGAAAATTACACAGAAAGAAAAATAAGGCCCAAGCTTTCGAGAGGATTGATCTCTCCAATGCCAGAAACTCACTCCAGAATCCTCTTCCCCCTCTCCGTAATTTCCCTCCTTTACATATTCTGCTCTCAGAATCCGTAACTGCCACTACCCATTCATAACTGCCATTGCCCATATCCCACTCAGCAGTCAGCTATGCAGCCTGCATTACTGCCCCATGCTGGCCTGTTCCACTTTTTCTCTCTCTCCCAGCCACGTCTGTGATCCGTTTGCAGCTCATTGTGTTCTCCTGCACTGCTTTTTTGCTGAGCTGCTTCTCCTCCCTTAACTCCCTCATGTAGTGCCCCCTTTTTTCCTCTAACTTTGCTTCTGTGGTATACCTTCCTAATGGGGGGTCTAACATATAACTACTCCAAATTTATCATCATTTGGAAGCATCAAACAGCAGAAACAACCTTAGGAGATTCAAAAACCTTGTAAAGCACGTCTGCGATGTGAAAAACTTAATATCACTAAAAAAGGCTCAGATCAGCTCGCTTAACAGCTCAAACAGCTCAGTCAAACTCGGCTCAGCTCAGTCAACGGCTTGGTCAAATGCAGCATGGCTTGTGGCTCAGCTCCAACTGAAAGTGGCTCAGATTAAATCAGCAGCATGTGGCAGCGTGTAGGCAGGTTTCTGACAACGATGTTCAACCTCCAAGCTAATCGGCAGCCTCTGGATGCAATGGGGAACAGACAACTGGAAAAGGGTGAAATAGCTATCACAGGATAGATTTTTTGGCCATAAAATTGATGAGATTCCGATGACTTTGACTGGCAGCAAGACCAGAAACTTGTAGATCAAGCAATTCTGATTCTAATAATGATCTTGGAGTCTCAAAACAAGTTTTTATAATCGCTGTATTTGATGAACAACCAAAAAAACAACAAAGGCAGGAAAGGAAAAATCTAAATCTAATGAGAACAGACAAAGGGAGGAAAAACCAGGAAGGAGAATAAACAATCCTAACTTAGAAACAAAGAGAAAATACAGAGGAGTTCTTTATTGAAACTCGACACAGCCGAAAAGAATGGACACAAATCAAGGTGGATGGTACCGCTCTAATACCATGCTGAAATTAAAGGAAAAAGATGGAAAGGAGAAACCAAAGACTCTGAATAATATAATTGTGATACAAAGCAATGACCTAATACTCCTATTTATACTAAAATTCTAGGTCAAGTACAAGTGTAGTACAACTTGTACAAGCCTAGCCCAACAACAATTAACACAATATAACTAATATTCTAACAAAAATCATGGTTAAAACTTAAACGTACCTGAGAATCAGCGCCTGATGAAACCAAGATATTCAGTTGAGTTGAAAAAGCTAAGCCAGTAATGTGCTTCTGGTGACCCTTCAATTTAGATTTGACCTAAAGGCAGAGAGGTCAAATCACTATATGATTATTGAAACCATTAAAATCTAGAGCTGCTTAAAGTAATTACCTCATCCACCCTAACATTGTAAATATGAATAGTTGAATCTTCCATTCCAATTGCAATGATGTTATTATCTTGAGGGTGAAACGCAAGGAAGGTTGAAGTAGGGGGAGGTGGCATAAAAGTTGTCATTACCTGTAACTCAGCAATAATTTGTTATAAATACTGAGATACAGCTGGAAAAAAGTTACAAATGATGGCACACACAACATTAGCATAAAAACCGTTAGGTTACCTTAAACGTCATCATGTTGAACAGTGAAATTTTTCCTCCACAGGCGGACATGACATAAGAATCATTCTTTGAGAGTGCTATACAGGGAACTGCTACTTCAGAATTGTCTGGGACATCATTAGTCATGAGAAGACCACTATTCGGTTGCCAATGTTGTGGAACAACACTTGCCGTGGCCTTTTGAACCCACACAAAAAGACTCAGAAATATTGACATGAATATTTGTGATAGACACAACAAAATACATGCATACATTTGTGATAGACACAACAAAATACATGCATACTCATATCATATGTAATAGAAACGTGGATATCATAATATACATGCATGCAAGTGGTACTATAAAGCAACAGGAAACAGTCTCCACATGGGCAAGTCTCTCATCATGCAATCACCTTTCCACTGGGATTCTGTTCATTACGGCTCCATTTCCACAGCTTCTGAATCCCTTTTGAACCAAGAGCCAGAAGGCCAACCCCAGAATTTGTGTAAAGAAGACGAGCAACCTTGGAACAAATGTACAGGATATTTTTATCGCAACATTCTTGTTGTAAAATAGAAATGTACCACTTAAGCATCCTATACAAAAAAAGGAAAGGTTCAGGGAATACCTTGTTAGTGGGATCAGTACTATCTGGCATAGTAACTGCTTGACACTGAACAGGATCAACAATTTCTGTCAGTTCCCAAGCTTTAGATTTTTCAGATACATCATCCAAACTTCTTTGCTTCTCTATGCTTCTAGCCATAGAATCAACTCCATTCTGGAATAAATAACATAATGAGTCAGTTACACACATAATTGTTGAATAGACAAGAAGATGCCTAGGCAAAACTGCAGCATAAGACCATGAACACCTTAATTTACTTGACAATGAAAAGGATGCAGAATTTGTATGTTAGGCTCATGCTAGCATATTCAATAAACAAAAATGTTAAAAACCTCAAAATAAGCGTCAATGTCTTATCTTTTATTGTTTATATCTTACAAGGATAGGTGCTGGCCTAGCAGGAGAGCTTCTGTCCACACATTCTAATTTATTGATGAGTGGATTGATATTTGCAACCATAGAAGAGGCAGATACCTATGCCATTTATATTGGACAAATCAAGTTCTGGACAGAAATAAAACCAGCAAATGATATTTTGTAAGCAGCAGATAGTGAAGATGGAGACTTAAGGTGGCTAAAAACCTTTGTCTCAACTGGTGCTTTAGATGCTTCATAAGACCGAGCTTCAATGGCTCTTAAGTACTTGATGCCATCAGCATTAGCGAGGACTTTCAAACCACTGTCTGCTGTAGTAACAGCAAGCAGATTTCCTTCCTTATTGAACCTCAAGCAAGGGAGACTCTGATACAAGGCATCAACCATGTCAAACAACACACTCAAAAATGCATCAAAAGATGGGAAGTACAGGCATTACTCACAGGAAGACCACCCTCAGCCTCTGTACTAGTAAGAACATTGATATTATCCATATCCCAGAACTTTATCTGGTTATCTTCACCAGCAGCCAAAAAGCGATTCTTTGTTGTATCAAATTGCACAATGCCAGCAGATTTCTTTCTAAACCCAGAATATGTTCTCTTTAGTGCTCCTTCACTTTCATTCCACTCAACTAGGAAAGACTCTCCACCTTTACCTGTCCCACAAGAGAACAATCTAAAGTAGAAAAGGGCAGTTACAACTCACATTAACACTTAAGAGAGAGAGAGAAACCCAAAGAATTAAAAAAAAAAGTACAGATTAACTGGATATTTTCCAGAATTATTCTTCATTTTCTTACCTACTTCCATCAGCGCTATAGAGCATTGTGGTGCACCACTGTCCAGGAGCATCATAGTCCACCCTGGAGCCCATGTTATCATACAACCAGGCCTTGATTTTCCCATCAACAGCAGTCGAAAATATAAACTGCATAAATATGATGTCATGACTTTTATCAGTCAATCATAAACTGCAACAGCCTTTATAAGAAAGCAATAACAGTAATTGTTCTATACATGTTTATCTAGTCATCTTTCCTGAATTGACAACACATGGAACAAGATCAGAGTATAGCTGTACAAAAGGCAAAAGCATGTATAAGTATGGACAAGACAAATGTGGGTGCCCGGAAAATTGGCTTGCATTACAGCCTGCAGTAGTATGGTCAAATCCAATCCTTAATTTTTAATATTCTCTTTTTTTTTCTGTACCAAAGTTTTGGTTTCATATATTTAGATTGAATATCCCAATAATCATATACCATTGATCAGCTTGTAAGGAACAAAGAATTCAACACTAATCAACGAGGAAGCCTCAAAATCCAATAATACAAAGCCTGCAAAGGGGGGAGGGGGGAGGGACACTTTTACCTGGATCTTTTCTTTCTGGTGAGGACAAACAGAATAAACAGGGGCTTCATGACCTTCAAAGTTAAAGAGCTTCCGTCCAGTCAAATCCCACACCTGTCACAAAATATTCATAATTAAGGATACATTCATCTGACTACAAGCTGTTACAGAAAGGAAACTTTTCAGTCACCTTTATTAACTTATCATCTCCACAAGTTACAATGCATAGCTGTTTGTTTGGATAAGAAAATGCCAAGTCATTAACACCACCAACATGAGCATCAATCTGTAATGAAGCAAAGACATTAGTCACCAATTACAAAAATTTCACATTAGATTCATATCAGAAGATGATCTGAACATGCCTCCAAATGCTGCCGTAGGTCATTAGGCGCTTGATAAGCATACAAATGAATCAAATGTTTTGTAAAAGCAACCCCTGAAACCATGGGAAAATATATTATACACCAGTAATAATGCAACAAACTGTAACCAAATATTCCTTACAGCACATACCAATAAAATTCCCATCTGGACTCCATGATACACGGCTGACAGATATAGATGAGTCTTTCACAATTGCAGCCTGTACAAGAGTTCCAATTAATAAACTCCAGCATATCAAGTAAGAAAATTCTGGCACTTATAATATATAAAAATGAATTTACTTTGTAATAGACAATTGGATGAAGAGTAGTGAAATGCCAAGCAAACCATACCATTCTATTACCCAAGCAGTTCCCCAAGTCCATTAAGATAAGGGAAGAACTTGTGCTAGAGGAAACAGAAGCAACTAACTAAACTTCAAAATTGAGCAGATTTTGTGCAGCCACTAAACACTAACATCTGGTCAACTATGAATTTATAATTACCCCATCCTAAACATTTCGCTAACTATCTCTGCTTTCCTGTCTCAAATTCTTAATACTATTAAACTGCTTCCATACTTCTTAAAAGTATTATGACATTTGTTATTCCACCAACTAATAATATATGATCTCATTACATGATGAAAAAAGGTCCACGTATTAGGTTCATTTCCATATTTTTTTAAAATGAATTGTTTGGTACAAAATACAACAATAAAATGCTTTAGCTGTACATTCAACATTTGATACTTGATAGAACCTATATTGTTCTTTGATAATACTGAATTTATCATATTTAATCCATCCAGGAATCAAGCGGACATTTTTTATATTTATTATGGCCATAGATCTTAAAAATTTCCCAGGTTCTTACTGCAATTTTGTTTTTAATCTCCCATAATAGGTAGAAAACCATCAAGGAGGAGAAAGAGATCAACAATGACAAGACAATTAGTTTTCTCCCAAAAAGGAAAAAGAAAAGTCACATCCTAGAAATACCCTTTTCCAACAATATTCATAATGTAACCCCACTATGTTAATTGTCAGTACTGCAAAATGCAAGGCCACTATAGAGTATAGAAAACTAAATTATTTTCTGTAAGAAGTATTCTTTAGACAGACATCCATCTTTAAATAGACCAGGTCTCAGGTCAATTAGTTAATCTCTTTTTCTTCCCCACCCCCACACCCTAAGGATGTGATCAATGAATCATCTAACTGTTAAAACAGTTGCCATTTCCTGATTTTTTTTTTCGTCTTTTATTTTGTGCCTCAAGAAACATTGTTCACAATTATGCAGTTGAATAATGTAATATATACCTGAAATAAGACAGAACAAGCAGCTATATCCCATATTTTGAAAGGCTTTGATATCAGCCTCTCTCTCAGCCCCGCTTCCCAGAGTGTAATTTCACCATTTCCACAACCAACTGTTTCAGAAATTAATTTCCCAAATCAGTGTAAGAAGATTGAACATTTTTAGAATTCAAGAACATACTGGTCTATTTCAACCTACCAGCAAGTAAAGAATGAAGGGAAGGATGAAAATCCATGCTTGTCACTGTTGATCCTTGAAGTAACGTACAAACAACATTTCTAGGAAGGTCATCAAGTGACCAAGAGGCTTGCTGAGGAGGAGCAGGATATGTGACCTGCACAGATTGTAAAGAGTTGCCATTATAGCAATGGCAATTCAACTGCATGGAAAAGAAAACATGCCACACTACTGTTTAAGTACCTCGTCAACAGATTGTGCTGATCGCAACCGTTTCATTAGTTGCTCATGATCGTTATTTTGATAATCCATCATTCCAAGAGCATTAGAAGGTGTTCTTGAATGCTTCAAAACAGAGACTGCAAGAAATTGAATAACAAGTGAACTTGACAATGGAGACACACAAACAACAACCCCAGAATTAATTGTCCAACTGCATGAGAGAATTGGCAATAGAAAAATTATACTAGTTCTGCAGCTATTTCAACTAAAAGACAGGACAATGGAGAAGATAAAAGTTGAAATAACAGTTATATCCACACAAGTCTCAGCATACAAAATGAAGAAGCATCTTTCAATTGGGTAAAAATTATCTACACAGAATGAATAAATTGCACTTGATGAAAGGAAAATAAAGTCAATCCATTAAGAAATTGGTAGAAGAGAGTGCATATGCACTTTTGCTGATATTGGATGTTGAACAACTCTTGACAATTGGATAATGTCTAATGAATATATATGTGCAGGATATAACAGTAAATTTATCAAGCAAAAAAAATATCCCATTCTATCTACCGCCACCCCAAAAACAGACAAGGAAAAAGTATCCTGTTCCCCCTACAAAGCCTCAAAAGAAAAAAACTTTTAAAATAAAAAAAATATAGAATACATGCATATGTTTACTTGAATAAACTTGGCAATAGTATACTGGAAAATTGACTACTTCTCAAAGCTGTCCTTATGATTGTTTTGCCCCTAATAGAGAACCAGATTACATGAGTACATGACAAAAAACTAACCAAGATATACCTTGATTTGGGGGACCAGGCAATGATGAAGCAGCAATCAAAGGTGATTGAACAGATGTGGAAGGATTTGCATTCACCATCCATCCTGCTAAAGCATTAACACTTGCAGCTGCTGGGGCTGGTGGAAATGGCTGCAGAAAATCAAGTACAAGAGGAAATTAAACATCCCAACGTAAAGATTAGATAACTAACACTTAGCACTGAACATTCAAACAATTAGACAAGATAAGGTCATACTCCACCATGTGCTCCTAGTGGAGCATAAGATGAAGGCTTTGGAACAGCTACGATAGGAAGAGTCACAGGAGTAGCTGCACGAGCTCCATTTGAAGGTGAACAAGCGTGGTCATTGAATAGAGTTTTGATGTCTGGATTTGGCCTTGGGTTCTTGCACAGCTGGTGCTGCCAATTCAAACTGGATAGCAAACATTGACAACATTGACAAGACTTAACCAAGAAAAACATGATTAATGAAGTTACAAATAATAAGCAATGTCATTAGTAGATGAAAATATGTACTGCGTTAATGTATAAAGAGTTAAAGCAGTGTGCAAAAGGAATAATCATCATATGTGTAAATCCCAATACATGTAAAAGTTGAATATACCTAATATTACCTTTGATTAATCAGCGTTCGTAACCGCGATGCCTTCAATGAAGGAAATATAAGCTTATCCCGAAAGAGGGGATTTGCTTCTATCAATTTCTTAAGCTCTGCCAGCATTATGTTTCGAGCTGATTTAGTATCACCATACTTTGATAACTGATCATTTTCCCTGCATTTAATCAAAACCCATATTTAAAACGCAACAAACTAAACACCTCTGCAATCCCTAGTCAACAAGACCATATAAAGACTAGAAAGCAAACATTACCTGAAGTTGTCAAGGGTTAAAAGCTGTGTAATTTCTTTGTACAAATCTTCATTAAATGTTGAAAAAACTTTCAAATCATTCACGAGTATCTCAACAGCCCTCGCTTTGTCACGCCTGAGGGCAAACGACAAAATTTTAAGCAAGAGAAGGGGAAAAAAATAACTTGGACCTTACATACTGCTACATATAAACAAATACGTAAATAAGCATAAATGGGATAGCTAACAACACCATTGTTGAAGATACAAGTAAAAAATAAAACCTGTCCAGGGCTTCAAGATACTTCTGCTTCCTAATCTCAAAGTATATTTTCATGGAGTATCGATTGTCATCGACTTTGGTAAACCCAGAGAGGTACTTCTCAACCTCGTCCCACTCTCCAGCCAGGGCTTTCTCTTCAAAATGCTTCACATTGAAGAAGAAACCCGATTCTTGCTCCAGCCTAAACTCCAATACAGAACAAGCACATTTCCAATTTACCATACCGCATACAAACATGGAAAAAAGAAACAAAAGAAAAACTCAGAGGCGCAGAAGAAGAGAAAAAGAAAGAAAGGCCTTTACTTGTGCACAGTCTCCTTGAATTTCTCTTCCTCGAGAAATTGAAGAATCAGGAACACCAGTTCCCTGCTCAAAGACGACATTTTTGCCCCCTTTCACAAGCTCCGAATAATCGAATCAGAAGACCCACGAGGGAAATGACGGATTTGCGAATTAGGGTTCGGAATTGAGCCAGAACGAGAGAAAATTAGCAGTTGGTGAGAGCTTTCAGAAGAAGTTGAAATCTTTTTGTTCGATTTTTTTTTTTTTTTGGTTTCCAACGGTGGCGTTTGGGCGGTGGGCGGTTGTTGTTGTGGAGCGTGGTGGGTCTTCAAGGAGGAAAAGGCGCAGAAGTTGGAGTGGTTTCTAGGGTTCGGGGATCCATGGTGCTTGTTCAAAGAAAACAGTGGAATGGAAGAAGAAAAAGCTGCCACAGAGAAAAAGAAAAAGATAAAAGAAGAAGAAGAAGCCACACAGCGAGAAAGCGAGAGAGTAATATATGACTGGTCTCGCATTTTTCGATGCGTCTTGTAAGGCCTTGGTTTCACGGTTGTCCCCACGGACTTATCAGTGATATGTATCCGTACTTATACAAGACGTGATAAGTACCGTTGTTATTTCTTTTGAGGAACGCAAGATGGACACGTTGGTAGAAACCTTTTGTTTTTTCTTTCAGTTGGACAGTTCGTAAGTTGCGTTTCGTGTTGGTTTGACACAGAACCCAGTCGTACCTTGTTCTGACATAATCTTGTCGGTGAATGGTTCTGACATACAGTTTACTGTTTATTTCCTTATAATTAAAAATAAAAAATTTAGATATATTAAACGTATCCTAAATTTATCCTGCTTTAAAGTATTTACATGAATTTTTAAATATAGGTAAAAGCTTTTAAGCTGTTAAACATACTCTTTTGTTCATTAATTAAGTAAAAATAGTTTTGTTATGTGTTAATTAATATATGTGATAGTATCCTATTTATTTATATTATTTAAAAAATTAAAAATTTCTCTTTTTTGTTTTTAATTTCAAAAAAAATTTCAAATAATTATAAAGAATAATTAAATTAAAAGGAGACAAAATTTTATTTTTTTAAATGATGTTGACAAATTAGATATTATCATATACATTAATGATTACGTTATAGGGGTAAAGATTTGTTTATGAGTTTCAAAAAATTTAAAAACTTTTTATCTGAAATCGAAAGTTTATGATAATTATTTTAAAAGGAGATAAAGCCAGAGGTTGTTTGTACTTTTTTTCCTATTTTTTTATCTTTTAAAATTTTTATCTTCAAAAGGACATTAAACAAAGTTTATGAGGTTTTTTTTGTTTCAATTTTTTTTTTCAATATCCTTATCTTTTCACAAAGCATAATATTTTAGAGGGTTGGTCTAAATAGTTAAAGAAGTTTGTTCTCTATTTTCACTACTCATGTTCAAATTTTGAGTTAAAATTTATGAAAATTAATTATCTTAAATGCATCATGATGATGTAAGAGGTGCACCATTAAAATAGTCTAGTGAATTAAAAGACTTGATCTTAATTAACAAAAAAAACTAATTTAAAAATATCCTTACCATAAAAAAAAAAGATACAATAACAATGCTATATATCCAAGAATTATATTTGCCCAATTTGACATGTGCTTATGGGTCAGGACAATTTATTCATTAGCATAACTAAATTTCTTTTTTTTTTGTCCTTATCCATGTGTCCTCACAATATTTGGGTGTGAGATTGATTTCATTGGGTATTAAAATTGCCTCTCTCAAAAGTACATTTTTGCTAAAATTTGAACTCTTAACATTACATAAATTCTCTCAATCACTTAACTCAAACTTACTTACTACTTAAGTTATAATATATTAGTATTAACATAGCTGATTAGGTTACTGCATTGTAATTTTTTTTTTAAAAAAGGAATAACAACACAAAAAATAAATGGAATGGAGTTAATTTTTTTTTCATATTGGTATGATTATAAATGATATAATTATTCTATTCCATCCAAGTTTTGGTATTTTCGAATAAATTAAGGTAATAATAAGAGTAAAAATAACTTAATAATAATAAATTTACTTTACAAGATAAGTTAATGTGAATTATTTTAATTTATTTTATTAAAACTATCATCTAAGTTTGCAATATATATATATATATATATATATATATATATATATATAACATTAATAACATTCATGATAATGATGACGGTGACGTTAATAGGATAATAGAATAATAGTGGTAGTAAATGTAACAACTATGATAAGTAAGGTAGTCGTTAACGGGGCAATGCTCATTGATAGTGATGAAGCCAGGACCCAACTGTGAGTGAATACCTTTTCCATGAGACAAAATTTAATTTAAATATCCTCTGTTAGTCAATTTTTTGAACATAAATATTTTAAAATAAATATTATAAAATAATATAATATCAACCTAATATCAAAAAGTTTTTTGAATAAATGGACCCATTGTTAAAGTAAAAATATGTCAGTAACACGATGAATGTGAATGAGTGAAAAAAATTCAAATAAGTTAAGCCGTTACTCTTAATTTTTTTATTAATTTTTGATAATTTTTTATTTTTTAGAAACTTTGCCTTTTTAAAAAATTCAAACAAATCATGGATTTTTTGTTACATAAATAAATCATGATTTTTTAATTATTTAATCACTCATGATTCATTGTCATATATTTTTTTAATAAACAAAATTAATGAAATTGAACACTTGCTTATTAAAAAACTGAGCGAGCGATATCACATTTAAATTTTAAATGCGGGCATTTGAACCTAAAGTGGCTCCGCCACTGCTCATTGAAGTGATTGTGGCAGAGCTGGTGATGGTTGAGGCTATCTTAATCTTGGTGGGAGCCAAAATGAGGTGATGGTGAGTGATGTGATTGTAGGGGGGCGGTGGAAGATGAGTAATTAGAGATTTAGAGAACCATTCCTTTTTTTTTTCTTAGTGACAGCCAAAGCTAATCTCAACCCATTCTCATTCCTTTTGCCCCATTCTAACAAATTAAAATGCGAATTCAGGTGTGAAATAGATAAGTTAGATAAATTTTGAGTTAAATTATTAATAAATAGATAACAATTAAAATTAATTTATTTATTTAAATTTATTATTATATTTGAATGAATAAAATTAAATTTAGATATAATTAAATTAGATGAATCATGAATGCATGCATCAATTGTTATTTGTACGCATTACTCAAAAAAAGAAAAACCAAAACTAAAACGTGCGCTTAAAATTACTGTATCACCCTCAATCATCAAACTTGTAGAATGTTTTTTGAATCAATAACGCACTCTTTGCATGCAGCACGACATTTCTGCTGAATTTCATGCACTGATGGGAATTGTCAATAATACAAATGTTTCAGCATTAAGCCCAAGTAAACTTCTTTACAATAAGTCTTGTGCATCTACACGTTATGCATTTGTTGAGCATGACGAGTTGGCAAGTGATGCACAAAAGGAATTTCAGTTGTTTAAGGACCTAGTCTCATTGGAGGAGAGAAGTTAAAGGCTATTCAGCAGTTAGGAATTATAGCAACTGGTAAAATGTTGGTAATCTACATCTCTTCTAAGGGTCACTTTTTTAAAATAATTATTAAAAAGAATAGCATACTGAGGAAAACTAATTACATGGCATACGTAGTTGTTCTCTTGGGAGAGTATTGCCAAAGTACGTACGCATCCTGTTAGCCCAGGATTTTCAATCGACTAATATCTAATGAAGATTACAAACATTAATTTGGCATTCAACACATGAATGCTTACACTTGATTAAAGCTATGAAGGTGTCTGCATATTTATCAAAGACAATATCAGCTAGATCATTACGAAGAGAAAAAATTTTGAAAAGTGCCTTGTCACAGAATCTTCAAGTACTGTGACATCTTGGAAGATGAGAAGACTCAAGTGATTTCAGAACTCTTGAACGTACAACATGAGCAATCTCATCTAGTCATCCAAGAGGATAAGACGACTCAAGTCTCAAAAATCACAACGATGAGTAATCGCATCTGAAAAGGCAAGAAGACTGTTTTGGGACCTCAAATCAACTTGAACGCTCCAAAAAACGCCAAAAGCACCCATGGTGTAAGACACCGACTTGGGTTTTGCAAGGAAGCCACGCTTCTTCCAAGTTACTATCCTTTCAGTGGATTGATAAGATTATAGATGAGGAAAAACTCCATCTAGGCTTCAGCACCTTGGCAAGGATTCTCCTTTGGGAATCACCAAATCAGGTATTAGTCTTGGGTTTTCTATCCTTGGGCTTTCTTTGTAGTTGAAAGTAGCACATTTCTACCCTGTGCTCAGACCTGGACGCCCAGGGCACTCTTATACCACTGCCGTAATTGTTGACCACATTGGACCACCTGCAAGGCGTACCCATCAAGCTTCTCCTCTACAAAACTCTATAAATGGCCCCAGCCTTCCTCAAAAGGGAGCTCACTAAAACCTTCCTCCCTGTCTTCCCACCAGATGTCCCCCCCCACTCTTCAACCATGGTATTCTCCATTTTCATCCCTGGCTCCCATTGCAGCAAACCTCAAAACCTCCATTAATGGAAGATTGCTACTTGTTACTTCATTCAGGAAGTGCATGGATTTAGGGTCTAAATCTCTTAAGCTGTCTTGCCCATAATTCCCTTTGGGTGCTTTACTTGTTCTCTCTACCACCCGCTGGGGGCTAGATTCTCACTATGGCCCATAATTTCCAAAACAAAGAGTCGAAGACTCAACTACTCGAGTATCTTCAACTTCCTATATGCTGTCTCACATAAGGAAATGAGAAGACCCAAGCTTGATTATATGCAAATCGGGAACCAGTTCGATGACTTGTGAATTGTGAAGTAGCGCTGAAATGCTGTTTGATATGGTAATTTTCATAACTTAATATATGCTGAGTCTTCTTGATATATGCATCGAGGGTATGGGAGAACAGACGAGATCGAATTTTGGCAAAAAGGCCTTATTTGAGGCAGTAAATATTATGTTGTTGTTGATATTATAATAAGTTCTATAAATTTGTCGCCTGAACATTTGCTTTTTCTGTAAATTCAATGGGGCAATATTCAGGTTGCACAGGGGGCTCTGGTGGTATACTCCACCCAACTTTGGATAATAAGATAAATTCCCCTCACGAAGTGATAGCATCTCTTGCATCAACAATCAGAAGGTTCAAAGAGGAGGGCATGTTCGTGAAATTTTCCATGCATGTGGGACCATTAGAAAACTGGTTTTGGATTTCCCCAACTTTTCTTCCACACGGGAGAAAGCTTCAGAGGGTAGGAGTGAGTTATGGACTCATGGTCACAGGTGGCTTCATTTGATCTTATATTTATCTCTTATCATATCAGAGTGCAAAGGACTGTGATTTCGTATGTTCTCTTTTGATCTTGAAATTGTGGTTGCAGCTGTAAGGTTACTTCTGCAGCCTGCAGCCTGTAATCGATAATGAAATTCTCAAGAACCCGAAACCAGAGAACTAGCAACTGAATGATTGTCACATATGGCGGATGGAGACTATATCTCTCAATGGGACAGGGATGGCACACAGTGATCAGCAGCTAATACCCGTTTCAGTTCAGTTATGTTGTGAAGGCCGTAATCAATTTTGTATTGAGAAAGCTGGTGTCGTTGTAATTTAGACAATCAAAAGATACAAATAATATGCAAGCTCATTAATCGAAGTAATAATTTATGTATGCATGTTTTAGATTGCAGCAATTTTCTGATTGCCATAACAAAGACTGATGCCGTTATGCAATTAATCCTTTAAAGAAGCGAGAACATGGCAATGACATTGCGTTAATTGATTGTAATAATGTTTAGAGTTAGAATTTGAATATTTAGAGTTTAATTGCATGTACAATTAGAGAGATAGACACAAATGAATAAAATTTAAAATTTAAAATTATAAGACCCACCTGATTTTTTACTTTATTTGAAACTGCACCAATAAACTGCACGGTAGAAGATTATGAACCTTCGAGCTAACATTTGGATGAGACATAAGCAAATTTGCTTGTAAACATACTCCTTCGTGATTTGACCTCAAACACAGGGGAGGCGTACTTCGCTCCTCCCTTGTCCTTGTGCAGTATATTTTCTGCCTGCAAATACCAAAATGTCTCAGAATTCTTGTAAACATGGCTCCTCGGATGAGGATAGTCTTGGTACAAGTACTTCGATGGATTGAAAACCGGGATTTCTTTCTCAACTCTATGGGGAGACCTGCTTCTACGTAGATAGTCAGCTGGATTGTAGAGTGGAGATTCTTTCCTTGACATTGCATTTACCCGCAAACAGTTCTCTATCACCTTATTTTCCTCCTTTAATTTTTCTCTCATATCCCTAATGTTTCTCCAGAGTTTATAAGATCTTGACCTGCTGATAGTGTTCCATGCCTTGATTCCTGAACCATTAAAATTGTCAGGGTCATTGAAGGATGCATACGGGATTCTGCTGCACTCAAGGCAGAAGTTCTTGTATCTCTCTGAGTTAAAGGCTTTTCTTTTTGCAGCATCATACAGACATGTATATGCCTGCAGAAAAAATGGAGGCAGAGGTTGAGATTGTAATCCATTTCACTCACAATTTGGTGCTCATTGTTCAAGTACTCCCAGGCTAACCAATAAAGGAAAAAGAAAAACAAAATTGATCACAAACGAACCTCAGAGACAAGTTTGAATGCAATTTCAGCCTTGGGGTGTTTATTCTTATCTGGGTGAAGTTGCAAGGCTGCAACAAAAGACAGTCCTCGTTATTCCGGAGAGAGACATTGCAGATTGCACATAACCATAAATGGAAATGAGTTTAAAGTGTTTAAACCTACCAAGTTTATGGTATCGCTTGCGAATGGTATTTACCCCTGCATTTTCTTCCACCTGTGAGAACCCAACATGGAGAGAATTTGCATCATGTAAAAGAACCCAAAGAACTGCTACCAAGCTTGCAATTGCATGAACAAGAAAAGGGTCAAAAACTTACTCCAAGAATGCAATACCAATCGATGAACGGTGCCTTAGCAGGGTTTGAGAGAAGTCTATGAACACATACCACTGAACGGGTGGAAATGGAGCAAATCTCTAATACCAGCTGGGTTTTCAAATCTGATTCTTGTCCCATTCTTCCCATTAATTCGAGAGTAGGGTTGGGAATTTGGAAGAGAACGACAAAACGTGAAAAGGGGTTACAAATGCTGAAGGTGGTTTTTCTTCTTCGTAATAACAGAGGTGGAGCGGTTAAGAGAAAAGAGCAAGCATTGCGGAGATTTTTGAAAGCGGATCAGTTGGAGGGAACAAACAAGTAGAGAGAGTTGGAGAGGTTAACGTTAATCTCGTCATGTGGCACTCCTTGACAAGGATTTGGGCCATTCGGCCCTTCCCATTTTTTTTCTTGTTTAATCCATTGAGGTTTAAATTTAAATGGAATTAAGTTTTGTTATTGCCACTCTCCAACTCGTTAAAGTTTTTGGTTACAATAGAATCAGTTTAACGATGGATCTGATCCTACGACAACAAATCTATAGACTAAAATTTATAATATATACAGATATACAGATATACAAATCTCTGTTCCTTGTTAGTAAAATTGTATTATTATAAGATAATGCCTGTAAAGTTTATGGTGAACTCTTAATCGACAATTACATAACTTTTCAAGAAAAGGAAACACCTCCAATATTTTGTACAGGAAACGTCCCCTTCTAATTGAAGGCCGTAACTGATGCAGATGAAAAACGAGATTAACAGGTAGAGAAACGCCGGCTGATATGAAGGGGTCAGGGCCTATAATAAGGGAGAGTTTTGGAGACTCTGCTACTATAGTAAGTAGACGCCTATAAATTATTGGTGAGGATGGGAGCGTCCAAGAAGGGTGACCCACGCATGTAATTTCTAGTTGAATCTAGGCATAAAAAGGTTAAAGGTCCTATGGGGTAGGTTAAGAAAATATGATCTAATTGGCCCCCACCTTGCATGCTTTTGTTCAAAATTTTGCATCATTTTTCCATCTACTTTGGAATTCATTATCATGTATTGGTTGGGTCTTAGGTGAAATGTAACAACTTGCAGTGCAATTGCCTTTAGGAGGAAAGTTAGTCTTTCCTTGTTCAAAATGATTTTGGCAATGAATTCTCAAAACAGTTTCAAACACCTTTTTTTTTAATAAAATAATAAGATAGTATTTTATTAAAAAAATATAAAAATATAAAAATAATTTTATAATTTATTATAATAAGTTGTTACGTAATAAAATTTATTTTAACTTTTGTTCAACAATAATCCTATTATTAGAGAAATCCAAATCCGACAGTAGAGATATCACCATCACCAGCCTTTGGTTGAAGCAAACTACTGATTCAAGACACAGGTTTTACCACTCAACCACTTTATTATAAACTAGTCGCTTAACCCGTGCAACGCTAAGTTGTACAAAATTGAACCAAAGAATTACTAGTGTAATTTTTTAAAGCTTTGTTCTGACTTTTAGCAGCAACTGCATCCAAGATAGGCTTGGGTTTTGCGTGGGGACAAATTCCAGTAGGGCAAGAGGGTACAGATTTTATAATATGAAGCTCTCCCAGCCCAATATTCAGGTCAATAGAATCTGCTGGAATTCAAAATCCAATGCAAAAATTTTGCAGAATTTGGGGATGGCCGGATGGGTTAGGGTACCAAAGTCTGTGCAACTCTGTCAGTCATCTGCTCAATTATATGTGTCACAATTTATATTTGCCTTCATGAGGCCCACGGAGTTTGTTTTTCTCCCACCAAAGCATCTTGCTTTGAACACCTTCAGAAAAGTTAAAAAACAAAAGTAGAAATAAAATAAAAGAGAGAGAGAGGAAAAGTTTGGCCTCTACTTTGAATGTGTTTAGCACATGGTAGATATAACTTACAAGTAAAGATATATAGAATCAAATTACTTTTAGTTAGACTTAAAACACAGTACAAGAAAAAGACTTTGTAAATGGGATTTAAATAATTTGTTTCCTATTTTTGTTTTTAGTCCTGTCTTCTAGTTAAATGTTGATGATTCAAAAAACATATATCTTTTTTTATTAATAATAATTTCTTTTTAAATTAAAATATTTTTTTATTGAATTGAGGATATTTAATTAAGTAGATAAAATTAAAGACAGAAAATTTCAACCTTGAAAATGAAACTACTATTGTGTATTCATAGCATTCTTTTACACGATAATCGGGATGGCATATTAAACTGTGATGCCTGGGGCTGTGCAACAAAGCCATAGCGGTGAGTGAGATAAAATATTGGAAAACATTTTTAAAAAAAAAAACAATGATGTTACATAAATAACTTTTTATATATAAAAACTTACATTTTTATATCATTAAACATCTCTTTAAATTTGTATAAAGTGTAATATTAAAATTTGTGCATTAGTTATTTTTTAATCTAGAAAATGTATACATTTAACATTTTTCTTTTGTATAATTAGCCCAGGAGCGAATTATTAAATCGTGACAAATTATGAAAATGCCAATCAGTTTAGCAGATAAAATCTTTCACTATGATTGCAATGACTTAGTTAGAGTAATTTTATCATAAAGTGATGTGGACCTTAGAGATTTAATTTATTATCCAAAACTCAACATTAATGATAATGTATTTGGCTGTATTAGATTCCAAAAGATACAAGAAAGGTTTATGTCTTTACTTGAGACATGCAAATCACTATCTACTAATATTACTTGAATACCGTATTTTTTTTTATATCGGTAATACAGAGATTTAAATTAATGTCATTTTATATATTAACTATTTAAATATCTCACTACTAACTTACTATTAATGACTTTGAACACCGTACGTTTTCTTATGTATAACAACCATAAATGACAACAATAATTACTATTATGGCTGATTCTATGTACATCACTTTTTCTTTCTTTTTTATTATGAGTAATTTTAATGTAACAATTTTAATCACTTTCAATCACCAATTTATGAGATAATTTATCAAAATATTGGCACAAAATAAAAACACTAATTCTTGGTAAAATTATATGATTATTTTTTTCTTAACTTATTTTTTAATTTCACTTTTCTTCTTAAAGTTTTATTTGATCCAAATTAGTCTTTAATATGTTAAAATTACATAAAAAAAAAATTTAATTCATAGGCATATCTAATCTATTAAATTTTTCTTATGCTTGACTTTCATATTTAAAGAAAAAAAATTTATTTTTTCTTTTATTTATAACATCACTTTATTCATCTTTTCTCAACGCATTCTTTATTTTTATTTTCTACTTTAATTATTATCCATTTGCCAGCCCACGAAAACCCAGACCAAACCTATTGTAGTTGATATTTATATATAACTAAAATAAATTTATTTACAATAGTAAATTTTATACTAATGAGTTGTTAAATGAATTACAATTTAATTTATATATATTCATCAAATGAAATTCACTAATATTATAAAATCTTATATAAAAGAATTTAAAATTTCGAGTGGTCAATACATGTTTTATTTATGCGTATAACCATTATATATTTGAAATTTATACGACAAAATTAAATTAGAGTAAAAATAATTAAACATTTTTTAAAAATTCGTGTAAGAAGAGTTTGTTCTTATAAAAAATTTATTATTTTTACGAATGTATTAAGTTATTTAGTAATATAATATATCCAATTTTATTTAGATTTATTATTACGTTAGATGTTTCCTACTCACTACTCATACATCTTGATGTTAATTATTTAAAACAACAGATTTCAAGTAACTTTAAAATGGGGAAAAGCTTTTAGCCCATTACCGATGGAGGATTCAACTTAACCCCCAAATAAAGGAGACACTAATCAAAGAAAGAGGAAGTTTTCTCCGTAGAAAGTCCATATATTGGCATCTTCTCATCTGGAATTTGACACTCGGGTGTTTCGGTTCTGAAATCTCAAGTGCCAAATTTAAAAATGTTCATCATTTGCTTAATTATTGTTTGATGCATATATAAATATTATAGACTTTATCCGAATGACACATTTTTATGTTTTTCAATTTTCATATAACTTAAATAAAAATTGAAGAAGATGAGATGAAGCCAGATAAAATCATAAGCTACCCTATCACTTCATCCACACACACACACACACACACACACACACAGTCACACACACACAGAGTTAGACTTCATCGCCAAAAAAAAAAGGACATAAAATTAGAGTTAATTATATTGCACATTATGTGTAGGATCTGTCATGAATTTACACCATATATATATATAGATTAAAACATAAAGTTAGTCCGATTGAAGTTTAGTTGAACACAGCTGAATCCAATTGAACAAAAACGTTGGTCCTAAAAAAAAGAGAAAAAACAAACGTTTCAATAAAGGGGTGCATAATTACAAATGTGCAAATAACATTACCCAAAAACAATGAGACACGGAGCATCTCAACGTAAAGAACGAAGATAACTAAAGCATTTAATGGCAGCAAGCTTGATTGTTTCTGCCTTGCTAGCAAGAATAGTAAAGAAACGGCAGAACGGTTTGAGGAAAGTCTCTGAGGATTGCGTGACTAGCTACACACATTGTTCTGTTATTTATCCAGTAATTACAGTCAATTAGAGGAGTGATTACAGGCTAAATATAGCTAATTACATCCTAACAATCAGTTACTAATCACAGCTAATCAATCATAAAGACAGTTGGCCTACATTCTACGATTTCAACATGTGCTAAATCTAACAAATAACATATTTGATAATTGCACATAATTTACACATGGACATATAATGGATTCTGATATGGAACAACTATCCAAGTTCCAAGCGACAGATCCATCCCACTTGCTCATCACTTTTCTCAGCAAGTGTGAACTCCGTAAATAACTCATACCCATCAGTGGCCCAAAGAGAAAAAAAACATCATACCTATTCAACCCATGTGACTTTCAGATACAAGAAACTATTATGGAATGCGACAAGATGATCCACATTATCCCCTTGTTGCCACACAAGACAATCAAACAACCAGCTTTGCAGGTAAGAAGAATAACATTATTCCTCTCCTAAATACAAAAGTCAGTATGTTAACCAAGAAAAACTACATGAAGAAAGAAAATTTTGCAAGTGTTTGAGGTCACCAAACAAACTTTCAAGGGAAATCAGCTTTACCTGTTTGGAGAAGCTGAATTTTTTTTTTTCCCACTAAAGATCAATACCAAAATTGTGTTGACAAACCCAAAAATTGTATAGCCTGTCCCTCGTGGTATTACCAGGTTCCAGGTGTGGCTAAATTACCGATCTAAGGAAAATTATCGTTGTAATGTGTCAAACTCCTTCAAACATCAGAATGGATATCCAGAGAATCTGCATCCATGTGCAAGATCACAAGAGCTTCCACAACAATTTGTAGGTGACAGGAAGTATCTTTAAACAGCACACGAATTTAACTTCACCAAAAGTTGACATATAGTACAACAACTACCAAGCCTTGTCACACTAAATGGGTTGTCTACATGGATAAATTGATGTCACTAGGATCTATCAAGAACCAAATTTTCAGTAAAATCATTTAGAGCATAAATTTGTAACAGCAGACTGAGTAAAAAGCTACAGATAACAGCATATCTCTGGTGATAAAAATGGACTATCACTTTCACTCAGCATGGAGAGTAAATTGTAGAATTATAAAATATATATATACAATTAAACAGAGCTTAGTAATAATTCTTCAATTCAAACAACTTATCATTCTGCAAGTACCTATCGTCTGTGTGTATCTGACAGACAGGTTGCACAAATTAAATGTGATTTTAAGCATGTTTCGTCACAGCATTCACATCCAATGTAGTTCTAGTTCTACATAACAATTCACAGCTCAATCTTTAGTCAGGGAAATATGAAACACCACAATAAGAAAGCTTACATTGTAATTTAGATTATTAAGACCCCCATAGTGGAGGAAAGACTCAACTAGGGTAAGTTAAGTGATATAAAACTTATGGATTCTATTACTCTATCAAAATGCTACATCTAATATTCCCTTATTTTCCTCATCTTTCTTCAATGAAAAGAATCTGTCAATAATATTTGGCCCTTATTGATCACTTTGATACGAATAAGGGCACGGCTTTTCTTCATATCACTTGAATAACAGAGAAGCTTCACCCTTATAGGTCAAAAGCTTCTTTAAGGACACAATTTCAGAGTCAAAAACACTGAAAGCCAACAAAATTTCTTAATTAAATTTTTTGACAAAATGAACAGCAAAACTGAAGCAGGAAGTAAGCTACTGTTTTAGTAGCACTGAATCATGCAAATAAATAGGTCCTCAATTAATATTCCCTCATCCAAACTTACCTGAGATACAATGTTGTACCTAGAAACTGTCACACCAGATATTTTCCACATACAGTAGATTAACAACTGTTCAATTACTCAAACTTAGTCATGGCTTGATCTTCCAATAGCCAGAAAAATTGAAACAAAGACCTTGATATTTCATAGGTTAAAATGCTCAAGAAAAGAGCTTTGCCATCTTCACCTATCTCTCCATTGTATCCAAGCTCAGTGAGCAAAAAATCTTCAAAATTTCAAGCAACAAGATAATCCTATAAATTTTGAGATTATGCACAAGGACTAGTTAATTAATAAACTGACACACAGATGCAACAAAGGGGGGTGAATAAAAATTGCTACTATTAGATATAAAACCATTCATGGATTTCTACCTAACAACTTAAAGTTTTGGGATAATTGGTCTTTAACATGGTATCATAGCCTCTATGATCAAGTGGTCAGATATTCAATCCTTGTCGCCTTCATTCTTCATAATTAAGTTGAATTTCAACACAAGAAAAAATGGACCGGTGAATTGTCCATGCTTTAAGCCCAAAGGATTTTTGTATGAGGAGGTGTGTTAGATATAAAATTATTCATGGGCTTCCATCTAACAGTTTAAGCTTTTGGAAAAGTTGATTCCTGATAGTAACCAAACTGCATGTATATGTCTGTCAAGTACCAATAAAGCAGTGGATACTAAAGCATATAAATAGTTATCAAATTATTGACCAGGAAATTGATAACAATAAGCAATAGAGCACTCGTATCTCCATCTTAGTTTGCACAAGAAAACTACATCAATCAGCTCAAGTAAAATAGTAAGGTCGAGTTAAATAAATTTTGAATCACAAGTTAATTACTCAAGTAATGCCACATATCACCATCTCCATTTTATCTTTAAATATTCGTTTTTTCTTCATTTATCATCAACAACTGAACAGTTTCCACCCTAACATATTTTTCTTACTTCAAGGGAAACTATGGCCCAAAATTAACACATGGTGTGAGTGTGAATAAGCTAGCAATAATATTAGACCTAATTAATCCCATGGAACAATCCTTTCTCCAAATTCATTACAAAAGAGGTGGTCATTTGGCAAGATTTAAAGATACAGAAGATGTAATACTAAATTGTGTATGCACAAGCTTTCACATTAAAATTTCCATACAGAACATCTGAATAACTATTCAATCACTCAGATTTCCAATAGGCTGGACAAGGATTTTTGATATTTTGTCAATTCTACTTTGGCCGAAATTGAATTGCCAACAAAGTGAAAAGGATATTTGACGTGTTTACCTTCTAGCTCGCTGAGCCCAACCGAAAAAAACGTTAGAAATTCAAGCAACTCACCAATCCCATAATTCCTGATAACATGCGACATGAATCCACCCACTTCTTTGAAAAAAAAAAATAATATAAGGAATGAAATAAACAGAAAAGGAGATGAGTCAATATTTCTTACAAAGGTACTCTCTAACCACAAGATCATTTTTACTCTTGGATCAATTATTTATAAGGTATCAAGTTACTGATATAGATTATAACAGTGACTAGAATCAATAAAGGTTCCAATTGAGCAAATAAAACCATTCAATCAAATTAGTAGTAATCCAGGTTTAGACAGGAGTAAGTAGTACTGTAGTAGACAGAAATGAAACATAATAAGGTTGACGCACACAAAATTTGTATTCATAAGGTAATCATCTAATAAATGCTGCCATCCTCACTGTTATCTTGAAGATTCATTTTTTCCTGACATAGCTTTAATAACTGAGATGTTTCCTCCTTCTTAAAACATTTCACAAACTTTTGCAGGAACATCTTCTCAGAGATACTAAACGGTGTAATTAAGCTGGCATTCTTGTTTATCAAACCTTTTGTGAGTAGATCCTGGACAATGAAAGCCCTAGGAATGATCCTTTTCTCCAAACTAAATCCAAAAAGATTTGGTCCTCTGGCAAGGGCCAAAGCATCCCAACCCATCTGATTGACCCAAAAACTCATCAGTGCATTGATTTTATCACTGGATGCTAACATACAGTGAGGCTGCCTCCTAAATGCTTTAAGAATGGTTTCATCGGACCACCCCCACTTCTTAAAGACATCAACTTTCTCGTCCCACCGGGATTTGCTTAAAGCACATTTGGCAAGCAATGCTATACTAAAAGTTAATTTTGAAGGATTAAAACCCAATTCCTTTACTGCCTCTATCCCCTTGAGCAAGTCAGTTGAGCAGAGTATACTAGGCCGCGTACGAAGCAATCTGGCAATGTTTGAATCAGTAACTCCATAATCAATCAACAATTTGATATTAGGTGTCACCCGACTATCGGAAAAGGAAAGCATGCTACGAATTATACAAGCGATTATCTCCTTATCAGATAGCAAGAATCTATATATCAATTCATATGTAGGGATTATATGATTCTCCAAGCTTCGACGTAGGAAACTAGGGTTCTTAGTCACTATGATGGCAATGTCAGAGCTAGAAGCACCTTTGGAGAGTAAAAATTCAAACTTGGGCAAAACCCTTTTGTCGGGATCGCACGAAAGCAGCCATGGTGCATTTTTAATCATATCGTGCAACTGAGAATTTGAGAAACCACGATTTCGAAAGAAGTTGAGCACTGAATCTGGCTTTTCTGAGGTCTTGAAACCAACATGCTTGGAAGCTTTGAAAGCAAATTCCGGCGAGAACCCAAAATTGTTGATCAGGTAGGACACCGCAAATGAGCGTGGATGTGAAGTGCTTGTGCAGAAATGCAGATAAAATGGTAATGGGTAGTGTTGGAAAAGAGGGTAACGTTTCGAGGCTGGTGATGTTGTTGAGAATGTGAAGCCCTTGAGATAGAGTAGGGCTCTGCAGCTATGGGAATTGAACATGATATGGAGATACCAATGAAGGGTTTTGGGGTGAAAAGAGGATTGAATCAATGAATGATAGATAACCTTCAGTTCAGGGTTCAATGGCAGTCCAAATTGAACAAAAGCTTCAAATTTGAGCAGTGGCTGACTGCTTAAGGGAGGAAGCGTGCTTTGATTCGGAATCGTTACTTAACCTAACCACGAAAGGTATAAATATCAGGATCTGGGTCCCCTGCAGATAAATCCATAAATATGAAGAATAGTATGATTCATATCATTTGATTTTTAATATGTAACTTGAAATAAAGGTTGCAAATCAACAAGTTTCTAGCGAACTAGCACCGCCATCAGTCCTATTTTCTATTGGACATAAATGTTTCCATTTCTTATGCAATAAAAGAAAGAGTAACGTTTTCATACACTTTTTCTTTATACCTTTTACTTTTTTAAGGGAAAAGAGAGAAAAGATATTAGCAAATAAGCTCTATTCTTTTTTTTTTTTTCAAAAATAAAAAGTGTGAAAGAAAAGTATAATAAAAAAATATATAACATTATTTTAAAGAAATGAAATAAAAGTTAAAATACGATATTTATTAAAAGAAAAATATAAATTACTCACTTATAAGTTATAATATCAGCAAATCTTACAACTCATACAGAAAGTTTTTTTGTAACACAATCCTTTTTGACTTTTAGTTGAAAGTATAAAAGTTAAATTTATCATTAATTTTAAAGACAATTATCATATACACCTTACTTAATGCATTTTTTATATATACATAATATTTATTTTATGATACATAATTCTCTTAACATTTAGTTGAGAGTAAAATTGTTAGTTATAACCAAAAAAAACTTAATTTTTATACTCTCAACTAAACATCAAAGAGTTATACATCACAAAATAGACATCATATATGAAATACGTCTTTTATCCACTTTATTAAAAGGGTAAATTATTAATATTATTTTTTTAATTTCAAAAATTATAATAAAATCTCTTAAATTAAGTTGAGTATCTATTGTAACTTGTATTTATTTATTGTAACTTTTCTCTAATTAATTTTAAATAGCTGATGAAAAATTGTTCACATGAAAATATAGAAGTGAGAGTCATTTTAGTAATTAGGAGTCTATAAACATAAAAAATTATTTTTATAATTAATAATGAAATGTTTGAATAGATATAAGAAAGCAATAGAAAATTGATTTGGCTATGAATAAAAAATTATTATTCAATGAAAGAAATTTAGATAAAATATTAAATAACAAGAATTATTTTGACATAATGTGTATGTATATTTATTGATCCTTGAATAAATGAATGATTTTTACTACTTTAATTTATCTAATAATCACTCGTGATTCTAAACGAATTTTGACTAAATTTTGTCAAATTTTTATCAAAGACTATAATCTTTTCAGAGTGTTTAGTTGTTCAACTTTTATGCGTACTAAATTGTACTGTGTCGTTTTATAATAATAGAGATTCCCTCTCCACATGTATTAGCAACTTTGTAAAAGTAACTTTATTAAAAGTGGGTAATCCTGTCATGTGAAAGATTTCCTCCTAGAATGTATGTATCCATCCTCGGCTATGTATATGGATGCCTTTGGTTGTATTAATCAAGCTTAGTGCATTAGAAAAATCAAATAAAAGTTATTTAAAAATCAGACCCATCTTAAGTTTTAACTTTTAAGGACTAAAATCTTTCACAGTACACTCTGCATTTTAGAGAATAAACTGTACGGAATAACTATACACTTTAAAATATTATTATATCTTTTAATCAATGATTAAGTACTCACATATATTCTTAAAACTATTACATTTTTTAGCGTTATTTCATAATTTTTATTTAAGAGTAATTGTATGAAAAAATAATCTCTTAAAAAATTATAAAAAAATCTTAATTAGTTAAATTAATTTTTTTAGAATATAAAATCAATATTAGATTAATTCATTTAAAATTAGACAGACATCTTTATTCAATTTTAATATGGCAGTCCACATGTCATAAAAATTGAAACAAATTTATCATATCGTTCAAATCTAAAGTCAGCATGCAAGATTATCCAGTCCATCCTCGAAAGAGCTTCGAACCCAAATCTGATCTACTTTTAGCAAAGTTGAACATGAATCTATACATAGTTAGCTCTGCTACTCCAAGAATAAAAAATGGCTGTACTACTATAAGAATCTGTAAAATACCGTATCTCTTTCCTGTTGTTCTCCATAGACATGCATATCAGCAATCATCCCCAAAATCACAACATGGCATAAGAAGAGCATGCTGACTCTTAAATTCAATTAATATATTGGTACAGCAACTATCTTCTACAATATGGGAATAAACCAAGCTATGTCGTGTGCAGCATCAATAAACAACCAAACTGGATTGGCTTAATAAATACTAAATTACATAATCAAATAACTAAAGAGCAAGAGATATAGTTAAATTGATTTGACAAGACGCAGAATCAACATTTTTAATTAATACAATACCCTTTACCTTTTTTTGCACAACCTTTATTAGTAATTGTAACCTAATTTCAGAAAACTCTAATTTTAGTGAATTTTCTTTAAGGCTTTCATCGTAGAATACATGTAATTTGAAGGCCTGTTGCAGACTTGCAGTTCACCTAACAGTCTTACTAATTGTGGTTCCCATGTTACACAAATTACTGCATATGTAACCAAACACAGTAGAAATTCCTGGTACCGACACACAGATTCAATGTCCTATGCTCCTAGCAGAAATAGCCACGGATTGCATGGCAGCAGATACAGCACTGCAGATACTGTAATCAACAATGTAGTCAGGAGATTGCATTTGGTCACTCTCAAATGCATAATTAAATACATCATACACCAACATTTTTAATCTAAGAAAAAAGCAAGGCCTCCTCCCTAAATTCAAAGTGAGGCCAGAGATTGCATTGAAGTAAACCTTCTCTTGTGTAACCTCCCTGCAATAACAAATGCAAATTCGAGAGAGATAGCATTGAACTAAGCACCCGCTGATAGCATTGAACTAAGCACCTGCCGCAAGTCTTTCCCCTGAATATTTTCTGTAAATCCAAAAGTAGAACTTAGACCTTCCAGTAACGTTTAATGCCTTCTTCCATCCTTGTAACTGTTATGGCCTGCAATTCATGTCCATGTAAGCTACAAGTAAAAAATGAAGAGCAATGTTCTGATTACAGAGCTAGTGCATCTATGATGGACAAAAAACATGATTATCAAGCAAAGAGATTAGGGAGGCCAATAAACGATATATAAACCACCAATATGTAAATATAATTCCTTAATAAGAAGAGGTAATTAGTGACAAAAGTAACCTTTCTATTAGTCAGTTGGCAGTATCTACGCAGAATTTGCAAGTTTCCTTTCTACAAGATGGCTACAATTATAAGGCTGCACCATTAAGAGCAATAGTCTCAACCAACTCCACAAAATATCAATTTATTACTAACCAGCAACAACCAGACAAACATGATAAGCATTTACAAACACAATAGTCAACCTACCACCTTCTTCCACTTTCAAAAATTACTGAAGTTTTTACAGGGAAAAATGTTCCGCATCTTTAGAGCTTCTTAATTTATGACAGTTCCATTCCAAGACCAAGACATCCCACATCTAATTCTTTTTTTTCAGTGATCTCCCACTCCCACTTTGAATTCAGATTTCCACATCATAGCATATTCTGACATACATAGTAGCAAGTTATGACGTGAAACTTCAGTAGCAAAATGCTGAGGAGTTCCATCTGGCATTCTCAGAACAATACATAATTGCTTCCTATCATTATCAGTTCTGGCAGCCGAGCCAAATAAATGTAGCAATATTGAACAATCCCTCATGAAGTATGAAACTAATCCTTCTAAATTGTAAACATAAGTTTATAAAATACATCTAGGACAATATGTTAATTGGTTAGTCAGAACCACCTCAAACCAGAACCTTTTCATGGCATGGCATAAACAGGACAGAATGCATAAAAATTTATGATACAAATGATGGTTGCAAGGTAGAACATGAAAATATGCAGGGTCAATCATACAATAGCCTACTGAGGTTGAGAGGAAATTCCAACCTTTTCATTCTCTCAATTGCTTGTGGACCGATCTCGAACTGAGAACCCGGCCACATTCTCTTCAAAAAATCATTCCCCAATTTCAATCTCTCCACAGTCAAATCCCAGCACCACAAAATCCCCTCACCAGCTGCCCTGAGCCTGCGTCAATCAACCTGGCAAAGCACCTGCTGTAATCCTCAATTCAATAAGTAGCAGAGATCTCCTCCACTAATCCCCTGTTCTCACTTGACTTCAATTCCTCCAGTGACGTCTCCTTGGGCACAGACCATCCAACACATCCCATCCATGCACACCCTCCAGTTTCCCCACCAAGAGCAAAAGAAGAAAAGAAGGGAGCATGGGTTTTGCGGAAAAGGGAGAATTGGCATCTGGGTTGGTGAAACTGACTTGTGGGTAGAATCATTTTGGGGATGAAGCAGAAGAAGACATGGTGGTGGAATGTGAAGTGAAGATGAACTCGAATCAGGCAAAATCTGGAAGAAGGGAAGAGTGGAGTAATGGCAAAAGGGTAGAGTGGGTACTTTACTGTTGGGATAATTTCCTTCTGCCATAAATCACCAACGCTGAACACAGAAGCAAGTGAATGTTACATTGGATGAGAAGCCAGTTTGAGGGGGGTGATTTCAACGAACAACCAAACATCTAAACATAGGGGCAAATGCCCACCTAAACATGCAAAAACATGGAACATATCTCCAAGCTACAGATCAATCCCATTAGCTTAAAACATTTCTCAGCAAGGGTGAATTCCTTAACTACTGCCCAATTCACCCTTATAACTGTTGGTAACAAATGGCTATAATTTAATGAAACAAGCTGATCTCCTTAGTTCCACACGAACAATCAAACAACCTGCTTTGCAGGTAAAAAAAATAAGCAACCAACATACATTGAATTTTAGTTTGATGTTATATTAGCAAAAGAGCATAACCAAATATATTTTATATTGCATCAAGAGCAAAAGGAACTCTCACCTATAACTGCACAGTTGAAAAGGAAATTCTATTAGACATTATATTGAGACCAAAGATGAGTCCTGTGAAGGTGCATGATAGAAACCCAAATATTTGATTCCAGAAAAGTGGGAAAAATCCCAATTACAGACTTCATTTCACAAACAAGACTCTCCCTCACTTACAGCCAACAGAAAACTTAGGAAAACACAGAAACATAAAACAGAAAAAAAATACCACAGGTCATTCGAGAGACCTGCAACCTCCCTACCCCAAAGGGTCCCAAAGCCTTACTCACAAATTGCCTGCCTCTCTCCCCTCTCAATTCCCCCTTATATTCACCCCACTAACTGACTCACCTTTGTTGTCTTTTTATGCCACATCATCAATTCTGTTATGCTCCACTCCTACTGCATGAATATTCCCCAAAATTCTCATCTCACCCTTCTTAAGACATTCCAGCTCCTCTTTTCCTACTCTTCCTCTCATAAATCTCATTAGTAGGTATTAGGAGGTCTATCAGTCCATTATAGAGTATGCAACAGCAACAGCTATGTTATGCTATAATAGCAAATTCAACATAACATGTGAACATAATAAATTTCCCCTATAGTTGGCATTGGGATTCAACTCAATAAGTATAATCACAAATAGCTATGAAATTAGAAACCAGAATTAAAGAATTTCAGGATAAGCAGCTTAATAATAGCTCTTTGTATAGACTCCAATACATTCTCTCTCATATTTTTAGCAATAACCAAACTTTAGACATTTGATAACTTCAACTATATTTTTTGAACAGCTAGAATACTTTAAACCATATATTAAGGTCTTCTGTTGGTGTAAAGGAGAGAAACCAAACAAGGCTACACCCTAACACAAGAGATAGAAGCACTATCGGCAAGGAGACGCAGACTTAAGCCATCAGGAAGATTTGAGAGAAAGACAAAATCAGTGTTACTGGACATGTCTCTCTCAGCAAGAAAGTTGGCAAATTGGTTGGCTTCTCTAAGGATATGGTGGATGGAGACACAATAGTTTCGTTGTATTAGATGCTGCAGAACAGAAATATTGGCAGCATAGCGATGTATATTGTTAGCTGCTCCCATGATTAGGTATACAGCTTCTAGTGAGTCTGATTCATGGATAACTTTCCTGATTCCTCATTCTCAGGCAAGTTGTAGATCAGCTCTTATAGCAGGTGACTCAGCTTGAAGGTTTGTGAGAACACCTACATATCCATAAAAACCACACATCTAGATTTCGGACTAATTTCTAATTAAAACACCAATGCCAGCGGGACTTGAGTATCCAACAGAACTTCAATGTGTTGTTAATTTGTAGAAGTCATCAGATAGCCCTTTCCCTGGTCGCTTCTTTCTAGGTTACCCTTTCCGCTTTCGCAGGCTCTCAATGAAAACACCAATTGTTACGACTCAAATCCATAAGCAGAACTCATCCTAAAAGACTAACCTATTAGGAGGGAGAGTAGTACCACATTGAGTCTAGACCAAATCCACGAAGGTATTCTCTAACCACAAGACCATTTTTAATTTATGATCAATTATTTATAAGGTATCAAGTTATCGATATAGATTAGAATTTAGAACAGTGACTACAATCAATAAAGGTTCCAATTGAGCAAATGAAACAATCCAATCAAATCAGTAGTAATCCAGGTTTAGACAGGAGTAGAACAACTACTAGAATGAAATGAAACATAATAAGGTTGACGTACACTAATTCATTTTTTCCCAATACAGCTTTAATAACTGAGATGTTTCTTCCTCCTTAAAACATTTCACAAACTTTTGCAGGAACATCTTCTCAGACATACTAAATGGTGTAATTAAGCTGGCATTCTTGTTTATCAATCCTTTTGCGAGTAGATACTGGACAATGAAAGCCCTTGGGATGAGCCTTTTCTCCAAACTATATGTAAAAAGATTTGGTCCTTTGAAAAGGGTCAAAGCATCCCAACCCAACTGATTGACCCAAAAACTCATCACTCCATTAATTTTATCAGTGGATGCTAACATAATGTTAGGCTGCTTCCTAAATGCCTCGAGATGGTTCTTAAAGGCATCAACTTTCTCATCCCACCGGGATCTGCTTACAGCATGTATGGCAAGCAAGGCGTTACTAAAAGTTATTTTTGAAGGATCAAATCCCAATTCCTTTACTTCCTCCACTGCCTTCAGCAAGTCAGGTGAGCAGAGTACACTAGGCCGAGTACGAAGCAATCTGGCAATGTTTGAATCAGTAACTCCATAATCAATCAACGATTTGACATTAGGTGTTATACATGTATAAGAAAAGGAAATCTTGCTACGACTTATACATGCGATGGTCTTCTTATCACATTGCAAGAATCTATGTACCAATTCATATGTTGGGATTATATGATTCTCCAGGCTCGGACGTAGGAAACGCGGGTTCTTAGTCACTATGAAGGCAATGTCAGAGCTAGATGCACCTTTGGAGAGTAAAAATTCGAACTTGGGCAATACCCTGTCGTCGGGATCGCACGAAAGCAGCCATGGTGCACTTTTAATCATATCGTGCAACTGAGAATTTGAGAAACCACGATTTCTAAAGAAGTTGAGCACTGAATCTGGCTTGTCTGAGGTCTTGAAACCAACATGCTTGGAAGCTACGAAAGCAGATTCCGGCGAGAACCCAAAATCGTTGACGAGGTAGGACCCCGCAAATGAGCGTGGATGTGAAGTGCTAGTGCAGAAATGCAGAGAAAATGGCGATGGGTGGTGTTGGAAAAGAAGGTAGATAAGGGCTCTGTAGTGATGGGAATTGAACATGATATGGATATACCAACGAAGCGTTTTTGCGGGAGAAGAAATAGGATTCAAATCAATGAATAAGACCTTCAGGCTTCAAATTTGAGCAGTGCTTTGATTTCGAATCGTGACATAACCTAGCGACGAAAGGCATGAAGAAGAATGGTATAATTAAATGTTTAACGGGACACACTATCCTCGTTTTACCTAAGTAAAAGGTTGTTTTTTTTATATTCCAGTCAAAAAAAATTAATAATTAAGAAATAAATAATATTTTTTATTAAAAATTCACTTAAGAATAGAATTACAATATAACTTAAATTTTCATATGTTTAAAACTGATTTTTCAATTAAGAAAATATTATATAATTAAAATTTTTTTGTCAAAATTTTTTTAAAAATAATTTGACATATTTATTAAATTTTAAATAAGTGAATGATCTTTATTATTTAATTTTAACTAAATTTTATTAAAAAATTTAATTATTTTTTTAATTAAGTAGCATTAGAATTCAATTAAAAACTATAATTACAGTTTACATGTAGCAGGCTAGTATCATTATAACACTTTATTTACTGTAATCTAAAACTGTTAACTAGTGTTTCTTTTTTTAGTACACGTTAACTAATGTTTTTTTTTAGGACACGTTAACTAATGTTTTAAATGAAACGGTAAATTATATCCATGTACCTTTTTTTTAAATATACTTGAACCAAATCCATTATACTGACTAGCGTTTTGAGAATCAATTCACATTTTTATTTTAATTCATAAAATTATTTGTTAATTAATTTATTATAATTATAAATTAATTATTTAAATAAAAACAACTTTATGAAAATGGTGAAATATATTTAAAAGTAGTTAATGTAAAAAGATAATAACTTCTATAAGTATCAAACCAAACATAGCATAAGATTGAAGAGTATTTAAAAATAGTTATATTTATAATTGTTTACATGGTCATAAAAAATAGTTTATTTTTACAGTTTTAATCCTTTTTATTAGCATTTAATTAGTTATTAATAATTTTTTAAAAATAAAAGAATTAGAGACCAAAGAAAAAATTTCTTTTATAGTAGTATAGAATAGATAATAGATTTGATAATATCTTTAAAATAATTATTAGTTCATGCATTAGATACTAATTTTTAAAATGTAAAATTTATTTTTTATAAATATTAAACATAATATATATATATATATATATATTATAAATATTTATAATTGTTTGCAAATATTTAATTGTTATTTCTCATTTGGATTATTTTATTTTATAATGTTAATTATAGTGAAAAATTATACTTACTTTTTGTTTGTTTGTTTTTTTTGTTTAGGCAAAAGGGGATTGAGGGAGGGGAAGTATCGAATCGGGGTGTGGCATTCTCAAGGCATCTAACTTGCCACTGGCCTTACTGCAAAAAAAAATTATACTTACTTGGACCAAGCCAAAATTAAACACTCCATTCAAATGTGCTAGGAGGAATCAACCCCACAAAAAAAAAATCCTGAGCAAAAGGCCATACTCTATCTTTGTTGGGCCAAACGCGCTGCTTATATTTTTATTATGGGCAACGTGGCATGCTTTTAATATTATAAAATTGTGGACTCATGTGTAATAAAGTAATATAATGTTTGGTATGAATGAATAGTAATTCAATTTCATATTTATTTCATGAAATAATATATTATCACATTTGTTAATAAAAAAAGAAGACAACAAATGATTATTTCAATCCATGATTCATCCAACCAAATCAATAATAAAACCTAAAATTCGTTTCCTCTGGGATATGTTAGATTGAAATTTCATGTTTTATAAAATAAGATTTAATTTTTCTTTTAATATATTGTTGTTAAATTTATAAAATAATAATTATTAGTCTTATTAAATTCATCTCAATTAAATCTATGGATTACTAAAATATAATATTAGCAACCAAGAAATTATATAATATTAAAAAAATTATAAAATTTTATATTATTATTCAATTATGTGTATAATATGTAGTAATTTAAGTTATAAACAAGCATGAATTAAGTAGTTGAGAAAGTTTTTGTAATATAAAAGATTCAAATTCTGCAAAAAATACTACTACAAAGGATAGTCTCAGTATCAAAATAAAATTAGTCTCATACTTAACAGATGTTGAAATATTCAAACAAAATTTTTTTTTAAATAATCTTTTTAATAGTTAATAAAATAAGTATTTAATGAAAAGATAAAGTATTTAATATCTTTAAAATATATAAAATATTTAATACTTACTTTATTTAATAATTAAGATAATTATAATATAGATGAGTTATGAGAATATATAATTATTTAAAAAATTATTTTAATTATATATTATTAAATTATTAAATAAAATTAATTATTATAATAATTATAAAAAATTAAATATTTTTAATGATATAATAAAATATAATTAAATAATAATATAAAAATTATTAATAATATTGTATCAAAATTAAATAAACTTACAAATCCGTTGAGAAATGATATTGTAATTCCCTTTGCCTCAACCAATATATTCCTACTTTACGAATAACGTTTTGATTAGTGATGTCACTTTTAATGCTTTATAAAAAATACTTAAAGTTATAACTACTTTTCAATATTTCTGAAATATTTTTCTAATCACATGGCATAACTGTTATATAAGACATTTACTATGTGTATAATTTCTATATATAATTTAATTAATAACTATAATGCAAGAATACAATGTATAAAAAGATAATATACGAACGTCATTTCCATTAAAAATATTAAAAACTAATATTTACATATTAAAATTTCACATTATTTTTTATCTTACTTTTTTGACATCATTTTGACCCATAAAAACATATACCACATGTAAAATTTCTACGAATAAATTCGTATGAAACAATTAACCAAAAAAAAAAAATCGTATAAAACAAAAGTCACATCACATTCCACTCCCCTTTCCGTAGTAGTATTCCAACCACATAATCAGACACTTGCACCTTTTTATTTCTATAATTGTCTCCTAATAACCACATGATAGTATGACAAAATACATTTAAGTACCAAAACTACCTATACCATACAAACTCTTTTTTTTCTAAAAAAATATTTTTATCAAAAAGTGTCACTAATGTAGCTGAACTACATGGGCCCCACCCAATTATACATCAACTAAACTCATGGCATGGTCATGTTGGGTTGGATCCAGCCACCAACCAATCCCGTTGCACCACATCACCTGAGCCCCTGTGCGCCTGTGACCCGAACCGCCGGTCCACCTTCCTCTTGGTGGACTCGACCCTTGTCCTTATCTTCCACATCCCCACTTTCTCTCTCTAAAGCCAAATTATTATTCCACTTCCATCCCTAACGTGCCCGCTCTCTCACTCATCCTTAATTCCATTTTACCCAATTTGCCCCCGCATGGGTTGCAAACTGTCCCACCCTAGCAAGGGCATTGTAGTCTTTCTGACGAATCAGTAGACCATGCTTCTTGTTCCCTAGCGTAAATAGAGAATGAGAGAGGGAAACACATTCTCTGTTTCTCTCAGCTACCTTTCAGATTTCTCACCTCCGAACCCGAATTTATCTTCTTTTTCTTCCGTTTTTCAACCCCAATTTTTTTCTCCCACAGAAATTTCTGTTCTTTCTGTTCGCATTTCGTTCATTCTTTGCAGTTATTCGATTCTTGTCTGCGGCGGGTTTCTGCACATGCTTGTTCTTCTCCTCTCGATCTCCGATTTCGCGGTTCCTTCTCGGTGATTCGGAGCTGGTTCCATGGCGGCGGGGACAATGGCGACCGCCGCCGGAGCGGCAGTGATGCTGTATTACGTCTTGAGCCGGAGGCTTGCGAGAAGGCCTGAGGACGATGAGGATCCGGATGGGGATTTGTCGAAATCGAGCAGATCGGTTAGGAGGCGGAGGCTTTCCCGGAGGCCAGCTCAGGCGCCGGCGACGCTGTTGGAATCGATTATCACGTTGTCGGAAACGTTGAGGTTCACTTATTCGGAGACTCTGGGCAAGTGGCCCATCGGCGACTTGGCCTTCGGCATTAATTACTTTATGCGCAAGCAGGTGCGTCCGGTGAATTTCCGAATTTCTTATCGATTTCAGGGTTTGTTTTATTCTGGAAAGGTGCGAGATTTTGTTTCTTACATGAATTGAGTGCGGTGCTTGGAGGTGAATTTTAAGAGTGTGCATTGAAAATTGACTGTTCTAACGGTTTTGTAGCGTCTAGGCACTGAGTTCTGTGGTGAGCCTGTTTATGGGTGTGATTCGAGATGTTAACGGTTCTGAGATGCTTGCAGGGTAATTTACCAGTGGCAAGTGTATATGCGGGAAGTGATTGTGTACAACTCAAAGGCCCTGAAATTATAGCGGAGTTACATGAGCTCTTGAGGTTGTTGACGCTATGTATGCTTTTCTCGAAGAAACCATTTCCGGTGTTTTTAGATTCTGCGGGATTCTCCCTGGACGATGTCCTCCTACAGAAGCCCAAAGCTGGGGTAAGCCTTGTCCTTATTTACTGTGTCTCTATACTCTTTCCATTTTCATTTATCTATTTTATTCTTTCGATGTTCGGGGTGGAGAAGAGTAAGCCAAATCACACACACTCACTCACCCACCCAGATGGGTTTAGATATCGTGGCCTTACTACCACCGCCATTAAGAAGGAAATGCCATTGAATCCAATTTTGTCTTGTACCTGTGTGTATTTTTACTGAAAACCATAGTACCATACCACAAAAAGATTATTTTTGTTCAGGTCTACTACACTACATCAATCCTACGGAAGTTGATATCCTTGTATGTGGCTTGAAGTGCTTCATGATCGTGATGGTTTGCATGCTGCACTTTGGTATTATGAGTCTGACACTGATGAAGTGAAAAGATTTATTGACTCTTCTATGTATCGTATTGGGGAGGGCGATGGAAGCTCCATCAGATAAGGGGAGCTAAAGTTTGGAAAGTGACGCCTATGTTTTAATTTTTAACACTAATTTTTTTCTTTTTCTAAAAAAGTTTTAACACTAAGACCCCTTGAGGTATTTGAAATTATGTAAAACTAATGTTTTGTAGTGGAAGTGGGTGTGCCCTTATATAACACAAGGGGCCTGAGTTTCAAATATCGTTGTTGGAACCTGGAACTGCTTCTTTTCCTTTTCCCTCTCTGCTATATCATGATCCCATCCACTGAACTGTCAGTATTGACTATAGAGACAAGTTTGGAATGTTGGCTGAACATAGACTAGTCTGTTTAGGCAGTCAAAGGCTTGCTGTTAATGTCAAAAAATAAACCATAAGGGGAGACTTTAAGAGTGTGCAATACTGTGGGGTGATAAATTCCCTATCAGATAATAATATGGGTAGTTCATTTTATTTTATCACAGTCTGAGGGTTGTACTACTTGACAAAAAAAATTTCTTACAGGAAAGGAATGGGAAAAATAAAAAAGTGAGGTATATCTGATTGTCTATGTTTGTTTGAGATGGTGATTACTATTTATATCATCAATAGATATGCCTTATACATGCTGAGTGTTGACATGTGTTTTACCTTTGAAGTTATTATGGCTCTATTTCCATATGTTAGTCAATAAATCTTATAAAATATGTTCCCCATTTTCATGGTAAAATATGCATCTGCTACTTTTTTTTTTCTTTCCTTTTGTTCCTCTCATACTTTCAACTGCCGAACTATTTCAGCATGTTTTCATTTTCATGCTTTATTGTAACTGCAATTTGATTTAATGGCATGAAATCTTTTTGCAGCTTCTGAAGCCTGCTTTCACAATTATACGTGATACACAGTCAAAATGTTTCCTTCTATTGATCCGGGGTACTCATAGCATAAAAGACACACTGACAGCAGCAACTGGTGCTGTGGTCCCCTTCCACCATTCAGTTTTAAATGATGGTGGGATAAGCAACTTGGTTTTAGGATATGCACACTGTGGCATGGTTGCTGCTGCTCGTTGGATAGCAAAGCTCTGCACTCCTACCCTACTTAAGGGTCTTGATGAATATCCTGACTTCAAAGTCAAGGTATTGTTCTATATTCTACTTGGAAGAACAATATTCTAGTATTCTATTTTTCTTTTCCTTTCTTTGTTTCTTACTTTCTGCCTTGTTACTCTAGATGCCATATTCTTTTACCAAAATTTTCCTTTTAAAAGTAAGTTTATTTTTTATTCTAACATTCGTGTTATCATATACATGCATGTATGATTATGTTTGCTAAACAGTTGCCTTTCTATCTTTCTGTAGATTGTTGGACACTCGCTTGGTGGTGGTACTGCTGCACTGTTAACATATATTCTTAGAGAACAGAAAGAGTTCTCTTCAAGCACCTGTGTCACATTTGCACCAGGCATGTAGTTATAGTACCTTCTTCTTTACATCTAAAGAATTTATTCAATTGAGTAATTAGCTAATTCATTATTTTTTGTATTTTTGAACACTATCACATGATCGGCACTAATTGTGCAAGTTACAACATTGAATTGTTCTCCGTGGCGATATTAGATTTCAAATTACTATGACAAACATTATATTATTGTCACATACAAGCGTGAGATGTACTATAGCTATATATGTAACTTTATTTTATATTTATTCTTATTTGTTTGATGACAGAGGTAATAATTTTCTGTTACAAGTTACCAGCCAGAATGACTATTTTGGCGTCATAATTGTAAAATTTAACTTAAATGTCTAGTAACTTCTCAACTAAAAACTAAAGAGTAGATGAGTGGAAATGTAATTCATACCATGATATTTATTTGTTTTGAAATTCTTGGGTTAATAAGCTCTTTGTCCATGATTCTGGTTGATATTTTGTTGCAGAATTTGCTTTATGACATTGAATTTTCTCTAGTATATGTGAACCTTGCTTGTCTTGTCATACTAATGACTATTGCTAAGTCCTTCTATCAAATTGTCATTTTTGCAGCTGCCTGTATGACATGGGAGTTAGCAGAATCAGGAAAGAACTTTATCACTACCACTATAAATGGTTCTGACTTAGTGCCCACATTCTCAACTTCCTCTTTTGATGATCTGCGTTCTGAGGTGCTCTAGCTAGTATGCCTGACTTGAGATGGTTTTGGCAAAAAATAATGTTAATGTTCATTACTTAATATTCTGATGTTATCTTGCCTTGTTTCTTACTCAAGTTGGTTTCCATCAGGTCACTGCATCATCTTGGTTGAATGATCTACGGGATCAGGTTGAGCATACAAAGGTCCTGAATGTTGTCTACCGCTCTGCAACTGCACTTGGATCTCGCCTACCATCTATATCTAGTGCAAGAGCCAGGGTAGCTGGTGCAGGTGCTATTCTGTGGCCAGTAACCAGGGGCACTCAGGTAGTCTCAAGCTCCCTGGTCTCTAATTGGCATTCACAGCATGTAGTGCTCTTTGGGATATAATTTCCAATTAGGAATTCATCTGACATTGGCAAGAGTTTGCAGTTATTCAACTGTGGGTAATATGAAGAGGTGACTGATCCATTGATATTGACAAATGCTAGTTTCAAGCTGTTTCTATGACTAGGTTTTCATTTCACACAGGTATTTCCCATATATAATGCATCTTTTATCTTATGGAGATCCTGCTTTATACTTGCAGGTTGTGATGAAGCGTGCAGAGAGTGTTGCTGAAGCTGTTGTCAGAACTCGCTCATCGTTATCATCTTGGTCTTGCATGAGTGCTCGCCGCCGAAGTATTGGTTCATCGCCAAACTCTAAAGCAGAGAACTTGGCTGAAGCTTCTCCAATATCTGAGAGAACAACAGAATCTCTTTTGACCGAAGAGGTAGTGAGAGAGCCTATGCTGAATAAGGATGAACATAATTCCTCAAGTGGAGGATCTGGCCATGATGACACAGATGAAGAGGAACAACTCATTCCTGCTGACCAAAGTATTACCACTTCCTCGGTAGGTGACGTCACAGAAGGCGAATTATGGTATGAATTGGAGAAGGAGCTTCAAAAACAGGATAATACCCTGAACATTCATGCTCAGGAAGAAGAGGCTGCAGCGGCAAAAGAGATCATTGAAGAAGAGAATCAGCTTGTTGATGCTGCAGAAGGAAGTAATCCAATCACAACTTCTGACAACTTGGATGTCCATCGATTTTATCCCCCAGGCAGAATCATGCATATTGTCTCTGTACCTTCATCTGATGATTCTAATTCAAACTCTGATGATCTTGTTGAGGAACACGTCTGCTTGTATGAAACACCTAGAGAGCTGTACAGCAAGCTCAGACTCTCAAAAACCATGATAAATGATCATTACATGCCTATGTATAAGAAGATGATGGAACTATTAATCCGAGAACTAGAGAAAGATAGCAGCTGTAATATTTTATTATGAAAAAGAATAGCAAATGGAAACGTGTTAGTGAATACAGATATCAGTTTTATTATTTCTTCATCCCTGTGCCACCTTTCAGGAGAAATTCTTGGGGGGAATAATGGTGCATGGATTGTGTGGTCTAGATGTTCTAACACGGGGTCATGCAATCTAAGCCGTTTGGAATCAGGTTCCGATTTACAGAGTTTTTTTTTTTTTTTTTTTGAAGTTTAAATTGGAGATTTTTTTAATAAGGAAAAAGCAAATTGAGACGAACCATTTGACACGAAAATGATTACGAATATTGATGGCTTGGTTTTTTCTTTTTTGAATCTAATAATTACAGGTGTACTATGTAACTGCTGTCTTCGGAGTGTTGCTGATTCGTAACCTTTATTACCAAATCTATTCGTGACAAATAACATTGCTTTCATAAAATCATACTAGTATTAGTGCATTATTTGTATCATACACTAATTTAAGAACAACGGAAGAATGAATAGCTCATGTCAAAAAAAAGAAAAGAAAAGAAGAATGAATAGCAGGAACGTATTTATTACAGAATGTTCTGTTTTTCTATAGAAGTATCATAACGTTCAGCCCATCTTTCTGTCATCCATAACATCGACATATCTAAAGCAGTAAAAATTCACAGTTGGAATTATCAACCACCATATCGGTACTTGAGGGATTCTGGGGGCTCCTCTTCCATGATGCCAGAACCTGTTGTTGCCAAGTATTCACGAATGGTTGTTTTACGGTCAGCTAGGTAACTGTGATCCACAAAGTTGTTGTGGGCTGTATCGCCAAGATTCTTTGCTGCCAGTACACTACAAAACATTTCACAATTTCCGTTAATTTACAGGAAATCCAACAGTAGTCTGGGTTTAAAGAAAAAAAAAACAAAGCTTTGCTCCCCGATGGTACATCGGTACTCTTTGGTTTCCATGAAACTACTAATATGATTTCCTAGCTTGAAAGCAAATCAAGAAGGGATATGTGAACCGCCATATCAAGGGACGCATAAAAGGGAAGTATCAGAAGGTCCTCACAACACCACACCACCCTCCTCCCCCAACAAAAACAAGAAAAGAAAAGCATTAAGGCAATGTTTCCCACAAATTTGTGACCTGTGTGATGAAGCAGTCTAATTAACACAAGCGGAATAATCACCTACGAAGAAAATTCCAGTCACTTGCATCTATGATTTTGTATTCTGTACCTGACAGCAAGGACCATTTGACCGGTAAAACAATAGCTAACCAGATATCCAGATGAAATGTGGTACTAATTTTACATTATCTCCTCCCTTCAAAATCAAAACAGTATGTAGTAAATGGACTTTCACCTAAAAAGTGCTTACCAGTGTCGAAGATAAACACGGCAAGGAAACACATCATCCCTCCAGATTTTATCAATATTCCATCGTCCATATTGCTGAAAATAGATTTCCTTGCTTCCTGAAATGAAGCGTAAGGAATACATAAATAAAGACAAAAAGACATGAAAGAAAAATTAAACAATCAAGGTATGACAAAGGGCATGCAAGAACAGAGTAGTGTATATTTCACATTGAGTTTTTACGTGAAATATAGTAATTACATACAGTACTATGATTGGAAGAATATCTTCTAATGATCCGTTGCACCATTCTGCCTAGCCAGAAAGTTATGAAATTATAAGGATAACCTCGTAAAAGCATGGACACATTAGATCGACACAAAAACAAGACAAAATTAAAATTGTCCCAATAGAATTTGTGTTCATATTTGAATACGGTTCTTTTCTTCTAGTGTCAAGCAGCCGATGATTACTTATAGGGTCCCGTTTCCTTCTAGAAAAACCTTCAACTCATTAGTGCATCTTTACTGAATTTGTTATATATATATATATATATATATATATATATATATCTATTTTTTAGAATATCAAACCTTGACATGCAAAATATAATTTGGACATGTTGACACTGTAAAACAAACTCATGCTTTATTTTGGTCCTTCAAGTCATCATGAGTTTTCCATGTATACAACTCTATTCAGTTCAAAAGAAATTAGTTGGCTATCTCCCCGATCAGTTTCTGTACTTAGATTCAGGAACAGAAGATACTATCACTTATCCCAAAAATGTATGCAAGTATATAAATGGCAAGTAACATGAAAATTTGGATAAAGACCAGCTTTTCCAAAATGATATAAGTCTCATGCCCTTAATATGTAGAATGCTAACGAGAATTACCTTTACATCTAATCTTAAAAAATTCCTCGTCACTATAGCGGGCACAAAGGACCTGGTAAGAAATTGACACATCAAATGACTAATTTGCTAACTAAATAACCAATGTTCCTTATTATGTAATAAACAGAATATTTCTGAAACAAATGCTCTGCCACCACAATAACGATCACCACATACCGCTGGAAAGTCAGAAGACTTGCCATCAAGCGTTTCAGGAAGAACCTAAGACACAGAATTGAACATCTCAAGCCAAATATACATATCTGAAGTGTGAAGACAATCAAATGTGAAAGCATCAAAGCAACATGGCTCAGAATCTAAAAGCTTACAGCAAGAAACCGAAACTCAACCTCCCTCTTGATAAAAGCTGGAATCTGACAATTCATCCCTATATATGTTAGCTTTAGTGCTCAGTTAACAGGATACTCACACAAAACCAAGATGCATTGAACCCGAAATCTATCTCAGTACTTTACCTCAGATTTTGTGATCTCAAAGATTGTTACTATAAGAGTTTCTCCTGCACATGGCTCCACGCTCAAGCTAGAAATCTCCTAATAACGTTTCCATTAACGCAGGGTAAAAACATCATATTTCTTAAGTCCCTTTGAATTAAACAAAGTAGAAACCACAGCGCCGATTTTTTTTTTTATTTCATAAGAAAATATATAAAAATTGAGCATTGCTTGCTTTTTCCTTCATTTTTCATGGCAAACAAACACATGATTAAGAACTAATCCGAAAATTAAAAAATTAACGAAAAAGCAGTGGCATTTGTTGAGTTATCAGAACTAACCATAGTTTCTGGCTTGGCAATGCCACGCTCAAAGAAAACCGGAGCCACGTGAGCAAACACCCGCCGAAAGCCGTTCAACCTCGCAGTTCTGAAATTTACCAAATCCGGGAAAGTACTTCTGGCACTTCGCTCTGTCCCCAGAAAGCACGATTACACGAAAGTTACGGCGATGATGAAGGTACAGCGTAAATCGAACATACCGGAGAGGAGAGAACCGAAGCCGCAGATGGAGATGTAACCGTCGGGTGACAGGAGAGATTCAAAATCGGACTCTTCGTGGAGTTCCCTGAGCGCTTGTTGGTTGGCTGGAGATGATGATCGGAGACCGTCGGAGGACATGACAAGCTGAGACGGTCGTCGTACACTGGATTTGGAGAGAGAAAGAAGGGGAGTTGAAAAGGCGAGGCGCGAGAGGGAGAGGGAGAGGGAGGTGTGGTGGTGGCATGCGCGAGACGCGAGTAGGGGAGGAAGCGAGAGTGGCGAGGAGGTGGGGGTCATTAGCAGAAGAGGAGAAGCTGCAGCTGCTCAATGCGGAAATGGTAATGCAGCGCGATGACGAAGAAGATGCTCGTGATTTTCATCAACAAGCGGCGCCCGTCATCTGCAGAAATGTTTAAGGGTATTTTCGTCAATTGGTGCAGTGCCTTCCCAGGGGAGCGCGGACACTATTTCCCTCGTGATATTATAAATTCATGCGTGATAATTACATTTTATGACCCAGTATTCCTATTCTGACACTTTAAAAGTGATATGTTTATTAGAACATGCACTTATTATATTCTTGAAATATGCAATAATTTTTCCAACTATAAGAATCGGAAGTTGATTAGAGGATCAAGTGTGAAAGAGGAGGCAAATAGCTGATATATCCTCAATAGCAATGTCACTTCTCTTTCGTTTCCATTCATGTATGGCGCATTTCACGAGCCTTTGAGCTGCTTTTTTTTTTTTTTTAATGTGGCGTTGAAGATACAATCTTCACTGATTCCTGGTTGAAATAACATCCCATACCTGAGATTAAAAAAGAACCAATTACTTAATCACTTAAAAGGGTACATAACATTTATAATTCTATTTTGATCACATGCGCAAGTGACATGCCCACTCTATCAAGTATAACCTCTATTCAGTGAATTGTCCCAACATTATTCTAGTAAAAATTTATTTCATTGGTATTTTTGAATACTTTTCTTTTGACTTCGGTAACAAAAATGCCAACAAATGAAGTCGTTGTATCATTGAAGAGGGAGCAGGAAAAGAAATCAAGTGCAAACCCCATCTGTTGCCGAGATGACAGGTTGATCCCTGGTGGTCAGTTTTCTTTGTGTCACATCTGGGACAGAGATTAGTCCAAAGTCCTTCGCACAGTAGTCACCAAATAAAATCCTCTGAAGTGGTTGCCAAGACAGCCCTAGAATCACCTGCATTTGCTATAATGAGGTGTTCACCCTGAAACATTAGTGACACAAACTTCAGGCCGCTTCTGATTAATACATCAAACTGATCTAGCATAGCTCTTTAAATTTAGAATGTGACCAATAAAATTGAGTATATATGAACGGTTTCTTCAAATCCCAAATAATGTCATCAACAAACATGTTATTGCTTCATTATAAGTTCAAGTCTAGGACACTTGAAGAAAGGGGGAATATAGATAATAATGATACAATAGATTTTCATTTTCTCTTTCCTATCTATTTATTTGAGTTACTTTAGAGCTCTTTTATACTCCATCGCATCCCAGGTTGAGTTTAAGAAACAAGCTTGTACTCAGAACCTCACTGCCTGCCTTGTTGACAGTCAAATCAGAAGGGATTAGCACCCTCTCTAAAATCACACAATGATTGTGAAATAGTGATAATATGAATAATGTAATGGAACTATTTTTGATAAGAGCTAAGGGATTATAAGAGATTAAGAGCATCTTAATTACATATGATAACAGAACATGTGAGATTAAGTACCACCATTTATTATTCCTAATTATAACTGCAGGACCACAACTCATGGGACAAAAAATTTACTAGGATAAAATTACTACTGTCTCACATTCTAGGGGCCTTATCTTTTCAGCTCTTCAGAAGGTGAAATTGACCATGTTGAGTTTCATAATCACAAAAATCAAATCTCACTAGTCACTAGTCACTATATCATCTCCGTTAGGCATTTTTGGGATATTTTTGGTACACGAGGGGTTTGATTTCATCATTTTCATAAAATTTCCCTCAGTTCATTACCTAAGCAGAGTTATCGGCATGGAAAAAGTAACAAAGTAAAACAAAAGAAAGGAATTATAAACATTGGAAATATGAAATATATGATAAAAATATGTAAAGTTGGACGCCGTAGACATATTACCAAACCATTTCAACATGCAGAAAAGCAAATTAAATATATCAATATTTGAAGATACCATATCACATGAATTTGGATAACCTGTTTGATAATCGTCAAAGCTGTACTACTGCTTCTGAGGAACCAGTCCCAGTATGCTGTTTCAGATCCTGATCTACGGCAGCACAAGTCTTTAAATAGGATTGCTTCCATATGTCAAATCCATAGAGGTTCCTCTCTGCTTCCTTCCTAAAATCAAGGTCAAGTAATCTTGCAGCCAGATTTTCCTGCCAAAAGATGCAGGTACTAGTTCCCTGATCCTTTTGGCTACTAAGTGTCCCCAAGGGCCATGCCCATCCAAAATTCCACAGAAGATCATGCCTTCTTGGTAACCAAATTCCTAGCATCAGAAACAAATTAGAACATAATAACAATTCCTTTGGTAATCGAACTTCTTAAGGCTTCTGTCCCTTTTATGCTGAAACAGGCAATTTGTCAACTATTATGTCTGTTGGCATACCTCCCAAACAATAAGACAATCCTGATTGACTCCTTCCCGGCCCCTCTTAGTGAAGACACAGGCAAAATTGTTGGCCTTTGCCAATGCTTCCGCAGCTTTCCTTCCATCATCCTTTCGACTAATTAATCTTCTCTTTCTTGAACGACACAGTTCTTGCCAACCCATTGACAAGAGATGGAAAAAGAACCATGGCCACTCCATTCCAATTACAGTTGCACATTATAAACTGCCAGAAACTTGGACCCTTATCATGTTTCTATCCTAGTAGGGAAAAGATTTAAAACGGATCACCTAGAACCTCATCACTTTTCCTGTATACCATCTATTTCACAGACAGAAAAATGAAATAATATGTTGCTTACTTGTTATTCACTAGAGAACATGTTATATATGTGAAATGTGATATATCAGTTCAAGCTCTGTCATGATAAGCCTCCAAAAGGACCAAAACCAACTTCATGAAATGGAAAAGAATGTTCTTTAGATTAAAAGAAAAGTTTACATTGTGATATATGATTTTATAGCTTCCCAACTTTCCTATCGCCTGCCAGAACCTGAGGAACTGAGATAATTCCTCTGAATCTGGAGCTATGTATTACTTACACATCATCAACCAAATCTGCAAGCGCAACTAGTGTAAGGACGTTACGTTTACTTCTTGTAACTCGCAATGTAAGGTGTTGGCTAATGGTGGGCGATATTACCACAGCATCCTTGCTTTGGCCCCCATAAGATACAGAACAGATGGGCAATTGGGACAATGAAAGCTGATTAAATGCCATAATATTCCATAACTTTTTTTTTTAATAATCCAAAAAGGAAAAAAGAATATGGATTCGACAAATCAGAATTTGCATAGGAACAAATTGTATCAATTAGAGTATAAAATGAAACTGACAAAAGGAACTGAAAAGAATGAGATGACTAATATAGTCATTCGAGAATGGTATTTAACAAATATTATTGTAGTAACTTGACAAGTATGTAATGAATAAATAACTTCTGTGGATGAAATTAGATTTTTGTGTTGGTGGTGATCTTTGAAGAAGATGACTTTTAGGGACGATTTGGAGAAGACTTTGGAGGAGACCTCTGTAAAATGAAAGAAAGTTGTGCCCAGTCTCCTTAAGGCGTGCACATAACACTTTCCTTTAGGCTTAATTTATTCCACCAAATTCTATTCTCTAGATGCAAAATGGTTACTGACAAATTTCTAGCAGGATACAATGAAGAACACTTAGTTCGTTTTGCACTTCCAAAACCAAGCCAAAGACAACGATGATATAGGATAGTTTCCTGTTTTCTTCCTGCACAAAGAAGGAAACAAGAATTGATTTGGAATCTTTTGGAGATTGGAATTCTAGAATTGATCTTGGCATATTTAATTGTAGGTGATGCAAGTCTTTTTATAGACTTGTAAACACTCCTTCATGATCAAATACAACTCTTGGAATGACGGGTTTCATGAACCATTGCACCTTTTCAGTAAAAGGAACATTACTACACTGTTGCAGTGCCACACGGCCAGGCTGTGCCGACGGCCACGACCGTGCGGCACTTTGCCGCAACTACATGGCCAGGCCGTGTGAGCCTGCACGATCGTGTAGGCGTTGTTCTTCTTTCCATTTTCTCGCGCTCTTGCACGCGATTGTGGGCTAAGGCAGTGTGGCCGCTACTTTTGTTTGTATCAAATTTTCCTCATTGCATGGCCATGTAGCCATGAACATGGCTGTGTGGCTTTCTTTTGGAAATCCACCAACATTTTGTTTAGTGGTTTTAGTTAAACACAAATTATTATTGACTGAATATTCTCATAATGAGACTTAATCTGCTGAGATTTTTTTAACGATACATCCCCAATGAATATACCAAACACAATACTATCTCTTGGCTAGTTATTTTAGAGGGCTGCACTGCTCCATGATGTCAAGGGTCAAATCAACTGGACACTTGTGAGATTATTTTATGACCTAGAATGGACTTGGTTGATAAACAAGCACAAATTTTCGTGGCTAGGGTTGCTTTGGGTAGAGAAGCCAGAGATGCACGATTGCTAGATACTAATTCTTGAATAACAATGAAGTTTGGACCATATTGCTAGATCCCAGGTCATAAGTATGATGTAGATGAGCTAAGATTCCATGTCAGAATAGTTCATAAAGATTTTGACAAGAATATTTCACCCAAGGAAAAGATACATAATGGTGGGGCAGAAATGGAATAAAACGTGATAGCATAATTTATCAGTGGATGTATTTTGTTGCAAAACCAATTTTGGCTAGACGAAGACTGTATGAAAAAAAAACATATCTACCCTGAAAAACATCCATCATGTGAGAGATTCTTATCTAGACTAGACAAATTGTATAGACTATGTTACAGCCCATATTTGGTCTGTAACCGACCAAGACCAGGAAAGATTCCCTAATCCTGAAGCCTTTCTATAACCTCAAATACATAAAACATAACTTCCACATATAGATTTAATTTAGCTTCCATCTAATAAAGCCATGAGGTTCTCAAAACCTTTCAATAACCCACATAGAGTACATATAATCAAAATGTACTCTATACATGATTGCAAGACTCTATATCAACAATAATTATAAGTCCTACTTAAAATGTGTCCAAAAAAAAAAAAATAGTAGCAGACTAAGTAGTGGGCTCAGCAACTCGCTCACGCTATACTGAAACCTGTAAATATATATAAATTTTAAGAGTGAGTCAAAATGACTTAGTGAGTTATCAAGAAATCTAAATGTAGCTATACACATGTCCTTAACAAGCAATGACAACAATAATCAAATCATCTAATTAAAATACCTCAAACTTCAACTTATAAAGTATAATGTGTTAACTGATAAATATTAAATTGGAACCAATAAAAATTTAAATATAGCCAAATAACTATAAAGCTTCACAATACATAACAGTTAACACAAATAATATGATCGCTTAAAAATCATAAGTTGAAGAACTGCATAAAAAAAATTATAATAAACTGAAAATGAGATAATTTGTAATCACATTTCAGAAAATTAGGCTTCAAACAACCATAACTGAAACTGTATCATACCCTCCATTTCCATCTCCATCCACCCATCACCCCACAACTTCTCCCCTTATTACTCCAATCAGAGAATTGAATTATGAATAAGTTTGAAACTGAACTCCAGGGTCGTGCCTGCAGAAATAAATCTGAGAATCTAGGGCCGTGCCCACAGATTTACTGAATTTGAGAATCTGAATAAGTCTGAAACTGAATTCTGGGGTCATGCCCATGGAAACAAATTTGAGAATCTAGGGTCATGCCCACAGATTTACTAAATCTGAGAATCCGGGGTCATGCCCACGGATTTAGTCATGTGGTTGTCTTTAACCCACTTGGTGCACCATGTACATTCTTGATAAAAATATTTTCATAAATAATCATTTAATATACATATTTTTTTACAAATCATATACCATGCAGAACTCAAATAAGGAAACTATTTATCCATTCAGAGTATATTATACCATGGTAAAAAAAAAAACCACTGAAATTATATTCAGCAATCTAAAATATCTTCAATACAGGAAATAAATAAAAAAATACACCATCATCCAAAATTTAATAAGGTGATAAATTTATCACGTTAACAAGTCCTATTTCCAAAAATAAAACCAAGGTATGACTCAATTATAAATATCATCATATCAATCATTTAATTTGACCACTTAATCCTAAAACAACAATATATAACTTCACGTCAAAATTTCCTATACACAAATAATATTTAATCTTATAAACAACAAGAAGATTTACTTGTAACTCACCAAACACATAACCAAGGGCTACAGTTTAGAACTCCTCCAAAGACCTTATTCAATAACTCCAATAAACCACTTCTAGCCTTGAAATTTTTCTCATGCAACTAGCTATACCTTTGCTTCCCTAAACTGAAATAGTGATAAAATCTCAAATCCCAAATTTTTCACAATAAAAACATCTTAAAAACAGTCCCAAAATTACTGCAACTAGAATTTAAATAAATCTACCTTATGCAATTCATCCAATCCCTAAACCCTCTCTGTTAGACGGCTGGACAGACCAGAATAGAACAAAAATTTCTGCAGCTCGAGGATAACACACCTTCATGGCTGCTGTTACGGTTTAGAAAAAGAGAAAAGAACCAAAAACGGGGGGAGGGGGAAAAATATCGGAGGCTTCCCAAACAAGGAGAGAAAATGATTAAAAAAAAGTTGTCTCTCCCACCCTTTAAAATATCTCCACCGACTTCTTAAGCAAATCTGGTTGCTTCTTTTTTTTTTTTTCATACTTGTTTTCTTTTTTTTTTTTCTTCTTTTCTTTTGAGCCTAAAGTTACATTTGATGGAGATAAAAAGAATGGCCATATGATTCTCTTTTTGTCTACCTATCATTTTAGTACATGGAAGTTAGTTAAAATAAAAACTGTTTTTATGTGAAAATATTAACACATCATCAAGAAAATTAATTTCAAATTTATTTTATACTTTTCTTGTCCTTAGTTAAAATTTTAAGAACAAAATAAATTAGCTTAAAAATTTATTAGGATCATATAGCCATAAATAAATAATTTCATTATAACTAACACAAAAATCATTCTTCATGAATTTATTTCAACTAAAAACTAATTTTATTTAAATTTATTGTTATTACTTTGGTTGGATTTCACAGACTACACCAATCAACAAAAAAAATAAATACAAGTAACGTCAAATGGTGTAGCTTAGCATTGACATGTGCCTCAAGCAAGACTCTGGAAGAAAACGTAGGAAATTGCTAGTCGCAAATTAACCACAAAAATTCTAAACGAACATGTCTTTTAATGATGGGCTAAAAGGGAAAAATCAAAATGAAGAAAAGTAAATGGATAGTAATTATCAATATATTATTGAACTAATATATTCTTTTTGGGTATAAATTGAACTGATGAATTTTATACAATGAAAAAGTTATACATACATTCTAGATCCATTAACTGGACCCTTCCCCCTCGGCCCCCCCCCCCCCCCCGCTCTCCCCCTCTCTCTCTCTCTCTCTCTCTCTCTCTCTCTCTCTCTCTCTCTCTCCTTACTCACTTGCAGAATTGTAATAAAAAGAAATTCTGCAAGTAATAAATTACAAATATCCTGTAAAACAGAAAATCTATAATGACGTTTTGTATACTCAAAACATCATACTCAATGGAAAACTTGAGCAGCGTAGTACTCGCTTTCATTAAAAGCAGGTCTTAGACTTTCTTGACACAAGAACTCCAAGGGAAAAGAAACAAGATGACCCCTCAGTGACGCTAATCTCTCCAAAGGATCGGCGTTCTTGATACCTCCATCATGATAGGATTCTAATTTTTCTGGGGCGATTCCTAAATCGATGGTAGTGTGACCAATTTTTTCTTTCCAAAAAGCTACGCTTTGTCTTAAAGCAAGTCTGCAGAAAAAATATAAAGGTTTAGAAAGCATGTTAGGACAAGAGACAATGTAGAAGATTCACCCAAAGATGAAAGACGGATGAAAATTATCACTGCCATACCTGGTGTGTATCAGATCATTAGGTACGCAAGAAAAGACATCCTGGTAAATTGTAGTATTTGACTGTAAAAACCATCCCGGGACAACTATCAGTATTCTTATTATAGTATTATCTCTTATTAAGTTAATATCAACAATTATAGTATAAGATCCAAAAAGCATTTAATCAACCAAAAAAGTTAGGTAAAAGAACACATGTATTGGTCTATGTATTCATATTTGCCCAAACAGAAAGAAAAGATGATACATCTCTAAACATACAAAACTTGAAACATGCAAACATAAATCCCTTTTAACATTTCAATTATAATACAAACATAAATCTCTTAACAACTCAATTCTTGCTTGTATAATGATGGAGATACTTTTAGAGGATAATTATTTATGGAAGAATTACATACACTTAAGAGAATGTGTTTTATGATAGGAAATGTTCACTCAAAAGTAATGTTGTAAGCATATAACATTTAAAGCACCATTATTCATATAAAAATCTTTACAGCACAACTTAGTAATATATATAAACATTTTATTTTTCTTATTAACCTTTGCTGTTCCCATCCAAATATCCTTGTAGGTAGACTCAACAACTGGGTCCATTATTTGATTGACCTGAGGAAAAAGATATTTAAATAGTCATTACAAATCAGGCACATAAAACAGCTACTCTCCAGAGAATTGAAATTCACTAACCTCTCCTGTTCGGAGACCTAAGTGCTCAGACCATAATGACAATCGGAGAGTCAAAGAGAATTTTCCTGCTTTCCAAGGCTTTCCATCCATATAAGAACCAATGAACTCTCGGTCTTCTATAATTACACCAATCTGAAATCCATATGTGGGACAATTAAGGGAACAGAAGTTGATGCAAGAATTATGCATTAATAGCTAAAAAGTCCAATAAAAATTTCCAAAATGAAGCAAATAGTAATTAACAGATCAATCAGAGGGATCAATACACAAATTTTAAGGGTGAGAAAATGGATGTTAACAATAAGAACAATACATGAGTCATTTGAAATTATTCTTTCATTAGTTATATATTTTAGATTAAGGTGTTGCCTCAAAATTTGTGACCAACATCAGATACATCACACTGAACTGATAGAATATGAAGAAGGAAATTCGCAGTTATATATGAACCCCAATAGTTAAATTCGCAGTCTTTCCCCCAAATTTTCCAATAAAATATATAGAAAAGAGAAAGAGCAAACAGGGCGTCAACCACACTTCTAAAATATAAGAATTAGCATTGTTAAAATGGAACATTTGTGACTCACTTGATAAAAATTGTTACAAAAAGGTTCACGAAATGAGAGACAAAGTGTGTGAGAGTGACTTAGTAAATTAAAAATTTTAAATCTCCAATCAAACTTGTACAACATAAGCAGGGGGAGAAGGCTTGGAACTGTACCTCAGAATCTCTGGAGCCAAGTAAGCTCCTATCATTAATATTAGCAGATCCAATCAAACTCGTACGATCATCAACAATCATGATTTTACTGTGAACATACACCTGCAGTTATGCGTACAAATAAGCTGACTGAAACTACTTAAGTACAAGACCATAATGTAAAAGAATACCTGGCTGGTTGCCACAGGACCACCATCTAAGAGTCTACCATAAGCCCTGAGGCCATAAAAAGAGATGTAATCATGTATTTTTGGACCAAGAAGTTCATAAAGATTATGTAATATAGAATTCTGCCCTCTGCAAATGGTTCGATACTGCCAATGCATTATGGTTCTCACAGATGCTGCACCACTATCATCAAGGCCCCCCTACATAACACAGAAGTAAGTCCAACATTCATAGAAAAAAAAAATTATTCAGTGTTGAAACAAAAACTAAAATTAATTAGAACCTGGAAGCCAGGCAGAAGAGGTATGACAATTACAACCCTAAAAGATTTTTTATCATTGTAAGCTCGCATAATCCGTCGATATAAAGCTTCTAACACACGATTTCGTATCATCTCATCTCCCGAAAGACCTGAGATAAAAAATTGATTCTGGAAGGATAAAACAGAACACTCAGAACGAAGTTCAGAACAGACTTTTAAAGAGATACAAGAATAAGACTAACCCTTTAAGCATGAAAATTTTAAAAGGTGGCGTGGCAGCCATGGGGGGTGGGGAAGAGGGCAGAATACATTATATTGCTTCATCATCAAACCTGATTAAACTATGTCCATGAAATGCAATGCACAACATATATTACAAGTCGTATGAATATTGGTCATTTTGACGAACAAAGCTGTTCAACTATATTCACCTTCTTAAAACTAGAAGAGACACCCGCAATGTGGGTGTAAAGAGAAAGTCCAAATATTTTTAGGTATGAGAGTTTTCTCTCTAAATTTAAAAACTGAGTGTCTGACTTTAAACTGAAATATATAAAAGACAATAATTTACAAGAAAAGTTCCTTACAAGTAGGAGTGACTGAAAGTGGTCAACATTTGTAGTTAATTTGCAATTAAAATTTTGTCCCTTTTTTAGTTATAGTAAAAACAAAAGATTAGGTTTTAAGAAAAAGTGAAAAAAAAAACACTAAAGTGGGGGAATCCCATTTCTATACTAGTATAGATAAGGACCCCCTGGCATTGACATTTTGCATGTGTTAATTTCTTAATACTTTGTATAGACTCTGGAGGGCTTCTATTCTGATACTTTGCTGTTATCCTTCACACAAGTGTACCTATGTGGCCTTCCAATGCTCAATTGATAGTTTCTGTTCATAATCCAAACTACCACAAGAATAATTATAGAAACTGCATCTTTCGATTCATCTAAAACCTAGGTGCTTGACATAGTAGATATTATATTGGCCATATCCATCAATACTCCTTATACTCCACTTAGCTCACTATGAACCCTGTAACATGGCTTCAATGCAGCAAAAAAGAGATGGCTACGTAATTTAAAAAGTGAATTCTCCTTTTCAAAAGAAGTTGGAAGATTATAAACCTTTATGCTATTTGGATGTTAGGAAACAAGAGCGAAGGGAAGGGAAGGGAATAGAAAAGTGACCCAAACCCTTATTTGGATAATTTTTAATGAGGGGGAAGGAGGGAAAGTGTTCCCCCTCCTTTCCTCTCAAAACCCAAAAATTCTTCCCCCTCATATTTGGGTAAGGAGGGGTAAAGGTTTAATTTTAAATTAAATAAGAAAAAATAACTCTCATTCCCCCTCCTTTCTTTACTTAAACATCCAAACAAGGGAAATAAGTATAACTCCCCTTCCGTCCCCTTCCTTCCCTTTCCTCTCCTTTCCTTCCCTTCCCCCCACTCAAAAACATCCAAACATAGCATTAAGTTTAAGGTTTTAAACGGAAGTATCATCTTGGAAAAAAATGTCACACGTAAAAGCATTTGGAAACTCAGATAGAGGCCATTGCATCAGACATTAAATGAAGCCTAGTTAAGAACTGTCAACTGTCAAGCCCTTTCTATAATCAGCTTAACATTAGAGGACATGACATATGCAACATATACCAATGGAAACAATTAAAACTCATTACTGCTGCTGAAAAGACATTAAGTTCATCCCAACAGGAATTATGTCCATCATCGGCAGAACCAAGCATGTAAAGCAACATAATATAAGCCACATGTAGTGTAGGTGAATCATAAAATGTAATCATCATCTTGAATAGGACCATCTAAAGATATTGAAGCCAAAGCCTGAGAGCTGAGATATTATGTAGGAACTGCCAAGCATCCAAATTGTTTACAACAATGGCACTTCAGTTAATAGGAAATACTGATGGTAATTCAAGTAATTATTACCCATGTTCTGTAGATCTTATTTTCAATCTGATCGCAAGCTTCTAGATAGGTTTTACAACTAGTAAAGCAAAACTACGTTTGGTATGATCATTGGCAAAACCATCATTCTTCAAAAATTGTATCACATTCAGTGGAGATATAATTAAAAAAACAGGGAGAGTTTATTTAATACCTCAATATAGATGAAATATTCAGCTTTCTCAATAAGAGAGCAATAAGCATTGTGGATGCTCTCTTCGGTTTGGCTTGTTCCAGCAGACCATTGACTGACGCTCCTAATAACCTATCAATTAAAGGCTATTTTTAATGGTAGAAAATACAATGACCAGTGTAAAAAAATTAACAGCATAAAAGTGACAAGTACGAAAGGAACATATAATGCACCCTCATGTTGCACAAAATATTGGTCAATGTCAAGAGCTTCCAAAAAATATCTGACTTCTCTCAATTAATAATATTTAATGATAAAAATAGCATTTATTACATTTTAATGAAACTCTTAGTGGAGATGACCATGTAAAGCATATCACAGATTAAAAAAAATGTGTAAGTCAATGACACAACTATATTTTAGTAGGTCACCGACAGTTCGGCAATATGAGAACAACACACCTGACAACGGCAGGAAGCGCGAGGACCAACTTGTCCTGATTCATCAGCAAAACTTCCCTGATCACCCCGTTCTTGTGTTTCCCACCATTCTGGATCTGTATTTTGTAAATCGACATAAGGCACTCTATATAGAGACATTTTTTCATGATAACGCATAGAGTCAAGATCATCTACAAAGCCCTTCATTGGTGTATCCGGGCCAACTGCTTCAATTTTGGCCTTCCGGAAAGAGAAAGGAAGACTGCTGCTGACCCTGCTTGGCTGGTCACGGAGATGTGAAAAGGAGCTTAACCCATTCAATTTTGGGTCTCCTTCAGGAATATCCAGCCCATCGGACTCCTGAGGCAAAAGTAGAGGAATATCTTGGGATGATGAGGAAAAGGAATTTTCCCTCTTGATGCCACTATAATTGTCAGTATTCTTAATTTCAATCTGCACCTCACTGCTTCTTCCCAAGTAGTGTGGAATAACCATATGATGCTGAGGCATAAGTAATGGTATTGCTTGCTCATATGGAGCTTTGTTTCTCTGATGGAAAAAAAAAAAAATTATTTCCTGTCGGGAATTTAGGACCAGAAAGCATTGAGACTTCGATGCAACTGTAGATTAAGCCTAACCTTTGCATAATTCCACCGCTGAACAAAGTGCCTAGCAATGTCACGACAAGGTGGTCCCCAAAGGGCACAATGAACATCATGCCAAGGCATACGAGGATATTTTCCACGTTCCAATTCATCTCTCATTGTATCTTCCCATGAATTTGGTTCGGATTCCCTGGAAAAATTGAACATGAATCCAAGAATTAGACCCAACAAGACAGAGCCAGTCTATGACCAAGTGATAATGAATGATATATCTTAACACATACCAAGTGTAAAACCTACCATATAATTGTCTTAGTCAGAAAATGACTCTGCTAGTTTGAAAGTGAGAAGTGAATTATATAAGCATCCAAGCGAGTTTGAATAGGCAACTACCCTATTAACTCCTTAAACCAGATCAGTAGCTGATGCAGAACCTATGGGTAATAAACTCTATGAAACATACATGTTCAGAATAAAAAACTGCAATCTGATGAACTGTTTAACACTTTAACTCTTACTTTCATACTTCTCAGATTATAATTCTAGTTAAAAAATAGAAACAAACCAGTCTAGCCTTGCTGTGAAATTTTTGCTTTTTAGAGGATTACTTTTTTAAAAAAAAAAACACTTATATAAAAAGCACGATTAGAAAGAAACAACTTTGTCTACAAATATTTTTCTTAGGTTTCTACTTTTGCTCCCTAATAGAAGCATTAATTTCTTACTTCCCTTTAACAGCAGATTTTCTGCTTCTGCTTATACTCTGGCCAAACACTTAAAAATTAAAAAAGTTGTAGCTAAAAGGAAGCTTTTGTTGATTTTACAGCATGACCAAACAAACTTACATAGAGCTTCTTTGTGATTTTCTCTTCTATTCACAAAACTTACCTAGGGTTATAATAGTCCTTTCCAGGCCAGATCAGAGGGGGGGAATCTCCCACTTTATGCTCAGATGTGTCATAACGACCAAAGCATAAATCCAGTCCTCCAATAAAGCAAATCTGGTTATCAACAATGACAAGTTTTTCATGGTGTGACCTGTATATAATTATGAGCACATATAAGAAACCACAAAATTGTTATATAATTGATACTTGCTAATAAATATTAAAATCTAATTTTTTTTACAGAACCAAAGATATAAATCCAAGTTTTGGGAAATTGCATACCACAGGTAAACGCCAGAAGAGAAGTGGTCAGGATAGCGTAATACCCTCACATTCTCATGAATGCTAAGAAGCTTTCTCTTGCTATAAACACTGTTGATTTTCAAAGCAATAGCCACCTCTTTGTAGAGAAGAATGTAAATCTGCATTGAAAAAGCATTCACACTAATCCTGGCACTTCTATGGAAATAAAACAATTGAAACATGCATCATCCAGGTGGCATGCAAGATGACTTAGAACCTACATAACAACTTGATAATTGCATGGACTGGTGAACTATTGAGTAATGAAATAACTGAATTAATTCAACTTGTGGCATTCCATTCTAATATGGATAATATTTCTAAAAAACTAACATCTATGTACCTCCAACCAGTGTCACTCATGACTCAACCAACAATAAAAGATATTTTGGAGCCACTTGTTCTGCCTAGAAAGGGAAGATTAGTAACAAAGTTTTGTTGAGCCTTCTTAAGAAAGCTGCAGACCCACATTATGCAATTCAAAGATTCCATCAAGTCAACACCCCTCCCTAAAAACCTAAAACCATGGACATGGGACACAACACAGACATGGATACTACGACAAAGCAAAATTTGAAGTGTGCCATTAGGATTTGCAGTGTCATATTTGTTTTTGACAAATTTCACTACATTGCTGACATGGACTCAACTCCTTTTTCGAAGTGTCCGTGCTTCTTACCGATAGCAATGAATAAAATAAAAAAATGTTGTAACTAGATGTGCAAACAGAAAACAGGGAGAAGAAAAATAGACACAGAATTTAGCGTAGTTTGACCTATGTGAACTATCGGCCTATGTCCATGTGCAAAACAAAGAATACTCACTATGATCAATGAAAATTACAAGGAGTAGCCGCTCAATGTTCAAACCCAAATCCCAATACACCCTAATTCTCATTGTCACTGAGATTCACTACACTCTGTGACCTAACTATTGATTTTACTTACACACACATATACGTCCATATCAGCTGGGTCCCTCTGCTTCCACCACCAATCTCCATGAAAAATCCTTGTTGGGTTGCACCGTGAGCTATGGATTGGGTCACATGTCGAGCCAAAGCCCAAAATTAAGTACAAGCCACTTTAGGACTGTTAGATATATAACATCATTTATGTGCCTCCACCTAATAGCTTATAGGAGCATTAGTCTTTGGCATGGTATCAAAATCTCTATGACCAAGAAGTTAGGAATTTGATTGTTGCAGCCTTTATTCTTCATAAATTAATTTTCAGCACTAGGTAAAGTTGGTTTGTGCATTATCCACGCTTCAAACCCACTTCAAGCCTAAAGGGTTCTTGTGTAAGGAGGCATGTCAGAGATATAAAACCTTCACGTGCCTTTATCTAATAGCTTAAGCTTTTAAAAGAGTTGGTCTTTGACAATAACATAAACAAATTTAGAAACAACAAGGGAATGAGTTTTTATTCCAGCAAAAGAAAAAACATTATCACAGTAGAAAACCAATGCATATAAAATAAATGAAAGCCAACATTATAAAAAAGTCCTAGAAATTTTGTATATAGCTTTTACAATTCAAACAACTCAATAACAAATGCAATTCAAACAACTCAATAACAAATGCAATTCAAAACAATGGCTTCCTCAGTAAAATTGATAAGCCATTGTAAAAAGAGTTCATATTAATGGTTACCTGAACCCCCTGCTTAGCTTTTGCTTCCAACAAATTATCGAGCCTTGATGAAGCATGAGTGTGAAAAGGACGCCGTAGATACAGTTCTGGGCACAGCCACCATCCACAAATAAATATCTGCATGAATCTATCTATCATTGAACAGAAACTTAAAAACACTTTCTTTTTTTGATAAAAAAATTATAACGAAAGTGGCCTTGAATGTTCTAGCACTGAATAAAACCTCTGATTTTGCATCCTCAATTGAAGAAGCGATGGCCTCAAATGCCGCTTGCCCATCTACAAACCACTGTGCCTGACTACCATCTTCAATTAAGCCTCTTGGAGGAGCAAAAGAACCATAGCGGTGAGGATGACACCAGCCTTCAGGAGGCCTGAGACCAGCATCATTAATTGCTGCAACCCAATCTTTAACTTTACTACTACTTTTCACCCTAATTCCAATGCTCCGGTTTCCACAAGTCACCTAAAGTATTCAGTTAATTGTTAAAAAAGTATCTTTCTCTGTATATTATCACCAGGCATCTGATAACATCCACTAGTAAGCTAATAATTAGTAAAAAGATTATGATGTGACAGAGAGAGAATATGAATTGACAATATATCCTTGTAACCACAAGACTGTGAAGCAACAACAGAGATAGAAGAGCACCCCTCTCACCTTGAATGAATGGCGTAAAGGATTTCGTTCCTTCATTTGATTTGCTAGTGATAGACGACCATCCCCATTCCCATCCGAGGCAGGTAGTACATCAAAAACAATAATGTCCAAGGGCTGCGTATCAAAAGGATCAGCCAGCAATGCTAAGAATCCAGGTTTCAGTACGGCCCAAACCTGCACATAACAAGACAGGATAGTGATAATTGTAAAGTTAAACCAAATCAAATAGAAGTTACTCAAAAAGAATTAAAATAATACCACTAATGCTCCATGTCATAAAAATACCAGACTTTTGGAGAATTTCAAGGGCCAAGTAAATAAATTAATGTGCCAAGGGATAAAGAATAATCAAAGGTTAAAAGAAATCTGCAACCCAGATACTGGTAAAAAATTCTAAAGCAACGACAGAGAGCTAAAACAAGGGCAATAAACCAAGAAGAGACAAGAAAATATCAGAAAACCAACATAGTTACCTTTGGGAGGGGGGGAATAGCTGAAGAGATTTGAAAGTATGAAAATCAACATGAAAAATTGTGGCAAACAGTTGTTTACAAGAATCTTAAGCAATGACTGACAACCACGTGACAAAGACAGTTGATAGTCAGGCTGAAACTTTTGGAAAACTCCATATGGATATGGAAACATTAAATGTAGCTTGTCTCCAACCACAAGCTTGGACTGGATACAGGCCAAGTATATGACAGATACTTAACATGGCAGTTCTTGAAAAGCTGGAATATGAAATAGATTGTACGTCTAACTTAAAACTTCATGAAAAATTATCTTGAACTTTACCCCTTTTTAGATAGCAAGAGAAACCAAAAGATATGTAACAACAAAAAAAATAATATTTTAGTCTTTATCTCCTTTGGAAATCACTACTTCGAAAGGATATTCAGTGAGGATCAGCTTTTCTTTCTTCATATCTTTACCAATGCCTCAATTTGTATCAGGCATTTCATTTCATATGTTGAGGTTCGGGTAAACATGTCACAACTTGGAATATGGTATCTGGGGCTTACCTGCAGTTTCAGAATGTCAATATTGAGAGTGCTCTACAAGTTAATAATGATCTTTCTTGAAACTCTCAGCATTTAAATTTAACAAATTTCTTTTTTTTCTATTTTATCTTGTGGTAACTAGGTGGTGTACTGGGTAACAAGGGTATCTATTCTTTTCTGTCTAGGTCTTTCCCACATCTGTACAGCCTGTCACTATGCAGCTGTAGTCTTGAGTTTTCTCAGGTTGCAGGTCTTATTGCTCATTTTCCAATTTTAGTTTTTATTTAAATAGTATTTCATATATGTTCCCTGCCTATTTGACAGAATGCTTGAATGACATCTTGGTGATGTTGTTTAGGCATAACTCATTTGATTTTGGAAGGTGCATAAAGATGTTATCTATGGAAAAACTAATCAATTGTTTTTCCTTTTTGTTTGATTTAGTATCTTCTTCCCTGTTTGTGTGATAACTTTCTCATAAATCAGTTGGCTGTAGTATTCCTTTTTCTTCAACACATTACTTTTCATAAATGTCTCTCTTTCTTTATACCTGTTTCCTGACTGGATTGGTTTGTTTTCCTTCTCATAATAACATCAAAATAAGAGAGGGACACCAAACTCAGAGAGCTTAAAAGAAAGAAATTGGTACCACTACCTAAACTCCCAAGTCCCAACATATTTTAGGTAGTTGCTCACTGAGGAAAAAAAAAAAAAACCCTAGAAAGGAGAGAAATTACAACTGAGAAGAGGGTAAGTAGTCCTCCTAAAAATAAAGGGAAAAAAAATAAGCAAGCCAGAAAGTGGCTAAAAAATGCAACTAAGCTGTCCAATCTCATTGCCTATCAGTAATAGAAAATCCCTTAAAACAATAGTTAGCAGAACACCAGAGGGAGGCTAAAAACACAATCCTATCTCATAACCAATGTAAGGGCAGGGTGACAACCTTGAGAATGCACGCAATCAACAGGGCACTGCCATAATATCTTAGCCTCCTTATTCCTGGCAAATCCCTTAAAATGTATCATGAGAAACTTCTACAAGGTGAAAAGAAGGTGAAAAGGTACCCATTGTTCATCAAGAACCCCAAACAGGTTATTCCATAAGATCAGATAGCTTACAATGTAGATAATTGCTTTTTCTCCCATTCTTATCCTTTACCAAGACTATTTTCAGTTTTTGATGGATAGGACTAGGATTGTTAAGTAAATTAGTAAAAGCAGGAAATTTAATGATTTAGTTTTGCCATCTTCAATTAGGTGTATAATTAAAATTGCTACATTTTTTTTGTTAGGTTGGCCACATATATTTGATTTTATAGATTGATTTGCTTTTGGCTTTGGTTGTTCAAACTATCTTCCTTTGGTTTTCTACGCTTTTTTATTTTCATCATTGTGTATTATGGGTTTATTTTTAGCAGGTGTCCACTAAGTTAGTTTATATGAAATTTTAATCAGTTTTGGGTGAGTCAAAGGATATGGACAATACTTTTATTCACACATTTATCATTCTAGCAATAGATATTTTTCAGTAATATTTACACTTGGACTCCTGCAGCAATGCGCAGGCTTATTAGTTATTAAGAGTGTCTTACAATATGTCCTGTGCAACTACCATTTAAACATCTAACTGTCCCCTTCTGAAGAAGGTCCTAGAGAGAAGTCTAACAATTCCCTAGAAAAAGCACTCATATGCCTGAAGAATTCCCCATTACAACATGTTCAGCATTTGATTTATGTCAAAAGGTGGAGAAATGTAGCACCAGAAATGCTAGAACTACAATTAGATTTCATTTCTGGCTGATACCACTTGCATATGTAACAAAGGGAATCCCAACACTCACATATGTAGAAGGAATATCAGTGTGCTTCAATTCCAATTGATGAATTGGATTTCCCTAACATATGAAAGGACATAATGGCATAAAAGTAATAAAACTAAATTAATTTAATAAATTTTTATAAGATAAACATATAAAAAGAAATCCACCTTTGGATTAAAACGTCCAATAATGAAATTTAATATTAATCAGAAACCAATTTGTTATCTATAAATGTTTCTTTAAGATTAACACGAACAAGAAGGTTTTCAAACTTAAGAACTAATGAACTATTTACTTTTATTTTTTATACTTACTAATATCTATTTCATATAAAATTTAATATGTGAGATCAAACAACTACTTATGATTGAAAAGTCAGATTGATGAAAAATCACATTCTATAAGAAATTATTTGATATCATAAAAATATAAAGTTTACACTCATTTAAATTGATCCCAACGTATATCATATATGGATTTGGCTCCTCTAAAGTTAAGTGTGCACTTTAGAAAGTAAAATGAGGAGTATTCGCCATTGATGAGAAAATCAACGAAATAGATTTTAACAACCTCAGAATTTGTTATACATGTGCATATATTTTATCATGATCTCAACCTTAGATTTTTTCATCAACGGTTAATACTACTCACTTTACCTTCTAAAATAAACCCTTCACTTTAGAGGAGCTTAATCCATCATATGTACCATCTATAGAAAGTGGATTTCCCCGATCAGTCTCCATTTTGACTTTTCCTAAAAACCCAATGTCATATCTTTTATTATTGAAAAGTGAGGAGAAAAGTGTCAGTTTAACTTCATGATGTAGTCTTACTTCCAACCTCACATCCCATATATTTAAGAAACGTCCAACAAAAAAAGGAGAGAATGACATGTTTACAAGCCTAAAAAAATTTATTTTTCTTTTTGTATAAACATTGCAGGTTGCCACTGCTACTGTATGAGTGACTTCTTATGCCATATGAATGATATATGTTAAGTATGAATGTATGTCTGACTTCCTCAGTAGTGCATAAACGTCACAAGCAAAATATTTTGCTTTTCCATGTATCAAGAGAAACCAACACAAGTGAAGCATATTGCCCAACTTCAAAAGCAGGATTCTGTTACCTTTTGCCAGTTGTCATTACAACAATTAAAACAGCCAGACATACAACACTTTCTTGAATCATCATCCTTTGCAATTTTGGGCAGATGCTTCACCATCACATAATCTTCCTTCAGCTTAGGGCCATATTCAGCTGAAAAAGATAACTTTGATACCTCCAAAAACTTGCAAACCTACAGCATAAAATTGCTTAATGTAAAGACGTGTCTAGTGATAATAAAATAGCACACCAATACAACAAGAAATCAAATGGACAGGATCAAACATCCAACAAACAGCTAATAACAGAAAATAGATAGTCATGGACTTCAACTAAAAACGAAATATGTCTTACAAGTTCCGAGGTCCATATCCTATAACATGTACTACATATAGTAGCCAAAAATAGTGGCTAAAACTCAATTAAATTTGAGCCTAATAGAGGCAATGTGTGGCCCAGTGCACAAGGGCCAAGGCTCCCACCATTGTGAGGTTTGGGAAGGTGTGGGAAGGATCGACCATACACAACCTTATCCTGTGAGCAGAGAGGCTATATCTGTACCTAGAACTCATGAGTCGTGACCACCAGAACCATGTCAGCCTTGTTTGAAATCGAGTCATTATGTTACTTATCAGGCAACATGGTGAAGCATTCTCTGCTAAATCAGGTAATCAAACACATGGACCTTCATTTTTTACTTAATATTATTAAATTGGGAACACAACCATTCATCATGTAATATAAAAACCATTTTTTACCATTTTGATCAATTGAGACATATTTACAATATGTCAATATCTTTGTATTTTCTTGATTTCCTGATGCCGAATCCTCCATGCTATACCTCTTGCATGCATCCATTGTTTCTCCACGGCCTCCATGTTCTCCATTGAATTGCTACATTTTTTCCATTGTTTCTAACATATGGAATAATCTCCCTTCCATAAGAATTTGTGAATCTCTCAACTCACGAAGATCTTCTTCAAGCTTAGAAATTCGAATTTCCTCAAGCTCAAAAAATTAAGTTCTCTCTGTCATTGCAGAGAATCTCAATGAAAGCACCACTGATACATTCCTTATTCGCTTCAGGAACAAAACTCCTTGATACCCATCTTTGAGTCAGGGAAAGACTCCTTAATGATCTTATTCACCTTCAACTATGCATTACAATGCTCTTTTTCTTACATTTATACACAAACTATCTGATTAAATTATCTAACTGAGTAGATAACAACCTGATCATCTAACTAACTAATTCGTATCAAAAGCTTCTGCTTCTTATCTCTGAAGGAAAACAGACATTTTTTTTTCATAATATTAAGCTTTTGTTTGAGTTCAGGCAAATACAGAAAGAAAATTGTTCTCGTCAAATGCATTTGGCAGGCTTGTGCACCTTCTAATACCTATTCATTCTTGTAGATGATATTTACTGTTACTGTTATTATTTATGTTTGAATCTAATGAAGAGTCAACTGGTCATCGGCTTCTTCATTACCCAATAGCAAGAATACTTCAGAATCTGATTCTCTAACTGTTAGGACTTGAGCCAGTTATGCACTTATGCTAAATCCTTGAGGGATTTTTAAAATGGTTTAAGGGTGTAGACTGCAATCCTCATCTAGTTTTCCATCATGGAAACCATTCCATCATATTTAATGTGGATATCTAGCAGGAGATAAATAATAGGCATTATTAGGATACGAAAAATCTATGCAGGGGGTTAACAGTAAGTTCACCCAGAATCTGTTGTCTCATTTTTATATTCTTCATTCTAATAACTCGAATGGAACTTTTGGTAGATTTCGACGATTTTTTAGGAATCCCTAACTTGAATGGAACTTCATTCTGTTTTTTTCCCAAGGCAGTAAGCCTGGTTTTATTTGACCTTCATATGCAAGGGTGCAGTGTCTTGGCAAATATATATGATTTTTATTTATCAATAATAAAACTAATATCCAAGAGGGTTAGTCTTGGCGCAACAGGAAGGTAACCTTGTAACCTGGTGGTCATGTGTTCTAGTCATGGAAATAACCTCTCTTCATATGGGGCTAAGGATGCGTACATATGACCCTCCCCACCCCACAATGCTAGGAGCCACGTGAACTGTCCTTCCTTTTAATATAACTAACATCCAAAATCAATCTACACTATTGCTAGAGTCAAGAAAGACATAGTTCTGCACTTCTACTTTTTCTTTCTGATTTTTCCTTTATTAAGGCTGCTAAATGTCAACCAATTTCAAAGAATTAAATTAGAACTATGCAAGCACTGAATGAATAAATCCTGGCTGTTAAGTGTTAACTGGTTTGCATAGCCACTATATCCATTTATTACACTTACATATGCAAACCTTGCCATCAAGGTCCCATTGCATACAATTTGTCATGATGACTAGCATAGTCAAACCCAGATCAATGCAAATTGCCTTCCTTAAATATGTTAAATTAACAAATTAAAGCATAGTCCCTCAATATCAAACCATAATATTTTAAGTATATCTTACATGTCTATGACATGCTTGAACCATGATAATGAATTAAATCAATCAAATGACTGTAAAAAGAATAACTTCTATAGCATAGTAAACATCTATTTTCAAAAGTTCATGCACAAAGTATACCTCTCGAGAGTTAACAATACTGATATTTCCCAAAAAGTGATTCAGATACCCTTGCATCGCAATCTTTGCCCTTTCTGACATAGACTGCTGTCTTCCTAGGGCCGGCCGTATAATTGGTAGAGCAGCACTAGATGGAACATCTCTGGACCAAAAACCAACTTATAGGCAATTATGACCACAGAATAACATATTGCAATTCTAAGACTGCTCCAACAAAAGTTGGATGTCGTGGTTCACCTGTTTTTAGCACTTTCATCGGTATGTAAAGTAACTGCTTCATCATCAGCAGCTTCATCATCATCTTGTAACATCGCAGTGTTTTCTCCTATTCCTAGATTTTGAAGCCATTCTTTAACCTTTAATATAATGTTTCAGTGAACATTACATCAAAATCCAAACTTTGCTAGATATATGTGACATCATCAAATAACATAAAGAATCTACAAAAGCACTTGTATATAAGCAGCTAAGCAAGTAACCAAAAATCAGTATAATTAGTAACATTGCTTATCCCATACCTGTTCTTGCTTTTCGTGAATTTCCTCAATAAAGGCACGTTTCTTCAAAGTGAAATGTAAATAAAATACTTGAGAAGCTTTCTTCAATAGCTCCCACTTGAACTGGAATGAAAATGAGATATATAAGTATACTCCTGTAGGAAAGGAGGTTGAACGTAAACAATAATAGCAATCGCTATTTAACAAAGGTTTCTAAAATCCAACCATCTACAGCAAAGGAGAAACAGACAAGGACAGTACAGGTATACAAATAATGTTTCTTTCAGGAGGATATCTTATCCTCTCCACCTCTACGTCTTTATTTGTCTTCTCTAAAAGAATTTCTTACACACACACACACACACACACTCTTTTCAAGTCTAAACAACTGCAAAAGTCAAAACTGGTGCATGCCAAACTGAACAATGCACATAAGTTATCAAACCAAAGCCTGAGAGTCACCCAATCAAACTGCAGAAGAAAATATGTGTAAAAAGGAGAAATTTTAAAATTAAGTAAACAAAAATCAAAAGGAAAAGGCCAAAGCTATAACTAAGTAGCAGCCCTTCGGAGAACACAGACTACAGAACAATTGCATTATGCATTTCTTTCATTAAAGTAAACCTTCGATAAATTTGCCTAGTAGAAGAAGTAATTAGATTCAAATATTGCCTATAGGACACAATTCCCAATACTTTCCCTCGCTTTCTGTACACACAATTGGCTTCGGTGCACCAAATCACCCGTGTCTAAAATGGAAGAGGATTTGAGCTCGCGATCAGAGAATTTTGAAGAATTCCACAAACGCAGAATCGTGAAGAGAGAGATGGCAAAGGTACCTGTTTATAATGAAATTGAATGGTGTAAGAGAGGAGCATGGGGCTGATGTCGCCGGCTTCGGGACGAGAGACGGAGACGATGGTGGCTTTGGGCAACTCATCGAAAATCCTAGTGGGCTCAGGGCCGCCTTGCCGGAACGATGTGACGGGCGACATCTCCGCTGCCGACGGCGACGACGGCTCGGATTTCATTCGAAGGTAGCGCTGGCCGCCACCGGACATTAACTGCTCCGTGTCCATTGGAAATTGAATCGCCGGCAATAGAGAACGCTGAGGGAATGGAATGGAACGGGGGGAGGAGTAGCAACGGCGTCGTTGGTCGTTTTCGGATCCAAATCCAAATTCAGAGACAGAGCAAGAGAGAGAGAGAGAGAGGAAGCGCTGGTTTTCGTGAGAATAGGAATATTGTACAGAGTTCAACTGAAGAACGTCAAAACAGAGGTGCACAAGTTTGATTTCTTCGCTTGCCTTCCTACCTCCTCCTCCTTCTTCTTTCAATTTTTTTTTAATGTTATATAAAAATAATTTAATAATATTAAAAATGTTAATCTTATACTTAAAAAAAATGTGATTACATTAGAATTTAAATTTAATTAATTATACAATAATTTACTTTATGTATTATCATATTATTAATATATTTAATTATATTATTATTTATGCTATTATTTATATCTATATTTATACTCTATATAATTTATCTCCATTTTTAATTTTCCAAAAATACTCATAATAACTTTCTAATATTCACATTGTAAATTTTTAATATTTATTCATTAAAAATGTTTCAACTCTTTTCATAATTAACAAAATTTATATTTACTTTTTTAGAAAAAAAAATAATTATTTTTAAATTTTAAATACATTCCTATATAAAAATTATTTTTATTTCAATAATTAATTTATATTTTTTTAATTAATTTATATTAAATATAAATTAATTATATAAATTAAAAAATATAAAAAATAAGGATTGATTTTGTCTCTCAATATACTAGATTATTAGAAGGAATTCCTCTCTTAGATATTTAATTTTTACTTTTTAAAAAAATTATTCATAATTAATTAAATACAAATAGAAAATATAGATAAAATTATAAATACAAATATTTTACAATGATAATTACTTTCAAATATAGAAAGTTTTCTTTTTTAACATACACTATTATAACTTACTTTAAATAATTTTACTTTTTAAAAAAGTTATTTAACTAATTTTAATTATTAAAATTATAATTAATCAATTTATGATATAATTATATAAGTAAAAATAAAAAATATAAATTAAGAAACACAACAATACCTATTAAAACACTAATAAATATTATATTTTTTTAATAATTAAATGATAATGTTTTTATATTGAAATAAATCAAAATAAAACTCAGCAATTTTTTTTCTTGGAAAGAAGTGAGCTCTTTTTGTTGGTTTTATCTCTTTTATACCCTCAATCCAAGCTTACAATCTAGAAGGTGTGACGGCTAAATGGACTTATTTGGCAAGAAACTAAAATAAATATTACAAATTGGACTTCTATAATGGCTCATTAATTCGATCGAATGTCCTCATCTTATTGAATTTAAAGATGAGTCGTGGCATATTTTGACGAAAATCATGTAGCGACTTCCTTAAAGTTTAAACAAATCCATTGATCACATGCCATTTGCCAACAACTTCGCTTGAGTTTAATCACATGACCTCGAGGATAGGATCATCTAATCGTATCTATTAATAAATGGTAATTGCAAAAGTAAAATCCAATCGCACATGATTTTGTGAATGCATTTCAACTTTCAAGGGGGTTGGCCTTGTCCGCAAGTGCACGTATATTTTGAATCTTTGGCTCGGCATAGATTCCTCAACATGAAAAAAGAAAACGGTACCAATAACCTAAATTAATGTCAACGGCTCCTAACATTTTCCTTCGCTTCGTTGATGACGATGAATTGACAATTTTATTACATTCTTCGGACTCTCATTTCACCATGCCATTTTCACATCGCTATGTGCTGCAACTAGCTGAGTGCGTAGAAGATTCAACTCTCTAAAATTATGACCGTTTATCACTGAATAAATATATAATGCAGTTGCGTGGCTGAATAAAAATTAAACCAGCAGGAACCTTCTTTTTTGTAGTACACCTAACAAATTTAATTCTGCGTTTGGGTGCTTAGTCATTGGGGATTGTGATGGAGATGGACAGATGACACATGGAACGACATGCACTTGATGAGATCAAATACTCAATTTTAATTGAAACATCAACGTACTGCCAACATTTGGCTTAAATGAAGCATTTGATAGGACAACTCTTATTCTCTTAAACAATCAATGCAGGAAATGACCCAGTCGTAACTCTAATACATTAATTATTCTTGCATGACTTATATTACTGTACTTTGCAAAATTACATCTATTAACTCGTTACCCAAAAAGAAAAAGTTAAACTTAATTTGACGGATAAATGTACCCAATATCATTACAAGTCACGGGTTATTTGTACAGAGTTAAAAAACTTGATTAAGAAAACAAGTTGCAACAGATAACCTAACCCATTATTTTTAACAAATTAAATGAGTCAACCCATTTGAGTCATGTTATTTTACCATCTTGTACTCTTCACACTTTGTAAGGATGATGAAATATAAAATGCATCTCTTATTTAATTATCTCCTATTAATTTTAAACAAATGAAAACTATTTTTCTGGTTTTCTATCTTCACTAAAAAGCACGTTCTTAACATATTGTTCGAATTTGTTTGCTTTTAATATTCAAAATTAATTTTTGCTGTGAATAATTTTTTGTTGATAAGGATTTATGTTAAATACTCTTATAAAACATGTAGTGTATTTTAACCTTAGAATGACAGTAATCTTCTGTCTTCCTTAATTTTATTTTAAAAAATAACACAAATTACTATCATATATTAACATAATATCCAATCAAATAATATAATATATGAAATTAAATTATCATAAAAAACTTTTCACATCTGCAACTGAACATTTAAATGTTTGCTTATAAATAACAAAATGATCAACTAGATAGTAGATCAAGCTAACTATCAAATGCTTGGTGGGAGTTAACCAAAAACTCTGAATGGTTGGTTATAATATTTCATTTTTGTGGGAAAGAACAAATAGAAATTTTATCAAAATGTAATTAAAACATTCATTGAAAGATCAAGATTCAAGACAAGTGAAGACTGCTTATTAAAAAGTGGAACAAAAATATAACTGAAATAAAAAGCAAAATAATTGTTCATTACTTGTTGGTTCGCGGACAAAGGCCTAGTAGCCCAACCCGTGAATAAAGTTAAAGCTTAGCCCATTGGACCTTGCTTGACAGCTACGACGTTAAGTTTTCCGAATCCGAAGACGAGAAACAATTTACCAAAAAACAAAAACGAGAAACAACTTAGACGCTATTAAAGTCAAACAATGCGAGTAATGGGGTGCATTAGATTGGGTTAATTTGTAAACTTATAAGATTTGACCTAACTTAACTCATAATTAATGAATTAGACTGACTTCGTAAATTGGGTTGAGTTTAAAAATTTTAGATTGGATTGTGGATTGAGAAAATTTTAACTTACTCAATTCAACTCAATCTATTTTTTCTTTTAAAATGAAATTTATGTTATTTTTTAATATTTAATCTATTAAATTTAATATTTTTTTAACTCATAAATTTTATGTAATTTATTATATTTAATTTTTAAAATTTATATTAATATTTTTTATATTTAATATTAAAACTTATTAGGTTATATTTATAACTTATAATAATTATATTTAACTTTTAATTTATTTAAAATTTTATATATTATTTTTTATTAAAATTTATTAAATTATTTTTTATGATGTATAATAAATTTTTAATTTGATATAAATTTTGACATTTATTTTAATAAATAATTTTTTGTAATATATATCAAATTCATAAATTTAACCTAACCTAATTTGTTTATATACAGATTAAATCAATTCAAATTAAAAAAAAAATCTTTCAACTTAACCAAATCTATTTATATACAAGTTGAATTGATTCAAATTTAACAAAAATAATTCTCAATTTAACCCGATCTAACTTACTATTTTAATAATCGGATTGACTGTAAAATCACCCTCACCCGACCCAACTGCCACCCCAAAATGCGAGAGCCTCAACGAATAACACGTTGCGTTCTCATGACACTTGTCTCCACAAAGAAACGAAACGAAAGGATTCCGATTTCGCTTCCTCTCGTCCCCCTTTCCCCTTCTGTCTTTGTCTCTCTTCCCTTTACTTTCCTCCTCTTCTCCCCGCGAAAATTTTCGTCCTACCCCCCCTTTTCTCTCTTCTGAAATTGAGGGAAAAAAGAATCTGCAGCCTCGTGTTTATCGATTCGGGGAAAATTCGCCATGATGATGGACATTCTTGTTGCTGACCGTGTAACTGTAGCCGCCGCGAAAGGTCTTGGCGTCGCGAAGCTCCTCCTTCGGAGCTTTCATTCCAGCTGTAACCTGTCCATAACCGATTCCTGTGCTCAGCAATCGTCTTCTTCGTCGCCGTCTCCCGGAGTTCTTCAGATCTCGGCGGTGATTCTTCCCGTCGATACCGTCGCGCCGCCGCCGGTGAAATCCAGGACGTACAGAATGCCCCGTCGGACCCTTCTCCGCAGAAAACGACGAACCAAGCGCAGGTTGTCGGGCGATGACTCCGGGGACGCCAGGGATGAGGGGTTCTTCATCGGGGATGGTGGTGATGGTCCTTTTGGTGGCGGCGGCGGCGGCGGTTTCGGTGGCAGTGGCGGGGGTTGGAATTTCAATAGATTCGGGGATGGGCATAATTGGGATGAATCGTCGTCTTCGTTGCCGGACCCTGCGTTCGATTTCGTCTATCAGGTGCTCTCCTGGATTGTGCTCTCGAATTGCCTGCATTTTTGCGTTCAAGAAGATTGTTCGAATTATTGCGGGTGGCATTGTGAATGCTGATAGAGAAAAGCTCCACAGGAGGTTGGCGCCAATATGCTGATTTGGTACCTTTTTCTGCATTCAAAGATCAAATCAATGCCTATTGGGTGGTAAATGGGCATTGCTTGTGTATTTAATTGGGCATTCTGAAGTATTTATTGATTCCTGTAAATATTGTATATAATTCTCACTTTAATTTTATAATTAAATGGTGATTTCTTTGTTTAGATGTGCTGTTTTGGTTAGTTTATTGCTGCTATGGTTGTGTTGGTGAGTATTTTTTTCCTCTTAATTGATAGTTTGTGTACATATGACGTGTTTAGGATTCACCTTTACAGATGTCTGAAATTCATGACAGTCTAGAGTATATATACAGTTGAGTTTCTTATGTGGAACGGACGGCGCTAACTTTCAGTGCTGTAGTTGCGAGAGAAAAATATGAATTAGGTTGAGCTGTTGTGATTGCTACATCATTTGGGAAAGTCAATAAAGTAGTGTGCTAGGCATGCCCTTTTAAAAGTTATATTTTTTTTATATTTGAGATAAGAATGCCTTGGAGAGGCCAGAGGTATCTGGGTGTCCCTTGGTAATAGGTTCAATCATCAAACGTAATGGGACGGTGTCCTTGCACAGCCCTTCTTTTGGCCACTTCAATGTTGTCAGTGCCAACATGTTACAGTGTGTACTGGAGAATTGCTATTTGCTAATTAGTTCTATCATGTTGCATATAACTTCCCTGAGTCATTGTGTTCTAATCTTTGCTGTTTTGTTGGCTTCAATAGCTTGCAGTGTTGAAAATTCCCTTGCCAATTGCTAACCTTGTGTATGGGTTTCAAACTATTTCTGATTGATTACAATATTCTTTTGACATAAACTCACATGCAAGAAGTGTATGTCAAATAAGTAAGAAAATTAGTTATAATGCGGGCTAGGGAAAGGGCAAATAGAGTATGCAATATTCAAATTAAAGACACAATAACTCATTGTTTTACTGTTCTACACTGGGTTATTTATTAGCTGAACTTGGATTGAGGTTTTGTTTACAATATGATTTTCTATTGACTATTTGTCTTTTCAAATTGAGTGACAGACTTATGTGTTTGTATTCATTCCCACATATGTTTCTTCCTGAATTGTGTCACTAGAGGCACAAGTTTTTGCTTCTTTGCTTTGTTCTCGTTGTTCTTTGTTTCATTAGGTTGATCTCTCTTTAGTACCTGATTGATTACTGAGATCTCCCATCTCCTTGAACATTCCGTTGCTTAAAAAATTGAAAAGTATCACCCTGGAAACCAATGCAAAGATGTTAGACATGGTTAATAATCTTGAAGAAAATTTACTGTGTTGGAATGATGAAATTGGTTTGCTAGAGTTTAAAAGTTGTTCGCTATGTGTTGTTTGACAAAAAGTTTACCTTGTAATTTTTTAAACTACAATATGTATAATTATTGCTTGCGAGTGCAATATAGGGGGATAAAAATTCCTAAATTTGTTTAATAGACCATTTTGTTTACCACTACCTTGCTAATTAAAAGTGGGAGAGATTGATGTCAGCTTGATTTTCATGTTTATCTTGGTCATCATTTGCTCAATTTTGAGGTTTAGCCATGGGTAGTGAGCTGTCCACAGTCATTTGGAAAAACTGGATTGTTATTGCATAGGATAGTTGGGTCAGGGCTGGAAGGAAATTACGACATCAAAGGATTACGGTTGGGGTTTTGGATTGTGGAATGTGGATTATGATAGAAAACTAGTTGGATAGAAATTTTTTTTTTTTGGGTGAATGAGCGAGGGTGGTTTATAAGCAATAGATCATGGTGGTGTTTATGGATCAACGTGGTTGCTGTCTTATGATGTTGAATTTGGTGGTTTGATTGTTTCAAGGCCTAAGTTAAGCAAGAAGGAATAATGGTTTTGAAAGTAAACTATTTTAATGATATCTGGCCTTTTGAAAAAATGTGTTGCCGGAGATTCAAGTTGAAGAAGCCAGAGTTTCTCTAATGTTTTAAACTGATCGTTATTTGAAGAGGAACTGAGTTGAAGCATTATTTTGTATAGCTGATCAGCGTATCAGAAGGGGATTATGTCATTTGAATTGCCTTTAAACTGTGTGGCTTGGGTACGGTTAAACTGACAGGATACCCGTATTTAGTACGTATGGGTATTGATGGTGACATAACATGTAAGAATAATCACATATTAGTACCCGGAATATGCATCAGTAGGTAGTACTGTATCAGTGTAACGTAGTTCTTAACTCTTCATACAAGCATCCAAGGCAAAATTATTATTATTATTTGGTCTACAAGGCAAAATTACTTGGTTCTTACTGTTTGTATTCTCTCCCTCGTTTGGGCCACCAATCTCGTTTTCAGTTCAATTGCATGCAAAAAGATCGCAAACCCAAACAGAACTCATGGTTCTAGAGTGAAATGGGCCATTGTGCAGTTCAACCCTGGTTACACATTACTACATGCACGTATGCCATGCCATAGGTAATGTGATTGAATGTTTGTTTTTTTTTTTTTTGATGCAGCATGTGGTTGAATGTTACAAATATCATTGTGGCTGAGACGTTAGACAATGATTACTTGTTCGAGTTTGAATCACTCAGGGCGGTAAACAGAAACAATTAATGCATCTGTGGCAAGAGTGTAGTGTAGTTTAGTTCAGATTTTCTAGTGGCATCCATAGAAGTTGCGCCTGGAAATCTAAAAGCAGGTTATTTAGTCAAGTTAATTAGGGATTCGAAGCCGGATTAAGATAACAAAATTCCACCTAAAATTTTACTTTTATGTATTTTTAGTAATACATTTTTCGATGTGTTTTTTATAAGCTTTTTGTTTTTACTAGTTCTAGCATCATATCTTTAAACTTGCACAATCGTGTGTGTGTATATGAATGGCCACTACTATGATACAGTATGAACTTATAGGGTATATATACGCTATCTAATATTTACCATTAATTTTTAATATGGACATGTGTACAGTTAAGATGATTGATATTGAATAAATTAAAATTATTTTATATTTTTGTCCTTTCATTTTATATAATTATACTATTTCCATGAAATAAGAATAAATTAAAGCGAAAACTACTTCTTTCCTCAACATTGAGCCGTTATCAATGAAAACTGCCATGTTTTTCTTCTCCTTTCCACTGTCATCTCTCTCCCTATGTTCTTTTCCTCTCTGGTTCCCAACAAAATTGTAAGAATCGATCATTGAAATTTATAGTTTTCATCAATGCATAACCCTTTTTTCTTCTTTCATTTTTCTGTAGGACAGGTCCAACCACGAGTCACCTTCTGGTTCTGCTCCACTTTTATACTTTTTAGCCAAACTCAAGATACATGACTCCGCCATATTATCAAACACGCCCTTCTTAAATTGGCTATCTATCTGTTCCCATTGAGCAAACATTTAACCAAAGAAGAGAAACATCTTAAGAGTTTTGATGAGTAAAGCTTGCAAAGAAGTTTGTACGAATCTAATGGAGGATTGTCCTTAGATTATCAAACCTTGGTCACAATTGCGTTAAAAGACAAGATGTTGCAACTATACATAGCACTTGAACAATTAGTCCATTACACTAGTATTGCTTTGGAGATGATAATTTTTACATTGATCTAAACTCCAATTTGCAGATGTGAGCATAAGAGATGCCTGCATCATGGAGGTTGTCGGAAAAAATAATCTTGACAACTTATTTGTTGCTAATTGCAACACTTAGAGATAAGAGATATTGGTTGGTAGCCATTGCGTGTTTGTTGGCAATGGAAAGGTAAATGATGATAGTGGAGAGGGGAAAGGGAATGTGATAGTCTCTTTAGTGTTGAGTAAAGACGTAGTTTTAATTTTAATTTATTCTTATTTCAGGGAAATAGTATAATTAAATAAAATAAAGGGATAAAAATATAAATAATTCTATTTTATTTAATTATAACCGTACACATGTATATACTAAAAATCAATGGTAAATTACATAGTGTATCTATACAATATAAATTCATAGTGTATCGTAGAAATAGTTATATATATATCATCTAACTAGCTTAAATTTAAGTTAGTATTTTCATCCCCTTATAAAGATATATGCATTGAATACTAATACAATCTATAAGTCAAATTAATATTCTTATCTTCTCATGATTTTAAGAGACATACATTGACTATTAACCCAATTTAACATGAAACTACTATTTTTATAACTAAATTTTTCTTTTTCTAGCAAAAAGATAGGTACACTAAACATCAATCCAATACAAATGAAACTTGAGTTTAATAAATAACATTAATGATCTTTAAAGTAGCCCAAATTACTCTTTTATGTTTTTTTTTTTCAGAGTATCTCCCACTAATTAGATAAGAGATTAATCTCCTACACTAATTTAGATGAAATTACTATTCTCATAACTTATTTTTTCTTTTTTAAAAAACAAATATTGAACTCACTCTTATCAATCCTTTAAGCATTCAAAATTCTCTTTACAATTTAAAGATAAGTACACTGAACATTAATCCAATCCATATGAAAATACTACTCAAAAAATTAAGAGAAACTCACAGGAACGGTTTTTGTATCAGGTCTAATAACTTACACATAAAGGAGGAAAGGATATTCGTCAATCCTTGGTATGTCCTTTCAATGGACCTTAGTTGGTATTTCCTTGGTTTTTGTATCCTTAGCTGGTTTTGATGGGATAAGAATCCTATACTAAAAAAGGAAGAAAAGATAAATAAAGTTGTTGATTGTTTTAATTGGTGAAATTTATGATGTTATTAATTATTAAAATAAGTCTTTGTCATTTAAGTTGATTAAGAAAATAAAAAAGTATTTTTTTTATCCAACTAAAAAATCCACCTTGGTTAGATTATTTGGTGAAATAAAAATCGAACTAAAATTCAATTTGTGAAACTTATTGATATGTCATTTAATGTAGATATAAGTATACAATTTGCATGTTTAATCAAAATTTTTTGTTTTTGAATTAGTGGGTAGGATGGATTTTGTGTGTTTTAAAAAGATTTGGGAGGAAATGAAACACTATAACTATAGGAGAAAAAAAATTAAAAGTAAAGTTGTAGAACGAAAAGTATAGTTTTTTATAATGAATTTTATGTGTTATTTTCTGTTTGAACTTATTTATTTATGCATTAATGAAATTATACTGTTCATATAAATTGATTACTACAAATTGCATTAAATTACAAAAATATTTCCACAAAATTAAGTTAACTAAGAATTAATTCATTAAATCTCTTCATAATTAAAATATTAGAAGTATCAATATGTAATCAAATATTGGTCAACTATTAAATTATAGAGAGAAAAACCTCCATTTCAAGTTAACTTAAATATCAGTATCAAATTAATCTAGTTATTTAAACTAATGGTTTAGCTTAGCAATTAAGGAGATGTATTATCTACCTTGATTATTCAATTTTACGCTTTAAGCTAGCACTTGAGATATTTAATCCCTAAATGCACCAGGTTTATGTAGGAGAAGTGTTCTTAAGATCGTTCAAAGATGAATTTAGTAGTCTTGATTGATGCAAATTTTAATATGAAGGTACCCATACTCTATAACAAAATTCTAATTGTTTATTAGATTTATTTAATGTGATTTTTAATAATTAATCTATATGAAAAACATAATTCCTTTCAATGAAAAAATATAAAAGTTTAAAAAAAAATGGTGTATATAATTCATTGTAAGAAAATTTTTACTTTGCATCTTGCAACTTTATTTTAGGTTTCGTGTTTGTCTTATGACTATAAAATAAAATTAAGGAATGAAAAGTACACATTTACTTATATTACATATTATTTAAAGAATTTAATTACAACAATAATTATTAAAAAAGTTAAATTATTTTAATAATTTTTAATTATTTGATAATATAAAATTTTATACTGACAAGATTAAAATTAAATTAATAATTATAACAATTATTGAATTTAGGTAATGAAAATTTCCTCATCTGAGTACATACAATAAATTCCATTCTTGTCTCCTGAGAAATATATTGACAGAAGTAATGATTATGGGGTTTAACAATAACCAACCAAATAGTTTAGATCCAGACATTGTGTAAGATTTGTGGAAGGGGATAAGGGCAATCATAATGTTCCCTTCTGACTTCTTAATTATTTTGATAAGAGACAACTGTTTATTTTTGGTGACCCGGACACTCAGTGCGATTTATTCCCCATTAAATATTGCAGGTTGAATCGTTGTTCAAAATTAAATATGTCCATTCACACCAAAATATATATATGCGCAAGTGGGGCAACGCTGTTGTTATTTCACTTGCTAAGTATAGTAATACTTAATTTATAAGAATTATAGTAAGTTTAATTATAACCTTAAAAATGCGGATAAAATTAAGGAGATAAATTTTTAATATAATTTTTTATGTAAAATTTATTGTAAATTTTGTATTCTTAGTTTTAAAGATATACTCTATTAATATCTTCAAATTTAATTTCTGCTTCAGCAATTAATTTTTAGTAGGAAATATATAAATATCATAATAAATTTTAATAAAAATTTATTATATGTCTCGACGATAAAATAAAAAATCGTCTTTCCTCCATTTAACTTTTCTCTGAAAAAAAAAGTGAAAATGGGTCACGAAAATTATGATACTCCTAGTTGACATCATGTCCACTACGGGGCCCTAAATTTCAATTCACTCTGACTGGGAAAACTGCCAAATTAGAAGGTTTTCGAGCCAAGTTACATGAACCTGATCAGTCTTTTTGCTTTTGAGCGTACATGAACCAGAATCTTAAAAGTCATATTCTTATTATTTATTATTTTATGCAGCATTTTGGTTTTCTAGATTAAAGTCACTTAAAGAATAATTCTTTAACTTATTGGTTGGGTTCTCTGATTGCCTAGTTCATGATTTATATAATGGTGGTCATTGGATATATCCATGCTACCATTATATTAATGTGTGTGGGAGTGTGTAAATGGTTGTAATTTGCTTTGAATTGGTTAATGCATTGGGGTAATTGGAATTTTTGGTTGCTATATACATTCGTTTTAACATATTCTGATCACCGATGTGTTGTCATGATTCTTAATTTATCGTGTATATTTAATCTCTTTCTTGATAATTAATACTACTTTTCAATTTTATACATTTTTATAACTATATACACACACATTAATGAAAAATAGATACATAGATCAACAGTAAACCTGAAAAAGAGTGCTATGAAGTTTCTCAACACACCATCCAAAAACTATATATTAGAGATGAGATATGTATGAAGAGATAGTAAATATATATTTGCATTGTCTTAATTTCCTATATATGGATGTAGATGTTATATAACTTTTATTTTTGCTTTATCTATTTTTCTTGAGTCATGAATAATAATAATATATCTTTTTTATGAGGTGTAATTCTTAAAAATTGAATCATAATTCTCGTGTTTAAAAATGTAACTCACTTTCGCTATACTAACACTTCATAAGTTGACAATTAAATTTTTGTTTTATATTAATTTGAAATAAATTTTCTGTAATAAATGTTAAATTTCAATTATTATTTCCCTCATTGGCCTATTTAATTATGGTAAATAATATTCCAGTTGCATATAATACCAAACCTATACCTTTGGTTTTATACTACACATGTATAGAAAAAATTGACTTGATATTTATATTAACCTCCAAACGAAGTTAAATTTAGGACCCATTATATGAAATTTTGTTATGTTTCATATTGAACAAATAAATGTGACACTTAAACTACGAGCCTTGTAGAAAGACAAAAAAAGAAGCTAAGACTTGCTAACTCAAATACAACAGGTAGCAGCATCTGCAAGTTGTATTTTTATATTCTCAATTTTTCATCAAGCATATAATTAAATTTCAGCATTTTGTCTTTATACTCGGGATTGAACTATAATGGAATCATAGCTTGAACCACTTATGCGAATAGAAACATCAAAGCTAGCTACCAGTTGAATAATTTCATCAAGCATATAAATTTCAGAATTTTGTCTTTGGATTTTCCATCAAGCATAAAAATTTCAGCATTTTGTCTTTATACTCGAGATTGAACTATAATGCAATCATAGCTGGAACCACTTATGCTAATAGAAACATCCAAAACTAACTACCTATTTGAATAATTCCATCAAACATATAAAATTTAACATGTTATTATCTTAGTCAAATTTTTAATAATTTAATAATATGTGATTGAATGATAATGTAAAATTTTTTACATTGATAGTAAATCAAAATTAGACTTTTCTCTTTATACTCAAGATTGAACTATAATGGAATCATAGCTTGAACGCTTGTGCGAATAGAAACATCCAAAACTAGCTACCTGTTGAATAAATCAAGAGATATATTGTCTACAGAAATAGTTTAATATCCGATTATCTACGCTCATCAATCCATACAAGTGAACATGATTAAGTTATCTGCTGTAATGAGAAGGATATATATGTGAAGTTTCAATTTATGAGGTAGAGGCTAGCTTGAAAAAAAATAATGAGGTATAAAACTCAATATAAATATGTAACGTGTAATTAAGTGTGCCGTCACAAATTTAACTTTTAAATTTCTTAGGACCAGGTTAAATAATATTTTTAAGGCCTCTAAACTTAGGACCAGGCTAATTAATATTTTTAACCTTTTCGATGAATAAGGTTAATAAGAATTTTAAATTTGAAGACAAATTTATTTTAACGGAAGAGAATGTGACGATAAATAAATTAGAAAAAATTAAGATAAGTTAAAAAAAAGATAAAAAAGTTATTATTTAAATTTCACATTAAAAAAAATTATATTATTTTAATTTTAAATTCTACATCAAAAAAGTATTAAACTTATTTTTTTTAAAATAATTATATATATACTCTAAAATAAATAAGTTTAACTATTTATTTTTTGTTAAACTCTTTGTAAAAAAAAAAGATATTCTAATAAATTTTAAAAATAAGATTGATGTCAAATCAGATGACACAATATTTAATTAATTAGATTGAAGAGGAAAATTAGTTGAAATGTACCTAACTCGTCTGATCATAATACCAACAAGAAAAGATTAATGACATGATTTTAAGGCATATACTATTGGTTGAGTGTGAATAATAAAACATATAGTACTATAAAAATATGGTAGGAATATATTACATGTGTGCAAAATTACCAAATAATGTGCCTGTGTTTATATTATTTCTACTATAAAAAGTATTAAAAATAGCTTAACGGAGTTCATTAAGCATGAAAAAAAGGTGAAGATAATTAATTGAGAGATGCTAAAAGATACGTTTCTTTCTTCAATTTTTTTGTTTAAAAAATTAACGAATCTAATCATTTGTCATTTCTGATTGGTCCATAATTAAGTAGTAACTAGTTGCTTATATTTTAGTTTTATTTTCTTTTCCTGTTTCATCGTAGAAGATATGGGAATCTACTGTGCTTGAAATGACCCCCATAATAAGAAAGAAATATTAAAATGTTGTACTGTCGCTTTTTTTTTTCTTGAAGTTTAGTATCACTTTTTTTTTAATTAAAAATATTTTTTTAACAATTAATCTATTTAAATTATTTTATAAATTTAAAAAATTATAATATAATATTTTTTAATAAAATAAAATTTTTAAAAATTAAATTATAATTCTTATATTTAAGAGAGCCTTCAGTGTCACTTTAATAACCAGTGTACTAGATTTCAGGTCCCACTAACTTTGGGGTGACGAAAATGATATATGGTTTGGTTCATGCACCTTCCGATTTTCAATCTTCACTTGAAATAGTTTAAAGCAATACGAATTGACTTGCAGCCCTTTTTCATGCATGCATTCAAAAAAGTTGTGCCTTTGAAGGGGTTGATGGTATAGTTGTTTTGCTTTTTTAATCGCAAATTTCGCCGTCCCCTATAAAATATCGGAATATGTGGTTGCAGAAAGAAGAGAAGAGATGAGAAAAAGATTAACATCTACGATTTATATTAGCCGCGTGTCCCATGTCATTGAATTTGAGGGGCCCAAGGCATATACAGTTCTTGATAATTTTTCACGAGCAATAAATTTCATCTCAAGTTTGCAAGGTAGATGAACCTACTCCCGTTGAAGTGATTTTCTTATTGCATGTTCCTCTTTCAACTCTTTTACGTTCATAATTCATGCTGTTTTTCTTTCTCTTCTTCTTTCCCATTCTTTCAAAAGGAAAGTACATTGGTAGACAAAGAAGAAAAACACGAGAGCATAAAATTTTCTGCGCGTTTGAGGGTCAACCATAGGTTTTTCATGTTGATGACAATATCTTAACGCATTATTCTCGAAATTACCATTCCTCAGTCACCCAGCAGTGTAGCGAGTTTTCTTAATTTGATAACAATATCATAATGTGTTGCGTGTCAAGAAACACAACATATAACATGTACCAAAACTGAAATTGTTCCTTTATTGTCAGTCTAAAGCTGTCGAAAGCAGCTACAGATTTTTTTTTTTTTGGTAGATCGAAAGCCACATAAGTAAGAACGTAAGATACACATTATAGCCATAGCTGTGAAAGGAAGTTTTAACTTGCGAGTTAATCAAGTTCAACTCTTTAAAATAATAGGTTGAATTATTTAAAATATAATTTATAAAATAATGAGTCATTTTAACTCAATTTATCTAATTTACAAATTCAGTAAATTTGAATCAGATTTACTTATAAGTTAAGTGAATTATTTTAAATTTAATTTCTTATAATTTTAACTTGTTTTGTTAAATTTAGGATTTATAAGTTTTTATGTTTATAAGTTAATAATTATAACTTATAAATTATGGTGTGACGTAAGTTTGATGATTATTAAATTATTTTAAACATTTTATAATTTAAGTTTGCTGCTTATTTTATGATTTTTTGGTTTATTTTAATATTTTTTCTGTTTTGTAAAATTATTTTAATTATTTTATAGATCAATCAGTTTAATCTTGATGAATTGGCCAACCCATTTAATCCGTTTATTTTAATCTTAATGGATCGGATCATATTAATCATTTTTTAGTTCATTCTTAAATAGGCCAACTTGACTTGAACCAATTAATAATTAATTCATAGTGGACCAACGTAGATGAGCCAGTTGGCTGTTTTTGACCGTTCTAATTTTAGTAGACTTAATTATAGCAATGTTTTCTTGGTGTACCGAATAAGATCGAACAGTGACCCGTATAAGCAATATTATTTTTGCTTGTATACTGTGCATGTGTGAAAAATCTGACATCATAAAGTTAAAGTGAGTGTGAAATTCATCTAATTAAATTTAAAATTGTGATATAAGTTGGATATGTAATGTTAGTACGATGTGTCAAAGTGTTAAATTGTTAAATTAATATAGTAAGAATTCTCTTTAATGCTTTTATTTAATTTTTTTAAAAAATATATGCTATATAGTACAGATTCGGAGGAAAAGGACCCTTTACAGCCATTGGCGGAGGGTAGCAGAAAGAAAGGTAGCCATGGTCTCTTAAATTTTTTTAAAAAAATTTTAAAAGTAATTTTTTTTCTTAATACAAATTCTTTAATTTTTGTCTTTCTAAATGAAGTATTGAATTTCTTTGACTCAAGCTTAGAGAAATAGAGACATGCAGAGGGAAAAGCATGGTATGGAGTTGGGATAGCAATTAATGAGGCAGGTAAGAACAGGATTTTACATAACCTGATTTCGCCTCACATATTTTAAAATATAATTTAATTCACTCTTACTTATTACGTGAGTTTTGGAAACCAAAATCTAAATGAGCTCTTATGAAAATATTAAAATTCATACATTACTCACCCTGTTTCACATTTATCATTATTTCACATAAATTTATATAATAATTAATGACAATCTTGACAATCAATAATTATTTTATATAAATTAAAATATATATTTAAAAGGACATATTTTCACAATTTTTATTTATAATTTATATAAGTAAATTAATATAGTAATATATAAATTACAATATTTTAAATATAATATATATATATATATATATATATATACACACGCACACACACACACACAAATTATCATCAACTGGTACCTGCCATCCTACCTCACAACAAATACAATCTTAACCTATCTCTAAGTCCTGTGAGATAGGTAAAAAAACCCACTCCATGCGGGCGGGGTGTATATTGGCAGTGTAAGCTAGAAAAAATTTAGAGTTTCTACCGACAGTGAATTTGATCTATTTTCATATGTAAATGTAGGTATGTTGTTTGAATAGTACATTGCTTAAGTATGATCCAATAGCTCATAGAAAAATGTGTTTCGGTGTGGGTCCTTAATAGAGAAAATACATTGCTCCTGAGCTTTACCCTCCTTCAAGCTTTATTCATGGATGTTAAGTGTGGGTTATTCTCCGCACACATTGAGTAAAGATTCAGACGTAATGTGGCCTCCATGTTACATGATGATACAATGGACTAACAAATAAATATATTAGATACTAATTCTCCTTATCCACATGCAGCTATAGCATATGAAAAAAAAACACACAGCCATATATAGAGCCAGTTCTTTTTTTTTTGGGGGGGGGGGGGTACAAAAAGCCAGTTCTTTTTAATTAACTACTATCAGTTTGTATAAAACCATAAATATAAAACAATCTGCTATGTTACCAGTTCCTTTTTGACTACTATCAGTTTGTAGTTGTTTTGGCCCAAAATCATGTTTGAGAAATGTTATAAATTAATGGTATAATTTCTTATAGTTTTTTTTATTAATATTATTAATAGTTTTTTATGCAAAAAGAAAATCATTATATTCGGACTCAACTTGATTTTAAAAGCTGAAACACTTCTAAACACATATATTACATATTTGATAAGAGTATTCAAAAACCAAAAACAAAAAAAAAAGGTTCAAACAAGATAACATTAGAGAGGTGGCAGATTCAATTCTCCAACCAGACCTCATCAACATCATCGAGCCCCACATACCACTGGACAAGTCGATGAGCGACCAAATTGCTCTCATCTCACTATGAGAAGGAATGTCAACTTGCCAGTCACGTTTACCAAAATCTTGCATTCTACAAGTGGCTCTATATTAAGTGCAATATTACCACATCATAATGGAGTTGACGCTAATTAAAATAAAGGGGTGTAAGCTGGAAAAAAGGAAAGGAAAATGACCTAGGTTTTGAAAACCGGATCGGTTCAACTGGAAATTGGACTATTGACTGGTCTGGTTCAGCCCATGTGACCAGTTCAGCAAATAACTTCACTTTATTTGAACACAGGTCACGAAAGTGTGAGGCAGCTGGTTCTACCATTAAACCAACTCTATTCTCATTGTATAATGGGCCTTATTATATATTTAATATAAAGTAGGGACATAGTTATAACTTTCAATAAAAAATTCTTATTTCGAACTTGGGATAAAAGGGCAGATGAAAGAAATATTACCATTACTCTAATGTAATGTTTATTACATATGAATTATAAATTGTGAATTATATTTATTTTGATTAATTTGTATGCTATATTGTTATGTAGATTAATATTGTGTTACTTACATAAATGCAATATTTTTTTATTTTATGACATCATTTTTTTTATATTTTAAATAATTTTATTATTAATTTATATTATATTTTTATAATTTTTATTTATTTTATTAATATATAAATAATTATATATATATAAATATACTTATATTTATATATAAATATAAATATATATTAATTATATTCCGATTCGACTACGGTAGAATCATTGAATCTTGAATCAGTATCTCAATTAGCTCAATAACCGGTTTGATTTTCATAACTATGGAAATGACCGTGTGCAAGGTGGGAAAAAAAAATTCTGGAACTCACAGAACAAATTTAAATGGTTCTGGCCGATTCTTGATTAAATTTAAACCCAACAAGTAACGTGCGAACATTACACTGCTCATACTCAAGGAATTTGAAAGAGACGGTGCATGGGTTCAATTGCCGACCGCAACACGCCATTTTAGTGGTTGGCCATTTCGCTCTCAATAATGGTACAGGAAAACAATATTTTTATATATCATACGTAATAATTTGTTTGTAAATCTCTTTTTAACTTGATTTTTATTTTAATTAAAAAATTTCAAAATTTTAAATACTAACTTCGTTATTACATTGATCACATTCCAATAATTATGATATTAGAACCCAATTCCAAGAATAATCGCAGATAATAGTATATATAATAATAATTACTTATTAACAAGTAGGTTTAAATAAATATTAATCAAACATATATATAACAACCAAGCTTTAGCTTGGTGTAGAGAGTATAGAAATCTGATTCATGCATCGACATCACGATCATAAAACGAGGTTTTGGAAACACACTCCATAAACGACAAGCATCACCTTATATTATAAACACAACACATGGGTAACATTTATAGTTATTAATATATATAAACATGCACGAGGCTCAACCACCCAAACGCCCTACTGACCTTAATTTATTTATAATCAAAATCACAAAATCACGCTGCTTATACGGTGCACCTAAATGAAGCATTTGACCGTCCAAAACCTAAACATAAACGACAAAAAGAGACAACAGAAGCAAAGAAACATTAAACATAGTTTTATACAGTAGTCAGTCACTAATTTTAGGAACTTTGAATTAAGCTAAAGGCACCGACGATGTTCCACGTTGCAAATTGCAATTCATTTCCTAGTAAACCAGGTGACGGTTGGGCATGACGACGTCGTCTAGCATCCACGGGTCCATCGAGTTGTTGCAGTCCCACTCTGGCTCAGCTCCGCCACTCAGCAGCTGCGGCTGCGGTTGCTCGTGCTCCAGACCCAGGAAGGATTCGAGGTTCGAGATTTGCCGCTTCAGCTGCAGATCCTCGCCGCCACCGTCCAGGGCCAGGGGGATGAAAGGCGGTGGCTCGGTGGGTTGGCAGCTGATCGGCTGAGTCAGCTCGGGGCTGAGGCACCGCTTCTTGGTGGGACGCTGCGGAGGGGGAGAGGGGGTGGCGGGTTGGTGGGGAAAGTTGAGCTTGGCCTTGTCTCCGCGGATACGCTTGGCGGCTTCGTCGTAGGCTCGGGCGGCTTCTTCGGCGGTGTTGAAGGTGCCGAGCCAGACGCGGACACCCTTGTGTGGGTCCCTTATCTCAGCGGCCCACTTGCCCCATGGCCTTTGCCTGATTCCTCTGTACACGTTCTTGCGAGCTCGCTGTCCCTGACCCTGACCATTCTTCTTCCCTTCTGTTGCCTTTTCTGCACCCACGCTTTTCTTCTCCGCCTTATCCTTCTCCGCGTTATCACATGCCACCACTGCCACGTAAAAACACAGTCCATTCTATTATCACATGACACCTCAAAACAAAAATGAAAAACCTTTCTTTTTTTTTTCTTCCTTTCTGGAGGGGTGGGGGGGGGGCCATTATTTTCCTGGAGGAGGATTAGGATTTAGATTGCGGATATCTAATCTAATATTCTAATGCAATTTTAATATTTTCTTTTTCATATTAAATTTTGCTTTAGTTAAAAACTCCAAAGTTATCAACTTTGCCTTTTCTTTGTCTTTTTCCCCGTCCTTTTTTTCTTTTGGGTAGTACCCTGTCCTTTTTAATGAATAGAAAAAACGTGAAGAAAAGAAACAAAATCGGTATCTTGTTCATGTCAAATCATTGAATGCTTCAACTTCACTCCATTTCCACTCAAACCCATTGCACAAACACCCCCTATGTATCTAGTACCAATCCCAAAAAGAAAAGGAAATTGACAAAATTAACCAGAGAAAGAGAATATATTTCATACATATGAGGAGCCCAGATTGAGATGGCGATTTAAAAAAAAATTAAGAAACTAGTTTTCGCCAGTTTTTTTTGGTCTACTTTCGGCTTTTTAAACAAACAAGAAAGTTAAAATCCTGGAATTGAATCTACTCAAACCCACGAGAAAAAAGTATGCCGATGAAGAAGGGGGAAAAAGTGAAATAGTTAGGCATACAACAACCCAGAGAAGGCAAAAGTGGTACGTAGAGAACAAACAATGATTACGTACGTACCTTTGTTGTTTGGGATTTGAGGAAGGTTTTCATCAAAGTGGAAGGGTGACTGGTCCTTGGAAGAAGTAGTGGCGTCGAAGCCAGAGAAATTGTTGAGCTCGGACCAGAGGTCCTCTACGGTGAATCTCCGGCCACGCTTCACGCCAGTGAAGCCGGAAATGATGGCACCTCCACACATCTTCAGACCCTCTTTTTTTTGAGAGAGAGAATTGTAACTGGAGCTGTGAGCATCTGGTGTGTCGTGAAAAACAAACAAGAAAAAGAAAGAGAAGGGAGCAATTGAGAGAAGGGAGCTTGCAGTGGTGTCTAGATTTATAGATCCACAATTATTTAGACACAACCTTGCCCCACTCAAAACCAGAATCAAATATTTCTGCGAGAATCAGACGGGAGAGAGCGAGTCAGATCGACGTGGCGGCTTTTCATTGGGCGAAGTAAAAGATGGTGTTGAGAATTTGTAGCGCAGGAGATAAATTGTTAAATATGTATTTTTATATTTTATTTAATATATGACACGTATTATTAATTTTTTAAATTAAAAAAAATAAATTTATAATATGATTATTAAATTTATACATATTAATTATTAAATAAAATATTTAAATAAATAACGTCTATTTAAAATAAATTTTTAAATAATTTAAAAAGACAAAAATAATTTTTAAATATTTAAAAAATAAAATATTTATTTTATTTTATATTATTTAATATTAAATATATTAATTTTATAAATTATTATTATTTATTTAAATTAAAATATATAATAACTCATAAAATTAATATATCTATTATTAAATAATACTAAATAAAATAAATATTTTATTTTTTAAATATTTAATAATTTTTTAATAAATATTATTTATTTTAAACATCTCATTTAATAATTAATATATATTATTAATTTTTTTAAAAATAATATATATTTATAACTTTACTCATCATATTTTATTTATATTAACTCTTAAATAAAACGCAAAATAATATATATTTATAACTTTTACTCATCATATTTTATTTATATTAACTCTTAAATAAAACGCGCATTGCCTAATTAAAAATTTATCATTTCTCAGTTTAGGAAGAGGTGGATGTAACGCACCACGTATGTCAAAGTGCTGCCAAAATTTGACGGTCGAGAGAGAAGAAACCTTCCACGCTGTGGGGTCACTGGGACTGGGTGAGGATCGCACACGCACTGGGCCGTTTGGAATGATGCCCCCTTGATTTCATCCATAATAGACGACCAACAAAAAAATTCCATAATAAAACGAGTTTAGTTTAGCCCATCAATGTGTTCTTATTCTTATATAAAGATAAATTATTTTGCGGTTCAGGTGGAAAAGTTAGTAAAGGCTGTTAGTCTTGAATCACCGCACCTACGGATCGATTCCTGATGGAATCATCCTCCCGCCCTTTGGCTAAAAAAAAAGATAAATTATTTTAAATATTTTACATTGTCTAATAATTTTTCATAAACAAGGATGGACTTTGATCAGTTTAATCATTAACTTTATTGAACTATATAACTTGTTAACATTATGACTTTATACACCAGAGTTTTAGAAAACCTACCATATGTTACTTATAATATAAAATTTATAAAATAAGATTTTCTGAATTAATGAGAAAATTTATGATCATGATATATACATGATGCATATTTTGGACTCAATAATTAATATTAAAATATTTTCCACATAAAAAGTAATTTCAATTTACACTAATACGTCAACAGATTCTGAAATTATTGACATCCGGATATTCTGTCGAAATTCAAAGGAGATTTTCATATAAACTAGATAGCATATACAGTGGAGATTAAACTAGTAAATATTTATTAAGTTAGGTTTTCCCCGCTTGTCCATTTTTTCTTCTTCTCTTTTCTTGCTTAAAAAGAAAGATAATGGAGTCATATTTTCAAGTGAAAATGCGGAGAGAGAGAGAGAGAGAGCCATTCAATAATGTTGCAAAAAAGAAAACCAAGAAGATAACGCAGAAGAAAAGAAAGAAGTTGCTGGATCTTCTACATGGCAAATATGAGGCTATGCTCGAATGGTGCGTAGGGTTGAAGGGTGAAACTAAAGTGCCGCACGAAATGGCCAAATATAACCGGCTTTTGGGAAGCAGCTAGCTAAAGTTGAACAAGTACGTTACGCTAAATATAGATGCGTTAAAAATATGAATGGCATTGTCATTTTCACTACAATCCAAGCTAAACCCCATCACCACCATGCATGCGTGCATGCATTGTTGCACAGAATGTGAGGTCCCCCACTTAGCTTTGTAGTACTATAGTTGTAGATTATTCCATTATCATCGCCTACCTGCCCTATGTATGTGTACTATAACTAGTTACACATTTCAAGGGGTTTCTTCTTTCTTCTTTATAAGGCACTGACTCGTTTTGCAAGTTGTGTGGCAGAAGATATTTTTGAGCCGCAATGCGTAGGCCTTGCATTCGCAATGGAATGAATGTATATAATGATCCCACTCTTTTTATCGAAGTTCGAATGAAGATTTGGAGGCATCTCAGTGGTCCTGCCCCTCAAGTTCTGAGCAACTCAGGCTGGCTTTGGAATTCTGTGCGTCATGATTGCTACAACCCCACTCATTATTTACAAAAATAAATTCATCATATATTTTTTTTCTCTTTTTATATGTGAATTATTATAAAACAGCTTAATCTCATTTAATAATTTTAGACAAATCGAATTCTGCATAATCTTAACTCTTGTATAATTATGCAACAAACATTTCCCCCATTCTATTAGTGTTTAATTTAACCTTTAAAGCTTTCAAACTATAATTTGAACAAAAACTTGTTTTATAACTTTTGTTCAAATTATTCTTTTAAAGTCTCAAAAACCAATCCAAAAAAGTTTGCTGTGAGGCTGCTGGGGAAAAATTATTTTTGTTGAAAAATAACTATTCTTATGACAAAAGCTGTTTTTATCTTTTTAAACATGTTTGACCAAATTTTTTGAAATGAATTATTATATTTTATTATTCTGAATATATTAAAAAATAACATATTTTTTTAAGCTTAATTTTGAGGGTTTTAATTATAATCATTCTAATTATTTAGTAGTTGGACACAATTTTATTACATTCACCTTAGTATAATCTTATCACGTTTAATTTAAATAAATAATTTCATATCTTTTTCAATAATTTATTATATAAAAGTAATTTTTTTATACAATCAAAACAAAATATATTTTCTTAAAATTATTTTTTAGTTAACATATCTAAATATAAAATTAATATTATTATAAATAATTTTTTTAAAATTGATTACATATATATAATTAATTATTAAAATAATTTTCTTCACAATTAATTTAAACACACATTTAGTACACTTAATTTTGAGCTAGCTTTTTTTTTTTGAGTAAATAATTTTGAACCAGCTATTGGAGATGAGATTCATAGTCAAAATGGTTGGACCCTTTTCAACAGGGTGCAGTAGCCAGTAGTCAAACAGCTCACAGAAATCTTTGATGATCCTGCTGGTTTCCCCGAAATAGACGTGGTTGCACTTCAAAACATTAGGTGAGAATGACTCCAAAGTCCAACATTCCAGCTATAGCAAGCCTATAAAGTGTTCCCTACCACTAGGAATTTGGAAAGCCTTTATAGGAGGTCCTCTATTTTATCGAGAAAATGAGATAAATTGGAGTGATTATTCATAGGAAAATTCACATTAAATCTTACTTTTTTTTTTGAAAAGGAAAAGTTAACGAGTGTATATTAAAATATATATATATTTTATTTTATTTTTTTAAAAAATTAGTATAAAAATAATATAATAAAAATAGTATGTAAATATTATTATTATTATTATTTATATATAAACAACAAATAATTAAATTGATCTGTTATTTTTATTATATTTTTTTAAGACTTTCTTTAAATAATTTTTTTAATATTTAATAAAATAAGTATTAAATAAAAAATAAAATATTTAAAATTTTAAAAATATAAAAAATATTTAATACTTACTTCTTTTAGTAATTAAGAGAATAAGAGAAGAGGATATATAATTATTCTTAAATTTAGAATAATTCAATTCTAAACTAAATAATCGCACTGATCCTTATGCTTAAATATTTTGACAAGTTAGTTCCTACTTCTACTTTCTAATTCTCTCTATTTTATCCTGTTAACTCACCGCTCATCCGACCCATCCTTCTGGTCAGCAACCAAAACGGCCGAACGACACGCAAGCAGGAAAAACGAAAGGAAAACGAGTGGCATTCAAACAACATTTTTTCCTTTAATCTTTTAATTAAGCCATCATGAATCCACTCACCAAAAAACTTAGAGAAAAAAAGAAGGTAATTGTAAATCCATAGAAGCTCAGCACCAACGAACGCTTTTAGTTTCTCAAGTGTAGCGAGGTCTGCTATCTATTTTGTTGCACGAACAATTTTATATCTTTTAAATTCACCCTTAAATGTTTTGTGTTTGTTATTTAATATTTACTTTATTAAATATTAAAAAAATTATTTAAACCAAATTTTAAAAAGATATAACATTACTGTTACACTACAGAAAAACCAACAGTTCAAACTGCTTGAAGATGTTTGCTTAATCCTTAATCTGAAGACATCCCATGCCATTCCATTGACCAAAAAGCACGTGCATCAGAGCTCCTTATTACTAGTAAGTATCTCGAATGTTTCATGCCTTGCAATTGCTAGAACTATTAATCCAAGTGATCCAAACAGAATTTTCTAGAAATGTGTATTCAGAAGCCATATACCGCTGCCAGGTTAGAAGACCTCAAGGGTCACTACTCACAAGTCAATATGCTATGCTTGACAGTTGACACACCATTGAACACATTCCATTCCACACAGATTGGAGAAATTTATACATTAATCTCTTTTTTTTTTTGTGGGTGTATGCAAGCACATCAATCCATTATTACATGTAGCCAAGCTGCACAAAACATACACAGACACGTGCTTAGCAGTTAAAATCATTAGATCTATTTTCGCCATAAAAAAAAGTCTCGTGACAAGAATTGATAACCCTTTCCAACCTGAGAAATCACAAAAACTTCTGTACCTGGGAACCACACAACTAGCACACAAAAATACTACCAAAGTCGATCAACGAACCAACATCTGACACCAAAATGTTAGACAAGTTACGCTCTGTTCTGCAAGGGTTCCAAGGGTTCCAATGGTAAGGACTAGGGAGCATGACAAAGTGAAACCAACAAAAGATTCACAACTGAACAAAATCCTCAAGTGAACTCCGAGGAGCAAAAAGATCTAAAGTTGCAACTTATTTCCGTGAGGAAACAGTATCACAATCTCTTTCCATAATTCCCAGCCAATAAATAATGTCTTTCATAACCTTCAGACAATCTAAATACATGAAAGAACAAGAATAGGAAAAAAATATAGCATTTTATACTCAATATAGTTCAAAGCTATCATAAGGAAACAAGAACATTCATTTCAAGACATAAGCAAGAATGAGATACCACCATACACAGAAAATCATATGAAGGGTGACAATAATCAAAACAGTCCATACAAACCCTTAACTACCATGGCTAAGGGGGGCAGAGGGTGAATGTAAGCCTATATAAAGTAAAAATTAAAGGAATGCCCAAAAAAAATACCTAATCAGCTAGCTTGGACAACCGGTGAATGGTACTTCTTGCAATCCTATTACTAGGATCAATCTTCAGAACAGTCCTCAGGTCTTCAGCACCAAGTTTGTACTTTTCCATACTCTCATACAAGAGAGCACGCTGTACGAGGACAGATACATTTGTGTCTTCGTTTTCAAGTATCTGCACAACATAATGCAGATCAAAATACTCTTCCTCAAAAATATATGGTGATCAAGAAAAAGATTTGGTTCAATCGATCATAAGAGCACTCTAAATATGTAGTGATACCCATGCACTAGCCCCTACAGACATTTCCAAACTTCAATTACTGAATACACATGCTACCTTGAGTATCAACAAAGATATGCCTAGGATCATGCAATAACATAATGGTGGCATTTAAAGTCAAATAGATTTAATCACACCCGGAGATTTTAGTACATCACAAGTATGTTTTGATCACTTTATCTTCTCTCTTTTTCCCCTCCAGTTTTCATCAATTTAATTCACTAATAGCATAATATATTGCAGCTAGCCTATTTTTTTTCTCCAGGCAGAGACAGCTCTTTCAAGATATCCAACAATGCTAATTAAGACAGCTGATATTTAGTGCTTGAACTCAAAAAATTATCTCACAATAACTCATTAGTTCCATCTCCAGCAGAGACTATATAATACATTATTCAAATTCTAAACCTTCAAATAGCTTTTACTGGTCATTATTAAGATATCAAACCGTACCTCTGTACAATCTGCCACTGCCTTTTTATACTCCCCGACTTCTTTGTAACATGAAGCCCGGGATGATAAAACCTCCACTGTGCCTGCATTATCCCCAGCTTTCTCCAGAAGGATGACAGCCCACGAAAGCCATTTAATAGCATCGGCAAACTGCCCCTGCTTGTAATTGTCCATCCCCTTACTTTTCGCTGTGGAACCTGATATCCCAGCAGGAGGAGGTGGAAACTCTTCAAGCTCAGTGGTTGCACCGCCCACATCATGGCCTCCCCCACCAAAATCAGAATCCAAACCCCAATCATCCATCTCAGAAGAGGGCTGTCCCCCAAATCCTTCAGAGGCCACAGCAGCACTTCCACCTGAGGCTGAGAAAGATGAGAAAATGTCCATCGGATCACCACTTGATGCCTGGACAGGGTTCTGATTCGAAGTGGTAAACCCAGCAAAATTGATATTATTTGTTGTAGAATTACTTGATGGGAATGTGGTAGAGCTCGGTTTGGAAGCATTCTGAAAATCTCCAAAACCATCACTGTCCGAATCATTCTTTTGGCCTTTAGCAGCTGAATTAAGACTACCAGATTGCTTCGATCCAATACCAGCCAAAGAACTGAATGGATCTGTGTTAGAACTCATTCCACTTCCAGCTGCACTACCACTTCGTATTGAAGGACCCCCAAGATTCGGGCTTTTACTGGCATTCATACTATTATTATTGTGCCCGCTACTGTAACTCCCCAAATTCCCAGAAGATCCCCAAGTTCCACTACTTTGTGCCGTAGTGTTACTAGTTTTAGGCAAAGAATCCGCCATATTTCCCATGGAAAACGAGCCCTGGTTCGATGTGGCACCAGATACCTTCGAAGCAGGCGTCGCATTTTTCAGAGGAACATTACCAGCACTCTTAGAACCCTGCCCCAAAGCAGAGCTCACCAAATCACCAAAAAGATTTGGGTTTTTATTAACAATCCCAATGCCGGAACCCGAAGGCTGAGTGTTTCCCCAACTCTTGCCAAAGATATCCCCAACCATTGAAGCGGGTCCACTCGGCAACCCGGACTGAGTCACCTGACTCGGCGCGGGCTGGTGAGTCCAAGACGGCTTACCGGGTTGCCACGCGGGTCTCGGTGGCGCAGACGAAAAAGAAGTTGAAGAAAAAGAAGCAGTGGAATACGAATACGACGAGTTCGGGTTTTTCTGATCGTTGAGGGATTTGGGTCGATTCGATCCGATCCCGAGATCTAAGTCGAAATTGAAGTTGTTGAGTGAAACGGATGAAGCTTTTTGTTGGTTGGATTTGCCATAATTGGAATTCATGTTTGAATTTTCGATTGGGAAAAAAGGATAAGGGGATCCGCAGCGACGGGCGTACCTGATCGAGTGAGATTCGTGGATCCGAACGGAAAAGAGCAGAGCTTGAAGTTGAAGACGACGAAGAGCGAAAGAGAGAGCAGGTTGGATTTGCAATTGCAGAGCTTGGCTGCTGAGGGAACAGCAGGAGATGTAACGGTGGTGGTTTTTTATGCTTGTCTGCGGTTCATCACCTTATGTCTATTTTTGGTATGGACGGGAGAGCTTTTTGTTTTTACTCTTGGAAATCTTTGTGATAAATGGTAATCAATCCCCCTAAACAATATTTTAATAATTCCCATAATTATTAAATAAATAAAATAGTTCAGATTTTTAAGACATAAATATTTTTACATTTTGTTTAGTTTTTATGTCATTAGGAAAAGTATTGTTTAGGATATGACATTAGTGAATGCCAAAATTAAATATACAATGTTAGAACGGAAAAACAAAATAAAAATAAGAAGCTTCATTGCTGATGCAAAAGGACCAAATTCCACCAAAATTACAGTCATTGTCATTGATTTAATTCATATTCTTGTAAACCTAATCTTGAATTTTTCAAATAAAGGATGAACTTTAGCCCCAATATAGAAATGGACATATATTTCCTTTTAAATTTAGATATATTAGGGGGTGTTTATTTTTTTTTTTGTTTTTATTTTCAGTTAATATATTTTTAATTTTAATTATAAAAATACTATCTTGTTTTCAATTTATTTTTTATTTTTAAAATTTTATAAAGAAAATAATGAAAATAAAGATTTTTTGTTTCCACCTATTTTCACTATTTTTTTTTATAAAATTTTGAAAACAGAAAATAAATTAAAAATAAGATAATATTTTTGTAATTAAAACTGAAAATATATTAACTGAAAATAAAAACAGAAAACAAATCAAATACCTTATGCAAAAGGACCAAATTCTACCAAAATTACAGTCATTGTCATTGATTTAATTCATATTCTTGAAAAACTAATGTTGAATTTTTCAAATATAGGATGAACTTTAGCCCCTCACCCACCTCCCAATACGGAAATGAACATATATTTCCTTTTGAATTTGGATATATTAACATATGTTCCTGTTTCTGAAAATGAATTGGATTTGATGTCTTATTTGTAGAAAGCTATGGTGTCCAGCAAAATGTCTTTTTAACTGCATATATGGTTCTACTATGAACCCAAATTAGTTAACAATTATGATGCCAAAAAATAAAGGGCGTAATATTGAGACAAAAAGAATGGCATAGACATGTAGCGAGGGCGATTAAACAAACAGGAACGAAGGGGATAAATGGGCTTCCTGCCATGGAAGGAATAAACAAATTCTTTCGAGAATGAGAAATAGAATTGTCGCGGCAGTTCTTTCTTTTTTCTTCCTCATTATTTTTTGATAAATTGTCAAATTCTACCCCCATCAAATCACTTATTAACTCAGGCCGGGTAATCCAAAATACTTATCAAAGAGATCTATCAAGTAGGTAATCCATTATAGTCTTGTATGGTTGGTCTAATGTATCAAGGAAGCTACTAGTGGATTTCATTTCGAAGATATTCACTGCTCAAGCTAGGGAATTATTGAAGCAATATTTGAGTGAGCAAGCCTCTGGCTAGATTACTAGCATCTTATGGAGACATTATTGCATGTGACCAACTTGCTAGCGCTATGATAATTCAAATATTACAGAAACATAGACGCCTCCTCATAGTCAAGCACACGGGAAGAATATACTCGAATTTCGTCGTATTTGGGCAGAAACAGACCGTATGCCAAAGGGAAAGGAATTAGATTTGACTGTTTTGACATCCTTATATATACTAGCAAAGCAAAAATTGAAATAATCAGCGAAACAATTATACAGCCCTAGCTTTTGGGACGAATATAGCAATAAATTAACTTCCACGAGAATGAATAAATGAAAAGAACTTAATTAGAAGGCTATTACAAGTAGCTATTGAATAACAGAAGAAATAAAGAAAATTCCACGCGAAGACAGGCCTTCCCTGTCTAAAGAATAACCATCAGTTTGCCATTCTCCACTTTTGAGGACCCAGAAATATTCCTCACTCCCTCAGAATTGAAAATTGAGAACTTCTAAGCCATTGATACCACCCTTTGCAATGAAATGGCCTTGCTTCCAATTTTCTGGTTTTGTATTGTTACGGATTAATGTCAACTAGCAGTACATTCCCACAAGGAGCAGAAGAGCAGCACGGCAGAGTTACTGCAAACTTGGTTTGATAAGTGCCGCTAATGTTCTTGAAGTTTATGTCACTAAGCCTCACTTGAGATGGCTAAAACACACAAGAAGAATCATTAATAGTACAAAAAGATATAGGCTTTAGCCGGCTTTAGCCGTATGCTTCAAATGTGTGCATGCATGCATATTTTTTCACAGTTGCTTACCTCTTTACTTTTGCAAGTGTTTGAAGGACAGTACATTTGGTCTATGATTATGGGGTTTGAGACATTGATCATGGCAATGTCCTCAAACACCAAATTAGAAGCACGACTAGGTTGAGCTCCCGGCCAAGTTTTTACTTTGACGCCATTCCTGGTACCGTTAATTGTGCAGTTTCAAACATTAATGCCAACCACCTCCTTCTCTTTTGACTTCTTGCCAAGGCTTCCCACACTGCCATGACAACAAAATATTCAGTGACCATGTCATGTACATTAAATAGAACAAAAATAAAGGAGGTCGTACGCCCCGGTTTTGAAATGTAATGATGAAAGAACCAGAATTGCAACCTGATTCCATGGCCTGGACCACAGTGCACGAATGAAACAGATATGTTAGTGCTGCCAGGTCCAATGGAGACACAGTCATCGCCAACTCCAATTGTTGAGGAGGTGATACTGATGTTATTGGAGAGACTAATGTGGATTCCGTATGTGTTTGGGCTATTCCCAGGTGCTTGAATGTTGACACCAGAGAAGTCAATGTTGTCACAGCTGTGGATGCTAACATGGAAGGCCTTACTATTCAACAAACCTATATTGCTCCCTGTCCCATGTGAAACATCGACGAATTTCAAAGCCTGCATGAACCAAATGGGGCAAAAATCTGTATATTCGGACAATATACCCTTCAAACTGCATTCTAAAAATTGTCTTTAGGACTTACAGTTGAATAAATGACATTAGAACTTACAGTTGGGAAATTGTGGCGGTTCATGACCCTGCGGCAAGCGGCCTTTGACCAGGATTCTGCACCCTGGGCGTCCAAAATTGCCTTGCTATTGACTCCAGTGAGATTGATCTCATTCAATTTTCTAAACACAATCCATTCAGGAGAGGGGAAGGCAGCGAGGCTGATTGGAGCCTGCAGAGTTCCCATTATCTCTATCTTTGGGGACTGACTATTAAGGCAGGGCCCTGAAAATGAGACTGGACCGAGGAAGAATGTCCCTTCTGGGACGAAGAAGGTTGAGTTTCCTGAATGAGAGCATGCATCCTCCCAAGCTGCTAAGAATGCCTTTGCACCCGCACATTGTAATTTGTTAGCTATTTAGCCTTGCATTTCTTTTCCTCCAACATATCAACTACCATGTACTAAAGTAAAATCCCTTATTCTTATTATAATAAAATGAGAATGAACACATTTGTTTTTCTACGCTGGCAACTGGTTAAAGAGAGCTTTTATTAAAGCCGTTCCCTATAGCCTGAATCTCCTGACAAGGACTTCTTGAAAACTGCCTCAATTTTAAATTTCATAAATTCATAATCTCATTTCTCACATGCATTTCTTTCGCCTGAGGACTACTCAACTTTTTAACCACAGTAAGTATTATTAAAAGTATGAACGGACATGATTCTTAAATAGATAAAGCTTGGGGATGAGTGAAACCAATTTCAAGGAATCCCCTGGCAGTACAAATGGCTAGGTCCTTTATATTTGTCCCAAGTCCGAACTAATCAAACTAAGCTTTGTCCATAATTCACTATTGATACCATAACATAGAACAGAATTTTTACTTTCTTCCAGTTATACTAGTTTTGTTTCTTCTTCGTAAAATCCCATTAATTCCCAAAAATAACAAGTTACAGATCCTGGACCTGCAAGAATGTCCTCCCTCTCTGAGTTCTCAGATACAATTCTAATAACTTACAGAGCTACAATCTGTCTTCCCGTCAGCCACTGCTCCATAGTGAGTGACATCATAATATTCTAATGGCATTGAATCTGTCTCAGGAGATTCAGCTGAGCCTGCAGAAGGGCTGTTATCTGGCACAGGTGATTCGGCCGAGCCAGCAGGAGGGCTGTAATCCGGCTCCGGTGATTCAGCCGGGTCAGCAGGAGGGCAGTAATCTGGGGCATGTGATTCCTCTGTGCCAGCAGGAGGGATGTAATCTGGGGCAGGTGAATTAGCTAGAGGTTCTGGAGCTAAAGCTGTTGAAGCACTGGCAAATGCTTTGTCAATTTCAGAACTAACTATATAAACTGTTGCTATGCTTAAGCATAATGCCAATATCTCCTTCATTGTTGGTACAGCTTTTGAAACTATGTCTTGTTGGCTCTTGTGATTTGTTAGCACTCTGGCACACACAACAATGGGCCTAACCCTCCTTTATCTTTTTTATTTATAATCTGGAAGTTTCTTTGAATATTGTGAACTTAATCTTGTTATATGTTAAACGTTTAACTAGCTTTCTGGATGGAGTTTCTTTCAAATTGTGACTGTTTAACTAGCATTCATAAACTTATTTCCTCAGTCATAAATTTCATTTACTACTTAAGCAGTCTATCAGGTTTTAGAAACAGCTCCTCCATTGTAACGGTGTACAGTTTCTTTGTTGCTTAACTACAGAGAGGTATATTCTGAGACAAGGAAACGTAACAGGAAAAATGATCTGATATGAAGTCAAGGAAACATGCATATTTATACATTAATTATAATGTGACAAGGAAAAATCTTTGAGTACTTTGTTTCGCCTGGTTTTAAACCTTCAAGAATTCCTACTACTTTTTTTTTTTTTCGTAACTTGGAATTCCTACTAATTCAAAATGCTGCAAGATGAATTTGTGCCAAAATAAATATTAGAGCACAGACGATGTCAACATTATTTGACTGCGTTCATACTGTCAGCTATTAAAAAATCTGAGTTTTTAATCCCTTTATAAGTTATAAAATGGCACATGTATAAGTAGGTTTTATCGTCACTTAAAGATGGCTATTACTTATTGCATTTCATTCCAGCATTTGTTTCCTTTAAAAATGATTTCTTGAAAGGCAGCCTCTCTGAGGAAATGAAACAAAGAAATTTTTTCTTCTGTCCATGGCATAACAAGCAGATATTTCTTCTGAGAGGGAGATTGTGGTTAGTGACTCATTTAATGGCACGTTGAATTGAGGTGTTTCCAAAAAATCGTTGAATGGATGTGAAGATGACCGTTTGTTTTTCAAGTAATATGGCTGTGACTAATTTCCAACGCCTTTGGATGGAAACTTTCATGTAGTACGGCTGTCATATTCGATCAAACAAAATACATAGGATACTGTCGAAAAGCAACGAAAGTTCTAATCCAACTAAGTTCACAAAAAAAAAAAAAAAGGCTCTAACTTGGTTGATCATACACATCCATTTATTCATACTTAAAAACATCAGAGAAAGGAGGAACTGCTTCATAATAACAATTGGTAAAAAACAGCATATGGATAGTCGATTACATCATCAAGTCTTAAAAGCTACCCCGAGTGTCATACTTACAAATTTACTCCTATCAGCCAGTTTCTATACATGAATTCCTGGCAAAACTCTAAAACGTTATAAACCTTTCAATTCATTCTGAGAAGACTTGGCGGCAGGTGGTTGGCTATTAGAGAGGGAAAAGACAAAACTGTTTTTTTTTATTTATTTACATTGTATGTAAGGCTAAAAAAAGCCCAAAAGCACTTATTTGACTTATTTACAACTAATTGGTTCAAATTGTTGTTCAAGAGGAGAGGAATGGAAATCAAACAGCAAGTGAACTTTAGGATTGAATTTGGTTTGAGTTCAGCTAGTTGATTGGGATTCAAAACTATCCTTGAGTTCAGCTAGTTGGTTATAGTGATTTGGACCAGAACCTTACTTTCCCTCCTCTTGATTGCCGGAGCTGGAAAGGCATGTAACTTTAGGACAGGCACCTATGGGCAAGCTGGTGGGATTTGCAAGCCGCCATAGACTGGTTTAATGTTCGCACATCTAGAGCCGGTGGGGATGGGTCCAGGCTTCAGGTTGATGTTATGAAGTTGAACATTTTGGCATGGGAACTGCTTGCTGCACCTTAAATCCACTGCAATTGGTGAAACTGTGGTTCCCCTTATATTTGAATAAACAACATTACTGATCTTTACAAGTGATGGCTGCACAGGAATAGATGAGTGTCAAAATAATTGGAAGGGAAAAAGGTAAGAATTACTATGTAAAAGAAAAGAAACAAGGTTATCCCAATGGACAACTCCAATTGTTGTGCATTGTACTCTCTACTTGGTTTTAATTGAGATGGGCAGAATGTAGCTAGTTTGGGGGAAGCGAGGAGGATAGGCTGACTTCGTTATAGACCAAATTTCAAAGGATTAATAAAGAAATTATAGTTAAACAAACAAACCTTCTTTGGGCAGTTTGGAGAACATTGATACTCTTGGTCAATGATGATGGGGTTTTTAACAATTTCCATGGTAATGTCACTGAAGCTGATATCTGATGCTGCACCTGGATACTTATCTGGCCATGACTTGATTCTGAGGCCATTGGTTGTGCCAACCAATGTGCAGTTCTTGACACGAATGTCTTTCACCTCTAGCTCATCCTCGTACTTTCCAAGACTACCGATACTGTCATGCATATATAAGAGTAAAGAAAATTAATTAATAATATAGCAATTGAAATCTTAAAGTCACAATCTTTTAATGAAGTCACAAATTTAATGTTTTAATTTTGACCGTTACTACAAATCTGCTGTTAATAATTACTTATATTATTTCTCATAGAAGTTAAAGATTCAAAATCCCTTAACACTGGTGTAAAAATTTTCACACTTACATTAATTAATAACTTTTTGCAAAAAAAATATAAAAACTAATTTCACTATTGTATTATACATAGCAATCGTGTTGATTTATCACACCAAATTTCAAAAAATTTAAACAACTATAATTATGTATGTTCAAGTACATTTTTATTTGTTTAAAATGTAAATTATATGTTAATTTGAATATAAATTGATGTAGTAAACAACCTTGGATCAATGTCAAAATTTATGAACATATCATATTCAATGGTCGATTTTGTATATGTTTACATATGTATATGTGTGTATGTATCCTTCATGCATGCTAATAAGTTGTATTAATTATTTACTTGAACAAACTGACTTAAAAAAGTTAGCATTACCTAATACCGTGTCCAGGGCCGCACATTAGTCTTTTGATGGTAACATTGTTGACTCCTTGTATCATAGAGACACAATCATCCCCAGTTTCAATTGTACTTCTGGATATTTTTACGTTGATGCAGTGACTAATATGAATGCCATCAGTGTTGGGGCTGGTAGCTGGTGCATTGAGCTTAAGTAATCGAAGTCTGATGTTTGCAGAGTTAGTGGCAAATATGTGAAAGCCTTTGGGGTCGACGGATTTTATGTTCTGTACAAGTGCATTGGTGACGTTGTTGAAAAAAAGGCTCTGCATATTCCCATACACATAAGCTCAAATATTGCTGCAACTATCTGCATGTTAATGCTGTGGTTCAAATCATAAGCCATATATATAGATTTTAACTTACGCTGGGGCCCCTCACGCATGTGGTGTCTGGGTTTGTTTCGCAGTTCTCAGTTTCTGACCATGAACCCTTACCCTGCCCATCAAAAGTACCCCCACCAATGACTTTTACGCCAACGAGGTCCTCAAACATGAGCCATTCACCGTTCACGTACTCACTGATATCCGTTGTAGCCAGAACAGTCCCCATAACTTGGATTGTTATGGGCCCTGGAGTCAGGCATGGCCCTGCAAAATACATTGTAGAAACCAAGAATCTGCCCTGAGGGATTACAAGCCTGGCTTGCACTCTGGACTTGCAGGTTGCTTGCCATGCGTCCATGAAAGCCTGCAGGGACAACCAATGTAAGGCCTATCGTTGGTTAACTGTCAAAAGATAAAAAATGGTTTTTTTTCTAAGGATTTTGTTTTGTATTAGTCGTTTTGGGTTTGGTTCATTGTCCCTGTGGTTTCTCAAGACCACTTACGTAACGTGGAAAGAAAGGAAAGGTCTATGAATGTCATTTATTCATCTGCCTTTTCTTGCTCTTCTGTCTGTTTTTCTTAGATGGTTAATTTGACTTGGGAGAGTTAATCCTCAAAAGTCGAAGCCAGAAGCACACTTCGAAGCCAAAAACGAATTTTTCTGAAAAGAAAATATCCTGATCAGGTGTTCCTATATCAATCCATGGTTACTTGATCTCATAAATAGCATTCTACAGAACATAAGTGAAACATGTTGATATTGTCATCATTCATGCTCAGTAATTAAATTTGACCTGAAATTTGCAAATTGGTTTAATTATGAAGTCTTCTAATATATCACTATCTCAGATGGTGATTAACATCTTCTAACAACCAGCTTGATCATATTATCTTCAAAACTTTTATTATAATAAAATGAGAATGAACACATTTGTTTTTCTACGCTGGCAACTGGTTAAAGAGAGCTTTTATTAAAGCCGTTCCCTATAGCCTGAATCTCCTGACAAGGACTTCTTGAAAACTGCCTCAATTTTAAATTTCATAAATTCATAATCTCATTTCTCACATGCATTTCTTTCGCCTGAGGACTACTCAACTTTTTAACCACAGTAAGTATTATTAAAAGTATGAACGGACATGATTCTTAAATAGATAAAGCTTGGGGATGAGTGAAACCAATTTCAAGGAATCCCCTGGCAGTACAAATGGCTAGGTCCTTTATATTTGTCCCAAGTCCGAACTAATCAAACTAAGCTTTGTCCATAATTCACTATTGATACCATAACATAGAACAGAATTTTTACTTTCTTCCAGTTATACTAGTTTTGTTTCTTCTTCGTAAAATCCCATTAATTCCCAAAAATAACAAGTTACAGATCCTGGACCTGCAAGAATGTCCTCCCTCTCTGAGTTCTCAGATAACAATTCTAATAACTTACAGAGCTACAATCTGTCTTCCCGTCAGCCACTGCTCCATAGTGAGTGACATCATAATATTCTAATGGCATTGAATCTGTCTCAGGAGATTCAGCTGAGCCTGCAGAAGGGCTGTTATCTGGCACAGGTGATTCGGCCGAGCCAGCAGGAGGGCTGTAATCCGGCTCCGGTGATTCAGCCGGGTCAGCAGGAGGGCAGTAATCTGGGGCATGTGATTCCTCTGTGCCAGCAGGAGGGATGTAATCTGGGGCAGGTGAATTAGCTAGAGGTTCTGGAGCTAAAGCTGTTGAAGCACTGGCAAATGCTTTGTCAATTTCAGAACTAACTATATAAACTGTTGCTATGCTTAAGCATAATGCCAATATCTCCTTCATTGTTGGTACAGCTTTTGAAACTATGTCTTGTTGGCTCTTGTGATTTGTTAGCACTCTGGCACACACAACAATGGGCCTAACCCTCCTTTATCTTTTTTATTTATAATCTGGAAGTTTCTTTGAATATTGTGAACTTAATCTTGTTATATGTTAAACGTTTAACTAGCTTTCTGGATGGAGTTTCTTTCAAATTGTGACTGTTTAACTAGCATTCATAAAACTTATTTCCTCAGTCATAAATTTCATTTACTACTTAAGCAGTCTATCAGGTTTTAGAAACAGCTCCTCCATTGTAACGGTGTACAGTTTCTTTGTTGCTTAACTACAGAGAGGTATATTCTGAGACAAGGAAACGTAACAGGAAAAATGATCTGATATGAAGTCAAGGAAACATGCATATTTATACATAATTAATTATAATGTGACAAGGAAAAATCTTTGAGTACTTTGTTTCGCCTGGTTTTAAACCTTCAAGAATTCCTACTACTTTTTTTTTTTTTTCGTAACTTGGAATTCCTACTAATTCAAAATGCTGCAAGATGAATTTGTGCCAAAATAAATATTAGAGCACAGACGATGTCAACATTATTTGACTGCGTTCATACTGTCAGCTATTAAAAAATCTGAGTTTTTAATCCCTTTATAAGTTATAAAATGGCACATGTATAAGTAGGTTTTATCGTCACTTAAAGATGGCTATTACTTATTGCATTTCATTCCAGCATTTGTTTCCTTTAAAAATGATTTCTTGAAAGGCAGCCTCTCTGAGGAAATGAAACAAAGAAATTTTTTCTTCTGTCCATGGCATAACAAGCAGATATTTCTTCTGAGAGGGAGATTGTGGTTAGTGACTCATTTAATGGCACGTTGAATTGAGGTGTTTCCAAAAAATCGTTGAATGGATGTGAAGATGACCGTTTGTTTTTCAAGTAATATGGCTGTGACTAATTTCCAACGCCTTTGGATGGAAACTTTCATGTAGTAGTACGGCTGTCATATTCGATCAAACAAAATACATAGGATACTGTCGAAAAGCAACGAAAGTTCTAATCCAACTAAGTTCACAAAAAAAAAAAAAAAGGCTCTAACTTGGTTGATCATACACATCCATTTATTCATACTTAAAAACATCAGAGAAAGGAGGAACTGCTTCATAATAACAATTGGTAAAAAAACAGCATATGGATAGTCGATTACATCATCAAGTCTTAAAAGCTACCCCGAGTGTCATACTTACAAATTTACTCCTATCAGCCAGTTTCTATACATGAATTCCTGGCAAAACTCTAAAACGTTATAAACCTTTCAATTCATTCTGAGAAGACTTGGCGGCAGGTGGTTGGCTATTAGAGAGGGAAAAGACAAAACTGTTTTTTTTTATTTATTTACATTGTATGTAAGGCTAAAAAAAAGCCCAAAAGCACTTATTTGACTTATTTACAACTAATTGGTTCAAATTGTTGTTCAAGAGGAGAGGAATGGAAATCAAACAGCAAGTGAACTTTAGGATTGAATTTTGGTTTGAGTTCAGCTAGTTGATTGGGATTCAAAACTATCCTTGAGTTCAGCTAGTTGGTTATAGTGATTTGGACCAGAACCTTACTTTCCCTCCTCTTGATTGCCGGAGCTGGAAAGGCATGTAACTTTAGGACAGGCACCTATGGGCAAGCTGGTGGGATTTGCAAGCCGCCATAGACTGGTTTAATGTTCGCACATCTAGAGCCGGTGGGGATGGGTCCAGGCTTCAGGTTGATGTTATGAAGTTGAACATTTTGGCATGGGAACTGCTTGCTGCACCTTAAATCCACTGCAATTGGTGAAACTGTGGTTCCCCTTATATTTGAATAAACAACATTACTGATCTTTACAAGTGATGGCTGCACAGGAATAGATGAGTGTCAAAATAATTGGAAGGGAAAAAGGTAAGAATTACTATGTAAAAGAAAAGAAACAAGGTTATCCCAATGGACAACTCCAATTGTTGTGCATTGTACTCTCTACTTGGTTTTAATTGAGATGGGCAGAATGTAGCTAGTTTGGGGGAAGCGAGGAGGATAGGCTGACTTCGTTATAGACCAAATTTCAAAGGATTAATAAAGAAATTATAGTTAAACAAACAAACCTTCTTTGGGCAGTTTGGAGAACATTGATACTCTTGGTCAATGATGATGGGGTTTTTAACAATTTCCATGGTAATGTCACTGAAGCTGATATCTGATGCTGCACCTGGATACTTATCTGGCCATGACTTGATTCTGAGGCCATTGGTTGTGCCAACCAATGTGCAGTTCTTGACACGAATGTCTTTCACCTCTAGCTCATCCTCGTACTTTCCAAGACTACCGATACTGTCATGCATATATAAGAGTAAAGAAAATTAATTAATAATATAGCAATTGAAATCTTAAAGTCACAATCTTTTAATGAAGTCACAAATTTAATGTTTTAATTTTGACCGTTACTACAAATTTGCTGTTAATAATTACTTATATTATTTCTCATAGAAGTTAAAGATTCAAAATCCCTTAACACTGGTGTAAAAATTTTCACACTTACATTAATTAATAACTTTTTGCAAAAAAAAATATAAAAACTAATTTCACTATTGTATTATACATAGCAATCGTGTTGATTTATCACACCAAATTTCAAAAAATTTAAACAACTATAATTATGTATGTTCAAGTACATTTTTATTTGTTTAAAATGTAAATTATATGTTAATTTGAATATAAATTGATGTAGTAAACAACCTTGGATCAATGTCAAAATTTATGAACATATCATATTCAATGGTCGATTTTGTATATGTTTACATATGTATATGTGTGTATGTATCCTTCATGCATGCTAATAAGTTGTATTAATTATTTACTTGAACAAACTGACTTAAAAAAGTTAGCATTACCTAATACCGTGTCCAGGGCCGCACATTAGTCTTTTGATGGTAACATTGTTGACTCCTTGTATCATAGAGACACAATCATCCCCAGTTTCAATTGTACTTCTGGATATTTTTACGTTGATGCAGTGACTAATATGAATGCCATCAGTGTTGGGGCTGGTAGCTGGTGCATTGAGCTTAAGTAATCGAAGTCTGATGTTTGCAGAGTTAGTGGCAAATATGTGAAAGCCTTTGGGGTCGACGGATTTTATGTTCTGTACAAGTGCATTGGTGACGTTGTTGAAAAAAAGGCTCTGCATATTCCCATACACATAAGCTCAAATATTGCTGCAACTATCTGCATGTTAATGCTGTGGTTCAAATCATAAGCCATATATATAGATTTTAACTTACGCTGGGGCCCCTCACGCATGTGGTGTCTGGGTTTGTTTCGCAGTTCTCAGTTTCTGACCATGAACCCTTACCCTGCCCATCAAAAGTACCCCCACCAATGACTTTTACGCCAACGAGGTCCTCAAACATGAGCCATTCACCGTTCACGTACTCACTGATATCCGTTGTAGCCAGAACAGTCCCCATAACTTGGATTGTTATGGGCCCTGGAGTCAGGCATGGCCCTGCAAAATACATTGTAGAAACCAAGAATCTGCCCTGAGGGATTACAAGCCTGGCTTGCACTCTGGACTTGCAGGTTGCTTGCCATGCGTCCATGAAAGCCTGCAGGGACAACCAATGTAAGGCCTATCGTTGGTTAACTGTCAAAAAGATAAAAAATGGTTTTTTTTCTAAGGATTTTGTTTTGTATTAGTCGTTTTGGGTTTGGTTCATTGTCCCTGTGGTTTCTCAAGACCACTTACGTAACGTGGAAAGAAAGGAAAGGTCTATGAATGTCATTTATTCATCTGCCTTTTCTTGCTCTTCTGTCTGTTTTTCTTAGATGGTTAATTTGACTTGGGAGAGTTAATCCTCAAAAGTCGAAGCCAGAAGCACACTTCGAAGCCAAAAACGAATTTTTTCTGAAAAGAAAATATCCTGATCAGGTGTTCCTATATCAATCCATGGTTACTTGATCTCATAAATAGCATTCTACAGAACATAAGTGAAACATGTTGATATTGTCATCATTCATGCTCAGTAATTAAATTTGACCTGAAATTTGCAAATTGGTTTAATTATGAAGTCTTCTAATATATCACTATCTCAGATGGTGATTAACATCTTCTAACAACCAGCTTGATCATATTATCTTCAAAACTTTTTATGAAGACTATATGATCATATATATATTTACCCATGCTGAAGAAAAAATTGTCGATGTTTTTATGTGCCACAATTCTTCAAATTAATTTGTAGAGGGATACAAATAAATGCAATCTATAAATATTCTTGGTGTTTATTCCGAGTAGCATTTGACCCAAAATCAAGGCTTTAAACTAAAGCAGAATCACCATGATTAACAAAAACATATAATCCCATAATACCAAAACAAAAAAAAAGATATAACCCCATGCTTTAATTTACCTGAGTGCAGTCAAACTTGCCATTAGGTTTGGCTCCAAAGCTCATGACGTTAACTATTTTCTCGCCGGGAGCAAGGATATCCTTGGCTACATTTTGACCCTCGTAGATATCAGGACCAACAATTGGCCTTACTCTTGGACCAGCATCCACACAACAGGCCAGCGCAAAGCACAAAATAAGAACTGCAGCTCTCTTTGCAGTGACCATTGCACCTCAATTCCCTATAATATCTGTGTTTTTTAGTTTTTATATATTTATTTTTTGTTTTTGCTTTCAGCTAGAGGCCTCCTGGGGAGGCTGGGAGAAGAAGTGGGGAAAATGATCCATCTTTCTCTGCCTCCGTATTTCATACCATGTTTTCTGGTAAAACAAATGGTTATCATTGGCTCTATTTTTTAGCATCTAAATCAACGGAGAATGTTAGCCTTTCTGGTTAAGTTGGTTTAGCTAAAATTAGTGATGCTTTCTCTGCATTGTGAACTTCTAAATTCTGGCTCCTCCAATTTCCCCTCCGGAGTGGGCTATATTTTCTAGCTACCAAATTCCAATGGCACCTAGGAAAAGTAAAGTAACTTTTGTCCCTTCATTCACAGTTGGGTGGAAAAATATATGCTGTCACCACAATCCCTGAAATATATGCTCTCAGTGACCAACGAACTAACAGAATATTTCGATATTCTACCTGTTTCTGTTTCCAATTACAACGCTTCTTTTTGTAAACTTCTATTTCCCTGCTATAACTTCTTGCTGCTCCTGCTCCTTCAGTGTATGTGCGTATATTTTGTTAGATTTCAGCTTAAGTATTAAGTGAAGTTGGCCAACAAATATATGAATCGTACCCCAGAGATTGAGGAAGTGACACGGATGGGTTCTTGGGTTTGATACCATGTTAGATTTCATTTTAAAACTAATTGGTATTAAGTGAAGTTGCCCAACAGATATATGAACCGCACTTCAGAAATTGAGGCAAGCAATGTGAGACTTCAACATATTTGATGCATAGTATACAGCTGGGACAGAACATAGCTAGCAACCCACAATATACTGAATTCTATCCGGGTTGTAAGACTTATCTGAATTTTGGTTTTACCATGTTTACAAATGAACCATAGAATTTTAAAGGGCCTCAAGCTTATATATCAGAGTGCAAGAGTCAAATCAGATTCATAGCACATGGCTAATAGATGATGAGAAAGTCTATAAACAATCTTGTTTCACTAATCTTAATTTTTATCAGTTAAATTTGATAAACTCATGACCTTGATTTCCCAACTTGTTTCTGCTACACGGAAATCCATCAGGAGGCAGTAAGATTATGAGAGCAAAGCTTAGCTGGCTGATAGATAGTAATAAGTCTGCTCTGTACATAACTTGCAGGGAAAGTAGAAGCCTAGAAACTATAAGTGCTTAATATGAAGCTGCAAAAGACCTTTATGTTGGTCTTCGAGCTGATTCATACATATATTTGTATTTATAAAGTACAAGAGGAGTACTAGTCGTTGCAAAAAGATTGAAGAGAAGGAATGTAAAAGTTAAAATTAACCAAAAAAAGTACTACCGATTACTCCCAACTGAAGGTTTCTCTGTCATGATACTCATCACTGCCGAACCAAACCTTTCATGTGCAGCTCTGTTTTGTATTGTGCTATGAATCTTGAAGCAGCTTCATCGCAATTCAAGTCGTCTATTTTCATCTGGATGACCTTGGTAGTCTCGTAGGTTGGATAAAATTTGTATGAACAGAGATTTTGAGGCGCTGGTCCTGGAGGGTTGCCAAAACTCTTCTGCCTGCCATAAAACATAGCAAAGTCTGCTTGAGGTGCCATTTCTCAACTGCAGTTCTGCACAAGGAATCAAGAAAGTAGTAACAGATCAAGAATCAAGAAAGAGGTAACCAACTAAGGAAGTGATCTCAAATTTTTTTTGTCTGAGTACAAAACTTGAAGGCCAAGGCGCTATATATAGGTCCCAACACAAGGCACTACAGCTTTCCACCTTGTGGGACCAAATCTGCTGCATTAATAAATTGTTAGAGCATCACAGAAGAAGGTGGTGGAATAGTTGACGTGGTTACTCCCATAACAGATGACTTGTGAATGGTGATGGACTACTTATCGTGGATAAATGCCGTTGATCTTTTCTGTTAATGTTCCCTTTTTGTCAAGATCCTACAGTGTTCCATTACATGGAGTTAAAGAACAATATCTTCTAAATTAAATCAAGGTTTAAATGCTTAATCTATGTTTTAGCTTCACTTGACGAGAACATTCACATGCATGTTGTTTGTTGATATTGACTATAGATTCATGAATCAGTGCCTCCAATGCGCTACTTATGGTAGTATTCACTCCCAACGAGGCGTAAGGGTCTCTGATTGTTTTGGTTGACCAGGTGGTATCAGTTCTGGTTGATGGCAAGTAGAACACCATCTGAGCTCATCCTATTTCACAAAAACACCATTGCTAAGTATCAAGTCGTGGAACCAAGCTCGTCAAATAAGTTTGTGATCTTTGATGATCTTCCTAGTAAAGTTATTCTTTTAAATCTTGTGGGGAAAGAAGACAAGTGGGGCCCCATGAGCTAGCTGTCACGATAAGGTGGTGTTTTATGGAATGGCATCAAATACTTAACGTAAGAATAAAAGTGCTTACGTTGGATTTTATCCATATAAATTTGATAAGAACATAGATGAATTTGGGACGGACAGAACTGTGAAATGCTTCAAGCTTCTAACATGATAAATATCTGGGTTAGAATATTGACGGCATAAAAGGAGGATATCTTTTGATAGTTTCAGTTTTCACAAGTGCTTGAACTTCAACCAGTTGGGAGACTCATGACTTACTCAAACTCATGCAAGCTTCTACCTCTTTATCTTCTAGGGATTGCACCATTCTGGACTGTATTGTATTATAAATTCAACAAATTTTAGCAGTCAAAATTTTAATTTGCAAAAATTAGACTTTGTTATACACACACACACACACACACACACATATATATATTTTGTATATATCTTGCAACTAAGATACTCGTTTTTTTGTTAAATTTAATTTTACAAATTTTTAAAGTACTGCTTCTGCAAAAATAATGATTATGTAAAATTTTCTATGCACTCTTATTGCATCAAAATAATAATAATAATAATACGAATACTTTTCTTATCCCTATACAAAAAAACGAAAGAAACTGTTCTATTAAATTTAGATTTATGTTGCTATAAACTTGCATTCCTAATTAACCTTAAACGTGACATCATATCTATTACTTCAAATTAGATAATTTAAAATAATAAAAATATATATTTTAAAATTCAGTCTATAAATATATGTTGTCACGTTCATAATAAATTTGAGTTCGTAAGAACAAAACTCTTAGTTTAACTCCTATTCAATATTTACCCTTGTTTTGTTTTTTTTCAATTTTAGCTTTTAGCCGTAAATTTTTTTTTTTGGTATACTTTAATTTTTATCACTCATAAACTTAAGCTTCAATTTTCTTATTATCTTCTTTCTTGTTTGAGAATGAATTTCTCAAATCCCGTTAATTAAAAGTTAAAACTTTAAACAGGAAAACTTTTGGAAGTGAACATTTACATGGATTCATGGCAGAGTGCATGTGTTACTAAGATTTTAACATCTTGCACTTCTATTATATATTATATATTATTAATGAGATTGTCATAATGTCACGTAGTTTTTCATTTTAATTAAGAAAAATTAATTCCGCCAAAACTATTTTTCTTTACATCTCTCATATTGTTTCTTTTTAAATAAATAAAAAAATAATTGCCTCTCATTTTCTCACAAAGATGTAACACTCTCTCTGCGGTGACGCATTCGACTATGGCTAGAGCAAAGATCGGCTGCAACTCTCCTTGCTCTGCTTCGATATTTATTACGCATTCTACCATCATAAAGGGGGAGGATGTGACGTAAATTGTAAAAATATATTTTTTAAATTTATATATTTGAAATGCTATAAAATTGTAAATAACCAATCATAATTGTTTTTCATTGAATAAATAATTTAAAATTTAAGTATCAAAATTTAATTCTTAAATTAATATTCATTGTAAAATTTAGTTATTATAATAAGTTAATGTTAAAGAATAATGACACTATTTTTTATGCTTGGATATGTTATAATGTGGTATGATTTTGCGCATAAAATATCAATTTAAAATCATATTATCAACATTGTAAAAGAATAAGAGAGAAAAAAAAAACACATTAAGCATAATAAAATAAAAATTTTAAAAGTATCCGTAATATTCACGGAGACATATACTAGTTTATCTTCTAACTTTGCTTTTATTTGTCTATCATACTCTCTCCCGCATAATAAAGAAGCAGGATAATTTCCGGCAATGATTTCAAAATAAACTTTTGACTGGTTAGGGTTACCAAGAAAAACTTTTGACCGGTTACATTCATTTTCTTCTCGTTTGGCAGTTTTTCCTATGTGTTATTTCAAATTTTCTTTCTAGTTGGGTTAGTCTCTGTTTTTCTAATGCATTAAAGAGAATGAGATAACAAAAGATGAATTCGTGCATGTTTAGTAAAAATTATTTTTATGAAAAAATTACTTTTTTATGAAATTTTTTTAATAAATTTTTAATTATAATATATTTTTAATAATAAAATAAGTTAATTTAAATAAATACAATGTTAACTGATAGATTCAATTCCCTTTGCATCGTGGAGTGGAATCAGTCCCTTCGCATGTTACTGTTTCCACGCCAGGTATATATTCCTAATCAACAAGTGGTATATTGGGTGATATGATATGACAAGTGATTCCTCCCAATCGATACTGTTTCAATAATTTACCTCGAATATGCTTTTAACCGTTAAGTTTTCATAGAAACTGGGCTATTATGTTTTCAACAATCCTGATATTTTGGTTGAAATGAGAGTTTCGTCAGATTCTCTCTTTTTTCTTTGCAGTTGCCTGCTGTCTCCTCTTATGTTTGTTTTTGTGTGAAGTTTAGTCTTTTCCTTCTTTCTTTCTCTAGGACGGAATCTGTACGCTTAAAAAAAATAAAATAAAATAAAATAAAACTGCAACTTTGAACTACAGAGAAAAAGGGGATGTTTATCTTAGTGAAAAAAAAAAATTTAAAGATAAAGAGAGAAAAGTAGTAAACGGAAGTTAGTCGCGGTGAATCCAATTCCTCTTGCACATCATTTTCTTTCAGATATTTAATGATCTTGTTTGTGGTACAACAAATATTTAATGATGATTAAGTAATTGTAAGATCATTTATTTAAAAGGTGTTGATGTAATAAAAATAAATTATACATCTACGTATTAGGATTGCGTTTTAATTTTTAAGAATAATATTTTATAAAAAAAATTATACTATTATTAATTTCAACTTACAGAAATTAGATTTATAGAGAGAAATCTTGGTTTACATCAAAAAATTATAAGATCATTTAACAATTTAACACAAAAGATAGAACAGAAAGTATATGAGTTATGTGTAATAATTTCATATCTATGTAACAAATATAGATATCTTACTTCAGCATAAAATATGAGAATCATAACAACCAAAGCATCATATATTTAGGTATCCAAAATATACCATCCAAAAATATTTGTGTATAAACTTCCTGCTTAATTTTTTAATATACTCAGAATTTAAGATAAGATCATGTCAAATGAATTAATCCTTAGAAAGAACCAAAAAAAAAAAAAAGATAATAAATGTGCAAGACTCATTGAATTGCTGTGGTAGCCTGATTGGTCGACCACGATGATTACTTGGTTTTAGAAGTTTCGCATTGACTTAAAACGAGATGTTAGTTGTAGCAGCTGGACTGTACACCGAGTTTTTCTTTTGCAAGCGATGACCAACAATTAATGAATAAACGACCACAAGTAATCACTTATGCTTTTTATAAAAGGATGGGGAATGCTTTTTACTTAGTCTTAGGGAGGGCTACGAATGGCCTGAATTATTCAAGAAACAGTTTAGACTCGTTTTAATTTGATTCTATTTATTAAATAAATGAATTTTAACACGAGTTAAATTTAAAATTTTGAAATTCAACTTATTTAGTTTATAAACAATTCAATTAAAAATACTTACATATATATATATATATATATTACAATTTTTATATTACTTTTAAGTTTAAATTAAAAAAATCAAATTTGTTGATTTTTTTTTCAACCCACAAACATATTATGTGTTGGGAGTTGATTTGCTTCCGATTGATGATGTTTTTTTTGTTTTAACTAAAGTGAATTCAACTCACTGTTTTATGAGGGAATTAGTTACATGTTTGTGTTAATTTATTTTATATTTAAAATAATTTATAATTAAAATATTACATAAAAAACTTTTAGCGCTGAAAAATTAAACAAAATCAAATATATGCTATGATTAGGTCCAAATTACTCGAATTACGTACTAACCGTCTGGAGCAGAATATGTAATCTAGGAGCAGGATATATAGGGACACCTCCTTATCAAGTTATTACAAGTACGAGCAGTAGTAGCTGGACGGAGTATTGTTAAAATTTGTCCATGTAGCAAAAACTGTTGGCTGCATCTCCAAAACAGAAGGCATTATCATAAAAGTTGGGTCATGTATAAATTGTAACCTTTTTTATATTTACTTTTGTTGGTTAATTTCGGCATAATATCTTGGAGAAGGAATATTACGTGGATTCTGCTATGTGGCTTCAGATAAACATACAGTTATACAACTCGGACCAGGTTAATAACTTAATAGGATTCATGAAACTAATGTATCCAAATAATACATATACAATTTGGGCCAAAGGATCCACCACGTGAACTGTGAACCGTGTCCGTAAAAAATGTCACAAGAAAGTTCTTAGAGCAAATTAACAGGTTTTAGCCTAGGAATTATTTTTACTCATTTTGAAAAGAAAAGGTAGGGCTCTCAATTCGGCCGGCCTACTTTAAATCATTGAATTTTTGGGTTAGGCTAACTTAAAATAAGTACAAACCAACACATATTTAATTCAGTTCGGTCCAATTTAATGTGGGCTATAAGTTAATTAAGTTGGCCTATCTGCCCAAACTTAATTTTTTAAAATTTTTTGAGATGAAATCTATTTCTTTTTTTTATTATTTATAAAAATAATTAAAATTTACTGTATACATTGTTTATGTATACTATTTGATAAATTATATAATTTTATTATTATATAATATAAACACTTGTAATTAATAACTAATATAAAATTATAATGTAACAATTAATAATTTATAACATTATAAAACAATCATGATATATTTATATGTATAATTAATTATACTATCATTTAAATTATTAAATTAAAATATAATTAATATTTTAAAAATATTATTTTTGTAATAAAAAAATTATTTTTTAAACCGTTCTTTGAGTTATTTTAAAATTAAGTTAAGTTAAAATTATAAAATATATATATATATATATTTTGCTGGCTCAATCTAACTCATTTATCATATTATTTGAACTGACTTATCATGCTCGATCGATTTTGATGTCTCTAAATTGAAGTGGAAACCAACTTAAGGAGAAAAAGAAAACGTTGGGTGGACAGCTCCCAACGGGGAGCTAGAAGATGAAACTGAATGTTGATGGGTGTTTTACCCAAAGGAGAACGTTCCCCAGGCTGCGGTGGTGCGATCTGTGCTTCGACCTGAACTTGATGATGGGCTTTGTCGAAAAGCTGGGCCTGGGATGCTGGAAATGCTTTGCTGCTGAACTTTGGAGAATTGTTTCGGGCCTTTCCCTTCCTTGGAGGAAGTGCTCAAGGTAATTGCGGACACCTCCCAGTGGGACCCAATATATACACAATATGAGACACCTGGATAATCTAGATCGTCTCTTAAAAAAAAATGTATGCTTGTTATCTTTCTCTGATGATATGGGTACTCACAGTTTCCTTATTGAAAATTTGTGAAAACAAAAACCTAACTGATTAATTGATACCAAAACAGCTAGGAAAGCAAAGAATTGTCAACATTAAGGAGGTGTTTTGGCAGCTTAATCAGTTTAAAATAGTACAATATATGAAATTAGTTACGTAAGCCCAAATAAAAATGAACATATACAAGATTAAATTAAGTTTGGTTCAAAATTAAAGCTAGTTTTCATTTACTCTTATATTATAAAATAAAAATTATATTAAATAAAAAATATAAAAATAACTTAAATTCTATCATATTGAGATAGTAAATTTCTATTAATTTCTTGGAACTGAATAAATTCTATACATAAGAAAGAGAGAGAGAGAGAGAGAGAGAGAGAGGGATAGAGAAAAGAGGAGAGGGTAAAAAAAAAGATAAATTAGAAAAAATATCTAACTTTGAGTTGATTTTTTTTAAGAACTAGTATTAATTCAAATTTTGCCTAGATAAAAATTAATTTTTTAAAAATTAAAGTAATAACTTTATATTTAACAACTAACTCTACTACACTTGAAAGCTGGTAAACACCTAAATATCTTGCAACTTGCAAGCCAGGCTTCCAATACGATCTACTTTGTATATCTTAGTGTATAATTGAGGGGAACAAGAAGTTATCTTTATCCGAGAATTTGAGTACTTTCACATAGTTAACATGCAGTTTCTGACATGGTTAACAAATTAAAATATAGTCCCCTCCCTGCCCCTCCTAATTAACCAAACTAATGTAGCGATCTGGATTGTTATTGAATCCTAGTTCACACCACAAACAGCAGTATGTACTTTTTTAAACAGGGAGTTTCAGTAAGAAGTTCCCAAGCTTATGACTTCAATGGATCTGAATCTTACGCTGGGTCTTGTTGTCAAATTATAAGAAAGGAGAGTATTTAATTTGGCAATTGATAATTTATATACATACCGAGAGAATGATTACTGAAAAGAGGCAAACATGTAACAGTAGATAAAGGCTATTTCATGACTTCCATTAAAAGCTATAGTATTATACAAACTACATGGTACTTAATACTATATATATATATGTCATCCTCAGCTGCAGACGACCTTTGTTATATGCAGGTCTCTGAGCTGCTTCCTCCTACAAACTAGATGATACAAGATTATTGTAGCTGTTGCATACATGAAACAGACCTTGATAGTTGATACTGAGCAGCTGAGCAAGTGTTTTCAGAGTCTGATGGGTCTACCCCAACGATTTTGTGGCTTCCCGTTAGGATAATTCACCCCACCAGGTGCAGGTGGAGCAGCTGCCTCTTTGCTCTTCAATGGAAGCTCTTCCATTTGACCATTGGGACGTCCGTGCCGGGCAGGGAATCCTCCATGGGACCTTCGACCGTAGTACTTTTCTATCAGAGCAAACCCCTCCACCCCGATATCTTTTAGGTCTGCTGGAGGCGCCATAGATGTTTAATAGAATAGAACAAGGCAGAACAGAGTAATCAACTGGTTGTTTGGTTTCTTATCTGGTTTCTTGCTTCAAAGTGGGATGCCCGGGTCGCTTTATATAGACAGCAAAAGTGGTTTATTTAGCATACTGTAGCTAGCACCAGTATGTGTAACCACTAGTATTTTTCTTTAGTTATTTATCTATGTGCTATAATATATAAAAGAAATAACAATATATCGATTAAATGAATCAAAATTTGTCAAGTCAAATAACTTTAATTTAAAATCGATGAAAAAATTTAAGTAAATCAATTATATCTAAATATTTATACATTTTATCCGGATGTTACTGGATATAATGGATTGTGGTAAATTTGTTGCCTAGTTGCTCAAGTTTGGACCGCATGGATATGGACTATACTTGGTGAGTTTGGGCTTGAGGGAATATGTCAGGTTCAATTATTAAATGGAATATATTCATATTTATCACCGACATAGTTGGACTCTGACGGACAGTGAAGGAGGTTTCCTCAAGCAAATCTAGTTACCAAGCTGCCACAACGATTGAGATCCATAAAGCTATGTTCACAATCTGCTAGGATCGATTTGGGTTAAGATAAGGAACTTATGGTGGATAGAATTTGGGTAAAGATTCTTTTCAACTGAAGTTATCTCGGTGGTAAAGACAACAAAACATACATAATAGGAGACATGGTTCTGGACGAAAGGAAGGAAAAAAAAAAAAAGGAAACATCGTGAATCTAATTCGCATGCTGGACCTTTTACTTTTTGTAAATCTTTTCATTTCGCTTTAAAGCCGCAGAAGAAAATGTGATTCCATTGTTGATTCCACATATTTGCACACTCTTATCTTGCGGTTGATTCCATATTTTGGCGGTACTTAACTTTAGTTTTGCATTAATTAACATCATAAGTATTAATTACTAGTGAGTAGCTATATATTATTGTTATGTTGATATATATACTTCAGAGTTTGTATTGATTAATCAACACTAATCACCTATGGAAATTCCTGTTTTTGATGAATCAACCAGTAGATTAGACATCTTTTTTGTGTATCAGTCGAATTTAATACATAATAAATCAAGCATGGGATTTCTCCGTCAGCATACTATAATCCTAAATTCCTAACCAACAAGTGGCATGAAGTGATCAGATGAAGCTTCCCTTCATAACTAGATGCCTTATGATCCAGTTTAAAAGGAAAGTTATTCTACAGTGAATTCGATTCCTCACGCATTATGTACTGCATATTTTCCAATCCCGATCACAACGCGTTTTTAAGTACGGTAACTTATGAATAATTGATCCCACAACAAACTAAAAGCAAATCGAAACGAATCTCTTCTCTGTTACTGACGTAAACGCATGACGAAGCAATTACGATTGACAGAGTACTGTACTCATAAGAAAACAACTTAAAAACGGAATAGATAAATCCACTTCGACTTTTTCTCACCTCTTATTGTCTTCTTCAACTTCAAATCCCCCCTCTCCCCTCAAAATCCTGGTTGTATTTACAATTCATAAGCTAGAAAGAATCAATTTTCTTTTGTGGCTTATATCATCGATAGGGTGATCTTTAAGTAAGGTGAATAGAAAAAAAGAATCAAAATTTGAGGGAATGAAAAGGTTTTGATTTTTATTGCCGATACATAGTAAAAAAACTAAATTATGAGTAAAAAGTTATTTTTTCAAACTCATTTTGATGTTAATTATAAGAGGATAAACCATAAAAAAAAGTGGACAAAAGATATGATTGCCAATAACACCACACATGCACAACAGAAGTTGTGAATGAATTTCCAAAGTAGTCAGCAACCAAAGTTTAAATTCAAGTCCCTACACCACTCTTCAATCGTAAAACTAAGTACATGCCTACTAAGTATAAAAGGCTTCGGGACTTTAATTTACAGGTTATTGAGTAAAAAATTAAACGGTCCGTTACTTTACTATAATTCTCAGTGTTATTATTCTCTCACACAATTTTTGTATAGCATATATAAGAATTAAAATATCCTTGCACAAAAGATTTACTATATATGTGACCAACCCTTGTACAAATAAAACGATCCAAAAGATGGTGCAAAGGAAAAAGTGTGAAAGAGTTATTAATTTCCTCTTCTCATTTCACCCTTCTTTAGCTATATTAATGAAATTAATTAGCTAGAATCTGAAATTTCCACCGCACGCGTATGTTGCAGTTTAGTGATTTAGCTAGCTAGAGATTAATTTTGTATGTATAATCGAGACAGAAGAAAAACTTTAAAAAGTACGTAATTTAAGACAGTTAACTTAGCTAGAAAATACACATGTATAACTAAGAGGACAGCTCGGTGACTACTTCATATATTAAAAGGATAATATAGAAACGTTATTTTAGCTGCAAAAGACCCTTATATACAAGGTCTCAGCTCTTCCACATATATAGTACTACAAAGAGAAACGTTGATACATATGGTAGTCTAATTAATCAAAGTGCCCACTGAATTCCGTTTAATTTGATGCATTTATCTTCAAGCTTTGAAGATTTGGAACATCTTACCCCAACGGTTCTGAGGTTTAGTCTTGGGATAATTCACAAACATGATTCCATCATATTTATAAGCTACATCTTTGCTGTTGATAACTTGCTCCTCCTTGCTGTGATCATGTGTGGCCTGAACCCCCCAGCGTCCCTGCCGCTGCCGTGCAGTGAATCCCCCCCCCCCCCCTGTTGGCGGACTTTCTGGTTGGAGGACGACCATAGAAAGTGTCTATCAGATCAAAGCTCTCCAACCCTATCTTAACAAGGTCTGGTTGAGGTGCCATGGATGCTATACTAGTTCTGCCACAAGTAGCTAGGAAGCAAATCAATTAATCTTATTTGCTTAGGGGTTTCTTGATTCAAATTAAGTAACAGACGAGTCCTATTTATACACAAAGCAAGTATGGTTCTTTACCTAACAACCCAGGTGTCACAATTTGGACCCAGAAGTAGTGTCTCATAAATGAGTTCAATATATTATGTGAAGCCCTTTGTAGATACTTGGAAAAATCTTTAAATGTTAATTTTATAAACAGAATATAGATAGACACATAGGATGCACAAACTTATAAGTGACTACATGTGTGTGTGGGTGTTTGTGTGTATAGTAATGTGGTATAGTTTTATTTATTTATCTACTTGTAGGAACAGCCATCTTTCTAGCTAGCCTTTTGCCCTTATATATCGAATAAAAAGAGTTAGGTATGTAAAGTTTCATCCACTAAATGAAAATTGTGGGGGAAGGGGGGAAAAAACAATTAGAAAGAATGATATGATACTCCATAATGTAGCTCAAAACAATAGTTTGCGTTTGGCAAAGTATATGCAATATGAGGCATTGAGATTTGTAAGAATATTGGACTTACCGACCATCTAAAAGAAACTGAATTAAAAGAAATATCTCCGGGCATGTACATGAGATATACCATATATCTATGATTATATAACCTTAAATTTGAATCTTCTTTCATTCATTTGTTAGGCTCTCAACTTTAGCTAATTAACAAGTGGAATATATTCATAATTATCATTAACATAAGCGATATATATGAAGGTCATGGAAACTATTTTTTGTTTTTCCTTTTGGTTCCTTTTTCGGGAGGATACATGAATTGGTCTTGGTATCGGACTAAAAAAGACTGGGTGAGAATGAGGGAAAAATTAAATGTGTTAAAACATGCATTATGTTTTTGATATACATTGAGAATTAAGTTCTCAAAATGGCTCACTATGGGTTGGCAGAAAAGCAAGTCAGGCAAGGTTGGCTATTTTTACATAGGTAGGAAAAATGCCAATGATAATTCCAAGAAATTGAAATTATTTCTCTTCTTAATGTTATCAAATTAAAGCTTGTTTTTCAAGTAAATGGATATTTTTGTGCTTTTATTCTTAATTTTTAGAAAGTTCTGTTTTTAATGGTTATTAGAGAATTCTGTCTTGTAGTAGTGATCTTTTCATTAATAATTAGTTTTTGTGAGTTGGTTGTTGATTAAAACGGTAGGTGGAACAAAATTTAAAGTTTTTTGAAGTTGGCCTAGTACTTAAGCTCTGTGTGATATTTGGAATCAACTTTCAGGAAGGTCAGCGCTTACGCACTCAAGATCCATCGCTTAAGCGCTCCAGCACTAACGAAAAGGAGCTTGAAGACACCAAGCGCTTAAGGGCTCAGAAGCTCAGCAGTTAAGCACTGAGTGTAAATTAAAGAACCTCAGCAACTCTATGCAAAAGGAAAGAGAGGTTAACCCAAAGAGGAAAAATACAAAGTTTTGTGTGCTGAATGAGTGACAGCATTTTACCAAATTTTGAAGTTGCTGGATTGAAGAGACTTGAAGATTGGTGAATCACTTCTATCCTTGGAGACCCATCGGCCCCAATTCATGGCTTCATCTTTGGTTTTCCTTTTCTTTTTTTTTTTTAATGTGTAACTAAACCTTTTTAGCTAGGGGAAGATGTAGCTTGACTTGGATGTTAATGAATTTGGATTTCTAATTTAATTAAAGTTTCTAATTCCTTATTGAGCGTTTATTTCCGTTCTTAATGCTTTTATGAATTGGTCACTCATAAATAAATTTGATGTTCATGCATTAGTGTATGATTTTGCTTTATGAGATAATCACCATGTTTAGGCAAGAATCTAGGCATAGATGTTGCTATTCATGTGGCTGCGTTAAAGATTCTATAAAACCTTATAAAGCTTTCTTCAATTAGGGTTAGACTAAGGGATTAACTAATTCTAGTTGAATAACAAGCCAAGAAATTGGAGGTTAATTAACCTTTGGGAATCTAACCATTAAGAGGGATTTAGAACTTGATTAAACTTAAGAAATCTAGATTATCAACAGAAAAGTCAAGTGAAATTGGATCCTAACTTATTTTAATTTGTGTCTTTGATAATCTCTCTCTTTAACTTGTTCGTTTTGATTTGTTAATCTTTGCTTTTAATTAGCTTTACTTTGTTGGTTATTTTTAGTAGTTGCATTTTAGATCTCCTTTCAATTTAAACTTTTGGTGTCTAGATAGTAGATAGTATTAATTCATAATAAATCGATAGCTAACAATTAACAATCCTCGTAAAAATGATACTCACTCATTACTCTATTATTTTTGCGATTTGATACACTTGTCAATTAAGCAACAACCAACTTGACTTATTTTAGGTAAGTTGGTAAATTAAGCAAGTTACCTTACTAATATATATATACAAAATCATAAAATTTAACTAATAATCATCAAATTTAATTTTTAATTATCATGAATCATTAGATCATATGACTAATTATAAGAATCTATAAAAGTTAGAAATTTAACAATGTAAGAGTATAAGGTGCAATCAAAGTGATGAGGCTCACTAGGGGTTGAGAGAAAAATGAATCAAATAAGATATTTTTAACTCCATCTATCATTTTGATGGATTGAACCAAGTTAGCCTATGAATCATTTCTCACTTTGACAACTTTATTTGTAAATGCCATGCACGTCTTTAGTATTTAAACAGAAAAGACAAAGCAACGAAAGTCTGTGGTTTGTCATAAATAATGTTATTTACACATCTCATAATCCTATGTCCCTATTCATTTAAGCAAGTGTTTTCGTCTGCCTTAAAAAAAGGATTATTAAGTTTTATATTGAGCTAACTATGTAATTTTACACCCAATGAAAATTAGTTTAATTGATAAAATTGAATACGTCAACTCAAAAGTTTTGGAATTGATTCTTACTGTGTGCTTTTTTATTGTGGAGCAACTCAATTTCCTAAATTCTTTTATAAAATATAAAATCAACTATGTAATTGTGCATAATTTTCTTTTCTTTTCTCCCTTTTGTTTTTTGCGACTAAATTTTGTCTCAAGTCTCAGCTTGAAGTGAGCTGTTTCATCCCATTGCGAGATGAATTGTGAACTACACAATGAATATGATTTATTAAAAACACGCAGGTGGGACTTTGGATGGAAAAATAGCTGTTTGAGCTGTTAAGCATAACCCACATATGAATATTCTTTGTTTTTCATTCTTGCAATAAGAACAAGAATATCCGTTCAAAAAGTAACAAATTAAAAATACAACTCCGTTTACATTAATCTTGATATTGAAAGTCCTTGGACGATCTCAATTAGTAGGCTATTTACAGTTTGGGATTGATACACCACTTCTAGTAACATCAACAGAAGTACTATAGCATATAGACGTCCTTCGGTAAATTTGCAATTGATGCCTAAAACGGGTGAAAAAAAGAGGAGAAATACTTCATCGAAGAGATATATATTGATGGATTCCTCAGTATTTAACGGCCTAGATTTTATGATAAATTTAATCTTATGGTATAAATTTAATTTCACTGTCACATGTTATTATATGACTTTTTTTGGTGGTATATTTCGAATTTGAACTTGAACTAAGGGAAGAGAATACTCACTATTAGCATGCCAGTGACCACACCATACCAAAGACTTAATGACCAGCTCGCATGTTATGATTTGATTGGTTTGATGTACTACTTTTAGAGATATATTTAGGTATTACCTAAATCAATCAAAACATAAAATGCATGTGACACAAAAACTGAATGAATTTTATACATATAATATTGATGACTTGAATACCATTATTTCTAATTTATTTATATAATAAAGGACTTGTGCAAGCTAGTATAATATTAATTATTCTCGTTAATTTGTTAACGACTATAATGTCACTCTTCCAAAACTAACGACTCTAAAAGTGATTAAGAGTTCTGGGAAATCAACGGATAGTGCGCTTGTGATGAAAAGATTTGGATACTCAGTTTTTTTAAACAAAAATAAATAATTTTTACACAAGATATCTATGCGTACACCCCTGCACAAATTGTTATCGAGCACTTGGCTTTCTCTCTGAAAAGGGACCAGTCATTCGGTTTTTGCTTTGTGACATTATTTTTAGGAAAGTGTCATTACTCATTATTAATTAATTGCCAGATGAAAGAGGTATATATATTCATTTTCACATAAGAAAATATCCAAAATGAAAACTCGAAACCTCCAAATTAAAGTCCAAAGAGAGAAAGGAGGGCAATTAAGAATCGCCATGTCCCTCATTCCTTGCTTCAAAGCAAATGAGATGTATCTTATGTTTCAATCTTAGTTAATATCTTATAATTCATCATGATGTTATGTTTCTAATCTTTTTCCAAATTGTCTAAGCTTGTTTACAGGTGAAAATGGTTTCTTGACTAAAGCAGCTTTGTCACAACGCCCTCCCTAGCGCACCTGGGCGTTGGGACAAAGCCAAAACCAACGGAGTTTAAGAAGTTGCCTAGGTTAAATTGAGGAGTGTCAACGCTAATATATTGAAGAGTAGTTTGATGTAAGAGAACTTCAATGGATCTTATGTTCAGCTCTTATGGTCAGACAAAGCCAAGGATCTCCATGTCAAATTTGAAGAGGAATTAAAGGGCTTTCTGCCAACTGATAGTTAGTTTATACTTTATTTACAGAGAATAATGATTATTGGGGATAAAAAAAGACAAAAGTGAGAACGCCAAATAATAGTAGATAAAAGGCACTTCCCAATTTCCACGATTTCCACTTAAGTTATAGTACACCAAACTAACAGGGCACATAAATATATATCAGTTCCCAGCTGCAGAAGACTTTCATATATATATTTTGGAGGTCTACATACTGATCATATACATATTATACAAGAGTGCCCTACCACAGACATATATACTTGAAGCTAAGTAGCACTGATAATATGTAAACCAAAATGGAAAATGCTTAATAAGGTTTAATTGGTCTAACAACACGAGTGTGAGATTTTCCCTTGGGATAATTCACAACCATGATCCCACCATAGCGAGCAGCCAAGTCTCTGCTGTTCATGGCAGTAGCAGGCTCTTCCATCTCATCATTGGGCACTTGTCGCGCAGGAAACACCCCATTGGCATTGCACCTTCTGGGTCCATAAAACCTCTCTATCAGAGCAAACCCTTCCAAACCTATCTCTCTGAGGTCTGCTGGAGGTGCCATATTAGATGCTCAATACAGCAGTACTAGAGAAACTAGATAGTTTCTTTGGTGTTTTTTGTTTTTTGTTTTTTTTCTGTTATCTTATTTCCTACTTCAAAACAAGAAGCACAAGTCCCCTTATATAGAAAGCAAAGCAAACTAAAAGTGCATCAGCACCTATATGTGCAGGGTGCAGTGGGGGCCAAAGAATATTTTTTAATTATGGGCTAGAACTTAGAAGAATCATTTCTATGCCTGTCCACCTCGTAATTAGTTTAAAATAACTTTTATCCTTTAATTTAAATAGGTACATATCATCAATCAATTATTATAGTGATCTTAATTTGAACATTTATCTTATTTAATCATTAGGCCTGATTAATGGACGGCATATGTTCATATTTATCCTCAACATATTGTCGGAAAATTGGATAGGAAACGAAGGTTCTTCACTTCCCTCCTCAAGCACATCACGATCTACTGGGCTTTATTCGAGTTAAGGAATACTGTGATTAAATATCTTGGCCGGCGATTCTTTTCTATTTAAATTTTATTTGGTAGTCTTAAAGACAGAAAAATCAAAAGAACATAGAGATCAGACTATGAATCTAATTCCTTCTTTTTCTTTTTTAATTCACTAATTGTTTTCATCGATTTATTGTTTGTTACAAATATGGTCCAAAATCTAGTGTAGAAAAGTCGAGTGGGATTCGATCTCAAAACTAAAGAGTCCCCAAAAGGATTTGGGGTATAACTTGAATTATAGAGTTTAGCCATTTTAGTTTTAAAGTGTGAAAGAAAGTATATTCTTTTGTTGCCATATATCATTTTCGCACTACTGGACTTCAATTTTGCATTTTAACTATATAGATTACTAGTTACTAGCATAACTTCATAGATTACTAATATGCTTCCCCGGTTTATGAGTGGATTATTCACAAATCCAAATTAATTACATAGTGAGATTTAGATCTTACACTTCTAAGATAAAGTAATTAATACTCATCCCCTTAAAAACATATTACTGGTTAAGTTAATACATAATACTTTGTCCTTGTGGATGATCATTCCAATGTAAATAATGTTTTCAGATTAACAAATCCACATAAAATATATCAGATTTTTTTCATTATTTTCTTCGAAATAGTTGATATAATACATAATGGGTTGATATATTCCTCCTCCTTGTCCTTACATGTTTATATATATCCTTCTTCACCAAGAGTTAGAGCTAACTAATCCAATTCAACCAAAGATGCCTTCGTGTCAAATATGACTGCGTTAAAAAGAAAGTCATTCAATAGCGACTGTGCATCTGATTCTTCAACATTATTTTCTAACTTTCTCCCTTCAAACATCTGAATTAATTAATCAAGCTTGTTAAAAGCAATGCTTCATTACCTAACAGATTAATTGTCATTATCAGTCAAAGTGTCAAACACAAGATCTCTTCTATCCTCTCGATTCAAATTATTCTTACTCTGTCTTACTCACGTAAACACCATGACTTAGTTATGTTTGATGACTCTCAAAGGCATAATGGCATGAAGAAATCTGAAGAAGCTTTATAGCAGGGTTGCCTCCTTGTTGTGGCTGAGAGGGGCCATCCAAAATTTTTTAAAATTTTTATTTGTACATGTATTTTTTTTATAAGAAAAATTCAACAAGCTCCAGTAAACTGAAAAAAAAGCATGCTCGTGTTGGGTGATAGTTTACTCATGTACGGTCAAATTCAATATTGAATTTTTAGCTTGATAACTTTGATACTTGAAGTTTCTGACTTTTTTGTAGTTTTCCTCTTTGCATCATATGTATAGCTGTTAATTCTGTTTTGTTTGTTTTAAATCTTATTTTACTTTATCACTTGGATTTAACCCACCACTTAGTCTTAAATGGATATAGTTTATTTAGTGTACCTGTGAATTAATTATATACCTCTCGAATTTATTTTTTTTGGTTATTTGTCTGCTTTTAACATAATTAAATCTACATTATAAGTGAGAGATGCCACCAAAACAATTAAGACTTGAGATTCATATAGTGCAATGGTAAGTATAGTCACTCTTAGCGGGCCAATTTTTGGGTTATTATGGTCAAGTACGTAGAGATTCTATTCAACTCCCCAAAATATCTCAATCTTAAAAGCAGAAAAAGAAAATACTTGGCGAATCTAATTCCCAACTTTAATCCTTTTTTCTGTCTCATCATTCTTTCCATTTTAGTTTTTAACTACGGAAGAAAGTATAGTTCTTTTTTCAATTCCATAAAATTGAGTTATCAAAATTTATTCCTCTTATAAAAATTTCACAGACCAGTTAAAATTTTAAAAAAGATAATTAAGTCAGTAAATAAATTGTGATTTAGTGTGATCAGTGAACTCTAGTAGTTAAAGAAATTTTATAATGAGACTAGTTAATGTTTTTTTTTCGGGGTCAGAGGATTGGGGATGGGATTCGTTTCCATCCGAAATCAATCCCTAGTGTGGCTGATATCAAAACTAACAACTTTGCCATCAAACTAACGCCTGAACCATAGACAAGTTAATTCTCTCCGATTAAAGACTAAATTTTTTTGGAAGTAGATGAGGTTAAAAGCCCAAAAGACAAACAAGAAAAACGGAAACTGTCTTAGATGATCTTAAATAATAAAGTCTTGGAAAGAGTATGTAAATGGACTTTTTTTTTTTGAGAATTTTGATCTATTATAAATATAAATTTTATTATATTACCATTTAATCTTGTGTTAAGTGTTAAGATATTATTAACAAAGTTTGATTATTATTAAAAAAATGACTTAATTATGATAATAACTACTTTTAAAGTAAAATCTTTTAAATGTCAATAATTGAAAAACACATTCTTAGATTATAATATAAAATTTTTTTATATTAATAATGAATCAATATCGAAACTCTCTATTTATTGATACACACAAAATTATTATCCAAATTAAGAGCAAACCAATGTTAACGTCGAAGATTAGTATATAGAAGGCGCCTCCATAGTTCCATTACATCAACTAAAAGTTGTAGTACACAAACTACAAGGTATTATTACAACATATATCAGCCTTCAGCTGCAGAAAACCTTAATTATATGCACTAGTGCAAGCTCTTTCATACAAGTACAAGCATAGTATAAAAAAAGTGGTTCTTTTAGAATCCCTTGCAGCATCTATGCATAGTATGGAACCAATCACATGTCAAAAATATAGAGTTTGATTATTCCAAACACTTTATACCTTTTTTATTAGAAAAAGAAAGAAAGATAGTAAGTATTAAAAAATGTATTTAATTGTTAAAAAGTGTGTTTTTTTTAAATAAAGAATGTATAAGAATTTGACGTGAAAATTATGTGTAGAAATATCTTTTTCCAAAAATATAAGGGTAACATGACCTGTTGCTGTTTATAAATCCAGACACTTAGGCACTGCTTTGGATCATACTTTTTTTTTTTTTTCTGTGGATTATACTTGTGATATATATTTACGAGAGATTTCTACTATATTCAAGTTTATAAAATAAGTATCAGTACCATTGAAATGACATAATTTTATTAGTTTATTTTTTATTTAATTTTTTAATAATAACCTATGTCCTGATAAATAAATCTCTTTATTAGTATTTATAATTTTATTAGTTGCTCTTCTTTAACCCCAGAGACAAGACAATGGTGAAACCAGATGAAAACGAGTGCTGTGCAGTACCTGCATTGGTGTTGGATGCGGTTAGCCACGCCATGTGCAACGTTCAAGAATTTCACACCCACTTGCACTGATTCTTGTCTCCCTCTGATCCTCAAGTCCTCGCCCAAATCCTGCCTGTTCAACGGGCTCAGTGCCTCTTCGTTTTCTCCCAAAATCACCTCTACCCTCATCACATGTTGATCAACTCTTTGGGACGCCATGACTGTTCTTTTTTTCTTTTCTTAAAAAGAGAAATTTTTTAGTACTATCTAATTACAATTTCAAGTTTGATTGTACTTGAATTTAGAGTTAATTTTCTTTTTCTTTTTTCCTTCTCTCCAGTGAAGCTGAGATGTAGTGGGATCAACCCAGATGATCATCCTATCAAATCGGAGCTTGTGAGTTCCTGCTAATGGCTTACTCATATTGTACGGCTAATTTCTTCCAACCTTTGGACATGCCGGTTGCTTAAAGTAATTGATTTTCTATTCCCAGGACAGATTACACTTATACCAAGACAAAATGGAGCGTCTCATAGATTTGCATCGTCGATATAAGAGAATTGGAAAGTTATTATCAGTCATCGTTCGTCAGCCTCCTTGTAATTTGGGTTGTTGTTGAGAAAATAAAATAAATTTTACGGATAAAATTAAAAATATCAATTACTAAGTATAATTTACTGGTTAAGCAAGTTAATAGGTTATCATTAGAAAAGTAAATAATAAATTAGCTAATACTATTTTGACATATAAAATGTGCACCAATACCCTTATTAAAAAAAAAAAAACGATAGCAGAGAAACTTCCATATTTATGTGCACGGTAAAAAGGAGAGGAGAAGGGATCGATCCTATCAAAACTGAACCACTTTACCACTAATGCCAAAAGCCTGAATTGTGCACTTGTGAGGAATCTGATTTACTTGAAAAACCGCTGCGCAAGGGTATCGGCTCCCCATGTATAGAAGAGTAACTGGGTAAGGTTAAATATTAAAGATTAAGAAGATGTTTAAATTAACTTATATTGTACTTCATGTTTATAATTGACATTTTATTGAAATTAAAAATATTAACTTTTTTCAAAAATTAATCATTCTCAAACATGTATTGAAGTAATATTCTTTCAAATTATTATTTTTTAGTGATTTTTATTTTTTACCACCAAATAAAAAACTAAATATATTTTTATATATATATTAAAGTGTTTAAATATACTTTGAAGTGAAAAAATTGTTTGATCTACCATGAAAAAAGTAGAATTAAGTAGTGAATATTATAAATTAAAAGAAGAGGTTTTTTAAGGAAAAATAATTGATTCCCAACAAATGCAACATTCATTAGTTGATTGGAAATGAAAAAGAAACAGTTCTACACATAAGAATTAATAGGGATTGCAAAAAGTGAGAGAAAATAAATATTTACTAGACCCTATAATTAGAAAAGTGAGAGATTATATGGATATTTTATTAGTTATATAGACTTTCGTATATATTTAATATATTTAGAAAGTGTGAGATTAATATGTAATTGTAGAATTATGGGGCTTATGCAATAACGGAGCCTAAAGTAATTAAGGGCCTTGGTAGCTTCATTCATGAGTCGCTCCTGCCACTAGCAAAGCCTCTAGAGATTTGTCATTTTTCTTTTCCAACTTTATGGATGCCCAAATGGGCTATTCTAATGAAACCTCTGATTGTGGGATTGATTGGCGTCAATGAGGAGATTTCTGGATTATGGGAACTAATCAAATACGCTGTCCTAGTTGATCAGTACAATGAGGATGATTATTGGGAAGAAAAAGACAAAAATGGGAAAACCAAATAATAGTAGATAAAAAGCACTTCCCAATTTCCATGACTTCCATTTAAGTTACAAGTTATAGTACGCCAAACTAACAGGGCACTTAAATATATATCAGTTCCCAGCTGCAGAAGACTTTCATATGTATATTTTGGAGGTCTCCGAGCTGCTTCGTACGTACTGATCATATACATTATACAAGAGTGCCCTACCACAGAAATACATACTTAAAGCTAATTAAGTAGTACTGACAATATCTAAACCGAAATGGAAAATGCTTAAAAACGTTTAATTGGTCTACCAAGACGAGTGTGAGGTTTACCCTTGGGGTAATTTAGAACCATTATCCCACCACAGCGAGCAGCTAAGTCTCTGCTATTCATGGCAGCGGCGGGCTCTTCCATCTCATCATTGGGCACTTGAACCACCCAACGTCCTTGTCGCACAGGAGATACCCCATTTGCATTGCACCTTCTGGCTCCATAAAACCTGTCTATCAGAGCAAACCCTTCCAAACCTATCTCTCTCAGGTCTGCTGGCGGTGCCATATTAGATGCTCAATACAGCAGAGCAGTACAAGAGAAACTAGATAGTTTCTTTGGTTTTTATTTTTGTGTTATCTTGTTTCTTGTTGCTTCAAAACAAGAAGCCCAAGTCCCCCTTATATAGAAAGCAAAGCAAACTAAAAGTGCTTTTCTTTAGCATCCCCTGCAATGCAGCACCTATATGTGCATAGTGCAGTGGGGACCAAGAATATTTCTTAATTTTGGGTTAGAAGAAACATCTCTAGGCCTGTACATGTGGTACTTAATTTAAGTTGACTTTTATCCTTTAATTAGGCACATATCATCAATCGATTATTAATTTGTTATAGTGATCTTAATTTGAACATTTTTTTCTTATTTTATTATTAGGCTTAATTAATGAACGGAATATGTTCATGTTTATCCCTAACACATTGTCGGAAAATTGGATAGGAAATGAAGGTTCTTCACTTCTCCTGGGCTTGATTCTAGTTAAGGAAGACGGTGAGTACTATCTTGGCCGGCGATTCTTTTCTATTCGAATTTTAAAGGCAGAGGAAAAAACCAAAAGAACATAGAGGTACTGTGAATCTAATTCCTTATCTTTTTCTTTTTTAATTCATTAATTGTTTTAATCTATTTATTTCTTCTTCTTTTTTTTTTATAAATGAAGTTTATGATTTAGTACGAAAAGAAGCAGGTGAGATATTCCATCTTAAAAATAAACAGTTCTTAAAAGAATTTGATATAGTGTAAATTATAGCCTTTGGCGAATATTTTAAGTTGAAGGAAAGTATAGTCATTTGTTGATTATAGATGTCATTTTGCACTACTCAATTTCAATTTTACATTTTAACTTTGTAGATTATCAGTTACTAATATAATTTTATAGGAGGATTATACTATTATCACTCATAATTCAGATAGATTAAACTTATGAAACGAATCAAATAGATCAAATCCTATAGAGATATTGTTGGTTTATAAAAGAAATAAAAAAGATTACTCATATGCTTCCCTAGTTGATGAGTGGATTAACATATCCAAATTAAGTGTATAGTGAAATTTAAATCTTGCACTTCTAAGATAAAGTAACTAATACTCATTCCCTCAAAAACAAAAGTTCTAGTTAATTTAAGAGTTGTGCTGTATAGAAGGAACCATTTTTACGAATCATGCTACGCTATTTCTTAGCTAAATGCGCAATAAATACAAATTAAAAAGAAAAACACATTCGTATTACACCATTTCATTCGCAAGGCATTTTTGTCGAATTTAAATTCGTGTTATTCATCATTTCTCTTAATATAATACGTAATACTTTGTCCTTAAGTGGATGATTCCGATGTAAATAATGTTTTCAGATAAACAAATTCAAATAAAATATATCAATTTTTTTTCTTATTTATCCTTACGTGATTATGTATCCTTTTTCACCAATTCAACAAAAGATGCTTTCGTTTCAAATATAACTGCGTTAAAAAGAAAGTCATTCAAAGGCGACTAGGTGTATCTGATTCTTCAACATTATTTCCTAACTTTCTCCCGTCAAACATCTTAATTAATTAAGCTTGATAAAAAATGCTTCATTACCTAACAGATTAATTGTCATTATCAGTCAAAGTGTCAAACATAAGATCTCTCCTATCCTCTCCAAATTAATCTTACGCTCTCTTACTTACGTAAACACCATGACGTATGTGGTTATGTTTGATGTACTCTCAAAGGCATATATATATATATATATATGTGTGTGTGTGTGTGTGGCATGAAAACTGAAGAAGCTTCATAAGGGGCAGGGTAGCTACATGTGTCTAAGAGGGGCCATCCAAAATTTTTTAAAATTTTTTGTTCTTACATTTTTTGTATAAGAAGAAATTCAACAAGCTCAAATAAACTAAAAAATAAGCATGCTCATGTTGGGTGATAGTTTGCTCTAATATTGTTAAAATTGAACTAGATGATTTGAAGTGAAAATTTTATTTGATCTACTATGAAGAAAGTAGAATTGAGAAGTGAATCTTATATATTAAAAGATATTTTAAAAAAAATAATTGATTCCCAATAAATGCAATATTCTTTAGTTGATTGAAAAAGAGAAAGAAACAATTCTACACTTAACTACTAATAAGGAATGTAAAGAGTGAGAGAAAATAAATATTTTTAACCAGAAAAGTGAGAGATTATATGGATATTATATTACTTATATTGAATTTACTATATATTTAATATAAATTATAATTAATATGTAATTATAGAATTGTGGGGCGTTTGCAATAATGGAACCTAAAGTATGGGCCTTGGTGGCTTTATTCGTGAGTATTTATTGTCATTAGGTAGGGGTGTTCATTAAATTATATTAATTCGTGAATCTATGAGTTTTGACTTAATTCAACTTATAATTGATGAATTAGATTGGATTCGCAGATTAAGTTGGATTTAAAACTTTTCAACTCGATGATGATGAGCTAAGTTGTGAATTAGAAAAATTTAAACTCACTCAACCCAACCCAACATATTTTTTTTTAATAAAAAATAATGCTTTTTTTATATTCAACATAATATTTTTTCTTTCTCCATCTTTCAGATTTCATGTGATTTATTATAGTTTGAGATATATATTAGTACTTATATTTAATATTAAGACTTATTATGTTATGTTTATGACTTGTGACTTATTATATTTGATTTTTAATTTATTTGAGACTTTGTATATATTATTTTTTATTAAGATTTATTAAATTATTTATTATGAAGTGTGATGAATTTTTAATTTTATATTAATTTTAATATTTATTTTAATAGATAAATTTTTTTTAATGTATGTCGTACTCACGAGTTTAATATTTTAAAAAAAAAAATCCCTTAACCTAACACAATCTAACTCAACCTTCTATTTTAATGATCGAGTTGAATGCAAAAATACCCTAAACTTAACTTAACACAACCCAGGACACTCCTTTCACTAGGCATTAGGAAAGGCTTTTTCAATTTTTGTTCAACTTCCAGGTTGCCCAAATGGGTTATTCTACTGAAACCTCTGATTGTAGGATCGATTGGCGTCACACGAGGAGATTTCTGGATTATGGGAACTAAATACTGTATGTCCAAGCTGATCATGAGTGTAAAAGAGAAATGATTTGAGAAGAGAAAGACAAAAATGAGAACGACAAATAATAGTTGTAGACGGAAGACACTTTCCAGTTTCCATGACTTCCATTCGAGTTACAGTACACCAAAGTAACAGGGCACATAAATATATATCAGTTCCCAGCTGCAGAAGGCTTTCATATATATATATATATATATATATATTGGAGGTCTCCGTGCTGCTTCCTACGTATTGATCATATATATATTATACAAGAGTGCCCTACCACAGACATATATACTTGAAGCTAAGTAGTACTGACAATATGCAAACCAAAATGGAAAATGCTTAATAAGGTTTAATTGGTCTACCAACACGAGTGTGAGGTTTTCCCTTGGGATAATCCACAACCATTATCCCACCATAGCGAGCAGCCAAGTCTCTGCTGTTCATGGCAGTAGCAGGCTCTTCCATCTCATCGTTGGGCGCTTGTCGCGCAGGAAACACCCCATTGGCATTGCACCTTCTGGGTCCATAAAACCTCTCTATCAGAGCAAACCCTTCCAAACCTATCTCTCTGAGGTCTGCTGGAGGTGCCATATTAGATGCTCAATACAGCACTAGTTTGTTTGGTTTTTTGTGTTATCTTGCTTCTTACTTCAAAACATGAAGCGAACTCCCCCTTATATAGAAAGAAAAGCAAACTATAAAAGTGCATTTATTTTGCTTCCCCTGCAATGCAGCACCTATATGTGCAGAGTGTAGTGGGGACCAAGAATATTTCTTAATTTTGGATTAGAATTTAGAAGCATCATTTCTAGGCCTGTCCATGTGGTAATTAATTTTTTCAAAAAAAAAACTTTTATCCTTTAATTTAATTTGACACATATCATCAATCGATTATTAATTTATTATAGTGATTTTAATTTGAGCTTTTTTCTTATTTAATTAATAGGCTTGATTAAAGGACGGAATATGTTCATATTTATTGCCAACATATTGTCGGAAAGTTGGATAGGAAATGAAGGTTCTCCACTTCTCCTCAAGCACATCATGATCTACTGGGCTTTATTTGAGTTAGGGAACACGGTGATTAAATATCTTAGCCGGGATTCTTTTCTATTCAAATTTTAAAGGCCAAAAAAAAGCTAAAAGAAAAAAAATTATGCAACCAATTCTTCACACAATTTTAAATAAGGAGTAATACTGTAAAATCCGTACTTAAAGTGATAATTTTAAAATTTAAACATCTGATGTTGTACGTAAGATTCGTTTGGAGCAATATATTTCTACTGTACTAATTACATTTGGATTGTCATTTTATTTTTAAATTGTGAAAGAAAGTACATTCTCTTGTTCATTACATATATCATTTTCGTATTGCTCGGCTTCAATTTTGCATTTTAATATCATAAAATAGTGCTTGTTTGGTTTGTCACCAAAATTACAGTAACAATGAAAATAATTAATTTTAAGAATAGTTAATATGTTTGGCTACTTTTAGAAAATCAATTCAATTCTCACAAATTTTTTGATTATAGAATTGATTTTGATAAAAGAATAATTTTTTTACTTCTCAATCTGGTGAATAAAATTGATTCGGCGCTCATAAAATTTTAAAAAATATATCTATAATTATATTTTAAATGTGATATTACTCCATCATTCAAACAAAATCAATTTTTCTACATTAATTTTTGAAATATTATTTTCAAACATAAATAAATTTTATTAACATCAACTTTTTCAAAATCGATTCCTTCTCGATTCATGAGTAAATTAACAAATTCAAATTAATTATATAGTAAGATTTATCTTGTACTTCTAAGATAAAGTAACTAATACTCGTGATCCCTTAAAGACAAAGTACTAGTTAATTTGATAAATAGTACTTTGTCCTTAAGTGGATGATTCCAGTTAATGTACATAATGTTTTCAGATTCCCAGAAATAAAAATGTATAGGATTTTTTAATTATTATTTTCTTTAAAATAATTGATAGAATACATAATGCATTGGTATATTTCTCTTCCTTCTCCTTACGTGATTAGATATCCTTTTTCACCAAGTGCTAGTAGCTAGCTAACTAATCCAATTCAACAAGTGATGCTTTCGTGTCAAATATGACTGCGTCAAAAAGAAATTCATTCAATAGCGGCTCGGTGCATCTAATTCTTCAACATTATTTTCTAACTTTCTTCCTTCAAACATCTCATCTCAATTAATTGATAAAGCTTGTTAAAAAAAATGCTTCATTACTTAACAGATTAGTCATTAATTATGCAGTATCAGTCAAAGCGTCAGAAACACAAGATCTGTTCTGTCTTCTCCAAATTAATCTTACGCTCTCTTGCTTACGTAAACACCATGGCGTACGTAGTTACGTTAGATGTAGCCTCAATGGGATATACAATATATGGCATGAAAACTGAAGAAGCTTCATAAGGGGCGGCTGCTTGTGGCTGAGAGGGGTCATCCAAAATTTTTAAAATTTTTTACTCTTGTGTATCTTTTTATGAGAAGAAATTGAACAAGCTCAAATAAACTAAAAAATAAGCAGACCCAAAAGTGATTGATTGTATTAAAAATATAATGTAATTTCAGACAAACTTTATGTATAATATCAATGTTTAAATTCAGAAGTCATTATTTTGAGGAAAGGTTTATTTAATCATAATTTTTGATTCAAAAGGTTAATCTCACAACTATTTTTGATTAAATATTAAAATTACACAAAAGAAAAAAAGTAAAAAAATAAGCATGCCCGTGTTGGTTGATAGTTTGCACATGTAGATCAAAGTCAATGTTTATCAAAAAAAAAAAAATCCTAAAAGAATGAGACGAGCAATCTCAAGAACAAAATTGAGACAACTTATAAAACCTCGAATAGTAACAATAATACAACATCGTACCGCTTTAGTGCTTTGCAACAAAAAAAGAAAAAATTGCTTAAATAATATTATTAGAATGTGATTATTGTTGTACTTCAAAAACTAATGAAAACATGTTATCAAAATTTTGTATCAACTTAAAAAGTTTATATATATATATATATATATATCATTTATTTAAATTTCGTTTACATCAATTTAAATTTCATTTTATATCATATCTCATGCATCAAATTATGAAATCTTTCACTATTTCATATTGTATTCCATTATATTCATTAACTGTGTAATCAAAATAGGATGTTCATTTTAAATTATGAATTTTCATTCTTATTTCTATTCTTAATACATGGAATTCCATTATTTTTTTGCATCAAACGTAACGTTCCAGTACAGCATTATGAGAGTTGAAGCTAGTGTGCTAGGAATTAATTAAAAGTATTCATTACCAAACTAAATCCATTTAAACTAAGAAAATCAAATCAAAAAATTAGAAATCCAAACAAATTAATCAAATTAAATATTTTATTTTTTTTAGAAATTAATTAGTTCAATTTAATTTTTAATTTTAATTTTTTTAATTAAACCAAACAAAATTAAACTTAACTCATATGTATGTGAGTTAAAAACAATTAACATCAATGTAACAGTTTTACGTAAACGATAAAATTTACAAATAAAAAAAACGATAAAATTTAGACGTATTTGCAATAATAAAAAAAAATTCATAGGTAATTAATTCACATGTACACTAACTAGACAACATCCATTTGAGTGTAATTAAGACAAATGACTTTATATGTTGAATTTACGAGTGGAGACGAGTTTTTGGTGATTGATGATTTTTATACAAAAATTTGGGAAAGTGGGTCAAATGGGAACACCAGATAAAAAGTAGATAAGAGGTACTTCCATACATCCACTCGTGATTTAAGTCATAGACATATAGATTACACAAACTACAGGGTGACTTATTAAACTACATATCCGTCCTCAACTGCAGAAGACCTTGATTTATATATATTTGCAGATCTTCGAGCTTTTTCCTACATATATACCATACAAGAGTAGTAACCTAAATGAAACAGAGAGACCCACTTGAAGATAACTGATAAGTGATGACATTTAAACCAAAGTGTTTATTTCATAAAATCGCTCTACCCCAAAAAAATTGGGTTTTCCCTCGGGGTAATTTACAATCGTGGTCCCACCAGAGCGAGCAGCTACATCTTCAGTGTCATCGTTAGGCACTTGAACCACCCAACTTTTTCGCCGCCCATGGAATGCATCATTGGCACTGCTCCTTCTGGGTGCACCATAGAACTTTTCTATCAGAGCAAAGCCTTCTAAACCGATCTTCCCGAGGTCTGCTGGAGGAGTTGCCATAGATGCTGAATGGAGCAGCAACCGAACATATCAATGTAGTTATTGCTTTTTGGGTTTTCTGGTTTCTTGCTTCAAGGGAAGAGACCCAAGTGTCCTTTTATATATAGAAAGCAGAAGTGGTTCCTTTAGCTTCATCTGCAGCTCTGGCTACATGTGGAGCCAAGAATAATCAATTATTCTGGATTGAAAGAACCATATCTAGGCTTGTCCTTCTAGTAATTAAAATTGTGTTTCATCATGAATCAATGATTACAGTGATCTTCATTTGAGTTCTTAAATTTATTTAGTAGGTTTATTGATAGATGGAATATATTCAAATTTATCATAATAAAAAGTCGAATTTGGATAGATATTGAAAGTGTTCTCAGAATCATCTATCTAGTTGCCTCCAATGTGGCGAATGTAATTCCCAACTTAAACGTTTTCTCTCTATCGTTCTTTCCATTTTACTTTTTAACTACGGAAGAAAGTATAATTCTTTTTTCAATTCCAAATACCATTTTATCTATGGATTCTAGAGCATGCTTTATCTTTTTAAACTTTTTCACAAGTTAGCTTATCTTTTTTTTCTCCTTTTTTTTCCCTAAATTATGGATATCTTGACTTTTAAATGCATATAATGTTTGAATGGTTCTAAGAACCATTCACGTAGTCTTCGGAAACGTTGGCTGGAGATCCGAAGACTAAGTCTTAAGGTGGTTCACGTTCATCCACGTCTGCATTTCACATTCATTCCTCGTTCAAAAACCGCCTACTTTGGTTGCACGTCCGCAATTGCTTTTGTGATGGGCAGAAGTTATTTAAGAGGATGTGTGTTCATGGTTTCGGGTCCCTTAGCTTGCTTTTGTATTCAGTCTGACATACACCATCAAAGTGACGAGAGTAAAAAGCTTAGAAGCACCACTGAAACCAAAGTTCGGAGCTTCAAAATTACAGCAATGGCCGGAGGTATTTTATGATCCTAATTTTTTCGCATTTGATCTAATTGCTTTATGAAATGTGTTATAAGCATGATTAGATCATTTAGTTTTTTAACTTACATTTGGTATCAGAGCGTTTCAATACCTCTGCCTTGTCTTTTAGTTTTTGGCAATGTTCTTATACATGAAAACTTTGATTTCGTATTTGAAATTCAGACGTTTTTTAATAGAAAGTCAGATAGGAAATCATTAGGAAATTGAATTTCTATCGATTCTGTGCTTTCAAACGTATATTTTGGTGTAAAAATGGGTTAGAAACCATCGGGTTTCATTTCGGGTCTGAACCGGGTCGAAGCGACCCGGCTGGAGGTTGAAGACGACATAAACGACAAGTCGTTTTGGGTCTATGGTCAACGACATGTCGTTCTGGTCCTCAGCTGTCGTTTTGAGACTATAAAAAATAATAACTTTCTGGTCCTGCTGGGTTTCGAACCTAGGACCTGGCACAATACATCTCTTCTGCCAGTTGTGCTGCGCTTCCTTTCTAGTATGGAATTGCAGCTTTATTTATATTTAACCATTCTCTAAAACACGTTTTGTACGAAAAGAAATATTTTGTCATCTTGAACAGACAAAATAAAATTGTTTGAATTTTGTGTTGATGCTTTCAACTTTAACAATTCATGGATGTTGCTGCTGTATGTATTTAATGCTAGTTTTTGTAATAAAAACTAAGGAACCGAGAGTGATACCATTATGCCAAGCTTTACCTTGTGATAAATATTCATTTGGTTATATTGTTATTATATGTCATTGTCTGTATTAATTAACATTAATTAATACATGCAATATTAAGATGAATAACATTAATATCTTGGCATTTAATTTTATTGCTTATGGTTTATTACAATAATTTATGTCTGAAAATTAATTAATGTCTAGTGACCTATATAATTTAATTAATTAGAGATTAGCCACAGCATCTTTAAATTATTTAAATTATATATTAAGAATCTTTAGGTCACATAAGGTACATGACATTAATTGTAATTGATCATATGTGATATAATAAATTTTATCTCATAGAAATTTTTATTGTATTTTATCTGATTAATTAGGATAAAATATCGAGTTGTATTCTTAATTTACCCACAGGGATTAGGAAATATAATTTGATAGTTTTATTATAAAGTTCTATATGAATCTAATTGAATTAGAATTTTAGCCCACAGGCAAATTTTATGTCACTAGATTCATGATTTTCCAAGCATGATTTACATTGGTAAAACATGATATATGGTTTATTAGTCTCAAATTTTAAATTATAAGCATGTATGTTTATTATTTGCAGTCATGCAGCCTGTGAATTTCTCTGATATGCAATGTGAAATTCCCGAACTAAGGGGTGATAATTACAAGATTTGGAAGGAGAGAATTCTTCTTCAATTGGGTTGGATGGATATTGATTATGCTATAAAGAAAGATGAACCGCCACAGATTACTGAAAATAATGAACCATATGATGTTGATCTTTATGAAAAATGGGAGCGATCTAATCGTCTCTCTGTCATGTTCATAAGACTAAGATATCTGCTAGCATTCGGGGTTCAGTCGAGCAGCATAGCAATGTCAGGGAACTTCTAAAGGTCATAGATGAGCAATTTGAGTCTTCGGACAAAGTTTTGGCAAGTACCCTGATTATGAAATTTTCATCCATGAAACTCACTACTACAAGAGGTGTGCGTGAGCATATTATGCAGATGCGAGATATAGCGGCTCAGTTGAAAAATCTTGAGGTGGATATGTCTAATTCCTTCCTTGTGCACTTCATTCTGAATACTCTCCCACAGCAATACAGTCCCTTCAAGATATCTTATAATACACATAAAGAAAAATGGTCTATTAATGAACTCTTGACCACGTGTGTTCAAGAAGAGGGGAGGTTGCAAATGGAACAGGGAGAGAATTCCATGATGACAACTGACAGAAAGGATCAGAGTCAAGCCAAGAAAAAGGAGAAAGGTAAAACACCACCCCAAGGTGGAATTAAGAAGGAATCCAAGTGTTTCTTTTGTAAAAAGAAGGGGCACATGAAGAAGGATTGTATTAAATTCCAACAATAGCCTGAGAAGAAAGGTATGTCAACCTCATTTGTTTGTTATGAATCTAATATGTTTGATGTTAATCATAACACATGGTGGATTGATTCTGGTTCTACAATCCATGTTTCAAATACCTTGCAGGGTATGCAAAACCTAAGGAAGCCAGTAGGAAGTGAACTTTACATCTATTCAGGAAGTAAGATGAGTTCACCTGTGGAGGCTATAGGGACCTGCAGCTTAGTTTTGAGTAGTGGCTTTAATTTGTATTTGGAAAAGACCTTTTATGTTCCTAACTTTTTCTAAGAACTTAATTTCAGTTTCAAGACTTGTACCTTTTGGTTATTCCTTTTCATTTTATGAGACATCTTTCAGTTTGTTTTATAAATCTAAAGTTGTTGGAAATGGTACATTGTCTGATGGTCTTTTCTATATTAATTTGTGAAATGATGCTACTTATGACGCAATGCATGTTAATGTTGGCATGAAAACGATGTGTTATGAATGAAGATTCCTCTATGTTGTGGCATAGGAGATTAGGACATATCTCCATTTAGAGAATTAAGAGATTGGTAAATGATGGAGTACTTAGTACTTTAGATTTTACTGATTTTGAAACTTGTGTGAATTGCATTAAGGGAAAGCAGACAAACAAGTCAAAGAAAAGTGCCAAGAGGAGTACTGAACTGTTAGAAATCATACATACAGATATCTGTTGTCCAGACATGGATGCATATGGTCAAAAAATACTTCATTTCTTTTATAGATGATTATTCACGGTACATGTATCTCTACATGCTTAATAATAAGTATGAAGCATTAGATGCCTTTCAAGGTATTTAAAACTGAAGTAGAGAAACAATGCGGTAAGCAAATCAAGATCGTGAGATCAGATAGAGGTGGAGAATATTATGGTAGATACACTGGAGATGGACAAGCACCTAGGTCCATTTGCGAGGTTTCTTGAACAGTATGGGATAGTTGCCCAATACACCATGCCTGGTTCTCCAGATCAGAACGGTGTAGCAGAAAGGAGAAACCGAACATTATTGGATATGGTACGAAGTATGCTTAGTAACTCTAAGCTACCTAAGTCCTTATGGGTTGAAGCGCTGAAGATGGCAGTGTACATATTAAACCGAGTTCTAACTAAGGCTGTCCCAAAGACGCCATTTGAGTTATTTAAGGGTTGAAAACCAAGTTTGCGACATGTACGCATTTGGAGATGTCCGTCTGATGTTAGAATTCATAACCCACAAGAGAAGAAACTGGACCCAAGGACCATTAGTGGGTATTTCATTGGATATGCTGAAAGGTCTAAGGGATACAGATTTTATTATCCATCTCACACCACTAGGATTGTGGAATCTAGAAATGCCAAATTCCTAGAAAATGACTTGATCAGTGGGAGCGATCAATCTGGAGACTTTGTTTCTGAGAAAGATCATTCGGATGCTCAACCATCCACTTCAAGCATGAGATTGGTTGTTGTTCACAATACCCCTTTAGTTCAACCGGGTGTTGTATAACCAGTTATTGAGAATCCACAATCAGATGTTGATATTGATCTGGTGGATCAAGTTGCTGATGAGGAAACAAGAAATTGTTATTCAACCAGTTGAACAACAAACTCCTCAAGAAGATCATGCAACATTAAGGAGATCTACTAGAATAAGGAGATCAGCGATACCTAGTGACTATATTGTGTATCTATAGGAATCTGACTATAATATTGGAGCCGAAAATGATCCTGAAACATTTTCACAAGCCATGAATTGTAAAAAGGATGAGATGAATTCTATGGCATCTAATGGAATCTGGGATCTTGTTCAGTTGCCTGATGGTGCAAAAGCCATTGGATGTAAATGGGTCTTTAAGACAAAGAAGGACTCATTAGGCAACATTGAGAGATATAAAGCAAGACTCGTAGCCAAAGGATTTAATCAAAAGGAAGGAATCGATTATAAAGAGATATTTTCTCCTGTATCTAAGAAAGATTCTCTTCGTATCATTCTAGCATTAGTTGCATATTTTTGACCTAGAGTTGCAACAAATGGATGTGAAAACTGCATTTCTCAATGGAGATCTAGAGGAAGAGGTTTACATGAAACAACCAAAAGGATTTTCCTCTAGTGATGGTGAGCATTTTGGTGTGCAAGCTTAAGAAATCCATATATGGATTGAAACAAGCCTCCCATCAATAGTATTTGAAATTTCATGATGTCATTTTTTCATTTGGTTTTGTGGAGAACATTATGGATCAATGTATATACCAGAAGGTTAGTGGGAGTAAGATTTGTTTCCTTATTCTATATGTGGATGATATTTTACTTGTAACCAATGATAAAGGTTTGCTATATGAGGTGAAACAATTTCTCTCTGAAAACTTTGACATGAAGGATATGGGTGATGCCTCTTATGTTATTGGTATCAAGATACATAGAGACAGATTTCGAGGTATTCTCAGTTTGTTTCAAGAGACCTATATCAACAAAGTTTTAGAGAGATTTCGGATGAAGGATTGTTCACCGAGTGTAGCTCCCATTGTGAAGGGTGACAGGTTCGATTTGAACCAATGCCCCAAAAATGATCTTGAACGGGAACAAATGAAGAACATTCCCTATGCTTCAGTTGTTGGAAGCCTTATGTATACTCAGGTTTGCACAAGACCTGACATTGTATTTGCTGTTGGGATGTTAGGGAGATATCAGAGTAATCCAAGTTTAGACCACTGGAGAGCTGCAAAGAAAGTGATGAGATACCTTCAAGGGACTAAGGACTACTTGCTTATGTACAGACGAACCGATAATTTGGAAGTGACTGGCTACTCTGATTCAGACTATGCTGGCTGCATTGATTCACGAAAATCAACTTTAGGATATGTTTTTATGCTAGCTAGTGGAGCTGTGTCTTGGAGAAGTGCCAAGCAGACCTTGACTGCTACTTTCACTATGGAGGCTGAGTTCGTGTCTTGTTTTGAGGTTACCTCACATGGTGTATGGATGAGGAATTTTATTTCTGGGCTTAGAATTATGGATTCGATTTCTAGGCCATTGAGAATATATTGTGACAATTCAGTTGCTGTTTTTATGGCTAAGAACAACAGAAGTGGTAGTCGAAGCAAGCATATCGACATTAAGTATCTAGCCATAAGAGAACGTGTTAAAGATAAAACAGTAGTTATTGAACACATTAGCACTGAATTGATGATTGCTGATCCTTTAACTAAAGGCATGCCACCACTGAAATTTAAGGATCATGTAAATAGAATGGGACTTGGTTCCCTTATGTAGTTTTCGTTATAAGAACGATATTATTTTAATGAAACTCTATTTGTGATGTTTTCTCATTTCAGTTTATGCGCATATTCATTTATTCATTTTGAGAAATATCAGTAAAGTTTGGATCTAGAATAAACATTAGGTTTATTCATTAAGTTATATGGGCTTGAGAAATATGATACATTGTGATACATGAAAGATAATACTCACCTTTAGAAGACCTATCGCTATGATTCATGTGTTTTATCTCTCACTATAATATATGATGGAATATGTGAACCAAGTGGAAGAATGTTTGAATGGTTCTAAGAATCACTCACGTAATCTTCGGAAACATTGGCCGGAGATCTGAAGACTAAGTCTTAAGGTGGTCCACGTTCATCCACGTCTGCATTTTGCGTTCATTCCTCATTCAGAAACGGCCCACTTTGGTTGCACGTCCGCAACTGCTTTTATGATGGGCAGAAGCTATTTAAGAGGATGTGTGTTTCATGGTTTCGGGTCCCTTAGCTTACTTTCGTATTCAGTCTGACATACACCATCAAAGTGACAAGAGTGAAAGCTTAGAAGCACCACTGAAAAAAAAGTTCGGAGCTTCAAAATTATAGCAATGGCCGGAGGTATTAATGATCCTAATTTTTTCGCATTTGATCTAATTGCTTTATGAAATAAGTTATAAGCATGATTAGATCATTTAGTTTTTTAACTTACATATAAGACTTGGAGTCTTAAATCATTTGCAAAGATATCCGTTTCTAGCCTCAATCAAATGCATTATATGTCATGCTAACTTCAGTAATTAAAATTGTTAAATTTAGTAATCAAAATCAAATAATAACTCAATAAGTTGATTAAGTGATTAAAGAGTTGTGTTTTCTGTAGTCTTTGACTACCCGGGTATAAATCTTAGACCAATACTTAGAAGACTAAATTTCTCTAAATACAACAGACTAATGTGGGAGTACATCTATGTAAAATCATTCAAAGAGATCGAATTTAATTTCAATTAACATAAAAGCTGTAAAATGTTACAGTAAAATGGTAATCATCCTCGTTTTTCAAAATCAAATTCTCTAAAAAACTTTGGGTTAGCACACTTGGTTTACTCAAATATCCAGAATATGTGAAAATTTAAGGTAATCGGTTTTAAGTTGTGATTAAAAAAATTCTAAGCATAAAAATATAATTAAGATTTAATGTGAAAGGACTCAAATAGTGTGATATATATAAAGTGACCACTGACCAGATTTCAACATGATACTCCAACGGTTCGCATCAGATATGATTGAATTAAAAAGAATTAAAAAGTAATTAGTGGGTGTATTGTGAATCTAATTCCGTATGCAATTATATGGCAATTTTGTTCCTTCAAGTTCAAGCATCTTGATCAAGCTTGTAGAAGAATGCCGTCTACGTGCCCTCTTTGCCTAACTGATTAGGGAATGATCACTTCAAGCATTTGTGGAGCAAAAATGACTCTCTTCTTTTCTCTCTGCTTTACGCTCTTCTACTTACTTAAGCTTCATGACGAATTTATTCTATTTGATATTGTAAAATGAATAACATTTTTTAAGTATGATATAAAATTTACCCAAAAAAAAAGTATGATATAAAAAGAAAAATTATGAGAACCAACCATGAAAATAGCACGACATTCTGATTGCATTTCTAATACTATTTTCTTTGCTACAGCTATAGGTTACTCTTGTATCATTGATGATTTGATACTGTTGAACCCAGTCAATTTTAAGATATTATGTACGAATTATATGGGTAAACTGTGGTCACATTAAATATTTTTTAATTGTTCAGAATCATATAATACAAAATGTTTTTAAGTTAAAATCATAATTATATCAATGTTATTCCCGTAAATAAAATATTAATTTTTTTTCTTATTTGAGAGCTAGCATTATTACGGATAGGTAATAAGATGATATGTATGTTAAGCTTGATATTTGGGGTGTCACCTTCAATTACGCTCTCTTAACGATACATGGAAATTTCTCCAAAGGCTAAGTCTATAATTTTTTTTATTTGTATAATAAGGGGTATTCTCGGGTTATCCAATATGTATGTCAATTGAATTTGAAACTAAAACCCTTTTTATGCGAAGAACCTCCAATTACCTTCATAAACAGCAGCTGTAATTGCAGCAGATACAAATAATATTCCCCCCATGTGAGAATCGATTTGGAAGCAATCAAGTAAATTAAATAACAGTACATATAAAGTAAATTAAACAAATGTAGATCTAAAGCAAATAAAGTCACAAACATAGAAACAAATAGAGTGTGTGTTTGGCTTATTTTTTAAAAACCTTTAAATTATGGTTTGGACAAAACTTGTTTTGTGGAGCTTTTGTCTAACCATGATTTTGGAGTTCCAAAAATAAATCAAATACACTATAAAAACATAGGACAGTAAAAAACTCTAATATAACCAAATTAGAGGCACAAAGGAAATCTCTCTATTTATATATATATACATTAGAATATACAATCAACTGATTCATAATATCAAAAAGTCAGGCTTAAATTATTAACAAGATGAAAAACCAACAAGAAGAAATGAAAAACGTCCGTAGAATAAACAACCATTATTCACATATTTTTTAAATAATTTAGATAGCTAGTTTGAAACATGATTTCCACTATATATCCAACTTGAAGGACAATGAGTAAAGAACCTTCAATACAGTGCTAAAAACCCTACATTTTTCACTAAACCTCTCCTTTGTTTTTCTTAAAATCAACCACTCTATGTATACTCAGCAGCCACAAAAGCACAATAAAAAGAAAGTTAAGATATACCCTAATTTTTATGGGCTTGGGCCTCCACATAAAAGACTAGGAGAGAATCTAACTCAACAATCTTCTCAAATAATTTCAGGAGCGCACCTCCCATATTGGCCTGATGCATTTGTTGAGATATAAGGGAGCGAGGTGGCAGAATTGGAAAGAATGATATGAAGTTTGATACTCACGTATATTCCATAATTAGCTCAAATTAATGGTTATCACCTTTTTGTGCAAGCAAGAATTTCCAACCGACCAACCATAAAAGGAATAATAATTGAAAGAATAAATCCTCTCATGAGTCATGAGATATAGGTAATTTGGCAAAAAAAGGTATTTTGTAAATAAAATACGTTAATATCTATGTAATATCATTTAAAAATAAATCTTAAACCGAAGTATTTTGTTTTTTAAAGTTAATATATCCCTTGAACTTTAAGACTATTTTAAGCGTTCAATTATCAAACCTTTAAGTCATTAACAGTTTGTTAATCAAATAATAATTGTTATAAAGTACAAACTAATTTTTTAAAAAAATTATTAATTTGTTTTCAAAAAAATTCGCACAAAACAAATATATTAATGATCACACAAATAATAAAAACTTTAGATAAATTGAGATAAAATAATTTATATAATATTTTTTATAAATTAAATTGATAAATTTAAAACGTTATAATAATTATTTGCAATTGTCTTAAAACTTAAAATATTAATCTGATAACTTATGATGACCGGAAGAGAGGTCATTCATTATTATTTATTAACCTTTTTTGTGGGATAAAAAATAAAAATAGGGCATTGAAAAAAAAGAAGTGAAGATTGTTTTGAAATTAGACTCAATATATCATCATAGTAATCTTAAAAAGGATATATATATATATATATATATATATATAATATATATATATATATATATATATATATATATCTGTAGATGGCAAGGCAAAGACAAAGCACCGATGGTAACGGTGAGTCTAACTTGGGAACATGTCGGACTCGATCGGAGCTATTTCCACACCCTCCACCATTCTCTTTCCAATCCTTGAACCCAATTCCACCCTCTCTCTCTCTCTCTCTCTCTCTCTCTCTCTCTCTCTCTCTCTCTCTCTCTCTCTCTCTCTCTCTCTCTCTCTCTCTCTCTCTCTCTCTCTCTCTCTTACGTGGTGGCTTTGCCTCTAATTTGGTGTCTATCGTCGTGCCACCAAATTGCTGAGGTGCATCGTTGCTGTTAACAATAATAGGCACTTCATATTTAGGAACTTGAACCCTGCCCTGCCCTTGCTGCGCAGTAGATTCACCTGTGCCTGTGGGCTTTCTGAATCGACCATAGTGCTTGTCTATTAGATCAAACCCATCCGAACCGATTTTTCTAAGGCTTGCTGGAGATGCCATTGAGCACAGGAGGGTAATCAAGTTGTTTTTGGGGTTTATTATCTGGTTTCTTGCTCCAAAGCAAGAAGCCCAAGTCCCCTTATATAGATAGAAAAAGTGGTTCTTTTAGCCTTTGCTTGGTGTTAATTTTTTGAGGGAAAAAGAAAGAAAATTTGTTATAATTAAACTCATTTCTTGTTTGATATTAATTTAATAGTAAAAATGAAGATATTTGCAATGATAATTTTCTGTGAGCTTCATATTTTTGCATCCTCTCTTATTTAAGAGATTGAGAAGGAAAAAGAAAACTAAGTTTGCTTTCACTTTACTTTTACTAAAATCAAATAATGTTATAAGTTATGAAAAATAATAAAATAATTTTACATTTATTTATAAATATTTTCACTCTTTTCATTGATAAAACCAAATAAAAGAATAAAAGCCTTCTTTCACTTTTCTCTTCTTTTCTTTTTGGTGTATTTTTTTTTTCTTTTCGCCTCCAATGATACCAATAAAAGCGTTAGAATCCCTTGCAGCATCTATGCTTAATATGGAACCAATTACATAGACAAGGGCAACATGACCTGATGCTGTTTATATATAAAATAGTAGAATACAGACAGTTGGACGTTGCTCTGGATTATAATTTTGGGATGAAGCATCTTTTTTTATATGGTTACAAGGGATCATTGTAATTATCACAGTAGAAAGCTGCACTTAATGTTCACGTCCTTAACACACGGATGAAGAGTTAAATATTAGATAGCTGTACATTATTAATTTTATATGTGATCTCAATATTCTGATATGGTTCGTTCTTAATTATAAATTAAGCTTGATTAATGATGGAATTTGTTCAAATTAATATGTATCACTAACAGAGGTGGAATTTGATCGTTTGGTCGCTATCAGGTATCAGCTACACTTTGTTTGCGTTAAGATGAAGAACACAGTAAATATAATAGGAGCTGTGAACCTGTCACTGAATCTTTTCAACTCGAATTGTCTTGGTCTTAAAGGCAGATTAGTTCATATATAATACGGGACATGAGAATCTAATTCCCTGCTGGACCCTTCTATTATAGATTCATTTCTTTTTTGTTTAACACTCGAGAAGAAAGCACAGTTTGTCCTAAATTAATCTAATTAGGATGTCTTTAATTATTTAAGAAATTTTGGTTTCTAAGTTACATAATATTCTAATATTATTGGGTGTATGATATACTCTTACTTCTTGCTTCAAGAAATAATTTACTTTAATTACATGTTTGGTATCAGAGTAAAAGTTAGGATAAATTTTTTACAAATGAGTTTTATATATAATTTTTTATACAAAATTCATCCACAAAAATATCATCTTTATTTTTTTCTCATATTAAATATACACTAAGGTAAAAATGAGAGTAAATTTTTTATTGATAAATTTTGTATATAATTTTTTATACAAAACTTATTCATAAAAATTTCACCTTTATTTTTATCTTCATACCAAACATATACTAGGATAACATTGAATGAGAAAACTAATTTCAATAGCCTCATACTCTTTTTTAGAAATGAGGTATATGATCTGATGCAAGGAGGGGAAATGAAAGTTAAAATTCAAATAAAAGGATATAAGTGCAATCCAATTTCAGAATTAAGTAGTCTATAAAAAAGCAACAACTCTAGGGCCAATAGTCTCATAGTTGTTACCAAAAGGGAAGAAGTTGGACCAATAGCCTCATCGTTGTTACCAAAAGGGGGGAAAGGTAATGAATGTAATGTAATGTAACTTGTTATACACTATTAAGATGGCAATTAAGATGGTAAAGAGGCTTTTTGTTTTTTTTTCCTTCGTAAAGAGGCTGAACAACGTTTGAACAAGTAATAAGGTGGGCTCTTTCTTATCCATATTCGAAGTACTCTGATGACTCATATTGTTGGGTTTATGCTCATTAAGTACTCTGGTGACTCATATTTTGGGTTTAGGGTCAATTATGCTCAATCTTTGAATTTATTTTTTGGGTCTTACAATCCAAAAAAAAGAAAAGCATCAGGCCCAACAAGGGCCCAAGGCACCTAGAACTACTGCAGAAGATAAGAACGCGAAGCTGAGTAACCTTGTACAGAGTATTCTGCCCCAATTTCAACCCCCATCATAAGAATGCAAGTGGGTTCCTTTCCTTACGCAAATACTCAACTACAAGTACCTTAATCACTAATCAGCCTTTGGCCTATAATTAAAATATCTGCCCCTCCCAGGGAGTGCATTTTCATGGATGGTTTTAAACTCCTAATATTGTATAGACTTCCTCAATCATTTTAACTCATGTTTATTTACTACTTCAGCTGTAATCTATTAGAATCTTTTGCCTATAATTAACTATATGACAAAAAAAAAATTATTAGTAAGGATTGATTTGATATATCCTCAAAAATGAATGTAAAAAAATTAATGAAAGAGTTTTATGTGTAAAATTATAAAAAAACTCACCCAATAATTTTTTACTCCCAGTTCTAAGAATATGCCAAACTTACCTTAAATAAGGCAAAAAATAAAATCAGAATAATTGAATTGAACGATAATTCTGTAACTGGTAGAAACAAGGGTAAATATGAAAGACTTGGATCCTCTATAAAAAGAGATACAAGTGATTGTATAAGTAATAACTTCAGCAAAAAAAAAAAAAAATGGTATAAGTAACTATAGATTCTTGCATAAAAAAGGATATATTTTCTCTTTCAATTTTCAAATATGTTATTCTTGTGACAAAGAATGAGATGATCCAAAAAACTGTGGTGTAAACTCTCGGGAAGAGGAGAAAGAGGCTCTGAATTTGGTTAGTGTTTCTACTTTCTATGCAGTTCTATACATTTTTCATAAAAATATTTTTCGAAATATGAAAAAAAAAGAGTATAATTTTGCTTTTGTTTCGGTTGGTTGAAAATGCAGTGACATTGTTGGGAAACATTATAAAAAACAAAGTCCACCGTTTCTGAATTTAAATTACGAGGGAAAAAAACAGCCGCATTTTCTGGGACTGCACCCACCTCTTCCGAGCATTGCCAAGTGCCTTCTCAGTCTCGCATTTATCAGAGCAACAATGGCACTTTCTGTATTCTCATCCCTTCCATTCCCCCTTCACTTCTCCTTTTTCTATAAATACAATATGGTATCTCCATTCTCCACCTGCTCCCCTCTTTTCTTCTTCTCTCAATTTCTCTCAGTTTCATTTCACTTTTCTTTCCAATTCTGTTATTTTCACCCTCCTTTTTACCATTTCCATTTGTGTTTCTGAATTCCTGATACCCAATCATGCCAACATCGAGATTCGATAAAGCTTCGAGCTTGAGGGACAGTGTGCAGGGTACTCTCTCTGGTTACCGGAACGAGTTGATTTCTCTTCTCTCCAGGTTCTCTGTTTCTCTCCCTCTCTTAAACTCTCATCTGTGTTTCGAGAAAGTTTTGATTTTGGCAATTAGGTATTCTTAAATTCTGCATGCATGTTAAGTATGTGTGTGTGCAAGAAGTTTTTTGGATGAATGGGAGTTTATTTGGATACACTAAAAGCATTTTTTTTAAAAAAAAAAATATTTTAATATATTTTTTAAGTATATTTAAATATAATTTTTTAAAAAATAAAATTAAAAAAATTAATTTATTTTTTAATTTATTTTTTAAAAAATCAATAATTTTTAATTTTTAAAAAAAATAAAAAAATAATTTTTAATATAATTTAATAACAAAAATATATTTTACTTTTATTAAAAATTATATTTTATATTTTTATTTTTTCTTTCTTATAAACCTTATTTACATAAACTTTATTCTATGAGTTATATTTTAAATAATGTAATTTTAAATTATTGTGTCCTAATATTTTAAATTAAATTTTAATTTTAATGATTATACTATTTAGAGAAAATAAAATAGAATAATATTAGTAATATATTGTTAAGTATTGAAAGACATGTTGTTATTACTTTATATCTCGTTTTTCATGACGTTGTTATCATAACATACTTTAAAATCTCACCGTCCTTATTATGTTAGTTCATTTAATCATATCTTATATATCATAACTCATCATATTTTGTATCTGAATGTCTTTTTTAGTAATTTTAATATAAATTAAGTATTTTTATTTTTTTTTATCTAAACAAACTTAATTTTTTTTAATTATTTAAAAATACTTCTTAAATATTATATCTAAATATAAAATTATTTTTTTTAAAAAATTTTACTAAAATAAGATATATAAAAAAATATATTTTTTAAAAAGTTTATACAAACAGGCCCAGGATTATTCTTCTTCTTTGTTTGGGGTAGGAGGGCTTCTATTACCTTATGTGCGTTCTGAGAACTTGTTTTTCTGAAATTAAGTACTCTTTTGTTGCAAAGGTATGTCGCTGAGGGGAAAGGAATACTACAACCACATCACCTGATGGACGAGCTCGAAAACATTCTTAAAGAGGATGAAGGAATGCAGAAACTCAAAGATAGCCCCTTTGTCAAAGTGCTTGAATCTGCAAAGGTGAACTAACTGGATCACAATAATGGGGCTCTTTATTTCATGTATTATCAAAATCAAATCAGTTTCTTTCTCACATGAGTAATCAGAAAACCAGTATTTTGTTTTCTGGTAGAGGGATAATGGACTGATTATTCTTAAGTTTTAAATATGATGCACAGATACTTCAAAATCAACTACGTACCCGTGTCATATAATATGGCGACTACCATATTTTTGGCGTATACGTGGGAACTCTTTTGGCGTATTCATGAAAATGTTCGGATATGCCAAGCGAGCTTCCCATATTTTTTATCTTTGACTGAGGGAGGGAGAAGGATGTTAGGTGAGAGGGAGGGGGATTCTGCAGGAAGTGAATTTCAAGCAACCCAAGAAGAAGGCATTTCAAATGGGAAGGAGGAATTTCAAGGGAGGGGAAATGATTAATAATAATATTTTATAAATTTGAATTGTGACATTAAAAATGATGATGAATACAGTATTTTTACTTATATAAATATAATTTTAGATATATTATTCGATATATCTTGCCATACCTTTATCCTAAATTTTTAAAAAAATTGTCATATTTTTACATCGTATCATATTGGAAACAATATTTGAACCTGTATCCATGCAACATAATTTTAGTCTTACATTGACTTCACTTTTCTTAGATTTTACCTCTATAAGGTACAGCTTAGATAAATGATAGATGATACTTGTATTCTCTTGAGGTTTACTTGTTACTGTAGTTTTTGAAACCTATTTTTCCTCTTGTCACAGGAAGCTATAGTTCTACCCCCTTTCGTGTCTATAGCTATGCGTCCAAGACCTGGTGTTTGGGAGTATGTTCGTGTTAATGTCTATGAACTCAATGTGGATCATCTTAGTGTTGCAGAATATCTTCGATTTAAAGAAGAACTTGTAGATGGAGAGTAAGGGTTCTCTCTGTTATGTAATTCTTCCACAGTACTTTCTGGATTTTATTTTCATTACTGATTATCTGAATGTTACCATCAACCGAAGTATTTTATAAAGTAAATAAATTGCATGGTATTCTATAATTTAAGTTTTGCTTCATGGAGAAATGTAATTATAACATGATTTCTGAATATTTGATCCAGGTGCATTGACAATTATGTGCTTGAACTAGATTTTGAGCCATTTAATGCAACATTCCCTTGACCAACTCGGTCGTCCTCTATTGGCAATGGAGTTCAATTTCTCAACCGTCATCTATCATCATTTATGTTCCGTAACAAAGAAAGTTTAGAGCCTCTCCTTGCATTTCTTCGCACACACAAACATGATGGCCATGTAAGTTTGTCTACTAAATGGTTGCTTTGATGACAGCATTATTCAGTTATTTAGAAACAGTGATAATTATTTGCAATTTTGCTTACGCTAGATAAATCTTTAGCTTGTTGTACTGAAATCTTAAAATGCCACTGTATTGATATTCTTTTAGGAGGAAGCTTTGTACTTTTAGGATAAAGATTAAATTAGTGTGTATTTGTTATTTTAACTTCATCATTTATCAGGGTCCATGCATGATGTTAGAGTGTTACTTTGTAACCAAGTGGATTACGTAACTTTCACAAAGGGATGTAAATTTATAATTATATTTCTATGACCAATATATGATGCAGGCAATGATGCTAAATGACCGCATTCATAACATATCCAAGCTCCAGTCTGCCTTGGCAAGGGCAGAAGAATTCCTTTCTAAACTCTCACCAAATACACCATATTCTGACTTTGAATTCAAGTAAACAACAATCTCTAAACTAAAGTCATTCAGAATTTTTCTTAGTTTTGGAGCTAACTAATTGCATATAAAAGTAACTATTCATTTACTGGATACATTAGATGTTATTTTTTTCTTCACTATTTGGTGTAGACTACAAGGATTGGGATTCGAGAGAGGTTGGGTGATACAGCACGGAGGGTGTCAGAAATGGTGCATCTTCTACTAGACATCCTTCAGGCTCCTGATCCATCCACCTTAGAGACTTTTCTAGGAAGAATTCCTATGGTGTTTAATGTTGTAATTGTGTCTCCACATGGTTACTTTGGCCAAGCAAATGTCTTAGGTTTGCCTGATACTGGTGGGCAGGTATTATTTTATAAGTTTTGTTGGAGTATACATGTTAATATTAGTTACAATTGAAATTGAGAACTTGCGTCATTGTGCTTATGATGTTGGCTTGCTAATACTTACAGTAAGAACTATAATTCTTTGTACCAATTATAAGTCTTACTGTCACTTAATGATGGACAGATTGTTTATATTCTTGATCAAGTGCGTGCTTTGGAAAAGGAGATGCTACTCAGAATTCAAAAGCAAGGACTTGATGTGTCTCCAAAAATTCTCATTGTAAATGATTCCAAAAGTCCTTCCCCCTATTTCACTTATTGATTTGACAAATGAAGTATTGGCATCACATTTTATTTACACCTTTATGGTTCTTCTGGGTTATAAGATTGATACCAGAGGCAAAAGGGACAACATGCAATCAGAGACTGGAAAGAGTTAGTGGAACTGAGCACACACACATACTGCGAGTACCTTTTAGAACTAAGAATGGAATTATGAAAAAATGGATTTCAAGGTTTGATGTGTGGCCTTATCTGGAGACATTTGCCGACGTAAGCACCAGCAAATGCTTACATTTTGATCTTGTTATTTTCATGGTCCTCTTTATTGTCTTTCTCTTTCCCTTCTTACATGCAGTATTACTAAAAGAAAGTTATATAAGTAGATATTTCCACATTTACATTTTGTTATTTATGTTTCTTTGGGATTGGTCGTTATGGCTGGCCTTTAAGACAAACTGTGCCAAAGTTGATCCAGTTGAAAGTTTGGATGTATGTTTGAATCTAAAAGTTTATCTGGTCAATAAAAGATAAAACATTCAAAAACATATTATCGTTAGCGAAAATCACTTCAGGTTTGATTAATGTGATAATAACCTTCAGAAATACAGAGCCTACCTTCAGAAATGCAGAGCCTTTTTATTATTCTTTTAATTGAAGAAATATGAGTGTAGGACACAGAACAATTGTTGGCCTTCTATGCCACAATCTAGCCTGCAAGGAGAAGTCTAGGTTGAAGACATTTCATTAGTTATCACGCCTTTCTCTTTTATGGGAAAAATAAGCAGCACTCAATAATCTTATGTCTTGTCTGCATAGTCTAATGAAATTTCTGGTTTATGTAACATGATTGTTTCTTTATATATAGGACGCATCAAACAAAATTGCTGCTGAGTTACAAGGAGTTCCTGATCTGATAATTGGCAACTACAGTGATGGAAATCTTGTTGCATCCTTATTATCTTATAAGCTAGGAATCACACAGGTGTGCTGGCACCCTTACATCAAGTTATTGTCATACTATACTAAGATCAATCCACTTATATATGCACGTTCGCATCTGTTTTTTGGGCCTGGATGAATAGCAAGACTGAACCTTTTTTTTAAAATTAATGTTGTCTACTGAACTTTCCATGTAGTGCAACATAGCTCATGCATTGGAGAAGACAAAGTATCCAGATTCTGATATATATTGGAAAAAATATGAAGACAAGTACCATTTTACTTGTCAATTCACAGCTGACCTTATTGCAATGAACAATGCAGACTTTATAATCACTAGTACATACCAAGAAATTGCAGGAAGGTAAGTTCTTTTCTAGATACATGAAATATAAAAGGAATACTTGATCATTATTTTCATCATGCTGATAATCTATGTTTCAAAGATTCATTGTATTTTAAGACAGAATGTCACATCACATTTTACAAAACCATGTGAAATTTTATATGGTGCTCTAATTCAGATCATTCAGCTATGATTTAAGAATTTCACTTTTCTCTTTTGATAATTTGGTGTTCCCATGTAATTCATCCACCCTCTTCCCGCAAAACACATAGAGGCATGCACAGTGCATATAGGGCTATGAGCAGTTATGATGCTGATCTTGCATCTCAAATCTTTTCCCACCAAATATTAGTAGATACTTAATGAATATCGATATTTAAGTAATATTGATGGAAAATTGGAAATTTTATTTAACATAAAACTTAGTATTGACCAGACAATGAGGATTTTTAATCTAACTCAGAATCATATTATTTTGCCAGAGAGTAATTGAATGGAATCTTAAGTATATAACCTAGTTCTTGACATAATTGCGAAACATCTGATGAACTAATCCTTTGCACCTTTTTCTTTAGTTGACCATATGGTAAATTTCCAAATATGCTGTTTGATTTCCCCATCACATTTTTCCCTAACATTGTCTATTACGTTGCCTCAGCAAGAACAATGTTGGACAATATGAGAGCCACACAACCTTCACTCTTCCAGGACTGTATCGAGTTGTTCATGGCATTGATGTTTTTGATCCCAAGTTTAATATTGTGTCACCAGGTGCAGACATGTGCATATATTTTCCATACTCTGACAAAGAAAAGAGACTTACTGCTCTACATGGTTCAATTGAAGAACTGTTATATGGTGCTGAACAGAATGAAGAGCACATGTGAGTAATTTTCAGTAAAGATAATACTTGCATGGTAAAGAGACTTTTTTTCTCTTCCTCTTTTGTTTTTTAAATTGAATTTGTTGCACTGCCATCATTAACTATATGTCTGTATTGGAGATTTAAAATTCAAATTGACTGATGTTATGTTGATCACTATGTAGTGAACTAACTTTAAATAAAAAAATTATTTCAGCCTCTTCTCCAAGACATGATTGTGTAAATAATGCACCAATACAGGGCTTTTCTGGGTTATAAGAAGCTGCCAATGCAAAATTGATTAAAAAAAAAAAAAAAACAGTTAACCCCAATGTCCTATGCAGCAAGCTCTAGGCCAAGCCAAACCAAAATTTTCTTCTGTGTCATTCTGTTTCAAATTGGACCTTTTTACTCTCCTAATATGATATTTTATATGTCAATCATGTCATAGTTAATAAGAAAGTTCACTAGTTTATAGTTTCATCTATTTTGAATATATGGCTTTTATCACAAATTCTACTTGATTGAAATTGCACTGGCTAAGTGGAGCAGGTTAATTGTTTCTGGAGTGCATTCACTTTCTAATGAGTTTATGTCAAAAGGATCTCTTGCATTTCCTCTATTTCTCTTGTACGGTTGTACCAGTGATGGGAGATAAGAATTTTGTTTAATTTCTTTTTTTTTTTTGTTAATGCAGTGGCATGTTAAACGATTGGTTAAAGCCGATTATCTTTTCTATGGCAAGACTTGATCGAGTGAAAAATATGACAGGGCTTGTTGAATGCTTTGGAAAAAGCTCCAAGCTGAGAGAGCTTGTGAATCTTGTGGTAGTTGGTGGCTACATTGATGTAAAGAAGTCTAGGGACAGAGAAGAAATGGGGGAGATAGAGAAAATGCATGGTCTCATTGAAAAATACAACTTACATGGCCAGTTTCGTTGGATAAAGGCCCAAATGAATCGTGCTCGTAATGGGGAGCTCTACCGTTATATGCTGATGTGAAAGGTGCTTTTGTGCAGGAAGGAGATAGATAAGGATTGTTGAGTTGTTTGTTGTTTAGGGGCTAAGTATATTCAACGTGTTATTGTTACCTGTTGCAGCCTGCTTTTTATGAAGCGTTTGGCCTAACAGTTGTGGAGGCTATGACTAGTGGTCTTCCTACATTTGCCACTTGTCATGGTGGCCCTGCTGAGATAATTGAGCACGGCATTTCTGGATTCCATATTGACCCACATCACCCTGATCAGGTGTCTGCAGTTTTAATAAATTTTTTTGAGCAATGCCAGAGGGATCCTGGCTACTGGAACAAGATTTCTGATTCAGGGCTTCGGCGCATCCATGAGAGGTCTGCTTTTACTAGGTGCACATTTCAAAAGATGAATCTTTCTCTGCTTAGAAACTGATTCTTTTTTTCTGTTTTAATTCTATAGGTATACTTGGAAGATATACTCTGAGAGGCTACTGACTTTAGCTGGTGTTTATGGCTTCTGGAAGCATGTGTCTAAGCTTGAGAGGAGAGAAACTAGGTAATACTTGGAGATGTTTTACATTCGCAAGTTCCGGGATTTGGTGAGTTGCATTTACCTCTCAGCAGCTCTTTTTTGTTTTAACTTTTTAAGTCCTTCGCTTGAAAATTCTGAGTGACTTTCTCTATTATATCACACACACGATCAAACATTCCCTCTTTTTAGATGACTTGTACAGGGAAAATTATGAAAATGGACCCATAGTAGCCTCTATTATAGTAAAGAAATTTTAAAGGACAAAAAGTATACGACATACACAATAGAATAATTATACTAGTTATAACTAAATAACCAAATTTTAAGGTGTTCTGTTTGTTTCCTCAGCCATTGAATGTGGTCACTTGGTCTATAGAAACAAATGAAGCTTTTGAGGAAGAAAAAAGAAATTGCCATGTCATTTTCAATTCTTCCTTCTTTATTCTACCCGCTCCCCCAACCAGTTATGGTTTATTTTAATATGCTAACTTAAGGATTTAAACTTGCGATGGATCCTTCTTTTTTTATTCTAATAAAAATAGAAGCTATGGGTCATACCAGCTCTTTGTATTAAAAAGTAACTTTTTTCTAGTTCTCCCTTTTTTCTTTGGTCACAACTCGCAATCAATTTGACCTCATCTGAAATAACTTAAATGGATTGCAAGTATCTCTATTCTCTGTTGTTTATATTTCTCATTTTAGTAGGGATGAAAGTAAAAACGAATTAGGCTACTGATATCAAAATTTGAGAAGAATGTGGGGGAAGTAATGATGTATCATTCTGCATTTCAAAACAAAGTTTTTTTTTTCCACCGATTAAAACAACCCAGAGTTAGATTAAGATTAGGTATCCATCATATATGTGTGTGTGTGATAATGTAGAGACTACTTTATGGCATTCAATTTCCTAAAAGACTAAAAAGAGTAAGGGGCCATAAGGTCTGTATCGTCCTTAGAAAATTGTACTGACCAAACACGATTGGACAACTGATTGTCATTTCTAGTCTTAATGATGAACTGGTCTGCGTGGGCTATTTGCTTTTCTTTCTTTAGATAACTGTAAGTTAAAACCAAGAAATGGTATGTACTGGATCTGGACCAATGCACAGATGCTGTATCATGTCCCTCTCTGTTGGTGAGTGACACGAGCTTAATAAAATTAGATAGGGGTCTGTGCAAGTAGGCACCTGTTTGTGTGTCTTGTGCTTCAATTCCTTGTTTTTTGGAGTCATAACGAAATGGAACAAATTTTTCCTACTTGCACAGCTTCAGTTTCATAATCAACCACTCTGTATTAGTAATTCTTCAAATTCATTCTAGAATATATTATATACTCTTGATGATGTTTCACTACCTCTGGTTTTCAGATAAAATCGATTCCACTGGCAGTCGATTAGCAACTTTAGACTTCCTTGAAGGAGCTTTTCTGCCTGGTGCTCACTGCTTAGCCTGTTTGCTTATGGAACTGATAAGAATACTATGTAGATTTGTTATAGGTACGTGGATGAACTATGTAAATATGTTTTCATTGGATAGAATAGAAACGTAGAACAAGTGGAACTCTTCGTTTAAGAGACTATGCATGTTAACTACATGGAGGCCCTCAAATGAGTGGACAGTGTAGAATTCCACTGTACACTCTGTCTCTATCTTTCTCTCTCTCTCTCTCCGCCAATGCTTCTGGCTCTCCTCACTTAAATTTATATGAAACTATCTTTTAAAATGTTGGTTGTGTACTTTCATGGGGTTTTAAGAAAATTCCAGATTTAAGGTTTCATATAATCTAAATTTAGTTTAGCCATCAGTTAGAGATGTATTCAATCCTAAAAGATTTTTTTGTTCTCATATTTAGTAAAAGCAGTACTGTCAGAACCAGACTGGATCAGACAATCTGGCCAGTTTAATCGTGAATTAAATACACAAATAGTTATGGTTTAGCTTTATAATTAGATTTACAGTTAAATCACTTTAAATCAATTAACATTACTTGAATCAATCAGTTTAATTAGTTTTTATTATTTTTTTCAAAAAATTTAATATTTTTTCACATTTTATGAATATTTAAATAAAATTTATATTATTGTATATGAAATATTTTTATAATATCAATTAATTTGACTAGTTAATTTAAATAATTAAATCTACTGATGGAAGTCTCATCGATTTACTGTCTGATTTGATTTTAACAAGTAAAATATTATGTCTAACATCCTGAAAAGAATCGTGCATCTCTATAATATAAATGTTCAAAATTCAGCTTTCAATATAAAGGATCCGTTTAATGCTGCTTTCTATTTTCTTTTGCGGTTAAGAGTATGGGTCGATTTTTATGTGAATTGAAAGAGTCTAGATTACCTTAAAAGTCTACTCTCACGTTGACACTGTTTTGCTTTTTTTTTTTTCAGGAGAATTAATTCATATAGTTACAAATGTGATTTTAATCATCTAATGTTTAGAGATATAACAGATATCTGAATTACGGCTTTTAAAAAATACATGGAGTAAATCATTTTTTATCCTCTAATTATATAAGTATAATTACTTTAATTTTTTAAAAAAATTATCATCAATTCAGTTTTCAAATATGAAAAGTAACATTAGATTAGTTTTGTTCAATTTTTATTTTGTCGATTCAGTTTTTTTAATTTAAATTAATTTGATTTGGTTGTGAACGTCATATACACAGCAGACAACAGAGGTAGTTTATCTCTTTCTTATATATCTCACTTCACACGGTCTCAAAAGAATTTGAACAATAAGGCTCAAAGTTGCAAGAAAGCTTAAATGGTTGGCAAGAGTTATTGGATCAAGGCACGAAACATTTCAATAAATTTGGACCTGAAACCTTTCGTGTTCGACTACATGAATGGAATTCTGGCTCAAATAGGAGGCGAGTGAAAGGGAGCACCCAACAAAGACGAGGGCCGGCTTGGAGTTTGTCAGCTAGTCAATGACGGTGGAGATTGAGCCGTGCATAGAATATCCCTTGAGTTGCCAATCTCGATCCTTCAAGAAATAGCAACTTGCCCTGTTATTCACTGTCATTTGAAAGGCCACTGCAGATGCCCATTTCTCTTCCTCTTCAGGTTTTATGACTTAAGACCAATATTGACATTGTTGAGGATGGTCCCAATCGAATCGGTGCTCTTACAAATGGATCTAGAATCCCGATGCCATCCTTGAGTTTTTGTTTTTTCATTTATGAGGCTCTTTCCGCGCGAGCTTTGCTCTCATCTCGCTACATTACTTTTTTCTTTTTGTTTTTGTTAAAAAATAAAGTAAATTACTTTAGTTTTTCTTTTATTTATTTATTTATTTAAAATTTTTTATTTGTAAAACTTACACATATTTTCTTAAATACTTACACAAGCTTTTTTTTTATTTTAAAAATATGCTATTGAGTTTTAGAAATATAAGAGTTTTTGTAAAAATAAATAAATAAATAAAAAAGAGATTAGAGTAATTTACTTTAAAAAATAACATTAATTACCTTTTATTAAATCATGTTATTTACTTAAAAAATAAAATATTAAATATATTTTATATTTTTAAAATATTTAAATATTTTATTTTTTATTTAATAATTTTTATTTTTAATTTCTTAACATATGTCATAACAAAACTCTTTTTTTTTTCTGTACAAGTCTAGCAACATTATTTTAGTAGCTGCCTCTTCTGATTCCAACATTATTGTATCTCAAGTTAGATTATACATTATTTATTACTTTTTATTAAATTAACTTAATTACTTAAAAAATATTAAATATATTATAAATTTTTAAAAATATTAAATAATTTTATTTTTATTTAATAATTTGATTTTTAAATTCTTAACTTGTGTTTTTATAATAGACGCCTTAAAGGAAATATATAAAAACAGGAGAATGATTTATTTTAGCTTTGTAAATTACATATTCCTTGTCAACACCTTTTGGCGATTCGAGAAAGTTGAAATGAGAACCTAAAGATCCTTGTCGTAATCGAAAGTCAAAATTTATCCTATTCAAAATCAATCAATTACCCAAAAAAAAAAAAAAAATCAACCTATAAAGTGAGCTTTTTTTTTTTTCGCAAACTGTAAACATAGGAATATTTGTTTTGGTGACATATATATTCATAATGTGTTTAAATTAATTTATTTTATAATTAAATTTTTTTAAAAAATTTTAAAAAATATTTTTTTAAAATTTAAGTTATTCTTAAATATATTATTAAATATTTGAATAGAAAGTAAATATGTATTTAGTTTGATTTTTGAAATTTCAAAATCATAATTTGAACAAAAGTTATAAGAAATAAGCTTTTGTCCAAATCACGAGTTAAGACTTTTAAAAAGTCAAACCAAACATACTATAAGTGCGCCACTTCTATGAAAGTGTTTTTGATGCTACTCTGAATTTACGTTTAATAAAAAAACTTTATTTTCCTCTATATTTAATATATTTATTTTAATTTAACTCATCACAAAGTAATTTTTATAATTTATCTATTTATTATTTAAAAATTTACTTCAATTTAATTCATCCCATGATAAATTAAATTGATATGAATTTTAATTGGTGAGGAAATACATTATAAAAATTCATTTGTAAAAGAGTAAATTAAAAATGAATATATTAGGAAATGATTAAAATTTAATTTTTATAAAAGAATTTGGTAAATTCGTGAACATTTGAATGGGCATTTATTTCATCAAAACAAATTTTTAGTTATTAAAATAGACTTTTACTCGTTTTCATCTTGTTTGTTTTTATATTAACATAGTCAAATATGACTTTAGATTTAAAAATTTATTTAATTTAAAGTAAATATTTTTTATTTTTATGTTGAACATAATTTTTTTTAAATATAAATTACTTTACTTAAACATATTTTTTATTAAAATTAAATTAATAAAATTAAATTGATTCAAAATCTAATGATAAACACACATTATTTACTTTTTTTTACTTAAATATAGACTAAACTATTATTTTGATTATCTAAAAATTTACTTGACATTAATTTAGTCTTTTAAAGATATGCGATATTAAATTAATCATATAAAAATTTAAAATAACATCAAAATAATATTTTAAAATTATTTTTAAAAAAATTATTTTAATGTCACTTTAAATTTTTAAAAAATTAATTTAATATTATATATTTTTAAAAAATTAAATTTATATCAAACATCTTTAATAAAATAAACTAATGTTAAGTGAATTTTTAATGCATTGAAATGTTAGTTTACTCTTAAATATATATGAATGACATTGCGAGTTTATGCATGGTTACTGAAAAGTTAAATGCCTTCATGGTATTACTATGCAATGTTCTGAAAACTAGACCGGACCGATCGGTTCGACCGGTCGGACCAGGAACCGGTTCCCTCTCCGGTTCGGGCTATGTCCCAAAACTGGAGGGGTCAAAAACCGGTCAAGAACCGGTCAAATTGGTACCGGTCCGTACGGTTACCGATTCTGATTTTTTTTTTCGGACCTCCTTAACTGAAACGACGTCGTTTTGTCCCAAATTTAAAAAAAAAAATGAGACAGCGTCGTTTTCACTGGAACGGTGAAAACCCTTAGCGCTCGGGTCTGCCTCGCACACGATGACACGAACGCGCACCTGCAGCCTCCGTCCTGAGTCAGCCGCCTGCCCGCCTCTGCACCGTGTCCTGCATCGCATACCGCAGTCAGCTGCTTTATCCGTCTCTGCACCGTCCGCGTCGTTGTGCGAACTGCTACCTTCTACATTGTTTTGCTGCTCTTTCGTTCATCAGGTACGGATTTCTCTCTCTCGCGTTGTGCGACAGCGTCGCGCACGGCGGATAGCTCGATGATTGGTCGGAGAAGAACAGCACGGAAGGGATAAAGACTAAGATCGAGAGGTGGCGGACGGAGCTCACCCCGGTGTACGATCCACTAGAGCAAGACCCAAAGAAACTAAAGGAAACCCCGAAGAGTAATGGCGAGATGCAGAGAAGGAGGAGTGCTCCGCTTCCTCTTTTTTTTTCTTGTTTCTTTTTTCTTTTGATTTTTATCTTGAGAAAATGTATATTCACGTAGAATTGGTTTTGTTTACCCAAATAATGTAATTTATTTATTTATTATAATAATAATATTTTTTATTATTTATTGAAATATTATTCTCTTTGTGGTGTCATTTATTTTTTTTTATTATCTACATGGATGTCCCATTCTAACTTATTGCATAATATTATTGTAAGTGACTTCAACTCTTTACATGTAACAATTGTTATAGTTTTACTGTTTGGCTGCTCCTGTTATTTAATAAAAAAATTTATGGTCATTTTTTATATATTGAATGCGATAAAGTTTGATCTTATAAAATTATAAACAGATTTTCTCAATGACAAGAGTAACCATGAGCATGATTCTCTTAAATATTTTAAATATTTTAAAAGTAATCAAGGTAAATATTTTTTTACTTTATAATATTATTTTAATGTGTTGTGTATATGAATGTAATATTTTTTTAATTTATGATATTATTTTTTTTATATTTTAAATAATTTTATTATTAATTTATATTATATTTTTTATAATTTTTATTTATTTTATTATTATATAAATAATTAAATATATATATATATATATATATTTATATATTTAATTATATTTTAATTTGATCACGATTTCGATCACAATTTAATTATTAAACCTTAAATTAATGCCTCAACGTCAAGCGATCGATTCGATTTTCATATACTTGGTACTATGTGACGCGCCTCAACCGGCCTCGTATGAAAGGAGACAAGTAGCAAGTAGTCCATGGATTTAGCTATCCACGTCCTGCCAGCACGCAAATCATATCATGCCCAGCTTATCTTTCACTTCTTTGTATTTATAGCTACAGGTGACGCTTGCATTCGTTCCTTCCGATTCATTTTTTTGGGGTCAACCTTCCGATTCATTCTGGTACAAATCGAAATCGGATATGCAGAGGAATACATCTGACCTTGTAGTCCAACTCAACCCAGCTCACGACTTCGACCTCGACTCTGTGCTGCGCTATTGCTCTGCCAATGTTTCTGGCTTCCCTAGTTCTCCCTCTTCTTTCACCGTCTCCAAGGTCGCTTTTTTTTTATTTTTTTTTAACATCTTTCTTTGGGTTTTTGTGCTTTTGGGTGATCTGGGATTCCTTCTTTTGCATAATTTTTTTGCTGTTGGGGATTGATTTTCGACTCTTCTGGTTCTGGGTCAATTATTGTAGTTTGGGCATGGACAGTCGAATCCCACATACTTGATGGAAGTGGGTTCAGGGGACTCGGCGGTGAAGCGTTATGTTCTGAGGAAGAAACCTCCAGGAAAATTGCTGGCCTCAGCTCATGCTGTCGACAGAGAGTTTCAGGTTCTGTTTAAACCATCTTGTGTTGCTTCCAGCATTTGGTTGTCTATTCATTGCCACTCTCTTAACAGCTGGATTGGATAAATGCTGGTTTGTTTTGTATTTTAAAAGTTTTACACTGCAACAGCTTCTTGTTTATTGATAGTGTAAAAAGTTTTGCAGTGATTCGAATTGATACTGAGTAACTAAAACCACTGCTGTGAACGAGAAAAAAAAAATTCCTCGTTTTATTTTTCTTTTTCCCCACTCTCAGGTTCTCCAGGCGTTAGGCACTCATACCCAAGTTCCAGTTCCTAAAGTTTTCTGTTTGTGCAATGATCCAACTGTGATTGGAGCAGCATTTTATATCATGGAATATTTGGAGGGACGCATATTTATTGACCCCAACCTACCGGTATGATTTGTGTACCTGTTATCTTAAATTTTCTCAACTAAAATTATCATTTCTTATTTTATTAGTGTGGTTTTCATTTCCTATTTCTGAATTATCATCAATTTAATTGCTTAATTATGCTATATCAATGTATCAGGGTGTGGCACCAGAGAGGAGGAGGGCAATTTACCGGGAAACCACTAAAACCTTAGCTTCCTTACATTCTGCTAACGTGGACTCCATTGGTCTGGGAAAATATGGGCGGCGGAATGATTATTGTAAAAGACAGGTTGATTATTTTAAGTGATTTGCAGCTAAAATGCTTGCATGTTTATGGTCAAGATTATACCTTTGAAAATGAATTTTGTCAAAGAGATATAGTGTATGAGGAAAGAAAGGAGTGCCATTTGACTGTGTGATGAACCTTGTATGGCCATATGGGTCTACAGAAAAACACAACACGGATGCATTAAACAGTTATTACAGTACTGTAAAATTTATGAAAGTGATTTTTGTGGAGTTCTTAAAAAGTTTGAGCCCTCCACTTGGTTCCTAAAAAGTTTGAGCACTCCGTTAGCTCTATAGCACTAATAAATATATTGTTTATTTTAGATTGAGAGGTGGACTAAGCAATATATTGCCTCAACTAGTGAGGGTAAACCTGCAAGAAATCCAAAAATGTTTGCACTGGTTGATTGGCTTAAGCGTCAAATTCCTCCAGAAGATTCTTCAGGAGCAACAGCAGGTTTGGTTCATGGAGATTTTCGCATTGACAATCTTGTCTTCCATCCCACAGAGGTAAGATGCATATAGTAAGAGTATACACTTTCCTTTAAGTTTGAATGGGTGAAAAATAAATGCTTTTTCTTTGTTCAGTTATTAATGCATACATATTTCTATTGGGTCATGGTTAAACTTAGAAGATCATAATCATATTGCTAAAAGAAACAGAAATTCATGTTATTCATGTATAGATTACTCTGGACAATGTCAGGATTGGCATTCAGGATTTATAACAACACATGGACATCTTAGAACCTAAGTCATATGCCCTGATAAGATTTCTTTCTACTGCAGGATCGAGTAATCGGCATACTTGACTGGGAATTGTCTACCCTTGGTAACCAAATGTGTGATGTTGCATACAGCTGTTTGGTATGTGCTATATAGTCAATTTTCTGACTCAATATTTTTATGCATAAAGATCTTTTTGTTATATTAACCTGCCTAGTTAAGCACCTGCATTTTGTTGATATTATCTTGATAGTTAATATTTTCATTTATTTTGTGAGTTTGTTAAGCTAAGCTTAAAACCTGGGCTGTTGATTAATTGAATTACCAATGCAATTCATGGTTTCTTTCTTTGGCAGCCTTATATTGCAGATATTGGGCATGAAAAAGTACACAAAGGTCTGGAACTTTCTGGATTACCAGAGGGAATTCCTTCACTTCCAGAATATTTGGCTGAATACTGCTCTCTGGCAGTAAGTGCCGTAAAACTAGCATGCATTGTTATAAATATGCTCAATTTAGATTTTTATATCACCTACAAGGTATTCTGGCATAGATCAAGGAAATTTATATATTGCCTTTGCCTGAAGACACAATCTTGTTGAGGATTGGAAAAGCCATTAAGCATGTTCAATGATAACCAGCTAATCTCATTTGTATATTGATTATGCAGAGACTAGACAATGCACCATAGTTTATAAGATTTGGATCATATCTTGGATTTGTTGGAAACTTGTAATAATTTTGTATTTGATGATCATGAACATTGGCTAGGGCTTCTTTTGGCATATCTCTGACAATTGTAGGATATATTGATGTACCATGTTATTCTGTTGCTAAAATGTGCAATCTATATGCATCTTCCATGGTCTAGAAATGATTAAGTGAAATAGTGGTTGATTAACTTATTTTTTTCCCATACTTGAGAAACTCTAACAAGGGAGTTTTGGATACCAGGGAAGAAAATGGCCTGTTGCTGAGTGGAAGTTTTATGTTGCCTTTTCTTTCTTCCGTGGGGCTTCAATTTATGCAGGAGTATATAATAGATGGGTTAAGGTATCTAAACTTGGTACACATGCTGTTGTCTTTGGACTTTAAAAATTAAGAATTCATGGCTTCTTTCTGTGCAATCCAGGGTAATGCATCAGGAGGTGAGCATGCTCGACGCGCAGGGGTAATTGCAGATGGTCTTATAGATGCTGCTTGGGAATTTATTGAATGCAAATCTGTGCTTCCTCAGCATCCTCCGTCTGGTAGCTAGGCCATTTAAATATTACAGGCTCTTACATGCAGTTTAGCTCACATATAATTTGTTATGTTACTGGAAGCTAATTATATTACAAGAATATTAGTATTACCCAAGATAGCTGAGGCTTTTTTACTCTCAATAAATCAGATGCAAATGCACGAGACTATTCGAAAGAGTTAGTGAATGGGAATGATATGCAAAGCCTTTCAAATGGAGGGAAGTTTGTTCCTAGTCAAAAGGTTTTGACACTGAGGAACAGGTTAATTGAGTTCATGGAGGAACACATATACCCCATGGAAAATGAATTTAATAAACTTGCCCAGTCAGCATCACGTTGGACTGTTCACCCAGCGGAGGAGAAGTTAAAGGAGATAGCAAAGAAAGAAGGCTTATGGAACTTATGGATACCTGTATGCATCTTAATTCTGCTCTTCAATAATATATCTGTATTTTGTTATTTCAGAAGCTTTTATCTTCCTGCCATCAGGTTTTGATATATTACAGCTTCCTGCATATTTTCAATTATAGGCATGAATTTTATTTGTTATAGACCTTGGTAAAAGGGTTTTCACCATTTTCAATATTTTCATGTCGAACTTCACACTATTATAAAAGATAGGGTAAAATACATTTTACTCCCATAAAGAATGGGCCTCTCTCAACTTAACCCCTGAAAATTATTTTTCATCACTTATCTTCCCTAAAGTTTGGTTTTAAGTGAAAATGTTACTTTTCAGTTAAATCAAACAGGACATTTGTTAAAGCTGAGATAAAATAATATGTCAGGGGGTTAAGTGATAAAATCCAAACTTCAGGGGGGTTAAGTGACAGAAAATAATTTTGAGGGGGTAAGTTGAGAGAGGGCTATATTTTAGGGAGGTAAGTTGAGAGAGGACTATGTTTTAGGAGGGAAAAATGTATTTTACCCTGAAAGATATTCCATAATCTCTAACAAAATCAAAACATTATGACCCACTGTTCTAATACTAACTGAGTATGAGTTAAAATGAAGGTTTCCAATGTGAAGCATTCGTCCTAAAATGAGATTCACACTTTTAGGATGTGTTTAGAGAGGTTATTACATAGACACCTTGGCTCAAACCTTGTGATTTGTACATTGAAATATTACAATGCCAATGCGGAAGTTTCAAAATGGGGAAATTATTATGTTAAAATGTAATATGAAGATAGCCAGTTTCCTTTGGAGAAGGGCAGAGGGTAAAATAGCAGAATATAAAAGTATGTGCGAATTTCCAGTTTAGAAAATCTTGAAAAATAAGAAGGAAGAGGGTGGTTTTATTAGAGCTGAGCTTTGGCATTTGTCATCTATGATTTTTTTCGTTTTTTTTTACTTCTGCTTTTATTACCTCTCAATGTAACTATGTTTTGAGTATAAAGTCCTGGAAATGTCTCTCCATTTATGCAGTTTGATAGTGCTGCAAGGGCAAAAAATCTGATTTTTGATGGGAGCAATAATTATCTCTCTAATGATGCAAATGACTGGTTATTGGGTGCTGGTCTCACAAATCTTGAATATGGATACCTTTGTGAGATCATGGGTCATTCTGTTTGGGCTCCACAAGTGTTTAATTGTGGTGCACCTGACACAGGTAATATGGAGGTAAGATGGAACGTAAAGATTTGCAAGGTTGATCCATAATTGACTGACTTCACCATCTGTCAATCTTTTAACTTCTCTTCAATTGGATTCTCTCCTGGGTTGATCAGCACTTTTCGCTACCTACGTTGCATTTTTGTCTGATGTGGTTGTAACATATTACTTTGAATATTAGGTGTTACTGCGCTATGGAAATAAAGAACAACTACAAGAATGGCTTATTCCTTTGCTTGAGGGGAAGATTAGGTCTGGATTTGCAATGACAGAACCACACGTTGCATCTTCTGATGCAACCAATATTGAGTGTTCCATCAAAAGGTGGGATTATTCAGAATCTTAAAGCAATTCATGGATTCAATCTTTCCATTTAGCTGATGTAAATGCATTAGACAATTAATTAGAAAGATAGGTTTGAGCCAAGCATCTTCATAGAAGACAATTAGACATTTATGAATTTCATTTGCTGAAATTTTCTTCTTGTATAGACAAGGAGATTCATATATCATCAATGGGACAAAATGGTGGACAAGTGGTGCCATGGATCCAAGGTGCAGAATTCTTATAGTCATGGTGAGTATTTGGTAGAAAGGAATTACATCAACAGCCCATGTGCTATTCATGTCAATAGAGGGTTTGATCCAAACATATGCACAGGGGAAAACTGACTTCAATGCAGCGAAGCATAAACAGCAATCCATGATCTTGGTCGATATCCAGACTCCTGGTGTTCACATAAAGAGACCACTGATGGTGTTTGGCTTTGATGATGCACCTCATGGGCATGCGGAAGTAACATTTGAAAATGTGTGTGTGCCAGCAAAAAATATCATACTGGGTGAAGGACGTGGATTTGAGATTGCTCAAGTAAGTTGAAAATGCTTGTGTTGAATGCCATAGTGATACTAGCATATGATGTTGGTTTTGAACCCTGTTATCCTCAAACTCTAGCATATTTTGCAGAATTATATTGTAAATCTGCTTGAAAGCTTGCAGAGTTTCGACTTTCATGCGTCAATTCCTCTCAATGTTTGGGAGTTTTACGTGCTTAAAGTATCACTGTTACTGAATTTTTTTTCTTGGTGAATATTGTTGATCCCATAATCTACCGAGCACACAAAGTCCCACATTGAGCAAGTTCAAGTAGTCTTTAGGCTTAAATGGAGTAGTCCCCCTTCCTGACATGATGATATGAAGCACCTTTTAAGGACAAAGCCTTGAGGCTCATTCCAATCGGCCAGTTTGGTCAATGCCTCTTGTGAACCCATAATTATGGATGAAACTCAAAATCAATTTTGGCACTGTCTGCGGAAAACATCTAGCAAGCAGCCGATTGATTCCAGACATGTCATTTTGGGAAGTATAAATTAGCATTTGAAAGTGGACGCATCAATGAGAGTTTTAATATATTCTATTAGAAGAAATTACAAGTTTATATGACTTATTTGGGCTTTTTAACAGGAATCACTCTAGATCTTATTTTGTTTGAGATGTTTGCTGAAGTACCAAAAACTAAGTATATTTTCATCTTCTGCTGATTTGCATTGTTGTAGGGTAGGCTAGGTCCAGGAAGGTTGCACCATTGTATGAGACTGATAGGTGCAGCTGAGCGAGGCATGCATATGATGGCTCAAAGAGCTGTTAGTAGAAGAGCATTTGGGAAGTTGATTGCTCAACACGGTTCATTTCTTTCAGATATGGCCAAGGTATTTGGATTGAGCAAGTGTAGTACATCAATCCATGGGATTGGGTCAGAAAGCAATTATCTAGAAGTGTCAGAAATAAAAATCTCTCCACAATTTGACATTATACAGAATCTTGCTTACTTAGCTTCCTGTTGTTCAGTGCCGAATAGAGTTAGAGAAGACCAGATTGTTGGTGTTGGAAGCAGCTGACCAGCTTGACAGGCATGGGAACAAAAAAGCTCGAGGGATAATAGCAATGGCCAAGGTAATTGTTGTTTGTAATGCAGCATCCGGTCCTAATCCTGGGTTACTATGATTTCACTCATAATGATGTTAATTTGCTTTCAACAACACTATACATGGTCTGGGAGCAGGTGGCCGCGCCAAACATGGCACTTAAGGTGCTTGACATGGCAATGCAAGTGCATGGAGCAGCTGGCGTATCATCTGACACAGTCCTGGCACATCTGTGGGCCACTGCAAGAACGTTGAGAATCGCAGACGGACCAGATGAAGTCCATTTGGGTACCATAGCCAAGTTAGAACTACAAAGAGCCAAGCTTTGAGAACTCGCCCATATTCTGCACCGCAGCCAAAATGAAAGTCACCAAATGCAAACTCAAACGAAACAGGAAATTACCAACACACCCCAAAAACAAAGGAAGTGTCCAAGGAAATAGCTCTTATGATAATGGCAATGTTCTGAAATGTTTTAATTTGGAAGCATTATGTATGAGTTTGTTCTTAATAAGCTGCCTCATTGTGTATTCCAGGGTTGTAACTTTTATTAAATACCATAACCCTCCTCCTTCTAAGCTCACCGTGAGAGGGATATTTGTTAGTGGCCATTACAAGAGAAAATAAGAAACTCCTGAAGAAACAAATTAAGCGGAAGAGGGAAACAAAAAGCTAATAACAGAGATAGCAAGGAAATGAAATTTCTACACATACTTTCTGGTGGGTGCATAAACACATTTTCAATATATTTATAGGAGTTAAGAGTCATATTGAAAGTGATTCGATGTCTACTTTTGTAGTCCTTTCGATGAGTGTTTAGGCACGTTCTCCAAAAAAAAAACAGGGTGGTTTAACGGGAAAAGAAAAATACAAACCACACAGTGGAAAATGTGTAAGGAATGGAGGGAGAAAAGGCTTGGAGAAACAAAGGGAAAAATTGTAAAATTTAAATAATATATAACAACAAATAAATATTTTTATATCATAATTTAATGTACCATAAAAATTTACAAAATTTAAATGACAATAATAATAAACGTTAAATGGTTAGTTGAGAACAACCATAATAATTTGTTAAAACATTTTAACAGCATGATAGCAATAAAAATGATAAATAATAATTTTTATTATTAAATATAAAAATGTTTCATTTCAATTAGTATTTTTTTTTATAAATTAAGCTTGTCTTCCGTCTTTTTTATTTGAATAAAGATGCTTGAGTATTTTCAATGCCTCGGTGAAAGTGAGTGTATATCAAACATTTTAAAATTTGAGTCAAATTTATTTTTAATTCATGAAACACAGACACACACACACACACACATACACACACACACACACACACATATATATATATATATATAATCCATCAAATAATTTGACCAATTAATTATTTTGCTCACAATTATTTTTTCCTTATATATTAAATTTGAATCCTCTCTTTTAAGAGTAGGCTACTTTGTTATATATTTAATTGATACGATAGTTTCTCTATCAATATCATGAATATTTTCTTTAAATATTTCTTTTTCATTCTTTTAATCTCAACATTCTTATTCATATTAAGTTGCTTTTGTTATAGAAAAAAATCACATGGAAAAATGATAATAGAGCAAATGAAATCTCCCAACAAAAATATAAAAAATAAAAAATAAGTTCATTTTTTGGTTACAAAATAAATTCATTTTAAATATTAATACATTTCTTTTTTATTTTCATTCTCATTTTCTCAAAATCATTCCATTTAATAAAATGTCACCTTATAATATATGCAGAGAGAAAATAAAACATTAGTAACATATTGTGTAAAAAATACATATCCTTCAGGCACATTTTTACTCATTCACGGATTAACAAAACCAAAACTTCTTCATCTTAGGACTGCCGATTTTGGTTGAGTGTAACAATACTTAAAATTATGTAGCAGTACTACTCTTTCTTATATATACCTAAAAAACCAATGTGATTTAAGCATAATTTTTATCACACCATTTTTATACCATTTTCTTTTATAATAAAACAAGAGATACACATATTCCAATATAATCTTTCTATCTTTCTTTTTCTCAAATAAAAATGTGTAAAGAGATAGTGTAAGAAAAAAAAGCGTCCAAGAAACATTTTTGTACCCAAAAACAAACTAAAAAAGGTCATGCAAGCACGTCAAGAAATGATCTCAACCTCCTCTGCTCTATCCCATCTTGATAATTGGTGCCTAAGTCCATGATTCAAGGAGCTCCACTTAAATTTACCCATTGTTGCATCGTTTCATCAACAATCAAACGGACCAAAATTAGTAAATGACTAACTATACTTCGGTTGCCATATGTATTGTGGTGGATATTACAAGTCCACTGTTTCACAAGGGATTTCCCACCTTTCATTTGACAAGGGGGAACCGAGTGATTTTCTGGAGACCTCTGTGTATAAATAGAACCATCGCCACAAGTTCCAAAGCGTGAGGGCCCTAGGGCTTTGAAAAACACTGCGCATAAAGTATTATTGCTCATTCTTTTCATTTTGTTGGCATTTCTCTTGGTCTGACAAGAAAAATCAAGCCAAGAGAAATTAAAAACAACAAAAAGAGAAGAACGAGAGCGAGTTACCGGGATGGCTGGACCTGGACTTGACAATGGCCATGAGCACAAGAAGAAGGTTGCCATTCTTGGCGTCTCTTCCATCCTTCTTGTGGCTATGGTAGCTGCCGTGGCGGTTGGTATAACCCGCGAATGCGAAGTTAAAGGCGAGGAAGGGCACGGTCACGGTGGTGGCGAGATCGTAAGCTCTCAAAGGAACGCGGAGGTGCTTTGCCAATCAACAGAATACCAAGAAACCTGCCACAGAACCCTCGCAAGAGCATCTAACGAAACCACAGACATGAAAGAGCTTATTAAGGTTGCGTTGAACGCCACAGCTGAGGAGCTAGTAAACCAAATAAACAACTCCACCCTCTATCTTGAGTTGGCCAAGGACAACATGACCAGGCAGGCCATGGATATCTGCAAGGAAGTCTTGGATTATGCAGTTGACGACATTCATAAATCTATTGATACGTTGGATAAGTTTGAGTTAAGCAAGCTGGGTGAATACGCATATGACCTCAAGGTTTGGCTGGCTGGCACCCTCTCTCATCAGCAAACCTGCTTGGCTGGGTTTGAGAACACAACCACCGAGGCTGGCGAGACCATTGCCAAGGTGCTGAATGCCTCTTTGGAGCTCAGTAGCAATGCCCTAGACATGATCAATTGGGCCTCCAATCTGTTCAAGAGTATCGGCATAAACACACACGCCGTTAGCAACAGGAAGCTTCTCTCGGACTCGGAAGAAGAACCAGCAATGATGGATGTTTTCCCTTCATGGGCCAGTGAAGGCCTACGACGTCTTCTCGAGGCTGGCCCTGGAAGCAATATTGTGCCCAACGCAGTTGTAGCTCAAGATGGGAGTGGCCACTTCACAACACTCACTGATGCTCTTAAGACTGTTCCCAAGAAGAATGCCAGTCCCTTTGTGATTTACGTCAAGGCTGGTGTATACAATGAGATTGTAACTGTGAACAAGCAAATGACCCATGTCACTATCATCGGAGATGGTCCCACAAAGACCATATTCACTGGCAGCAAAAACTTCAAGGATGGCACCCAAACCTACTTGACCGCAACCTTCGGTAAGTACCATGCAATTTATTTATTTTTTAATTGAACATTGCAGGCTTCACTCCACGTACCCACCTAATTTTAATGAAATTTGAACATAGAACCTCCTAAATTTATCAAGTACTCAATGCTTAACTATAAGAATACTATGTCTTGCTGTTAATTCAACATATAAGAACACTACCAATCAAATAAAGAATTGATATCCAAAGTTAAATTAATCTACATTTCTTTAGCTCTTTAATTTCTTCTATTCTTCAATTATGTTCAAGTGAGTGTTATTATGTCATAATTAGTTAATTACACATGCACCTCCCTTGCACGTGAGGTGTGAAACTAACATTTGGAAGCTAGCTTATTGGTAACGGTGGTGATCGAGTTATCGTTAACTGGCAGGTGTGAATGCTGCAAACTTCATGGCCAAAGACATTGGGTTTGTGAACTCAGCAGGAGCAGAGAAGCACCAAGCTGTGGCACTTCGGGTAACGGCAGACCAGGCCGTGTTCTACAACTGCCAAATGGATGGGTTCCAAGACACCCTCTACGCCCAATCTCAGCGCCAGTTCTACCGCGACTGCACCATCTCCGGCACCATCGACTTCATCTTCGGAGACGCAACTGCAGTCTTCCAGAACTGCAAGCTGATCGTGAGGAAACCCTTGGACAACCAGCAATGCATGGTGACAGCCGGCGGCAGGGCCAAAGCGAATAGCCCTTCTGGGCTAGTCCTCCAGAGCTGCCACTTCACCGGGGAGCCAGAGTTGGCGAAGCTGGAGCCAAAGATATCGTATCTGGGAAGGCCATGGAGGGCATACTCCAAGGTGGTGATCATGGACTCTGTAATTGACGACATCTTCGTGCCCGAAGGGTACATGGCATGGATGGGGATGTTGAACAAGGAGACTTGCACCTATTACGAGTACAACAACAGGGGCCCTGGTGCTGATACCTCCCGGAGAGTCGCATGGCCTGGCGTCAAGGCCATCACCCCCGCTGAGGCTGCCGATTACTATCCCGGAAGGTTCTACGAAATTGCTAATTCAACCCAACGTGATGCATGGATTGTCGACTCTGGTGTCCCTTACTCCCTTGGCCCCCTCCCCACCGGTGATGCAGCTTAAATCAGTTAGTCTATGTTTAGCCATTCCCTGCAAGTAGGATCATAACCATTTTGATTATTGGTACAAAGCATTAAGGAATGTTATGCACTCCTACTGTCTTATTGATCAGTGTCTTCTTTAGTTTCACATATACTTCATAATTTATTCGTTAATTAACCTGATAAATTGTGAAATAATTATTAGTTGCTAGTTATATTTTAAGGACTTCAAACATTTATTATGAGAATCATGATTAATAAATATTTGACAATGTATCAAGTGTATCCTAAAAAACTTAAATACCATGGCAACGCCAACAACTTAATGTTACTAGTTGGTGGGTGAATCCTTACTTTAATTGGAACCTTAAGTATATTTCTTATATGTGATCACTTTTGGTATAAACTAATAGTATTTTTATATAGTTCAGTTATTTAAATTATTTTATAAACTTAATCTCTTCGTATTAAAAGTGATAATATGTAATCATTTGATTGACGGCACCATCAATAACAATTGATTAATTAACTTCTACATATAATATAATATAATTTTTATTCAGTGTCGATACAAAAGTTTTTATAATATCATCTAATATTATTAATATATCACTAAAAGAATTTAAATTTTTATATAATTGTTAATATAATTAAACTTGTCTAATGATGTGATAATAAATAATTTGATGATAGTTTATTTACTTCATTTACATAAGAATATCAACAGGGTACTACATACCCCACCCTTATCCCACCGCGAGTTCACGTCCCCGATCCCCAACGAGGAGAGACAAATATTCATCGGTATACGTAGATATCTTATGACAGAAACAATTTTTAAAATCACAAAAGAAAAAAGATATGGAGAAAAAATTGAGCATCACAAATTATAACTTTATTCAATAATTTAAAATACTTGAAAAATAAAAAAAATGTCACATATAACATAATAAGTCAAGTTATATTTTGTAATAATTAATTTACATAACTAATTAAAGTAAATAATTATTATTTGATTGATATAAATTTTCTTGATAATTTTTACCATTATAAACTTGTTTACTAAATGAAATTCATTGTAAAAAATATAAATTTTTATCTCATTTCAAAGAAAAAGAGAAAAAAATTATAACACATATAAAATGAAAAAAAAAATTATGGGTATACCTATGAACAGGTATTATGATCTCTGCCCCTACTTATTAAATGACTACATGTCTCCCTCTCTATTGTAGATAATCCACACAGATACCAGTATCTATGGAAATTTTTGCCATCCCTATTTATTTATGCTTTGTTTGTAAGATAAGGAGGCCACATAAGCTCAGTTTTCATGTTAATTTGAGGCTAAAAATGGAATAAATAATATCACACAACTGTATATAGGAAGAAAAATATTAGATTCTAAATTTGATTTCTTAAAATTCCCTGCATTTGGGTATATAACTAGTTACTCATGGATTTAAACCACAAAACATGAATTTTTTTTCCCAAAACCATGTAAATGAATAGTTATGTATATATCTTTCATGTGAGCTCTTTTTTAATTTGATTAAATAATAGTCAAAGAAAATGTTAATTATGTGCATGTCTTCGATTAGATACAAAATAAACTATAGTTCTTCATTCCCCAGTGCGATTAAGACTTTTTTTTTCCTTTGAGGCCTTAGGGATGCATTAACCGGCTGTATACAAGCCAAAAAAATTGCAACCATTCCAAATTTAACATGTGCGGAGCTAACATAAAATCCTCCGAAGCTCAATTACAACAAAAAGAAGGGCAAGTAGAAAAATTGCTAACCCATAGTATTGCAAGTAAACATGAATCTCGGACCATCCACATCACCCTTAAGATGTTTTAAGTTTCTGGCTGCCATAATACCTCCAGGAAGGCAGGAAGCAAGATACCCCATGCAAGAAACATCATATATAAAGCCATACACAGCCAAAACAGGGAGTAAATCCTGCTCTGCTTCTGCAGAACCACGCATCAGCAGTACGCTTATAAAATGCTTATTCCTCTCCATCTAGCACCCATCGCCCAAACAATTTTAAGTGGAGTTGTGGATCAATAATATTGTTACATTTTAGTCATAACTTTAAATTATGGTTGCGGTATTACTTATTCTTAGATAATTACACTAAATCAATAAAAACATGACGCATATTACAATATTACAATATATGATATCAAATTAAATGTATAATATTACATAATAAAATTTAGATGAAAACTAAATCATTAAATGTAATATTATGAGAATACTCGAGAATATCTTCTTATTATGAGTAATTTATTTATGGTTTTTTTAATTGTAGATAATTGACTATGGACGAGACGGTCAAAACATTTTTTTTATTGTTTTTATCGATGCCTTTTTTTTCGGTACATAGATGTCTTTTTATTTAACACACCTCCTCCTTTTTTCACTAATGTGTATTTTAAAAAATTAATACGCAAAATATTGAAGAGTTTAGCATAATGATACGATTAATTGTCTTAAATTAACATTCCTATTAAAATAAACAAATGAAAATAGTGAGTCTGTGAGTGGACAGAAAAAACAAAATCAAACAAGGCTCAGCCCACATAAAGATGTGAAAAGAAATGTGGACTGCCCTTTAAAGAACCAATAGTCCAGGCCCAGGCCTAGGCCCAACTCCCATCTTTTGACTTGTGATTGCCCAGCGAGCGGGAAAACGGTAATCGAAAAGTTTTTTGAACGCTCTTTCTCTCTCTTCCACCCTTCATCTCTCTCTCTCTCTCTCTCTCTCTCTCTCTCACTGTCTCTTTGGTTAGTTGCCATTGCTTTGCCCTTCTCTCTACACATACACCGCTGTGGATTGCCGAAATTTCGAACTTGTCACCACCTCCTTTTCCGCTTCCTGGGGGATTTGAGATCCCTGATGTTGGAGTTCTTCCAATTCCTCGCCAAAAAATTGAAACCCTAGGGCTTTGTCTTGAATTGCAGAGCTTACTATGATTTACGTAGCAAATTTTTCCATTGAAGATGACTAAAGATACCTCAGAACCGAGTGGCAGTGGCGGCGGTTTCCATGCGGTTCACCCCGAGCGTGACCTAGAATCCAATTGGGAAGTTGACCTCGCCAAGAAACTTGAGGAGTATCTGTTGAAAATTTGCTCCGGTGAGATCACAGGCGAAGAGGAAGGCCATATTCCTGTAAACTTTGCCGAAGGTTCGGCCCATCTCATTCAAATTCCGCTGCACCCTTCCATTTTCATTGTTTCCTCTCAGCCCCCTTTGGATGTATGTGTTCAACTGAATTTTCTGTTTCTGGGTAATTGTAGCTGCACTGCTGCTTCAGGGTTCAATACAGGTGTATAGTCGAAAGGTGGAATATCTCTACACCTTGGTACTGCGTGCTTTAGAGTTCCTTTCCCAGAAAAGGTTTGATTTTGTGTTAAAGTTTCAGCATTTATTTGCATTTCGTTATACAATCAGCAGCTCCCTTTTTACCCAAATAAACATATCGACTTTAGGGGGCGTTTGCTTCAGGTAATATTTTTAGGATTCCCGAGCATCTTGAAATATTACCATGTTTGGTTCAAGGATTAAAAACATATTCCCAGGAATTTATTATCCTCAAGAATCAAATATTCCCATGTTTAATGTTTTAGTCCAAAATCATTCCCATGAGAGGTGCTCGGAATTTTTTTTTCCCTTGGAAATCTCACGTAGAAAGACACAATTGCCCAACCTTGTTACTTCGCCATCTCTCCTTCTTGGCATTTTTGGCTCCCCGGTGCAATGCTGCCAAAGTGTGCAACTTGCTGTCTTCTGCAGCTGAAGCTTGTCATTGTTCGCAAGGAAGTTTCACTCTCCTTGTTTCCCATTGTTTCTCCCTATCTCTATCTCTATTTTTTTTCTCTCTTCCTTTTCAGTAAGAGAAATCAATTTCAACTAGATCTGGTCGCCTGAATAAAGGAAGTCTATGATCATCTACTAAGTACGGACGAATAGCCAAATAGAAAACAAAAGAATAAACTGCTCGGAAATTTCCCTCTCGGTTGCTTTATCTCCATGATTTGTTCTGGATGAAATTAATAGATTGGTCAATTTATTAGAAATTGTTTATTAGAATTAGAAGCTATTTTTACCAAGAACAGGAGAGACCCAGATTATTCCATTTCCATAGCAAGCAGAAGATCAGTAGGGAGGGGAGGGCGATCTTCTTTGGGCAAGGATATTTTTGGTAAAACATATAATATTCCTAAGAATATTGTATCTGAAGCAAGTACAGGAGTATATATTCTTGGGAATTTTATGAAGTATTCCATGAAATATTTTAAGTGAACCAATAATTTTTAGTCACATTAATGGGAATTATATATCTGTGAATTACATTGCTGGGAATGTTGATTCCTAGGAATAATTTTTCATTCTGTGAAATAAACTCCACTTTAGAAAATAAAAGAATTACCTGATTCAATTTTTGAACATTACCTTCTTAATAGCATTTTAGAGGCAAAAGTTTGTTCTGGCTTTCTTTTATATGTTTTTGTGTTAGTAGATGTATAAGTATCACACACAGGCTCCTCACCGAACCACACTAGATGTCTTTGTTGAAATTTGAAATCATGGGCAATTTTTTTTTTTTTTAAATGAAATGTGGATACTTGAAAGCATGCAAATAAGCCAGGGGGAATAGGGTGTTCAGTGATTTTTCTAGCTGCATTTCACTGGTATTGTCAATACAGTAACAATTTTGTTTGGATCTTTCTGAAGATTTGGTTAGAAGAAAATTATCAATTTAGGGTCAAAGCTTGGCTGATGTATCCAGTTTTGCGTTTGGACAATTTGTATATAATTCCTATTTGTTTCACTTGAGTTTGTGAAGCATATTATTGTATGAGAATACAGACGACATAAAATAAAAGCTCTATGTTAGCTCAAACAGCTAATATGCCGTATGTGGTAAACATTATGTGAAATTACCTTCTATAAATATCTGGTTTAAACTAATAAGCAATGGCTGGGATCAAGATTTCATATATAAAGATTCTCAAGTACTGTAGCTTGTTTTAAAGGGACTATGAATGCATATAGAACATATTAATCTTTTGATAATTAGTACATTTTTTTTGTTTCTCAAACTTGTACTCTATATTGTCCTTTCGGCTTACAGTCATTAGCTAACGTGGATTATACGTACTAGTTTGTTTCTTAGGATACTGACCATATGACAGTCATTTAACATAATTGTATCAGTCTTTTCACTGCTTATACTACAGTAACTCATGCTTTTGTTTCTAGGTGCATACTCTTGCTTGCTCTCTAGTGCTATAGCTTATGTAGCTTAAAAAATAATTGATTTATTTCAATAATTGTGATTCATAATCCATGATAAGGAAGGTGACCGTCAAGCTATCTCTTTGATACAACCAATAACAGATTTTAAATGACACTAAGTAGGAAGTTTAATCTGTTTTAACTTTTAAATGACTGATTTTATTTCAGTTTATGTAAACTGTACAACACTGTTTGATCTGACTAATATTGTTTTTGGGCAGCCAGCAGGACCATATAGATGGGGCATCAGTCCTACCTGAAGAAAGTGGTACCCATGCTGTTGCTGATGAAGAAAATGATCAGTTCTGGGGCTTAGATGACATCCCAGGTAGCCTATTTAATGGAGCATATAGCAAAATGATCAGACAAGAACCATGGCATAAGGCGATATGTTATTCTCAAGTGGAGTTTTAGTTTAGCTATAATTTTAAAGATTGTGAAGATTTTTTTTATTATTATTCAGGCTATAATGTAAGATATGTTACGTTTTATGAAGAAACTTTTGTTTACCACTATCGGTTGGTTCCATATTGGAAAAATATCATTTACTATTTAGAAATCTTCTTAACTGTTAAGATTGTCTGGGCCTATTTGGTTTAAGCTTCTCCCTCCTCCCTTACATTCTGTCTTCTCTGTCTCCCATCAGTCCATCATCAAGTGCATCAAAATAGTTATCTTCTACATAATTGTTGCTATGTTTCACTATAAATAGGTGTAAATGTTAGATCATCACTTAAATTCTTGCCATATTGCAGTCGAAGAGAAGAATTCCTTGGATTGTACTACAGGCAAAGAAGTGAATTTGAATCACTTTATAAAACCCCCAGCAAATCTAGTTGTTCTTGAAGGTGACTGCTTGGATACTGCTGGTGATGGTGGGGAATTGGAGTCTTATCTGGTACCACAATTACTTCCAGTTGTTTACATAAGGATGTTTGTATAGTTTTTTTCACTAATGCTATTATGAATTGTTGCAGTTGTCCACCACAGACTTGTACCAGGATTTTATTCTATTGGACACATCTGATGCTGTTGCAGTTCATGAATTTCTGAAGGGAAGCAAAGCTGGTACAGCAGAAAATGGTGCTAATAGAGGAACCTCAACTCGTAAAAGTTTTCATTCTCCCACAAGACGTTCTGGTGGAAGTGCTCATAAATCATCGGCTGCAAAGAGTCAGCGTGCTAAATCCAACTGCTCTCCTCAGCTTAATTGCAGCTTTGATGACAATAATGCTCGTCCCAGTTCTCCTGCCTCTGCTGGTCTTGATAACTGCAACTTTGGATTTGATATGGATGATGGATGTGATGCATCTAGGGATTCAGACAGTTCAGATGATGATGATCCATGGAAGCCTTTGAATCCTCATGAACCAGGCAACTTGAGGGTGAAGCCCTTTAGAAAAGGTTCCCCCTCCCTCCTTTTCACCCTTCATCAACCTGCCTTACCTTTTATTGTATAACATATGTATCTGCTATCTTCTATATATTCTCCCTGCAGTGAAAGCTTTAAAAAAGAATGGCATCAATGCGACACAGCAAGTATTTATAAGCACTTTGTTTCCACTTGCAAAATTGCATGGTCCTGTCAGTCCAGAGCTCATGGAAATGTGGGAGATGCGACGTCATGCCCATGAACGAAAAAAGGATTTTCAATCTCCTCCATTATATGAAAAGGTACTTTCTCATGGATGCTATATTTACCTCTATCAAACTTATGATTGTATATAATATTTGATATTTGATATGTAAATTGCAGCTGAGGCAATTGCTTGTTAATGGGGCGAATGAAACTGGTGGATCATTTTCTAACGCTGAGGTTGACAATGATGGCAATGAATATGATAGCGGAAATCCTGATTTTGATATGCCAAGGAATGACTATATGGATGAAGATCTACCTCCATGTAGTAAAGAGGTAAGGGGACCAATAATTTGACTATTATGCATTCTAAATGACATAATGCAAGTTTCTATTATATGCTTATCTACTTGAGTTAACAGCATGACATTGATGATGCTCGTGTCGAGGCTGATGAAGCTATAGATCTTGAATATCCGAATTCTCAGGAAAGTTTGGAAGATCTTTGTCGCTCTCACCTGGTAAGAATGCCCATTGTCTTTGAATTTTGGGTACAAATTGGGTTATTTATCAAGTTGCATTCTATCTTGTAGATATATGTTAAAAAACTTCTTCCCTGTGTTCAACTGTTCATAATTTATTTTGCCAAACTCCTAAATTCATAGAGAGAAATTTAAGTCCTGTAAAGCATATGCTTGTGGTTATTTGGAGGAGAAATGAATGCTTATCCACTTAACTGAACTGAAAACATCATTTAACGGCATCTATGCTCAAGCTCAGCTCTTTATTTCAACACAGTAGTTTGAAAGAACTTGTAGAGTTGTAGGGTCAATTCTGCTTTGTCTGTTTTCCTGACAGAAGTATATCTTTTGATTAAGTGATTCAATATTGTTGCATGGTTGATATCCTATTATTCCTTGTGTAGGATGCTCTCCTAGCTAACATAGCTAAAACTGAGAAGCAAACTGAAATGGCTGCTCGGGTTTCGACGTGGAAACAAAGAATTGAGCACAACTTGGAAGAACAGGTGAATCCATCCTTTGGGTGTCCTTCCTCTGTATCTTTTTAGTGCTTTAAATTGAATGTACTGTTTTGCATGATAGGAATCACACCCACCATTCGATATCCATGATTACGGTGAGAGAATTCTGGACAAACTATCCCTTGAAGCAAGCAGTAGCAGTGTCCTGTCATTTTCTGATTTGGTCAGGGGGCAAGAAAAGTACAATGTGGCCCGAAGTTTTTCGTCTCTTCTTCAACTGGTAATTCTCATAAAAGTACATTTTATGATGTTGGTTGTCTTCAGTCCTGCTCTACTAGTAATAGAAGATGGTCTCCGAATTAGTATACCGATCTGTCATGTGAGTTCTACAATTTCCAGGTGAACAATGGACAAGTAGATCTGGAAAGAAATGGAGTTGATGGGGAGTCTGTCTGCTACACAGCTGTTAATCCTTTTCATGTTAGGCTCCTCAAGCATGACAAGAAACGGGAGGATGTGCAGCTTCGTTTGTCAAAAAAGAGAGCGAAGTCTTCAACGAAAAGGACGTCTATAAAAGGTGACAAGGACAAAACTGGAAGGGAAAAGTCTCCCACCCTCAATTCATCTTCTAGGGAATATGGACCAACAGGGTTGTCACCACTATCAAATTGCAAGTTTTCTGTGAAGCTTGGGAAAGTGAGTGCCATAAAGTTCTCTCCCGAAGGCAAGAGGAGACGAAGATCTCACTATGTTGAACCAGTTAACTTACATTCAGCAGGCTGACACTGACAATTAGCAGCTTAGTCCACTCAGCCACGAGTGATATAATTCAAGACATTTGTTAGATGTCTTAGGGAGTAATGTCATTGCAGTCTTAGGTCTCACTCAATACTAACATCCATCAGTATGCACATGTATCATTGTTGCTGTTAACATTAATATATTGATTATGGCCTTGTAACACCATGTTTTCTTATCAATGTAATAACATGTTCCTGCTCAATATCTTGAAGTCAGTCAGCTTGACTTGTTCCTCTTCCTACACACCCTATCATTATGGTGAAGCTAATTTTGCATTTGTGCTCATGTGGAGGGGTGGAAATCCGAATCTGAATTACGTAAAACGTTATGGCTGATTAGATAAAATAAGTGCGAATGTGTAAAGTTAAAAAAAAAAAAAAGATCAGTGCATTTGTCGTACGGGGGAAATGAGGGCTTCAAGTTTCAACAACTAAGCAACTAATTCTCTTGTGAAGCAGAGTCCAAGGAACTGCAGACACTTAACCCTTTTTCCTGCTCCACGTCTTTGGTCAATTGATCCATTACATTGTTATGCTAATATAACATTTCTGAAGGCTGAGCCCACCTAGTAATAGGACAAAGATATATCCTTACAAATTAATAGTGAAGCGTGTGGGGACTGGGGAACAGAAATTGCGTGCTGTTGGGTTCTAGCCCCATTGGCGAGAGTGTCCCATTTTTCAAACTCGTGTCCTTTTCTTACCCCCTACCCATGGGGCTCCCATTCTATGGCTATGGTAAATTGGCAAGTTGTAAGTTTAACAGTAGAAAGCGTGTGGAAATTAGAATCAGACAAGTAAAATAAGCTCTCCAAAAGGAAAGCAGAGTTTCATGGTGAAGTTGAGTGGCTCTGATTTAGCAGATCAATTTCTGCTTGTTTATTATTGTTTGAGCCTTGTGAGTGCCAGCTAATGTTATGTTGTTAACTTTGCTCTGGTAAATACCAATCCTTTTTAATTTTTTAACCTTTTCTTTTTTGGGTGAAAGAAGATCGAACTACTATTTGAAGGAAATTAGGATAACATTAGATTAGAAAACCATTAGAGTAAATGCAAATTTAATTGATTTTTTTCATTGAACAATATGGAGAACTTGCGAGCAAACTGCTTTGACTAATAGAGGAAAAAACAACCAGCGGAATCTCACTAGTCACTACCATTTGGCGAGGTCGATAAATCAATGACAAAGCAAAACGAACTTCTTGAAAGAACTGTGAAGCAAAGAGCGTCGAAGTTGGGTATCTTAATAAAACCACAATCTTTTGTTGGGGGATAAAAAACTACTAGTTTTAATTTTAAAAATACCATGCCAATAGCAGTAAAACCACAAACCTTTGATTAGTGATAGTGGGAATTCTCATCATTATATTTGGAACAAAAAATTTGTTCGTCTCTATTTTTTTTTTTACTCTGAAGTTTTCTTTTGTATGTATTAATCATCTATAAATTTTTTAATATCAAAAAATTTCCACTCTTATTTTTCATGAAAAAGAGTTGGCTGAGGAAAAATTCTCCAATTCCAAGTGGCACAAATGTCTTATAAATGGCCAATTATTTGCCACTATTGTTTCAACTAAACCAAAACATACTCATAATTTTAACAGTGTTATATTAATAAGAAAATAACTCATTCCATAGATGCCTACCGCATTAAACTAATTGAACCGAATATTTAAATTGGGGAACAACACCACCTTTATGAGATTTTAATTTCACTTTACTCTAGACATTAATCATGGATGAGTCACCAACATAAAGAAGACAAGTGACACAGAAAACACGAGCAGAGTAGTAAATATATGAAATGGAAAATGCTAGATATATGCAGGTACGTACAAGATTCGGAATTGTTGTATCGTATTTTTGGGAACGTAAAAAAAACAAAAATAAAAAATATCAATGAAATGGAAGCTCTGTGTTCTGGTCAAACATTCCCTGTCGCCCACCACCAAGAGTATCCACCACCGCCATTGTCTCAACACGTATGCTCACGCGCCGCTCACCGCCTACACTGATCTCAAGACAGATTAGTGGGTTTATGTAGCCGCCCCCACGCGCCGACACTATCTATCGTTTTGGATATGATTTTGGTTCCACAAGCACCACGTCATCACTCATCACACTCCCGGGAATCCGAGTCGGCTCCGATCCCTGTCCCCAACTCACTGAGTCTCGTCTCGTCCTCCTCGCTCCGCGTCTAGCTGGATCATGGAGCTGCATCCTACGGCACCACCCGACGACGGAGAAACGCTTCCCTTCCGGTCTCTGCTGAGGATTCTCGTAAACGACAGCATGCGACTCATCGGCGACCGAAACGACGACTGAGTCGACGGCGAGTCACGACCCGACTCGTCCCCGAAGCTCCCGTTCCTCGCGGGCACCTCAATGGTCACACCCACCAGCGACGACGGCTTCCGCCTGAACCCAATCGACGAGGACGAGGAAACCGCCCCGCCGGTTCGGTTCTCCTCTTCCCCTCCGTGCCGACACTCCGCAAAAAACCCAGAACTCGAACCCGGTTCACAAACGGTGATGACCACTTCGGGTCGGCTTTCTTCTGCGGGTGCGGGCTCCACGGGAGCCCTGCAAAGCGGGCAGGTGGAGTGGGAGTGAAACCACATGTCGATGCAGTCAACATGGAAGGCGTGGTTGCATTTGGGCAAGACCCGACCCGCTTCTCCCTCCTCGAACTCCGACAAGCAAACAGCGCATTCCACAGGCTCCGGGTGGGTCTCAGGGGAGTAGGCGAAGACAGGGAGCGAACTGATCACGGAGGTATCGAGGCCGCGCGAGGCGACGGTCGCAGCAGCGGCGCCGGCCGGGTTGTCGGGGTCGACGTAGAAGACGAGGTGGGAGCGACGACGGTAGCGATTGCGGCGAAGGAGGTGGCGGCGGCGGGCACGCAGAAGGTACCAGCGGGCATAGAGGTGGAGGCAGAGCATTAAAATGACAACGAAGAAGAGAACGACAATAGCGCTAAGCATTATCTTGCCGCTGCGGCTGTAGCTGTAGCCCTTTGCATCGAAATCGTGGACCTTGTGGATGGCTTGATCGTTATCCATTTGAGCCTGTGAGTGTGAGTGTGAGTGTGTGAGACAGAGAAACACAGAGAAAGAAAGCAAGAATAAAGATGAAGGAAAAGGAGGAACGAGTAAGGTTGATTATATGATGAGAAATGAAAGTAGAAGAGGGGTTTATTGGAAAAAGGCGAGGAAGGTTCTTGGACTTGGAGGTGGAGGCGAAAGGGTTTGGTGAAGGAGAGATTCGTAGCTATTCATTGTAAGACAATATTCATACATGGTATATTACAATATTCATACATGGTCCTATTTGTTATGTGTTACATTTGTTATTATGCCATCATTTTTATCTTTTATTATTAGAGACAATCATAATTTATATTGATATTATTGTAAAAGAGTTTTTTATCTTAAATTTTTAATTTTTTAAAAATTTATTAATAATTAATTAAATAAAAATAAAAAAATAAGTATAATTATAAATACAAATATTATATTTAAATATATAATTTTAAATATAAATAGTTATCTTTTCTTTATATATATTATTATAATTTATTTTAAATATATTTTATTTTTGGTGAAATATGTTTATTTATGTAATTGATTTATAATTATAATAAAATTATAATTATTTAATTTATAAAATATTTATATATATAAATAAAAATAAAAAAATACAAATTAAAAAATATGATAGTACGTTCTCAATATGTTAATTTATATAATTAACATAATACATATTTAATAATATAATATAAAAAATTATCGACAATAGTTTAAGATTTTTCTTCTTGAAGTGAGTTGAGTTTAGGTGTTACTTAATGCCATTAACTTGTAGTCTTCAGTCTTTCCCGTATATTAAAAAAAAAAAAAAAACTCACAGTTTTCAGTCTTCCCTCTGAAGTTGTGCTGCTGTTGCTCTCTTACTCGTCTTGTTTGTGCTCGGGGCAAAGGTCCAAGGGGAACAGGCGCCACTCTTGACGCGCTTTGCTTCTACCCCATTCCTCTCATTTCTTTATAATTTATTTGTGATTCCTTTTTTAAAAAATTGTTTTCTTATATTGTTTTAGATGCTGGGAATTGGGTTGCACTTTCGCCTACTACACCCACCGCACTTTCAATTTTCAACCATAATTACTTTTTTTCCTTAATTTTATGTTTATTATATATAAAAGAATTTATAATAAATATGTGATTGTGAGTAATATTTTTTATTGCTATCCAATAGAAATATTATCCATTAAAAATGAAACTCTTAACATAATACTTAAAAAATTTAAATTATTTTTACTTAAATTAATGTATGTTAATTTATTCAATAAAAATATTTGCGTATATGAAACTGCATATAAGGACATGATTTGTGCCAACGACTTTGGTCAACTTGCTTATTAGTTGCTTGCTTATCCTCAACGGCACCCCAGTTTAAACGTTTTCTTTTTTTATTTTTCCCTTTTTCTATAGGTTTACTTTCTTATAGAGGAACATTAAAAAAAAATTAAATTAACTGTAAAAAAAAGAAGAAAAGAAATGAGATCTTTTGGGTGCATTCACTGTACTTCTACCCTGAAAATTTTATTTGTGTATATATGTCAAAATTTCATCCATTTTATTTAACGAATCACAAAGTCGAGATTGTTCGAGTATTCATATAAAAATATTTATCTTGAAAATAAAAAAATTATTACATCATATGACTCTAAGATATAATTTTACAAATTTTGTTAGGTTATTTAACAAACATACCATATTAAAAATAGAGATATAGGTAAATTAGTGGTCTTTATCCATTAAGGTTATAGAGTCAGATTTTCAAAATTCATTAGAAAAAGCTTTGCTTAGCAGACAGAGAGGTCAAGGGAGAGAAACCAATTTGCTTGTACAGACTAAGCAATAATTATGACTTCTTCATGCATCAAATTCGCTTCCTAATAACTTCAGTGAGAATTATTTGTTCAAAGTTTACGGGCTTTCATGATGTTTAGGTTTTTGCATCTTATGCTTAAAGTGAATCTTACCACATCTAACTATATAAATGATTATAATACTTTCAGTCATGTGTGCAGCTATGAAAAAGATAACTTTCTTAAACACACGCGCGCGCGCGCGCCCACACACACACACACACACATATATATATATATATATATATATATATATATATTATATATATATATATATATATATATATATATATATATATATATCGATAGTATATTTAATGAGATGAGTGTTTATTGTGAGAAGTGAAAGGAACAAATATTAATCATTAAATTTTATATGAATGGTCAAAATTAAAATAAAAAAATCATGTAACTTTTTAAAATGATCATATGAATTTTAAATAAGATATAATCTTAATTATTTATGTATAATTTAATGATTGAGATTTTTTTTCTCACATTTTCTCTCACTTGATACATTCCTTGTATATATATACATGAGCTAAATGACAATATTGTAGTGTGTGAAACTTATGTTTGTGAAAGGAACAAATATTGATCATTAAATTTTATATAAATGGTCAAGATTAAAATAAAAAAGTCATGTAACTTTTTAAAGTGATCATGTGAGTTTTAAATAAGATCTAATCTTAACTATTTATGTATAATTTAATGATTGAGATTTTTTTTCTCACATTTCCTCTCACTTGATACATTCCTTGTATATATACATGAGCTAAATGACAATATTGTAGTGTGTGAAACTTATGTTTATGAGAAACATATTTTTATTTGTTTAGAAATTATAAGATGAACAATACAGTTGTCGTAATATTAATGTATCTCAGTACTCAGGTAACGTATATATATGATCTGCTGTACGTGAATATAGGTAAAAGTTCATGTGAATAGTGTGAGTTATCTTAAAAAGATCAAGATACTGATGTATCGCTAGTGTCATGTTTGTACCTAATTACTATATTTTATGTCTTATAATTTCTCATTTTATTTTGAGCTATATTTAATATCTATCATGATTCATAGTTTCATTTCCTGCTTTATTATTAAAAAAAAAAGGATTTTGCGTTATGAACTAAAGGGAAAATCCATTCTTTTTTGTTTTGTTCCATAAATCCGTTTTCTTAAAGCTAAGAATATTTTTATCTTTCTTCCAATGCGCGTTTGCCGTGGAAACAAAGGGACTCAATAGTCATATATGAAACTGTTTCCTTTCTTTCGCCATCATTTAGACAAAAATCTGCCCCTTTCACTATCTTGATTTTTTGGTCTTCCATTATGAAAGGAACAAGAGAACACGGTGCCCACAGACCAGGGCCTGAGTTCAACCAAACGACACCGCTTGTCGAAAATAAGAAAGATAAGAACAGACAAGCTCGTCTGGTACAAGGAACCAAGATGGCTAAAACTGCGGAGTAACAGTTTACAATTAACAAGAACATCCCAGCCCAGCCATAAAGGGTCAATGTTGTCGAATCCAAGGAATTTCTGGGCTTCATACAGGTGTGCCAACTTGGACTTGAAGCCTATTCTCTTAAATTATGGCCCCTTTTTTCTTTGTGCTTTTCACTTTTGTCTTTTGAAAGAACTCCAATTTTTCAAGTTGCAATTTCTAAGAATAGAGGTACAAACTACTAGACCTGAGTTCCACAAGAAGCTACCATTTCTTGCTGGCACAAAAAGTCCCTCGAATAATGAGAAAAGCGTTTGCAAACTTCTGTTCGAAATACCTAATAAGTGCAGAACAAACAGGTATTTGAAGCAAAATGAGGTCGCAACGTGTAACGAGTCAAGGGTTTCGGATATTATAAATTTTTGTATTTAAACAAAAATTATGTAATATAACTAACTTGGTAAGTTGGCAATAATTATCAGAAAGTAAATATTAAATAAAATTATAAATTGTAACTAATATATGTGTATATATTTAGTGAGCTAACTCAAATTGACTAATCTCTTTCTCAAGCTTGACTTTTATGTATTGAGACAAGTATTTTAACTCAAGTATTGCTGGTTTAGCTCGTGAGCTTGGCCAATCCAATCAAATTCTGAACGACTGGTGAGTTGACGTGCTCATTTTCAAGCTTAGGGTATATTAAGTATGTGTTTAGATTAATTAGATTATATAAATTTAATTTTAATTAAAAATAATTTTAGAGTAAAGTAATTTATATTTCAAAAATTTTATTTAAAAATTAATTTTGACAAAATAAATATTATTTAGATCATATTAATCAAAATTATTTTTTAAATATATAATTATTAATACAGATATAAGTTAAAGTGTAATAAAAAAATAAAATAAAAATTATAAAAAATATATTAAAATTAAAAATGTCAGAAAAAATTTAAATAACTTTTACTCTAAGATAAAAAAATTAAAAATAATAAAATCTTGTTCTAACTAAAATATTAGTTTAAAGTAAAAATCAGAATTAAAAATAATAAAAAATAATTTTGACTAAATATAAAATTATCACTTTAAACTGAATTTAATTTTTTTTAAAGTATCATAATTTTATATAAATATTTTATTTTTATTTTGTAAAATTTTAAATATTATTTTTATTTAATATTATATCTCACGTTAAATAAAATTAAAAATTTAATATAATATTTAAATTAAAAGATACTCTCACGAAATAAATAGCTTTCACCGTATAAAAGAAAGGAAAAAACACAGGAGTATCCACAAGGAACGTAGAAAAGCTTCCATGTGTGCAGTCCACGAATGATGATGGGCTAAGCGAGTCACGAGCAACTTGGAGGAGGAAAAGCGGTCAAATTGCAGAGTCAAAAGAGTGTTGAGTCGCGAGTCTCTTGTCCTCTCAAATCAGTGCACGTGAAGGACTACTGTGAATTCTGATTCGTGCCGACGTAAGGTTGAAGGTGCTGCTTATGCTTGTATGCTAATTTTATATACTAGTAAGTTGAAGGGCACGAACGAGTTTTTGGGTATAATGCAACTTTTCCCCTTGGGGATCCATGGCTGCTGCTTTCCATATTTGACTACCATTTTTTTAAAGATTATTATACTATACAGTATGCATTTAAATTTTATGGATAACTGGTATATATTCACGCGACCATTTCGTTTTGCATGTGATCGAAATAATTAGTGATCCACTTCTGATCGTAGTATTCAATTGGGTTAGACTAGGTTTTGAAAAACCGATTTCAAAGTTCTCCAAGTTGGATTTATTATTTGTTTTTCTATATATAAGACAGACGTTAAGGCTAAATCAATCCTTAATTGTGCACAAAGTTCACTTTTAAAAAAATTATAAAATTACCAATATACCATTAACATATTTAAATTTATTAATAAAATTTTGATAAATTAACATTTCCAATCCTCGCTCTCACACCTCCACAAACACATAGCATTTTAGGCATTTCAAAGATTCTCATGCATTCTTAAATGTTTTATTATATTAATAAAAATATGACACTTGTCATAATTTAACAATATAGGTCATCAAATTAAAATTAAAATTTTATATAATAAAATTAAAATGAGATTTAAATCATTGAATATGTTTACCTTTTATCCATTGTAAGATTGATTCTATTGGAGTGGATTGGGGTTTGTCTCTGACTGAGTCACTGCAGAAACGTTGCTTGTCTCTTGTTCTTTGGCTTAAACTCTTAATTAATAATCCAAAAGGTAATGAAATTTGAGATTTATCACTTAATTTAGATTATATATTACTCTTGTAAATACAATCTTGTATATCTAATTTTACACAAACCAATGGAGTACAAGATGCGAAAAGGGAATTAATGTTTATTCAACATGATCTGTCACTTTAGTTTAGATTTTTAGAGTAAAAAATACGTTGATTTATAAGATTTCTATGGAATGGAACATTGAAACATGCATAGCTGATTAAGCGTTGATTAAATGAGCATGCATATTTTATCACAAATGAGTAATTGTATCATTAGAGATAAGGATCAAAAGCTCCTAACGTCTACTTAGTCCCAACTTACCAAGACTTGAACATGGACATATTTGCTTAAGTCCAGGTTAAAAACATAAAACTATTTATATATTTTCACTTAATAACTTAATTTTTTAAAATATTAGTTTTTTAATGCAAGGTACCTCTTCGAATTGGGTCCAAGACCAAAAATCTGGAAAAACTTTGGGCTACACATATATTGCCTGTCTAAACTTGTTAAAGATGTCAAAGTTTTTGCTGGCAATACATATCATTCATGGTTGATAAAAATGTGATTCTTCATCAAATTAAAAATAAGCGTTTTATTTCAATTTTGATTGATATTTATAAAAAGCACATGTTACCAATAGCACTCCATAAATTTGCTTGGGAACATTAGGCTAGGCCCATACTTAAAACAGTTTATTATTGTCATTAACATTGAAATCGTTGAAAGAGTATAGTTGCTCAGTACATAAGCTAAATAAAAGAATTATTGCTTCCTCATAATTATGCAAGGGGAAGTTAAGTTTCCTCTCACTAAGCATCTTTTAAACAAATCAAACTCAAGCTTTAAACAAGGACTATGATACCGCAAAGCTGGTTCTAATTTTCATTACCGCATTCTCACAGTAGCATGTTTTACAACTTTCTAATTAAATAAATGAGCGCCAATGAGAGTTAACTCAAATAATAAGATTGAATTGCTTTAATTTATAAGTGTTTGATTCCTGCTAGACGATTACTAGACGATTACATTGGGGCAATTTCTCTTTTTCCTTAACTTTATTATACCCAAAAAAGAAAAAGTTATAACAACTTTATTTCTTTTGGACTTCAATCTTTTACTACTAGTATCTTCTAAATTATGAATATGAGTTGAGGCTTGTCTGGTTAATATATTTTTAGTATGTCAATGAGTTGTCAAGCTACATATAAAAAAGAAGAACAAAATTTAATGGGTTTGAACTAGTCCATCAAACCCATTAAAATATATTTTTTTAAATTATTCTTTTTCGATAATTAATTATTTTTTTAATATAACTAAATATTTTTTATTTTTTATTTTTTATTTTTGGTCAAAGGAAGAGAATTTGAAGAAAGGGAGAAGGGAAGGGATGATTCGAACCGATGCCGAAGGCCTCACGCCTTTGTCAATCTAGCTCATCAAAATACTAATTTAATGGACAGCCCACTGTGGCCCAGCTAATGATGGGCTCACCCCGCTTAGAAGTTTTAGGTGTATGTACCATCATCCTATGCTATGGTTTGTCTAAATTACCAATAATAATAATAATAATAATGGTGCTGTGGTTTGTCTAAGCTTCTGTTCTTTCTTTTTTTTGGCATTGGGTCTCACCGGACTTAAAGGAGGACTCACCCCAGTGGTGGGCCCTAGGGGAGGCCCACAGGGAAAAAGGATCCTTCAATGTCTTGTAGCGCTACCAACTGTTGCTCTTTTTGTGGCGGATTGGAAGTGGCCCAACATACAGATATATTCAACCTTAAGTCAACATGCGTGCATTTATTATAAACGTAAAATATTTTTATGAATAAATTTAATCTTAATTTATTATAAATTTATAATTTTTTTATATTATCATTTAATTAAGTATGAAATTATCATTTAAAAATTTTAATTATAATAATATTTATTTAAAACAAACTTTTATAATAATATATTAGCATATAATTAAAAAATAGTATAAAAATATAAATTTATAAAAAATTGAAATTAAAATTTATTAATATTAAAAGAAAGCATAATAGAGGGAAGAATAAAAAAAATAAAAAAAAGAGAAAGAGAGTTCCTGAAATATGTATTAGAAATAATATTTAGGCATATTTTTCTTTTTCAATTTTTTTCTTACATTCTTCTCGTACATTCATTTTTTTCTTTGTATCTTTACAAGTATTATTATAAGATCTTTTAAATACGGTTACGATTAGTCTTTAATTAAAAAATCTCACAAAAAGTGCTTATTCTAATGTTCAAAGACTCTAAAAGTGTAATTCATTTATTAGTATGCTCAATTTTTCTCAATTTTTTTGGGTGTACTTAGAGTATTTCCACTCACAAAATAAAAAATTAATTTTTTAACTTTTAATCATGCCCTTTATAGAAAAAAAAACCTACTATCAGTATATGTGTCATTCACATTAACCAAAGAACAAATTTCAAATATGATATGTAAGAAATTTAAATCATTTTTACTTTAATTAATATATGTTGGTCTTTTTTTTATTTTTCTTATACATACATAGATTAAATATTATAAAAATGAAATAGCATTAAATTCATATAAAAGAGACTTTTATACAAATATTATCACTTTAATTTTACACTGTTATTTTCTTATAGACAAAAGAATCATTTCTACTACTTAAATTTATAACATGCTACCTAAATTTTTGTTTGTACTAACCACTTGATTCATTCCAAAGTAGATATATTATTAACTTTTGAAAAACTTTAAAAGGATCAGGAGCTGCGAACAAAGAATTATCGAAAGGCATCAATTATTAAAGAATTAAGACACTGATAGTTCATTGGTGTCCACGAAAAGAATTTTTTTCATTATTTTTATTTATTTCTCAATCTCATTTCCGTTACGATACCATTTTTTTAAGGACAGGTAAAATTGTCAGATATTTAGTAATAGTTAGTTTTTATAATAAATATTTAAAACAATAAATTCTTAGGTGATTTTTAAAAAAAATTATTTTAAAAAAATTATAAATTTTTAATTATAAATTATTTTAAATATAAAATAAATTATGTTAAACATCTATTTAATGTAAGATTATTATTTATATTATATTATTAAAGTTTAATTTTAATTTATTATTAATTTTAATTTATTATCAATATAAAAAATATTATTATCTAATTATATTTTATCAAATTATTAAAAAATTTAATAAAGATAATAGTTATATAAAAAGTTAAATTCTTATAATAATTTAAAAATATATAATTAAATAATAATATAAAAATTATTATACTAATAATAAATTAAAATAAAATTTATATTATTAAATATGTGTCATATTAATTATATAAATTATTATTATCTTTCATCATTAGGACGATAATATCACATAATTAATGTAACATATAAAATAATGTGATAAAATAACATTATCTTAAATTATGTATATTTAAAAAATTCTCTACTTGAAAATTTATAAAATTTAATTAATAATTAATAAATATTTAATAATTTATTAAGAATATCAATACTTTAAAAAAAGATGAACACAAGACATTGATTATATTTTTCATATTATTAATATGGTAGATAAATTGTTGAGTATTTATTAGGTACTTTTTTTATATAATTTTTATAAATATATAAATAATAATTAATAAATATTTAATAATTTATCAAAATAATAATATTATAAAAAATGAAAAATATTAAAATTATTTTAATTTTAACCAAATGAATTGACATGTTAATTAACTGTTAGATAAATAATTATTATTTTATTTTATTTAATAACTCCTTATAAATCTAATGAATTAGAGTAATTTGTTTAGCTTTGTAGTAGCAGCAATACTAAAAAAAAATAAATACTAAAATTATAATTCTATTAAAAAAAAATGACCAAGAGTTAGTTAGTCACGGGGAAGGAAATAACTAGTTGCCTGCGTTTCCGTGTAACGATGATAATAAATGGAGTTATTAAATAGGAGGTACCATTGGAAGTTTAAAAGATGCGAAGCGCATTTACTGGGGTTTGCCAACGCCACCTCCCCCTCTCCTCATGAGCCCCCAAAAGTAAAGCAACAACCTTTTTCTCTCACTCTTTCTATTTATTTTTTTGGTCTTCTCACTCTCTTTAGTCCTAACAACCAAGTGAAGTCTCTGTTCCACTCTTACCCAGCCCCTTCTGCTCTACTGAAGTGAGACCAGATCATATATTTGTCTCACCCGTTTCTGCTCTGAATTACTACAAAGGAAGCACAGAAACTTGGCAACCCCATTATCACACCAACAATGTCCAACAAGTCCCCTGTTTTTCCCATGCCAGACCCCCAACACTTCAGCGACTATGGCTTTGACCCCCAAATCAACTATTTTTCAGGTCTTCTCTCGCTCTGATTTCTGTGTGTCTCTGCAAAATGTCTTCTTTTTCCATTTCTGTTTCATGGACCATAATTTTTTTTTCCCCCTTCTCGAAAGCAGGTCTTGGAAGAAGCCATGAAGCACAAGCGCGAGACAGCGAGATCCATAGACTCCATACACTTCAAACTTCAGAAGCCCATTTCCAAGGACGATCACAGGAAGGTTCACAAGTCCAAGAAGAAGCGCTGGTGGAAAAACGCCCTCCTCTTTTTCAAATGGAGGTGGACCCCCCACCACCACCACCACCACCACCACCGCACCCACCGCGATCAACACCACGACCACGACGACGTCCACCAAGCCAGGGCTCGGGCTTTCAGGGCCTCCATATCAGGGCCGGTGTACTTGACCGAGAGCAGAAGTGGGCCCAGCACCCCCTACCGGACCACTAGCCGTCCATCTTCTGGTCCACTCGCCGGCACGGTGACGCCGCTGGCGAAGGGCGAGGTGGACATCCCTTACTTGAGCCTCCGGGAACTCACCATGGAGCAACAACAGCTGCAAGAGCAGCAGCAGCAGCAGAGGATGTCTACCTCGGCTCTGCCCATATACTTGGTCACTTGAACAAACACACTTTCTCAGTTGAAAATTCATGTTTCACAGTCTATGGAACTGCTAACTGCAGCTCTATACAGTGAAATGGTTGTTCACGGGTTGGTTTAAATTTGCGGGTTTTATCATCTCCTTTTTGTAATCTTTTGGGGCTTTTCCCCTTTTGTCGTTTTATTTATTTATTTTCACCCCTAACCAAAGGTGTTTGATCCATTGGAGGAAAGGCTGGATCCTCCTTTTGGTGTTTGTTGCCCACGTTTATCAGAAATATATGCAACTGAGCTCTCGTGCTTTTGACCAAAGTCCCACTTTCTTTCTTTCTGCATATCTCATTACTGTTTTTTATTATTTTTATCCTGAAAAGGTGGATCATGGCTCGTGGATGGTTAATCGTTAGTTGTTACGCACACGCTAACCTACCTAGAAATATAGCGCCAAGATTTGTGTCCGTTGATTTGGACCCATCTGAGACTAAAACCATGGAGGGACTCCGCCAGTCCCACGGCCACACCAAACCCAAGGTTAAAGCAAGTGAAGCAATTTGGTGGGGGTGTGGGACTGGGGCCGAAAGGGCGACGTTTCGTGATGCGCTAAGGTGCTATTAATGTTATGAAAATCGGACCGGATCGGCCGGTTCAACCGGTCAGATTGAAAATCAATTCTTTCATCGGTTCGGGCGGCTCTCCAAAACCGATGAGGTCAAAAATCAATGAACCGGTCTCAAACTGGTTGAACCGGTCAAATTGGTACCAGTCCGTACAGTTACCGGTTCTGAACTTTTTTTAACCAAAACGACATCGTTTTGCTCTTAATTTTACAAAAAAAAAAAAAAAAACAGAAACGGCGTCGTTTCCGGACCGTCTCCCTCCTCCTCGCAGAACGAAAAAATGGATGCCTCGCTGTGCGTCGTTTCCGGAGGGGGTTGAAAACCCTCAGCCCGGTCTACCTCCTCATCGCAGAACGTATGCATCGCAACCGCAAGCGGCTCCGTCCTGCAACCCCCTTCGGCCCGGTTTGCCTCCGCACTCCGCAGAACAAATGCACCGCAGCAGCCTCCCGGCCTCCGTCCTGCGTCGTGCATAGCAGCCGCCTCCGTCCCGCGTCACGAACCCCAGCCGCCTCCGTCCCTTGTCGCGCACCCCAGCCAGCCAGCACCGTCCGTTTCGCCTCCGCAGTCCGCACCGCAGCGTCCGCCACTCCGCCTCTGCACCGCACCTCCAGGTTGAAGCCTTACAGTTTTGTTGTTGTTCTAAGTAGAGACTTTATTAATTCTTGCATCTGTAACTCATTTCTACTCAATGTGTGTGTGTGTGTGAGATTGCGTCTTCGCCAGTCGTCAGGGACGTTATATAAAACGGAATTAAAAGTGAGGTCACATTGTGATTCTGTGAACACATATTAGGCACAAAATTTATGAAAACTGATATAGGTTATCAAAATTGACAAGTTTTGAAATTGAGACAAATAACTCTTGTAATTGAAGATCTCATCCAGTAATTAAATTTTGTATGTGTAGCTTCCAACTGTTAAAGAAAAATTTTAGACAATGTGTAAGAGTCATTTAGAATATTTATTGTATTATTTATATGAATAAAATATTTTTTTATTTTATGGTATTATTTTTTTTATATTTTAAAAAAAATAATTTTATTATTAATTTATATTATATTTTTTTATTTATGTTATTAATATATAAATAATTATATATATATATATATAAATATATTTTATATTTATATATAATATAATATATATTTAATTATATTTTAATTCGACTATAATTTAATTATTAAATTTTAAATTAATATCTTAATTAATTCAATGATGTTCAATTTTCATAATCTTATATGCTATAACTGTGAATTGAATAGGACAATTAAACTTTTTTAAAGGGTTTTATGCTCTACTTTTCTTGTGACTGGGGGCAAGCACAAAGCCACAAAGCAGCAAAAACAATCGGAGGAGCGTTGAATTGAGAAATAGGAATAGAAGAGGAGAGAGGAGAGGATGGGTCGTTTTCAGAAGGAAAAGTCCAAATCTATAAATCGCCACAGCACGTGCTTTGCCAGGCCAAATAGTGTTAACTGGGCAGCATTCCACGTTAGGGGTACGCTCCTCCCTGCGACCTTTTATTTATGACTATTTATCAACGCAGATTCTTAAACCGCTCGCATTTCAGTTACGTTGAGTGTTTTTTATTTTTTATTTTTTATTTTTTTTATAGTTTGTCCCTGGAGATATTTTGGAGTTCACGATAATCAAGATTAAGTTATTTTTTATTATCCGAGTTATTATTATCTTATTTGTTAATTAAAATTAATGTCTAAAAATATTTAAAAATTAAATGTAATAATTAAAGTTTAAAATAATAGTTAAATTTAATTTACCTTCATGTAATTTGTGACAAAATTATTTTGTTATCTTTTAGTTTAAACTTTGTTATTTTATCTTTACGTGATTAGTTTTTTTAACACTTTATTTTCTTGATTTCATTTCATGAACTTAAATTATAAATTCATCTATTTTAATTAATATAATTAAAATTTTCTAATTTTTTAAATTTTATAAAAACTTATAATTTAATTATATATTATTTAAGGTAAGTGAACGTATGTATGAATAATTTAAAAATTTGATACTGTAATAATCTATAAGTAAGTTTTGTTAAATAAAATAAAATATAAACTATACAAATTATATATATTTTTATTTATAAATCTATTAATTTAATAAATTATAATATAAATAAACACTTTTTAATTTAATAAAATTTAAAAAAAATATAAGGAACACTCAACTATGTTGATTAATGAATCACATGTAGTAAAGTGTTATCAAAATTTATCACAAAATAGTAAAGTGACAATTGAAACTACAAAAAATGACAAAATAATATTATTCCAAACTACAGACAAACTGAATTTAACCTTTAAAACATTTATAATTCATAAGAGAGCTATAGTAGAGCATTTTTTTGTCTGTTACAGTTTAATAAATATTTAAAATTAGTAAAATATTAATATAAAATATTTTCCTTTGTTTATTGATCAGTGATCAGTGCCGACTGCTGAGCAAGTCGTTTTCGCTGCGCTATTGCGTGCCTTTGTTGTTTTTGCATTTAAGATTTCCACACTCCGAAGTCCAATCTATCAACCCTGCGGGCTCATGGCCATAAAGTATTAATCAATTCATGGTAATATAAGTTTTATAATGTATCAATCCCACCCAAAATAATAATAATTATCATGATATCCGTTTGATGTGATGAAGAATTTAATTTGCATACATTTTCGTGAATCTTTTATTTAATTTTAAAACCTATAATAACCTCTTCTTCTACATAATACTATAGGCATAGCTATGGCCCTCTTTATTTTCTTAAATAGGGCATGTAAGGAAGAGACCAATTGGTCCCCCTATTTAAGTTCAAAATTTCGTAGGGCGACAAAGTTGTTTGTCTATAACTTGTTTTTAACTTCATCATGAAGAATACTAGAAGGCAACTTTTTTTTCAATAAAAAGAAAGGAAAAAGCGCATTAACTTTGATCTAATAGAGGCAGTGAACAAATATAATGCCTACTCAACAGGAACAGAATAATGTAGTAGTTTGCGGTCACAAAAAGCCTAAACTTTGTACATAATCCTTTGTTAATGCTATCATTTTCTGTTGGGGTTAAACAAAGGTTCAAACTTTTGAGCTATGGTCTTTCTCAATGGCAAGAGGTGTAAAGGCAGGTACATTTGTATGCTGGGTTTCACTTGTTGAAGGAGAGGATTGATTTACTGCCTTGCTAGATTCTCCAATTTGAAATTGACGGCGGGACCTGAAAATTTGGACCCTGAAGTTATATTAGTGCAGCTAAAGGAAATAGTAATTAATTGGTTTAGTTCCTAGAAGGAAAATAAGTTGTCTCGGTAGTGCATAAAACAATCCTATAATCAAATCATAATCAATTTTCTCTTCCCCTTGACTTTTCCATTTCTAGTTTATGATTCATGGAAGAAATTCTGCCAATGATTATAACTGCACTGCTGACAGCTTCAAATGCTCAAATTTGATTTGTTTATCCAGCAATGTTTCTTCTGAGACTCCCGAATGAATATTTGTATTTTGCATTCTCATGGTTTTCAAAATAATTATCCTACTAATCTCATAGCAATCGTAAACAGTTCTGCAGCATACTGAATCAAACTACTTACCGTTTGCGAAAATTGGAGGATTGCCTACCAATGCCAAGCAAGGAAGGACTTGAACAGCAACCAGTGAAGTAAGTTGCACTCTCAGATATGTTCATGCTTGACTGCATGTAATTGCAAAACAAGGCAAAAGAATATGGCGAGAAAAGGGAAAGGAAACACCGGATGAGTCATTTAATATGGTATTCATTCAAATAAAAATGTAGGAAGATGTAACCGTGCCAATGTAACTGAATTGAAATTTTTGACATGTAATTTCCTCGAGCAACACAACAATGGTGCTGCTATGCACACTCACAGTTTGTCTCTGGGAACTTTGTGCAGTAGATAGCTCTGACGACCTTTTGTCATGGTTTCTTCTTTCGTGTACAAGAAGAATTGCACATTTGCAAGTGAAGTATAGAAGCATCACTCCAAGAGAGAACATGATAACAAATTCAATGACTATGATTGATCCTAAGGCTGTTAACACAAATAGAATGAGCTTGTAAGTCACATAAACAAAATAACTGTATGCTTCTGTTTCTGAACAACTGATTATGGTAGCGACAAAATATGAGAAGGCAAAGGACTGTTTGGTGCCCCTGAATTGGGAACTAAATGTTTCTATATCTGTTTGTAGAAATTTACCCAGCACATACATACACACACATTAATGAATTGTGTCTTCAACCAAATTTCAAAATCTCTGGGAGCTTGTAAGGACATAATGTTCATGCTAGGTCTAGGAAAACAAAAATCTTCTCCCTGGGTTGCTCTAAAAATTATTGTATTCATTCAAGACTAGTGAAATGAAGGCCATCTGAGAGGGGGAAGTAACTATGAATCTATCAAGGCTCAAAAGATAAAGAAGGCTGAAAACAAGCCTTGGCAGCAGAGCTATTACTTCAAAGCAGAGGTTTTCACGCTGGCAAGCCATTAAAAAGAAGCAATTTGCTGAGAATATAAAATAGCAACCCTAAAGCTGATCTTATATGAAGATGAATCCTTCCTACTCAACATATGAAATCTGTTACTTACTGTGAGCAAGCAATGAACTCATCGGCTGCTTTCTCATTAAATTAACCATAGCCTCAGTATATAATGGCATTGACATCCCCTCTGCACAATCTGGATAACACCCATGGTTTCCCATATCATTCAATGTCAATGTTAAAACAGCTCCATGCTCGCCTCCCTGTACAAAATAAGAAAAAAAAAAAAAAGACAATCAAAGATCTCGCGTTTACTTGATATATTTGAGCTAGATTCACATTCTCAACATTGGAAACCAGGTACGAAACAAAGGAAACTTCAAGTTTGTTTTACTCCAAAACACCTCTTAATTTGGCATTGCTTTTTAATAGGTGCTTCTACTTACCCTTTCTAATTGGTCAAACAAAAAACGCACCCTTACTAAAAGTTACTGAATTAGTACATGTTTAGAAATAGATTAATTTTAGAAAAAAAAATGTAGTTTATTTTTCAAAACCTCTCTCTCTGTAAGATTTTGATTATAAGCTAATCTTAATACGCACTAAGGTATTTAGTTAACTTATAAGCAACTGCTTTCTAAAGATGGTGTTTGAGAAGTAGTTAAGGTCGCTTTGCAAAACCTTATGCAGCTTCTCAATGCCATCTTTTGTCAAAAATTTGTTAGTCAAATTACAGTATTGCCAAAATGATACTAATCAAAATACTGTAGTATATATATACATATTATGGTTCCTTCCCACCAATGTAGAGCACTACACTTGTATACCAAACTGCTAAAAGTAGGGGATGTGTGTGCGTGCGCATAACTTCTATAACTAGCTTCATATGATCTACTAATTCTACTACTTTGGTCATGATTAAGAATCAGATGGTAATTCATCTGCTACTAGCCATGAACTTGTGTGTGGGCTTTCTATTTAATTGGTGATGGGAACATATAGCACGTATTCATATTGAAGACCATGATGACTTATTGCACTTCGAGGCAAAAGCAAAAGAATATCACCCACATGGTAGAACAGTTGCTGCATAACACTGTTGCAGTCATTGACTGTGCCCTGAAATCTGATTCCATTAGCTTTGACCATAAAATGCTTTGAGATAGTAACGTATGTCTGAAGAGGCTGCCATTGATAACTATTCCCAAGCTTCAGTTCAGTTGTATTGATCAAATGAGCTGGGAGATTTGTTACTAAAAATCCATCATTTACTTCCACAGAGAATGTCACCAGAAAATGAGTCTGACCACCTGACATATGACCCATCAGCAGACTGTGAAGCTTGAAACGTAAATTCTTCTCGAAACTATCAAGTCAATTACAAAGTTAAGAAGCAGGTAGTCTACCAGATTCTTAAATTTTTCAATATAATTTATGTCCAGCAGAAAAATTGTTACAGACACGAACTCTTATATCGGGAAATGCACAATGAAAAAGCTCCCTTACTTTTCCAACAAAGTAATTGGAAAAAAAAAATCATCTGATTGACGTTTTTTTTTTTTGTTTCTTTTTGGATGGTACTATTCAACAACTAGGGCAGAAAATTTCTTGTTGGTTTCTCCTCTCTTTTGGATTTGGTAAGTAAATATTACATGCACGCACACACAAAGAAAGAGAGAACATTGTCACAAAAAAGTGTAATCTTTCAGTCCATACTTACCATAAATTTAAAATAAGGGAAGCATTACCATTAAAACCATGGGTTATTAGCTAAATTAAGAGTAGAAAAAAGAGTAAATAGTTTCCATTCTAATAATTGATGGTGAGCTCAATCAAAAAGAAAACAAACAATCAACTTCAACTAAACTTTAACCAACTCTATCAATTATTTGATTTTCACTTTCAAAGAACAGTGTTTGCATCTGAAGTCTGTCATATGACTTGACATGACAAGCCTCTGGATTTGGTTTCTATGCAGTCAATATCCCACGCACCAACTATCGTACAATTATGTAGAAAATCTTTCACCGATTAGCTGCCATTGCTAATAAATGAACATTAGTACCTCCATCTCATATAATTGCATGTTTTACCTTGTAAATCTTGCTATAGAGATAAGCTAGAAAGTATCACCTCAAGACATATATATTCTCAATCATACCAGGGAAGTTAAGAAGATCAGGATCTCCAATGAAAAAGTCAAACTTGTCTTTCTCTTTGTCAAAGACAAGGGTCTCATCTCCATTACTCCTCAATATTATGAAGTGAGGGACACTAATATATGGTGGGTCATTGATAGGATCAACAGAAATTGGAACACCCAATGAATTTACTCCATTCTTATTCTTGGCAGAAACTTGAATGGTATCTCCACCATAAAAATTTTCATTTCTGAGGAACCAAAAAAAAAAAAAAAACAAAGGCAAGTTATTGATAATAATACTTGAAAACACAAAAGCATTTACACTTTTTCATGAGAAAAATGTAATTTCCAAAATACAAGTTCTATGAAATTTATGGCATACAAATTCCTTGAAATTCAGCCACACTGTTAGTACAACTTAAGAATGCATTTACAACTCCTTCACATGGAGTTACTTTTTAGAAATAGTTGGACTGAGTAAAGATAATAAAAAAAATAGTCATAGAGAATTTAAAACTTCAAGAAGATGATGTATTATTTATGTGAGAAAAATGTTATGTCTTTTATACTGCCAAATGTCCTGATTAAGGAAAAATTTGCTGTGGAAGTAACTGTTTTTTCTTATTCTATGGTATTGGATGCTGAACAAATGTATAAAAATGATGTCAAACTTTACATTATGTTGCATCCACTTCCATAGAATAAGAAAAACACTTACTCCATAAGTATATAAGAATTTTTTCTGATAAAGCTGCAGTTCCTAGAATCAAGTTCATTTATACATATGGCACATGCATGATTAGATACTTTCCGTACCATGGAAACAAACAAAAATTTATCAAATAAAAAGCGCATTACTTCAATAAATTTAGACAGATAACATAACTATATAAAAAATACCCCAGATACTGAATTGACTGAAGCGCAAAATTAATTACTTCCACAGAGCCTTCTAGTAGTAAACTGCTTGCTGTTTCGTTTCCAGTATTAATGGCAAGTTCACTCCACATTGCTTGCCCAAATTGCATAACCATAGGAGACAGAAGTATACTTCCAGATAGTGCACTCAGATTGACAGAAATATTCTCCATTGGATTAGAGTAAGTTATCTCAAACCCAGCGAAACCACTGCAAGAAGGCACAGTAATATCATATAGAAAAGGAAAATTCAATTACTTAAACAATATTACCAAAATTCCTCAAAAATATTTTATAGATGCTGCGTTTACTTACCCAAATCTAGGGCTTATCAAATCTTCTGTTGCTTGCAGTTGACTTGGAACAGAAGCAAACTGAGGTGGGATATTGAGAACAGATATGTACACAGAAGCAGTAGCAACATTTCCATTTATATCAGATATAGTATACCAAAAAGAATCATTTCCATAATAATCTTTATAAGGAGTATAGCGAAAGATCCTTCCATTCTGTATAAGTGAACCATGATCTGACTGACAAAATATCACAGAGAAAGCGTCATTTATAGTATTCCAAAAGAATATGAAGACAAGGAAAGATGAAGGTAGTGGATAATGTAATGGAAATTATTATTAATTTAATTCATTAACAACTTCAAGCATATCTCTCTTTAAAATAATCTTTGTGCTGTAATGTTGAAACAGTTTGTTTGCCTTATTCGTTCTGCTGTAAATTTATTAATTAAATGCCGGAAGAAAATAAATCCTTCTTGGTTAACCACCCTCTCCCAAAAGTAAATGATAACCAAGGCCCTTTCTACTGGGAAAAGTTAGAAGCAACATAGAGTAACAGGAAAGAGAAGGCTAAGAGAAGGTTTTGAATTAAATACATATCTTACTTTTGAGAATTCAACTATACTTGCATTATCACCCGCAAAATAATCATTTGCTAAGACATCAACAGCGATGGATTGATCCTCCCAAATAGATATTGTATCATTGTTGGCTTTGGGAAAATATTCACCTGTAAGTCATTGAGGGGGAAAAAAATCCTTAGAACTTTTTCTTTATAAAATAGAATATAGTCATTATGACAATCCAACAATAGTCAGATATGAATTTGAAGCAAGTTTTTAGAATATACAAATGATTAAATTCCTGCGCTCACAAGTTCAAGCTTCAAAACATTGATATTTTTAATTAATTATCTGAAAATGGGTCAGATAATACAAGATATATAGACAACAACTATTTGAAAATATTGATTATGCCCTCTGCTTCTGACAAGGAGAAGATTAAATCGCAATCTTAAAAAGGAAGAGAGAGAAAAAGGGAGAAATTGACCTAATAAAAGAAGCAAAAGTCCCATTGACAACAATATATCTATACCAATCTAATCACGAAGCATATATCTGTAAGTTTTAACTATAATCAGCATGCTATTTGTTTGAACTTACTGCTGTACACATTGACACTGAAGGGACATGGCAAGAAGCGCTTGCCATCAAAGGAAGCACAAATCTCGTAAGTGCCAACATCTTTAGCCATATAACTGCAGCTGTATGACCCATCCTTATTATCCACAATGTCCCAAGTTGAAAATCCTGAACTATTAATTGAAGCAATCTCCAATTTCAACCTTGATTGTTGCGAGAGGACAGGGTTTAAAAACGAATCCATAAGCTGCACTACTATTTCATTTTTCGACAGCTTCGGCACCTTTGAAGAAAACTTCACAACCCTTGACAAGGAAATATTTACTTCACCTGCAGCAAGCAAAGAGCACATTCATGAGAAATGATAGCGATTCTATGAATCAGTAAGTATATGCAATCATTATCTGACAAACCAGAGTTAAATTTTGCAATAAAATGTAACAAACATATCCTACGGAAGTATTTTGTGCAGCTAAGGAGGGTTTACCATGGGATGAAGTGCAAATAAAAAACATGTATTTTATTCTTGACTATGATGACACTAACTCTTGTGAAATCAACCCCCCCCCCCTCCCTGGGGAAAAAAAAAATTCTTTCTTCTTTTTGAAAAAGATGAGGCACACAAATCATTTTGATATCATGTAATACAGTTTAGTACCTGCTTTTACCTCTTTTCTGAATGAATGACCCTCATTCAATAATATATTTCCACAATATACACGAATATCATAAAAGCCACCTTTTTCAGGTGTGTAATCCACTTGAAAAGCACTGGCCACTACAGAGCCCCCGTTCCCACTGGACTGAAACCAAGATGAGATGTTATTATAGTTCCAAGTAACTGTTCACCAAGAATTTATATTTCTATCCCTTACATTGTTACTCAGCTCTATTGAAGGTGACGGGGCAATTTGTATGTGACTGATACCATCATATCTCACTCCTGAAGCTGTTCTGCTCGCTGATACCAAAATGCACATAAAACAATCAAAAGATAATTATGAAATATATTCAGGAATATAATAAAAATTTGATTATTGAAAATACCATTATTGTTTAGCATAGGATATATGATTGGCGAAACACTGTACAAGTCATTTTCTCTTAAAATTTGTACTTTGAGTATCTCTGCTGCTGCAACAGGGGAGGGATATTGGTAGATGTCATTTAAATAAACAGAGAACCCTGCCTTCACCCCAGCTATTGAATCATTTAAACCGGATCCATTAACAACACTTTTCACCCCATCACAATAACCTATTCAGAAAGGAACATCAAACAGAAATCAATCGGAAAACAAGGATAAATAATAAAATGTATGTACTGAAATGATTATGTCAGGAGTAATAAATGATCATCAATAGGGAATCTATAAAATACAGCAATAAACCAAAGGCCCAAAAGGAAGAGGCAGAGTACTGGAGTGATGTCACAAAACCAATAAAATTTCCGAGACTTGGCATGAAATTTTACCTACGAAAACAGTATAAACATATGGCATATTGGAAATGCTTTTATTATGCTTAGTATCATATATTGTTAACATGAAGTTCCCTGGTTCCCAATTGCTAAAAGAAAACAACTGAATTCCAGCATCCACTTCCTCAAAATGAAGATCTGCTACTGGTATTGACAAGTTTGTATCTCTTTCAACAACTTCAGCATCAAATGGATACAGTCCAGAAACCAGATTTCCAAATTGATCTAACTGATGTATAAAGATTTCCATCTTGGAAGCCAACTGCCATGCATGTGGCTTGAAGTTCCATTTGGCCATACAGTTAGAGACATCTATAGCTCCTGGTATTTGAGAGAGAGAGAGTGAGAGAGAGAGAGAGAGAGAGAGAAAAGTCAAGCTATTGCAGGTAGAAGTAAAGATATGACATATAGAAGTAACAAAGACAAAATAAACGCCACATACGAAATTCTAAGCAATTCAATTCAACACAATGGACTGAAAGATGCCCATCACTCTATTTTTGTATCAAGAATGTAATAAAAACTTTAAATTACTACTGGTTTCTCCCATTGTATAAAGAACACATATTTGACAACCAAGCAGATATAAACTAATTATTGAAACAAAAGCACACAACCTGGATTCACCTTCAAAGGTAATGGAGAACCCTTCAAGGTTTGATTTCCTCCTTCTATTTGCAAGGAGAAGTTTCCAGCTTTTGTCATAATAAACTCAATGATTATATAATCAAACTCATTCCATCCCATGTTGGAGATATCTGGCACACTTGCAGCAGAACCATTTTCATGTAGCACAGACAACTTAAAATCAGGCAAATAGGATACTTCAGTCGTCTTAGAGATACTGTTCCCAAATGCATCTTTAAGGAGTATCATAATTGTAGCTTTCGCACCAGCTTCAAACTCATATTTGAGGCCCTTCCATGAAGCAACACACACAGATGGGTACATGTTCCCTTCAATCAGACAACAGCATCTAGTATTAACACCTTACTTAGAAGGGATTAAAACCAAAGTAACGTACATTTATAACAAATGAAGTTTGAATTAAACCTGGCTCAACTTGGAAATGCAACGATGAATCATAAACTTGATAACGGTCCTCATTGATGAGCACATTGAATAATCCAACCCTGATGGGGGTGAAGGAAATGCTCCAATCATTTGGATCTCCTTCGAAATTCGACAACACCGTAGATACATAGGAACTGTTCCCTGCCTTTCCATTCACAGTGAGCGTGGGATCAAAAGCATTTTTATCAATCTTATCAGCATTCTCAAGCACTTTGACCTTAATGGCTGCTGTATCACCGGCCCGGAATGTGCCCTTATCATCCCACCAACTGAAAGCGAATAGGGGCAATTGTGATCTATCTGCTACAAGTCAAAAAAACGAAAAAAATTGGTAAAGATTGTGCAAAAGTTCCTTTTTTTTTGTTTTTGTTTTTTCAAGCAAAGATGAAAGAATGCTGCTTTTTGCTAACCTGATGCTGGAGATTCAGAACAAGATACTGAAAAGAAAGAGAAAGCAGAGAGTGAAATGACAATGAGTCTGCCCGTCAGCACCTCCATTTTTGTGAGAATCTGAGAACATAGTGTAGAGGTTATGTCCCTATGAAAGGGGCAGTTCATGAAGGACAAAGTTTGAGCGGTTGATGGCAGTTTAAAAGCAGTTAGCTCTTGAAGCGGTTATTGATTATTAGTTTGGAACTTTGGCATAACACTCAAAGATGAATCTAAAAACTAGGTTACGGTATCGGTATTCAGTAAAAAAATTGGATACTTGAGTAATTCTCAAAATCTACATATAAACGTTGCATGAATACACTTTGAAAAATAGAAGATAATAACTGTGCTGAGCAATTGCATGTAAATTTGTAAAAAAAAAATAATGATATTACACAAATATATAGATAATTTTTTTTAAAGAAATAAGAATATTTTTTAATCAGTTTTTACGTCAATCAAGTTTAATTTTCTTTCTGAATTTTAAGGGTAAAGTATTTACTTTTTTTCGCGTCGCTTCAATTGATTGATTAAGTTGCATTTTTTTTTTTTGGTTTCACAAAAATTACCTTACATTCTTCTCAGATTATTTCATAAAGAAAATTAAATACATAAAAACAGGCTCAAGAATAGGGTATATTGGAATGTTAGACAACGATCAACATATGTGCTTTATACAATTTGCAATATATACATACAGGGGACTGCTACGCGAAAAAGAAGATTTCTCCCAAATCTGAACTTGTTAATAAAAGCAAAGCCAGAAACAACAATGACATTGAAGCCAGAAACAGCCCAAAATGGTGCTTCGAGAATTAAAGTAGATGTTGTTCAAGCACTTGGAATCATGAATCAACTTCATCTTCATAGCCCTTTAACTGAACAGCAACAATGGACTCACATTTCAAATAAACGAAGAATGGGTGAATAAAGCAAAACTAGTAAACCTAAAAATAGAAAATCACAACTAGCTAACGCCTAGCGGTGTGCATGTACATAGACAGTCATAAAATTGTAAGCTAAACTCCAAGGCGGAAAATACGTATACATTGAGAGGAGTTATACTTGAAGGTTTATTCTGAACATATAGTGAAATAACATGTATTTGTATTTTAGTCAAGTCCAACACCAGTGTATTAGTATTGGTTGCTTACAAAAATGAGTATTAAAGGGGTCAAGATGCTAAAAGGATACAAAATCACCCCATGTTGGACTGCAAAATGTGGATAGTGATTTCCATGATAGAGCATAACTCTTGATCACTCATTTCAAGAAATTCTGTTCTTATATTTAAGAGGTGACTTAAATGTTTTGGATCAGGTAAATCACCCAAAAGACTAGGTGTTGCACATGTATAATGAGGAAGCCATTAAAAATTTAAGACCAAAATACATATGGTATCACCAATGAAGCAATGCATTGGGTAGACGTATACATTTTTCAGAGTCACTGCGTCCAACTGAGCAGATGTTTTTCGTTGTTCATATTGCAAACCATGAAGAGCAACACTTGGTTGATTTATTAAATAATCACATGACTAAAGTTTGAACAAATGCAGCAAATTAGTCATGCTGAACAAGAATTCAGTACTGATCCTAAAACTTGAATTTGACAGTTAAAATCAAGTCCACTTTTTTACGACTTTGGGGGCGCGGACACCCACCCCAACTTTCAATATAGTTCCACCCCTGCTCACGCCACTATACTAACAATGTCTGCATTTGTAAGCACCTTCTTTGTAATTATATCCAACATTTTGAGATCTCAAGTCTCACCTTTACAATATCACCAGCAATACAGGGAATGTTAGCAACTTTTCCTTTGTAGCAACTTGTAATTTCTATAGTTGCTTTATCACTTTGAACTTCACAAAGTGGCTGAAATTCTTCAATTTAATCCCCCTGCCAATATGACATAATAAATTGTTCAGATGATTAATTTACAAAGTGACTATGTCAAATGGAATACAGTAATGCCACTGACAACCTTTTTTTTAAATGAAAAATGGTAGTAAGGATAGGTTATTATAAAATTACTGGTTAGGTACCAGTGGCATGCTTAGGATCCTAGAAGAGTAGGCAAAGGCCCACCTCAAGGATTACCTTAAAGGATTTTTAATCTCTAAAAAGAAGCTATTCAATTAGCTCCTAGGCGCTAGGGAATCTCTTTGAGAGAGATGGCCACTAAGTAGAACTACTAGTCAAAGAAAAATTTGAACCCTTACACATGGAAATGTGCAGTTTTACTCAAATCTCTTCAAATAATAGAACCAACCCACGTTAGCTTTGCAAGAAACCAGATGGTTGACTGTTCATCAGATTAACAGCCTGCAGAGCCAGTTGTCAATAGGAGCTAGAGCAACAATATGAACTTTTTGAAAGTTAACACGAACCTACAAAGTATGTAGCATATAGTGGAAAAAAGAGAATTCTGTCCAGTCTTGAACTCTTATTATAAACACCAGTAAGGAATTCACTCAACTATTGAACATACCATTTGAGAAGTTCACATTCTGTAATACCTCCACCAGTTTGTGCCAATGGCACATCAAGTATCTCGCCCGCAGGAAGGTCTGCCCCAAGTCGGGTAGAAAAGCAAATGTCTCTTCACATGCAGAAAATTGAACAACAAAGGGGAAGTTTAATAGACGTGAAACAGTCAAACTTATCACAAATCCACATACAATGACTCTCGAAGATTATCATACTTGTATATAACTGAATCGCCCACCACCACCACAACAACAACACAAGATCATCTATTAAAGAATGAAATCGACGTGACAATTGATCAAACAAATGACTCTAACGCTATAGCATATCAAAGCACAGATCTTTAGCAGTTAAAACAACTTGGGCTCATTTACCTAGGTGATGAAGCTCATTATTAAGAACAATAACTCCAAGGGCTCACATCCATATGATCTTTATTCCTTAGCTTTGACGCCAGAGCAGTGGTAGGAGAGGAACACACCGAAGAAGAGAACCTCTCAAGGCAGAGGAGCTGCCATATCCGGCTTCCCAGCATCCTTCTCAATGCATATGATCTCTTATCACTTGTCTTCTGTTTGTTATCTGAACAAGAAGAGAAATCCATTGTCATACTCTTTAACAGAACACAGCAAAAGGATGTCGCTCTGTGTTCTGTCAGTTATCTGCTAATTTTTATCATAAGTTGTCACTTGCAGAGTCTCTAAGTTACATGTCAGTTTGGTTAGGTCCAAATCTTTGATATCTGGTTCTTTGACTAATTGAAAAAACCACTAGTTGACATTTTGTTCTGGGCTACTTCAAATTTCAAAACTTGAGCAGAGTCTCTATGGCCCTATTCATCCGAGCATCTGAGGTGAAGCTGGGTAAGATCATGGTCCATATGATTATTTCTTTTATTATTAGATGAGCACAAGTACATTGCCCCCTGAAGCTCTGAATTCTGATTGAGGCTTGGGATTGTGGCCCAAATTTCACCTATCAGTGATTTTTGTGTGCCTCTCCCTCCGCCTTTTCTCTCTCTTTGCCCTCAAGAATACCCTCATTTCACATCATTTCTCGTACATTGATCAAAATATGTGTACTTGCAGATTCATTGTGTTCTGTCTTTTTTTCTTTTAAAAAAATTTCAATTTGTGGTTCAATAGTAAATGTCCTCTTGTCCCTTTCACCCAAAAGCTTGAATAAATTAAAATTTAAGTTCTGGTTTCTTCTGATTGTGTTTTCTCATGGAAGCCTTTGGAAACTCTTCAGGTTTATGTCAAGTCGCTGAGTCGCTCACATGCTCCTGCACCCCGGGAACCCATCCTTCACACGATTAGTTGCACACTTTCTATCAAATAAACCGTGCTTATCCTCTCCTTTTTTTTTTCTTCCTTATTTTCAACTTTGCATTTTTAGATGAATTTGGTCACTTGCCTAACTCTTGAAATGCATTTTCATCACGATCGAGATCGAGCTGCTTACAGCCAAAACATTCCTTGTTTTTTTATCATCATATAATAATTATAAATATGAAGAACTAACTAAAAGTTAGAAGTTTTTGTCTCAAGCAAAGCTAGAAATGGGGAAGAGGGAATATATAATATATACAAACTCACTTATTCGCTTGAAAAATTATTTAAACCGAGAAAGACATATGGCACATGGTCGTAGTGAATTATCTTTTGTAATTTATACTTGAGAGATTAAAATCAGCTTTAAAAGAAAATTGGATGCATAAATTGACTAATTGACTTTGAATAATTTTATGCTTAGAAATGGTTTTTTTTTTTTGTGCAGATTAGAAATGTATTAAATGATGGTGGAGGGCAAGTTATGAGTATATGTAAATAAATAAATTTTACAAAATATACCAATCAATTCAAAGTTCTTATCACATAAATTATATAAATAAAATTTCATATTAATTTAAAATTATTTTGTACTATAATAATATGTCTAAAGATTAAAGTAATATATACTTTTCAAATATAAAAAAATATAAACTATTTAATTACATTTTTATTGATGTTTAATTTTTTTAAAATTTGACAAAAATGATTAACATGATTTGTAAGTTTAATTCAATAATTAGATCGATAAAAATTACATTATATTAAAAGTTATTGAATAGTGTAAGTGATAAATGTAAATTGATTTCTATTGATATATATATATATATATATATATAGCGCGCAAAATCATGTTTCGTCCCAAATCGGTAGTTGGTTCTATCATTTTTGGATGAGTCATGACTTCATTGGTAACGTAAGTTTAAAGTAATGGTACTTGACTGCAGTTGTTAGGAGACATTTTGCACATATATTATTAATATGTAGACGCTTCTATATGTCCTTTAGTGATTGAAACTGAGGAGCAATGCTCCCAAGTGATATGACTATTTTATACAGATTATATATGTTGTGTTGGCATATTTACTCGTCTAGTTTATTATTAATTGTTGGGAAAATTTGGGGAGCTCCTGTGTTTAAGGAGGGACTCTATCCAAATTTTCTTTAAAATGCATGTATTGTAAATCAGTTGCGTAAGTTATGTAGCATTGCATTAGAGTTAAATAACGCTTCATAATCAATTATATTCCTTATCTGTATCCGGTCACATCTTGAAAATTTGGGTACATATGGCTATTCTATTCGTGCATTTTATGTTTACTTGATACATTTACATTACTATAGCATACCTTTATGTGAAAATCAAACACTTCTAATTAAAACTCACACACAAGTTACCCCAGTTTAACGTAGAAAGTAGAAACCACTTCTAACAATAAAACCCTTTTTTTTTCTATGTGCGTCACTTTCCAGCATCGTAGCATTCGTTATTGCTAATTTACAATATGTTTACAATTAAGAAACAACATTCTTGATGTATTAATTAACCACTAGTAATCAGAGCTCAACAAAAACCTAGCATTAATCTTACAGTTTTATGTCAAGCTTTTGTATCGCCGTATATGCGTGCAACAAGTAATCATAATCGAGCAAATTAACTAAACAAATTAATTGTCATGCTTAGGAGAGAGAAATTCGAACTTGGTTTCTCACTTTTGATGAGAAGTACTTTTCAACTATTGCTTAAGTGACTTAGCGTTCTAATTTCTCAATATATCATTACTCAAGATACAGCCTCTCTTCTCAACTGAATTTCATCATGACACCTAGGCACATAAATAGTAATGTGTTATTATGCCCAAGAGTTTTAGCTTAAATAGCATGAAATCTCCTTGAAAATTAATTGATCTCGGGTTTAAATTCCACCAAAAGCGTTTTAATTTGTAATGCGTTATTGAAGTCATATAGTATTTTTAATATATATATACAGTGTGATAGATTTGAATTAATTTGTGTGCAATTTACTTAACACACACAATATCAGAATATGTCACACATTACATTACTCAAACAGTGCGCAGGTATGCCTTCAAAAGATCATAGTAATTAATTATTTATTATGGTTGTGGGTAGACATAGGGTGCAGCCGTGGTCAAAAGGTACATGGCATTAATTCCAATCATCTTTTGACTCAACAATCCTCCTGTAGTTTTATGGCACCGGAAGAGGATAAGAGACCGAACAATGTGGATGATCTATTTGAAGGATATTATATTCCCTCCACTATGTTTTCCCATCTTAGAGTTACTAACTTCGTAGCTTGTTTAACAAATAATTATAAGTATTTTGACTTAGCAGAACAAAGATGGAATTAGTGATATATCTAATAGTAAATGTCATCATGGACCCTCACTAGAGATTATTACCACAAGATCCTCAAAACCTCTTTTTGGGGTTTGGCTCTTTTGACTTGTGCTGCTAGCTATTGTTGGTGTTAATGTAAATAAAGTAGAATTATATATACATGGTATTTTTTTAATCAGAATCTCATTTTGCTCATAGTTAATGAAAAATTTTTATACTATAATTTAAATATGTATTAATACATCATTAAAAAAATTAACTTTTCGAAAATAATTATTATCATAATCAAATTCTTTAAATAAAATATCAATAAATGGTTAAATAATTGTATAAAAAATTTTACACTTTACACTAATAGTAGATAAAAAAAAATAAATCTTTTTATTATAGTATTTCTATCGAATTGAAAGTGTTATTGACTATTAAATAATTAGTATATGAATCTCAATACAAAATTTAATAATTAAAAGGGCATGCAGTACTAGTAATAAAAGTAAAGTATCATAATCAATTTCATATATATATTAGCTCTAAAGCGTTTAATCTCTTTACTTAGAAAGCTATCAAACATTTGTTACATAGGCTCATATATGGTCTATACCATGAATATATATATGATTCACTTTTCAAACGAAACCACAACAAGAAGACAATACAAAAAAGCAATCAACTAGCAAGTGGAGCATGGACAGGTAGCGTCTATATGTAAATGTCAACTATGGTGCTAGCAACTAGTGGATTAATATCTTAATCTTTAGACTGAGATAATGGGATAGGCCCATACATAATGTAAGTGGTTACAGGTGAGATAGATATATCTCTCTTTACCAAATCCTGAAGCGATTCAATTCAACTGTGAAGTGATAGAAGAAACGTGCACTCCTTGTCACCCATGGCAGAAAAGAAAGCAGAAAGGTGTTGGTTGTTGGAATTTTTCGATACAAGGCCTCAGAATTTGGGACCAAAGGGCATCACATTCAGTACAACTATATATTCAAAAACCATGAGGGATGTGACACTTGGATACGCTATCGTTCCTTCCTAACAACCAGTGCATAATAAATTTTAACAGCAGATTGGCTTGGGAAGGTATAAAATCCCATCTTAATTTGATATTACAGAGAAAAGTTGACAGAGATGCAAATTTGTCGACAAGATTATTTGATGTGGGGATCGTACTTGTTGATGAGGATGATATGATTCCCCTGGGCATTTGGTGCAACTAGACTGCACATGCATGGTTCCATGTAAGTGTGACAACTAGATATTACAGTTTGTAATATGTCATCCGGCATATGTACAGTGATATCAAAGCACATAATAACACACCACACAAAAGAGAAAGAATAGAGAGAGAGATTATATGCAGGAATTCACCATGAAAAAAACACGAGGCATACTCAAACCCTAAGTCGGATACACCTAATCTTAATTACCTTATCCTTGAACGTAACAAGTTTAGGAGCAATATAATATATTTAAAGGAATTACTCAGAATGGTGTAGTTTAGTAATTAACAAATTAGAATTCTAATAAAACAAACTTTATCTGTAATGTCATGAGTTCAAATTGAAAACATGCACTTTGTAGAGAGAGATAATTTCAGTACCTCAAATGAATTGAAGTTACATCCCATAAAAATCTAATATATTAAAAGAATTATAATAAAAGATTGGTCTAGAGAGATATATTTGTCAACAAAAATCATAAGATCAAAATTTAGACTGAATAATTCTACTACTTCAATATTTGGTTCTGATTTATAAATATCATGAATTATAACTTGGTTCTCTTTTATAATTTTCCCTATATTTAAAGAGTTCCTCTATATGGAGTGGGTTTTCTTTCTTTTTTTAATAAAATTAAAGACATGATACCTGAGTGTCTTTGGGTGGTTAGGTAAGTAGAAATTTGAATAGAAATCTTAAATTTAAATGGTAATCACGCGACTTCTTAATATACCAAGATATAAGATCAAGAAGATGCACAATGTGAACTACATTTATAAAGGAGAGTCTACAAAGATCCTACTACCTAGCACGGGAAGTAAAAGAAGTAAAGAACTCACATAAAAAAAAATTAGTTCGGAAAAATGGGAAGGCATGAACCAAAGGGGATAAAAATTAGTGTTTCTAGCTAGAAGGTAAAAATCTTAATTGGCGCAATGATGACCAGCACTTTTTTGGGTGGTAACGGGTAACACTGAATCAAAGAGTTGTTAGGGTCCTAAAGGGGGTTAATGGTCTAAAAGGAACCTCCAATTCCGCGTTCATGAAGTTTGAAATTACATTTGCACGCCTAACTACAAGCCAAGTCATTACCAATATATAGTCACAGAGTGAAAATGATGCATACATGGCTAGCCATGTAGCTTATAATTATGTCATGCTTCGGTTATATATCAAGGAAAATGCTACATAGTAAGAATTTTTTAGGGAACCATATATGCTAGTTGACTTTTGGATAAATAAATAATTTTTACTACTTTATTCCATCATATAATTATCTTTAAATTTAGAAGAAATTTATTAAAAAATCTGATTTTTTTCTGCTACGAATTATTACTTTATATATCAAAACAGGAATTATTTCGGTATTTATTTTTGTTTTTTATTACTACTTTAACCTGTGAATTTCAAACATTCATTGAAAATACAGCAATCAATAAATATTCAACAAGTTATCTAAAATATTCATATTTATTGGGGGCAAAAAATTAAAATTGAATGCCGTGACAACTCCCTCTCGGGTTACAAATTTACAATGGCTTCACTGTGTAAAACCACCTTGACCTGTCGAATTGAATATAAAGGGAATGCTCGCTGTGTGAGATATGTAGGCAGGCACGCACGCGTTTGAGAGGCTGTTTATGCAATTGAACAAAGATAAACAACAACAATAAATCAGGCATGATAAATGGGGACGAGACGTGGAGATGGGGACAAAGAGCTTGAAGATATAACAAATTCAACGAAGTCTTGGGTGGTATGATAAATCATTTATCCGGTCGTGACAAAAGATAGCTGTAGGAATCCAATTAAGGAGTAGTAGTGTGTTTAGAAGTTGAAATGAAAACATTTTGATAGATTTTTTGTGATATCTAATACATAATAATAACTTAGCTTTGTGTCAATTAACTAATTGTTGAATATAATAAATCTCTTGATTAAATTTTATGACAGGTTACATAATTTATATTATTTTACATATTAACAAATTCGAGTAACTCTGATATATTTCTCGAATGTGGGTACGTAAGGCACTTCCAAATACCAAAAGACTTAGTTCAATGTATTTACTTAAAGTGAACACCAGGCATATCTAGTGAATCAAAATAATGAACGCGTACTATAATAACCAATTCACATAGCAAATTATACACACGTCGACTTAAACTGGTCAAGATTTCTCACGAAAGACTCACTAGCTGACATCATTATATGTAATATCACAGGTTGAGAGAGTATTAGGAATAGCAAGTAAATCAGACCAGTATAAACAATCGAGAGAATATTTCAATCAAATGTTTAATATGCTCTACAAGCATATACTTCTATTATATAAAATTATGCCTATTAAAGTACACGTAGGAGCCACTTACAAAACATGGCAAATATCAGCAGGGACACATGAGTAAGATGTTTTGAAGCTAGTCTCTTATCATAGTCTCGAGAGGACGTCTTTTTTATTCTTTTCTGGGTAGGTACTCATCTCGCAGATATTAGTATCGGGCTACTCGAAAAGATTAAACTTATAAATGTTCTTACGCATGAAACTATATTTTAATAGTCTCCTGTCCTCTTAAATTCAGACACTCTCGCTTTATTATAAGATATTCAAAAGTATTTAGTTTTGTAAATATAGATTATTACCGAAGTTTTTCTGAGATCAAAATCATAATAAATAAAAAATATTTTATATTATTGTATATTTTTTAAATTATAATATAATTTAAGGTTTTTATAAATATCATTTTCTTGTCTTCTATATAATATCTATTATATGAAATATATAGCAATTTATGTATGTAATTTTATAATAAAACGGTTCTAATCTATCTAATCCTTTAATAAGATTATTATATCAATATACACATACTTAATCAAATCTTATACAATACTAATAATAAATTCTTATGGTCTCGATTCAACCTTACTACTAAGTCACTCTACTATCCCCATCTGGTACTGATAATCTTTCTTTCACATACATACATCCATAAACTAGTGTCTATTTATAACATATGACTGTAGATGACATCTATCTCAATTACAACTAAACACTTTTGATTAAAAATTAATCATTTAAATACTATATAAGTTAATAAAAAATAAATACAGTCTAAATACTTACGTATGACTGGCATAAGTTATGATTCGATGAATTAATATATCATAGAGACGAAGTATGCAAACATGATTGAATTAGAAACCGAAAAGCGAACGAGAGGATTGGCTTGAATAGGAACACGTGAAAAGAGAAATAGTAATCTTGAAAACAATCGGTCATTTAGCTACAACACAAAATATAACGTTCGACCGCGGCAACATCTGCTCCAATAGCGGCTTACAGCATAGTTTCTACGGCGTCACTTAAAGAACACAATTAATAGCTTCTTTCGTTATTTCAAACGGTGAAGATTAATCTTTCCTGGATAAGTTAGAGCCAGGAGATGTTTTTCATTACGGGGCAATTGTATAAAGTGATTGCTCTAAATTGCGCTCTTATTCTTATTTTATTGTGGAATAGTGCCAAAATGTAAGCACACAAAGAGAAAGTTTTTCACGTGCATAATTACAATACATATATATACACACGTTTAAATAGTCACTTGATAAGTACGACTTTAATACAATACTGGATCAGCAACTAGTCATCGCACATTCTGCAGAATGCATCTTATAATATCCTATAATTCATGAGCAAAAGATCAAAACGGTGGAAAAGGCTACATTTCTTTAGGAGCAACATTCAATACAGGAATATTGGTGTGATATAATTTAAAATTGTATGTAATTTTCTCATTATCGCTTTCCTTGGTAAAACCATACACATAGAGTTTTGAGATAATTTCTATTTATGAGGTGTTTCGAGTATACACCACTCAGGTGTTAGAAATTATCTTGAACTCAACACTATCTTGGCGGATTGGAACAGAATAATGGGACATACACTGATAAAAGCCTTTTGTAGACTATTTTTCCTTATGGTACATGGCTTGAACTTCATGCTTGCATAGGCTACGTACATACCGGTACTTATCTGGTTCGAGGAGATGGTAGTGTTTTTATATCAGTAGCTCTTGGAGATCATCTCTCGTTGGGATGTACATCTGTTGTCCATTCCTCTGCTAAACAGAGTTACATATACGTAAGCTTTACTTAGTCACATTTTGAAAAGAGACCAGCAATGCTGGACGAGTTAGCGCAGAACCCTTCATAAATCAAACCCACAACCTGTGCAAAGACGGTATATCATCAGGTGAGCAAAAAAGGGATCTCTCACTTTCTTATCCTACCAGCACGGCAACATTGTATTAGTTCGTTGTTTCCCCCCGTCTCCATCTACATAGGTCCGCTCTGACGCTCTTTGTGCACTATGAGCTCTCGAGGAGGTTAGTTTTTGTGGAGACATAGAAGGATTCGTACCCAATACTCCCTCTGTATGGCTGATTGTCATACAAGTAGAGATCTGCCAATACATACACCACGAGGATACCAACACAGTTGCAAGCAACTTGACAACCAAGAGAATAGATGTCTCTAGCGGAGGGTGAGAATTCATGGGCAATTACTCAATAGCAATATGCAACATATAAAAATTCAAATACTTTATTTCCCTTTGGGATTCTAAGGCTTGTGGCTTGCAGTTTCCTTTTGAGCATTATCAGCACACTTTTCATACCCTTCAGAATCAGCAAGCAGGTTCAGATGGTACGAGAATAATCAGACTTCTTGGTGCTCTGCATAACAACAGCTATATAAGGAAGAGGACAGGCATAGTGTCTTAATGGCCACAAGGTAACACACTCTCGCCCGCAAATCCTGACTTCGAGGTTGAGAACGAATAACGGATATCTAAGTGTATACAAAGTTGCAAAGCCCAGATCATGGGATAGCTTTTTACCACTTATTCTCGTCCACTGACTGCATATAACTATGTCTCCACAATGGTATACAAATATACCTTGTTTATGAGCACACTAGAAGCGAGTATCACTAGAGACCTCGTTTTGAACTTAGAATGACAATTCTGATGTGACATCATGGGACTCGCTGAAATTCATATCCTGCCCTCTTAACTGTATAGCAGGTAAAGGCTTAGGAGCGAAAGCGTTAAAGGGAGATGAGCAAGAGACAATAGTGGATGCCTCACTAAGACAGCCCAATAGTACGTACTCTGGATCTGGCTACCGTCAGGAGAGACATACTATTATTTTGAGAGTCTTACGGGATGCAAATAGGAAGGGCTTATGAAGGATGCAAGACTTCTTCGATGGAGCTGGTAGGTAGGACTTTTGCCGCAAGTCGGGCCAATACTTAGTCAACGGGAGAACGTGTACTTCACGTCTATTGAGGTAACTAGTCTCACCGTTGGCGAATAGACCGGATCAGTGTCCCCGAGGCTCTTCAGGGTGGACAGCGAGGATACACCTCCTCTCTGGTCCTTCCTCACATTTTTAATTACGCCGAAGATTATATTTCATAGTATAAGATCGCGTAGCATATCCCAGCTCACGACTATATGAAGTCTTCTTTGTGGTTGCGCGACTCGGCCACAAGATCTTTTGAGGACCTTTGGCACTTTGATAGATGCATTGTAGTCCTCTCAATTCAAAATATCCCGGACTAATAACACAAAGGGGAGCGTTAACAGTCCCTTCCAAGTATAGTTAGGTCCACCGCTTCCACACCATTCGAGAGCATCGCCAGAGCTAGTGATTACTTATGAACACCCTCTAACGTTTAGCATATCTATTTTACAGTAGCAAAGAAGGCCAGCAAACTTTGCACATCTAGATCCGTGGTTGCAACTTACTCACTTCACAATAATTTGTGTATGACTCACATTTCACCCATAACGTTCCACTTTATGGACGCTTATGTAAACCTTCACCTCGGCGATACAAAACCTCGGAATATGGGAATTATAGTTGTCTGGACTTTTTGTTGCGCTTCAATTGTGCTCAGACACTCACACTGTCACTTTTACTTGCTTTTCTTCTGATACACATACCGTTCTTACAAAAACGGGAAAAGATTACCAACCAAACATGAGCTAAGGAAGGCACTACATGCGAGTCCCCAAGGAGTCATTATCTGTGCCGTTATTAATATCTCGTCCCCTGTCACAAAATTTAACTACTAGTAATGCTACAGCTACACTAGGCAAAGAATGGGGTATGCTGATCAGGTTTTCTATACAGAGTTGTCTAGCTGTTTGCTTGGAGTGGTGGTGGTACGAGTTCATGACGATTCTAGCAGGTTACCTTCACAACCCTCGCGTTGCTCTAGCCACGGCGGGGATAGCAATACAAACCACCTCTCTTATGTACACTCTGCCGATGGCACTCAGTGCATCGGTTTCAACGAGGGTAGGCAACGAACTAGGGGCGGGCCAACCCGAAAGGGCAAGCTTGTCAACGTTGGTAGCCATAGGACTGTCACTTGCAAGCTCAATGTTGGGATTGTTATGGACCACATTAGGGAGGGAGACATGGGGGAGGGTGTTCACAAGTGACAGGATGAAGGTCGATCTTGGGCACAGATCTCTCACGGAAAGAATGATTACCACACATTCACTTGGGACTATGCTGAAGCAGGGTAGCAAAGTTGGTATCCGCCAAACACTGAGTCGTGCGATATCACGCAGAGGAAGTCTAGAGAACATTCTGGGGTAGAGGTGAGGGTAATATTGATGGGTTAAGACTATTTGTACCCTCGTTTTAATGACTCAAGGTAGGGTCGGATGATTTAGTCACCATCTTTGGCGTTGCCATTACTTTTGAGGTGCTTTCGGATTCGTGGGCTGGCAATTCTAGTGGGTGTTTAGCGTTGGGGGTCCCTGTTATAGGGTCTGCTTTGAGCAGCGCAATAGGGATCGTCTTGTGTGGGTCTACAACTTCTATAATCTTGTGATATAGTTCCATATACTATGATATGTGAGACCAGTGTTGTCGTCGAGTATCAAGGACCAGAGCACTTGCTGGGATAATATTGAGTTTCATGCGTGACTAACCTGATTGGTACTCACAATGCTCATTAGACCTCCAAACAGTCAAAATGTGTAACGAAGGGTGTTTAATAGTATGTTGTTTTCAAAAAGAACACTCCTTGGAAAAAGGTTGGGCTATATGTCTTTATCACCGGAGGATTAGGGGTGGAGGAAATTATCACAGCCACGGAAATGACTCACGTTGGCTTGGGATGGGCAACACAAGCCAAATTTAGCAAAGTGAGCTACCAAAAACTAGACGTATATGACTTGTGTATATATGTATATGTATGGGTAGTTGGTGCATTGTGGAAATGTACGGTGCAATTGAATGTCCATAACAACTTGACTGATAAATATCATGATGTATCAATTGTAGATTTAAGTTATTCGCGCATTGCGTTGGCTGTCATAGCAAGGTTGAGGGATAACCTCTCGGTTAGGCTAGTTCATGGGTGACCATTACTTTTATACGATATCAGTCCTGTTCAGAACTAGTAGGGGTGGTTAGAAATTTATATTAAATGAATAATTATCTAAACTAGGAATTATTCTGGAGCACATATCAATCAGATTCATCATCGTCCATATCTTAATTACATAAACGCTGATGTAACACAATCCGATGTCCAACTTATCATAAACCTATTATGGGTGGTTAAATCATCGGAGATAAGAGTATTTATATACAGGGTAGCAATTAAATATACTGGGGCGTAAATTAAAATATGGAAGGGAGAGATAAAACATATGTCACAATACACAAGAAGTTAAAAAAACATTCAAATGGATGATGTGTCACCCAGGCCAAATACAATAGAGTATAAAAATCAAAAGGTAACTGATCTTTATGAGGAAGCCCTATATGTTTTTAATACAACACTACTTTCGTATTGTCGCAAAATATATTTCTCATAACGAATATTTTATAGAGAAGAAGTGTAAATATGGACTGAATCACAAAATTATTTTGATAAAGTAGGTGAGACTTATAGTTGGATCAAACGTACATAGAGTATTTTACTATGGGATTACATTTTCGATGTCACGAGATAAATTATAAAGACTATTACATGTTAATTAGGACGTAGTAGCATCAGATGCTTAGTATTAAAGTAATAATCATCTAGAAATTATATATAGCTATGTTATACCTAATAATATCAATATATACATTGCTAGGTTATATGCCTCACTGATGTGTACTCGTGTGGGCGTAGTCCACCTTTACTAAAATTTACAAAGTTGTTAACTTAAAGTTAAACTTGACCTCTAATACTATGGTCTAAAAAATCATTGTAAAGGATTTCTCTGTATTTAAATAGTTAAGCTCAATAAGAGGTGAATACAGATCTTAAAAGTAATCTCGAAGACTGAGACTAGCTTCTGTCCTTATTAAGATAGGATATTACACAATCAACATAGTTTGAAATATTGACACAACAGTCGTCAAGTAGTTTGCTTTTACAGTTTGTGTGTATTCCAACACTATAGGTAAAAAGACGGCGTTGCTCGTTGAGACAATCGAGAACACGACCAGATTTAGAAGTCATTGACTTTCGGATTGCCAGGGGAGAGCTCATTTCCGATGTTAAAACTGCACGCATTATATATGGTAGTTGTTTATATGTCATTTGTGAGGATTGCATTGTTAGTTTGAGAACTTGAAATGCATATAGTAGGCCGAGAAAAGCTAAAGAACAAGCATGGTGATAAAAGGAAACAATGGTAAGAGGAACTCTATTTGTATATAAGAGAACTTTAATTCCTCATTTTGATTATGTTTCCATGTTTATCATGTATATATATTAAGCAACTTCATAGGTTGATAGTTTTTGCAACACTGTGACATTGTGTCTACTACACAATTGACCCAAAAAACCAGGTGGGAGCAAAATGGAAGGATTCACAAGCAGGAAAGTTGAAGAACTTCCTAAGCAAAATATAGGGATTGATTTAGTTGGCGCTCATAGTAAAGCTCTAGGTCAATTCTCACGGTTGATAATCCAGTGAACAACTCTAATCCAACAGCTGAGGGGAATCCAATCAAATGGTGAAACTTGCACATGCACAGTACGAACAGTTGCCAAATAATCTCCAGAAAAGCATGGGAAGAGAGAGAAGGAATGGTTCAAGATAAGAAAGAGGAAAAGGAAGCATTGCAAAGAGTTTACTGGTCTTAATTTGACACTGCCAAAGGGGAGCCTGTTCCAGTCATAAATCTTGGCACAGTCCATTCCAATACTTCAGATTGGCCAGTAATATTGGATTGGCTTGGGTTTGCCTACATCAATATCAACCAATATTGAGATGATTCATACTATATTAATAGCTGCTCCATTGCGAGTTTTAGAACAAATCTCTTTATAATCATCTGTATTTGTCTTTGATGTCATGTCTATAGAGCATAATAGGTAGTGCAAACACAGGACTTAGTTCATTCGTGGAAGATAGCACCACTACTTGATCATCTTTTTTCTATCAATTATCTTGTTGGTAAATATTGCTGGATGAACCGTAGACTCACTACAAGCCCATAAGGCGAAGATGTTTAATTTAAGGGATATAAACGCAATTCCAACTGGGGTAATGGATTTACTGTAGAAAATCACGAGGAAGCTAATGAAGTTTAATTTTCTATTATCCGGACAAGAATGACGAAATAAATGAGTATAGATATTAGTTTTATAAGTTATACCCTTTAACCACTGGATATTATTCACTTCACTTCATACGTGAGCACATGTCGGTCCTTCTTTACCCCAATCCAATTTACCGAAAATCTTGTCAATATCCATTTGAATGGACCAGATCATCTATAAAGCTAATAGCTAACAAGTTCATGGCAGAGACAACTGACAATCCACATTCGAAAAGACAAGCAGGACATCATTGGTACTACTGGAAAGGGATACAAACGAGTTTAAACTATGATAAGCATGTGGACCTAGAAATAATACTGAGTGGCGTTAAACATCATGATTATCAAGTGGTAATAACCCTACTAATAATGTAGAATATGTTGATAGGACATTGTGCCGTACAAGAAATATGCCTAACTGGTATGTCATGATGTCTAATATGTATTTTCTATTTAGCAACTTAACTTATTTACTACATTACATGAATACAGCTCACATGATAGTAGTAATGATACTTATAATGGGACAATAGCAAGTAAATAGTGTGACAGCACAACCTAGTTACGAGAAACCTATCATTACCATATACTTTCAAGCCAGATTCTTCCTACAAGAAAGGAAAATATAGTATTAGAATATCGTCTCTCCCTACAGGTGTCTATCTCACAATTCATTACGAAACTCTTTATAGATAATTTAGTTATCACATAAATATGTTTGAGTGAATGTCTTTTGTTTGCACTCTATCCCTCTAAGAAAGAATAAAAAAATAATAACGCCACTCATTTAATGTTCCATGAAAGACATTGTAACTCTGTGGGTAATGTACTGTGAAGGATAACAGCTCACCTCAATTTAAATATGCATCTCTCAAAATAATAGAATCATGTAAAGTTGTATCTTTGGGCGAGGATGAGGTCTGAGATAAGATGCTCACAAAGCTAATTTCGGAACGCGCATTATATTTGCTGAATGCATGTATTAATCAATTTGATCATGAAAGGATTAATAAGACAATAGTGGACAATTAAGGTCAGATACAGAGGCATAACAATCTCATGACTATCAAAGAATAATTAACAAAGTAAGCATTTTTAGTATATAAATTAAGTGATATGTCGAAGAAACAATGGGGAGATGCACAAATAAAAATAATAATTACATCAGAAAAGGAATCCTCTATCATAGATGAGCAATTTTCACTGTTTTTAATCTTGTTCTAAACTAATTGTAGAGTGAACACTCTCGAGCGTGGCCTTTGGAGAGCATATGTCACGTTTAATCATATATTCAGTATTAATGTAAGCACGCTCTTAATATCCTTTGGAAATATTATATTCAATTACAGAGCACTGCTCGAAACGATCAAAGTCATAGTGGCTACATTGAAAGAAAAAATGAGACAATTCACATGAGAAACTGTCACGCGGTCTATATGACAAATACATCATCGCAGTAAATTGCAACGCATAATGAGTATTATTTTATTTGTGAGAGACTACATAATTGCTATGCTAATTAGTGTATCTTCCGGTGGGTCAGTGTCTATACCTCTTGACAATTGCCTAATTCACATACTAATACTACCTTCTCAGAACTGGTATGATCTAGCACGATCAACCAAAAAGCATAAGATATTTCTATAAGCTCATGTAGTTTCATTTGAAACCACCTATAATGAGGATCTTGTGTCTACTCTCTTGCATGTTGTACTAATTTATTAAATTTTTTCAATAAATATTTAAATCTCATATAGGAGCTGATAGAAATTTTGTGATTCCCTTTGCATACTCGCACACGTCATCAGGATATTAACAAATAAGGGAATACCTTGAGAATCCTTAGCATATGTCGTAAGGCACATCAAACATAGGAATGAGTGGATATGAGATTATGAATGTATAATTTTATTTGAGTGACACTAAGTTTATTATTAAAGATTAGGAGTACATATTTGGAATTGTCAACGACAATATAGCTCAACTTGTATTATTTTCCCACCTTGTGTCATTGTTTCAATTATCTAGATAAACCTTATCTCACAACATATGTCTAGAGTAGAAAATTTGGGAATATCGTGAGATAACTATACTACCAAATGAATATGTTATTATCCACTACTCTAGTAGACTATGATTATGGTTAAATATATGAGATGCTAAGTTTTAAGATAGTCATCCCTTTTATGATTAGTGGCGTGATTGATTAGAGTTCTTTTCATTTGCTACATTTTCCTGCTAAAATTCTAACATTAGTCTTTAACAACTTCAAGAATTTTACTATCACCAAACAAGACCCCATACCTCATCAAATTGAGTAAATCACCATGTAACTGGAGAATCTGAAAACTAATTTTGAAATATGATATAAACTTGATAGTATGGTTCTATACAAAATATTCATAGATTATTAATATTTCTGTTTCAATATCAGATAAATTCCGAAATAAGTCAAAGCTTCTATGTACTAAGGGATACGATATATAACTTATTTTAGAGAGCAGTCTCCATTTTCAACACTTATTAAATGAATAGCAACCCAATATAATTATTCATGAATTTATATCTGACAATAGGAGACAAGCATGATATTATACTCACTCCGAAATAGGTCTATTTTAATGGGTATTCAATTCCAAACCAAGTATGAGAAACACCGATACTATACAAATAGCAATATTTTCCTGCCATGTGTTGTCAACAACCACATTACTGCACTCGCAAATTGTCGATTTGTCAATTATAGTGAATTGTGATACACATAGGTGAGCGGTGAGTGGGCCGAGGAGGGGGGCGAAAATGAGGTGAGAGCGAGGCGTTAGGTTTGGGGGGGGGTGGAATGGTTCTTTCGATTGAATTTACTTTCAAATTTTTGTTTTGCCTTCTCACTGGTCTTGCTGGTAACCCCTGAAGGAATAATCAATCCAAGTAATCATGTCTTTGTTTATATATTTTGTGTGAACATATATTACGACTTTTAATATGAGACAAATCTTATAGTCTGTGAGACACATTTCAACTTTTCACATAGCGAAATTGAAATGGGTTTAGAGTTGACTTTTAATTTAGGAGAACATCTACCACTTTCAGAAATCACCACACACTCGGTTTTAACTACGGGTTAACAAGTGAAAGTCTGAGAGTGATGACCACTAGTAAAGTAACTATGAGAATAAGACTGTAGCTACTACCTATGAGTCTATAGCTATTTTGGTATTTTTTCTTGCATGTGGCCAAAAAAGACTGAGGTGTCCTCCTTAACAGCAATATATAGAGTTTTTTTTTTATTTTTAATTAAAAGGTAGCAGCAACAAACTTTATGTTTGGTTTCATATGAACATATATTAGTTTTAAAACCTTATTCCAACTAGCTTGAATGAATCTCTTATTGTAAAAAAAATAAATAAATATGATTTGGAAGATCAATTAGTGTGCAGTGTAAATGAGGTTATGTGTCTCGAAGTAAAGTTGCAGTTTTAATATGTTTAAAGCAAAAAAAAAAATAATAAATAGAGTTTTTTTTTTATTTTTAATTAAAAGGTAAGCAAGCAAACAAAAACTTTTGTTTTGGTTTCATATGAACATATATAGTTTAAAACCTATTCCAACTAGCTTGATGATACTCTTATTGTAAAAAAAAATAAAAATTTAGACTTAGTGCTAGTTAAGAGTTAGTTTGATAATGCCTTAAAATTTAAAGCAAAAAAAAAAAAGCTTTTCATATAATTTTTATATAAAGTTTATTTGTATTTATTTCACATATCATATTAATCCTAAAGGTCAGTTTAATATAGGGATAAGAATTTCATAGATGACTTTTATATATAATTTTATAAAAATTATCTATAAATTTTTTTTTTATTTTTACTTTCATATTAAATGTACATTAATTGACAACTTAAACTGCCTCCTCTTGCAGTGATGGGGCCTTCCTCTATGGGTGCCCACGTGGTTTGGATCCGTCTTAGCATATTCTCATTCTACGTATGGAAGCTCAGGTCCAACAGTCCAAGTGTCTGCAAAACCTGAGCCTTCGATTACGAAATGATTGATGACTACATTTTCTAAGTTTAGCCCATTTATTACAAAAGAAGACTTGTAAAAAAACACACGAGCCCATTTGCCTGATGGTCCAAATGTTCATTCAAATCCAACTTGGACAACAACAAAAATCAAACCCAATTGTCCAGAAAATGCTCCAAACCCAAGGAAGTTTGACGTAGTCAAAAATAATTTAAATTTAATTTATTACTAATATAAATTTTTACGTTATTCGTAAATAAAAATATTATATTATTATAGTAATTAAAGATTTTCACTTGCCAAAATATTTTTGGTAATTTATTAAATAAGTAACCCCAAATGATTTTCTAATTTTATAAAACGCTTTAAAATAGAATCAAAATTAACTTCATTTAAAGAATATATTCAAAGGAAATTAATTTTACAAATATATATATATATATGAACTATTTTTAATTAATATTTAATTTATTAAAATTGGTTATGAACTATTTTTTAACAAATTTTCAGTAATTTTAAAATATGAAATTTGTTTTTTCTTCCATTACTGATAAAAATCCGAGCTAACAAATCTCAAACAAAGAAATCATTCCACTTTAATTTCTTCTCGTCCTTATTAGCTTATTCTTGAGCTGAGCAGATTCTCGAGTGGAACATAATAATGATTTCAGGTTTTATTTAATCATGCCTCCATCATCCTTTGTTTTCTTCCCCCTTCTTCAAAATCCATGGCCCTCAATAATATCTCATCCATGATCCATGCAAGCCAATAAAAAGTTCTTTTATAAATGTGAAAACACCAACCCCATATATGACATAACTTCCCCGCTATCACTTCCTCTCCAGATATATATCTCCATCGCTTTTGATTCATTCCTAGATAAATCCCAATCCTAATCTCTTTTAGTTCCAGCTGAGGCTGAGAGGCATCTTCGCTGGACAAAATATAGAGAGGGCACTAAGTAGCCATCAAGACAAGGACACTTTTGTCCTAATCTTCTTCAATTTTTTTTCTCTTATGCATGATAAGGCTTCCACAATAATTGAAATGGTGTATTACCATGCTAGTGTTATGGTCTTGGGGATTGGGGAAGGAAGTTATATAGTAATTTTTTATGAGTATGATTATATACTTCAAAAAATAGACAAAACTTGCAGATAAACTTGCCCTACATATTTAACTATAGTTAAGCTGAACAACTTAAAAAGTTTTGTATTTGTACGAGTCGTGAGTTATAACGGAAACCATATAAAAAATCTCAATTTTTTTATAAATCACAATTATAAAAACTCAACTTGCATTTCTCATACAATTAAATAGGATGATCGAATGAGTTCAGTCCATTTTAGTGGTCCTACAAATAAATATCTTCTTCAAAGCATATTGATGTTGTTGATAAAATAAATGTAAATATACACATACAAAAGATATAGTGTGTATATATATATATATGCACACTTGACTTTATCAAAACATCAATAGCATCTTAATCTTTTAATTAATAAGTAATTCACGATCATTCTATAATGGATGAGAAACACAATATTGCAGTGATCAAATTAAAAATATATCTAAAGATGCATTTATTTATATATCGTTTTCATCTTCAAATGGACTACTAGGTCAATCGGAAAGATCGATAAGATCACGTAAAACAATTATTGACAAGAATGAAAGTGAAAGCATATATATACGAGCAATTGGTAAAAGCAATATGTATAAATAAGTTTATGTAGATCTTGTTTATATTATCTAATTTCAACTTTCATTGTCAGCTGTGGATTTTCTGTGTTGCTTTCATTTGGCTTAAGTTTATGCTTAGATGCATTGCAAATGATTATTATATATAGTTCCCTCTCTAATCAAGCAAGCCGACACTTGTTGGTTTTCAATTAAATATCAAAATTTAATTTTAATTCACTGTTATCATAAATATTTTTTATATTATCATCTAATCATGTGTTGTAACACTGAAAAAATTTACTTTTTTATGTAGATGTCATAATCAAACTGTTTTATTGATATAATAATACATGATTGTATGATGATAATGTGAACAAGTTTAAAAAATTATATATTCTAAAGATAATGACATCAATATATATATGGTTTGAAAGATTACTGAATATCTAGGATATTAGAAACTAATAATGGTGAGGGAAAATGATTAAAAAAATAAAAAGAAGTTGCCTAAAATTTCCTCCATCGATCGCTTTTTTCTCATTTTATTTTGGAAGAAGAAAGTCTGAAAAGCTATGTTGAGAAAGATTGCTTCACTAATTATGGATGACTGTCTTTCCTTTCCTCTTTTGCGCCTACTCTTATCATGATTATCTTTTCAAGTTTGGCTAATCTCTTTAATGATACCAAATTATGTTGGAAGTTCCAATATGTCAATCATTGTGTTAATTAATTCATAAACTTAATTAATATAACCCCTTAATCAAATAGTTAATGACCGGCTATTCAGCAACGGAAAAAAGAAAATTGTACACCGACGAGAAACTATACCAATTGACGTTCAGAATTTTGCAGGTGATTAACTTAATTTATTCTGTCTGGCGAATTGGTTTATGTTATGTGGGCTCTTTTGTTGACTTAGTGCATGCAAAATAATTAGCATCCTAGGTTTGAGTAAATGTCAATGTAGAATTTGTACAATTGCTATGTAAAAACATGAGCCACGTATGCTCGATCTAGTGGAGTTAGTGCACTTGCACAAACTATACTTAAAAAGACAAGAATAAATTATGCACCAGAAGTTTGTGCTAATAACCTTACTCCTATTGATAAATAACATGGTTAAATATAACAATACAATCTTTTAGGCTATAAAAGATATTAGAACAGTAGATTCGTGAATTATGGTGCTTTTCATACATGGCATATTGTATTTACAAAGCAATACCCCGTGAAATAGCAAAGTCTAATCACTTTTAGCATGTTTGGAAGAGTTTTAGGGGTGGAAAAGCCACTTTGTTTGTCTCGTAGTTTGTGTTATTATATTTAGTAATTTTTAAACAAAAATACTTTTTATTTTTTTAATCTTGATTTTTATTTCAAACTAAGATTTTAGTGAAAGTAAGATTTTGTTACTTTTATGTAAAAATTAATTAGTAAAATTTTGATATTTTTATTATTAATATTTTTTTATAATCTTTATTTTATCTTTTTTTTCTACACCTAAATTTATATTCTTTTTAATAATTATATATTTGAATATAATTTAATTAATATTATCTAAATAATATTTATTTTATCAAAATTAATTTTTAAATAAAATTTTTTAAACATAAATCATTTCACTTTAAACTTATTTATGATTAAAATTAAATTTACAAAAATAAATTTATTTAAAATTAAATTTATAAAATATAATCTAAACACACACTTTATCGGGAGAGGGGGGAATAAACTGTGCAAGTTAAGATTAACAAACAATAATTCCCCGTGACTTGGAGATATTGAAGTGGCTAAACTACTATTTAGTCCTTGTAGTTTGATTAAATTCTGATTCACTTGTGTCAATTTGTGTTTCTAGTTTCTCACGAGTTCCTTTGTTGGTTAAGGTTTCATTTCCACTATTAGAAATCAGTTAAATTTGCATGTTTATCAACAAATTTTCACTTCCCTGATATTTGAGTAATAAAATCCCCACCCCAAGAAATAAGACGTAAATGTAGTCCTATATTTCATCATTCTAAAACCTTAAAAATCTTCAATTGACATTAGTTATAGGAAATATGTTGCTTTATACTAATATAAAAAGCTTTCAGTATAAACATGTGAAATGGCAACAAATAAAGGAACTACCTAATACTTGAGGATTTATTGAAAGTTATGGTCTTAATTATTTTTCGAATATGCAACCTTAGTAACAGAAATTGAACATTCTCACCCATGACTGGCCATGGTGGGGTGAGTGAAAAAAACCTCACGAGTTCAACAATCAATTTTCTGGGCTCCCCTGATTAATTTATTGCAGCATCTCGCCAATATCATACAAACATGTAAATGTTGGTCCCTCCCAATCCAGTTAGTGCTGTACTGCAAATCCAACAGTGAGCTGCAAAATCATACCGTTGTTGTTTTTCCCCTTGGGAAAAAGCATAAACTAAACTAACCAAAGTCAATCTAGAGATAATTAAGAAGAATTCTTTCATGTTCTTAATTGGTGATCATAGACCCAATTACATAAAATTATAAATTTAAATACAAAATCTAACAATTATATGTGATAAAAGAATCACCCAACTAAGAGGACGCCATATGCTACATTTTAGGTAAACATCATGAAACCTCCTTTAATAGTGAATTTTCAAAAAAAAATAAATTCCTTAATTTTTAATTTCGATGAGTAACCCATCAAAAATTAAAGAAGTCATTTTAATAAATAATTTTTTATTTTTTGTTAATAAATTCATATTCAAGTCACCCATAACTTAAAATATTTTCAGTTATAAATTTTTCTATAAATTTTTTTATTGAAAAAATATTCATATTTAAAAAGTTAAATTTCTAAAAAAAAAGTTAATATTTTGTCCTCATTAATTATTGTATTATTTTAAAGTTTAAAAAATTAATTGACAATATTAAAATTAAAAAGCTTATTTATAAAAATATAAAATTTAAAGAAAAATTATACGTACACTTTTTATTTTTTTTATTTTATACTTTTCACATCTAAATTCTATGTATCCAGATAAACTTCCAAAAGAAAAAGAGACATGCATTATGCCTAGTTCTTATTCCTTCATGTCCCATATGCGAGTAAAAAAAGGATTAGCTTTGCCTTTTTGTACGAGACTGTTTGGCCAAAAGACAAACCCAAAAAAACAGTGTTTCTCAGTCTTCAAGCGTTCAAGTGCAGTCACACACAAGTCACAGCACAACCCATGCACTGCTTCCCCAAAAAGCTCACACTAAAGTTAAATGTAACTGGGCAGTGGGTCATTCATTCTTTTTCAGGTCTTCTCCCTGCTTCGTCTTAACCATGAAAAGATCTGTAAGATGGACACCCACACAGCACCTAGCCAAAATGCTGCTACCAATTAACACAAGCAGACAAAACCTGCAAAAACTTTGAACCCAAAAACAAAATTAGAAAATGAAATGGGAACTAATTAAAAAACTGCTACGTGGCAATTGAATACAAAATCAGTCAAATCGTTGGCTCTACTAATCGTTCTTTGTTACTGCTCCATAGCTGTAGGGGACCCACTAACCCCTCTTCTTCTCTTCCCTGCTTTTTCTTCTCTGGTGCCGTGCTACTTTCTTCAATTCTTTCCTTCTCCTTGTCATCATTTCCTCTCTTATATTTATGCAATTTCCTCAAAACATTTTCCACTAACCACCAACTTATAGAGACTGCAAGGAGAAGGAAAAGAAGAAAAAAAAAAAAAGAGCAACAGAGAAAGCATAGGATGAGAGATGGTGGGTCTGAGTGTAGTGTTGGAAGCCCAGAAAGGTCGTGTTAACAAGGCTCCCCAAGTGATTAACAAAACCACCGTGATGCTCAGCAATATCAACAAACCACCCTCTCCTCCTGCAGCATCCTCAAATTCCCATCACTCTCCTTTTAAGGAACCCACTTTTCTAGACCAATGCTTTCTCTGCAGAAAGAGGCTGTTGCCCGGGAAAGACATCTACATGTATAAGTGAGTCCTTTTGAAACCAAATTAAATACTCTGATCTGCTTTGTTTTTTTTTTCTCTGGCGGTTTGCACTTTCTCTTCAAACCCCTGATCTTATTTTAGTCTGTTTGTAATGCTTTGTTGCCTTCTACATTTGACTTCGGTTTTGACAAAAACCCAGATCTTTTATGGTTGTTTTTATTGATGCTAAAGAAGCTTCTTGTGTGTTGGAAAACATAAATATGTGCAGAGGAGACAGGGCCTTCTGTAGCGTGGAGTGCAGGTGCAAGCAGATTTTCATGGACGAGGAAGAGACTATTCAGAAAGAGAACTGTTCCATGGCTGCCATGAGACCCGCATCGTCTGCTTCTTCCTCCTCTTCCTCGGCGGCTCGTCATCACCCTAAAGGAGCAAGAAACCGAGCGGGTGGTTTTGCTTACTGATAGAGAAAGACAAGGACAATACTAGATCGAGAGAAACCACTGAGACCGAAAATGGGGGATTTTTTATTTTGTGTCACCTACTTCCAGTTTTACCTATGGTTCATGTTATAATGACATCAAAGTCCTTGTCCTTTTGTTGAAGCCAAAATGTCCTTTCAACTTTGTTCTTTTTTGGGGGGGGGGGGGCCTCCAAGCTACAAGCTATAACCGTACGAGTGCTGAGAGCACGATCTGTGGTGGTTCTCACGGTGCTTTTCGATCGTTACCCAGAAACCAGGGAGATACTACTACTAGAGATTATTTTTGTCACAGTTGGAAGGGCATTTATGGTATCTTATCGTTGCTTTCTCGGAATGTGATTGATATCAAGTATTATTAGTTTATTACCACCACTGTGGGTTATGGCCGTGCTTTTAGCCTTTAGAATTTTGTCTTTTTTTTTGGTAGGAATTATTTATTTTAAATACTTAATTAATAAACATAAAATTTAATAAATTATGTTATAAAATATATTATGTTAAAAAAAATTAATAATATATGTTAACATGTTAATCAATAATAAAGTGTATAACAGAGGCATTTATATAAGAATGTCTGCGTGATGGTTAAAATATGGGAGAAGGTTGCGGCGGTGGTTCTTACAAGTTATGGTGCTCGTGCACCACCGCCCCTTGGCCTTGGGGCTTGTGGCAAGGAATGGCGGTGTTTGTTTTTAACCAAAATTACAATGCACAACACTGGTCAACTTCTCTCTCTGTGACGCGCATTTATAGTGGATTTGTGACATATGTCGGGGTAATTACAAGAGTCTATTTACTGTTCCAGAGCTATAACTCGAATGACACCAAATTTTTATAGAGGTTGTTTAATCCCAAAATTAAATTTTACTCATACCACTTTGCATTAAATTTATATCCATCCCTTCCCTTCCCAGCCAGATTTTAGACCTCTTTTCTAAGAAAAAAAAAATGTTGAAATTTGTTTGACGGCATTTTTGAATTTTTTATCAACAATAAGAATGTCAGGCTTTCATGCGTACAATTTTTTTTTTTCAAAAAAGGTTGTAAATCTTAATCATAAAAGCAGAATGGTTGCTCAACATACAAACAATGTCACACTCACAGCTAACTAAAAGTAGGTCCAACGGCCCACCACCCAGCACCCACCACCCACTCTGGCTGGAATCACCTTGCTCAAGCTCAAGCGCCACTGCAGTTTCAGGCTTGAATCAATGGCAGTGTTGTTGCTTTGAGTTGAGTTTGACTACGTTTGGGATTGATTTTTGATGAAGAACGAATTTCAACCCCCTTTCCCCCAATCCCCGCCCTTTGACCCAGAAAAAAAAAATTTCAAGCTCTACGTACTGTATTCTTTAAAAAAAAAAAAATTGGAAAGGTGCATATCCAAATATTCAATTTTAAGATTCAAAATCCAATGCATGAAATAGCAAGAGCCAGGGAGGAGAATCATGGAATATCATACTTGCCTATGTGCCAAGTTAGTTCTTGAAAGTTGAGGCTGAGAACCACACAGAGAATCAACCAGAGAGAGAGACAACTAAGCATGGTAATCGGAATAAATGGGGTTTGCCAACCCTTTGTCTTTATTCTCTGCAAGGATTGTTAATTTCCTCCTCTTTTCAGAGTTCAGAAGCATGAATTCGCTTTGCTTTTTTTTTTTTCACAACATATGCTTATTCTTTTGTGAATAATTTAAATGCCACAACTCCACACCCACCAATATACATCAACTCTTTCTTGCCATTGATTTGCCGGTTGTTTCACAAATGAATGAAATGAAAACATTGTTTTTACCAGACAATGTCAACAAAACAAAAATTCCTGCTCTTTCAAGTAATATGTTGTCCATACTCCATTCAAAGGAAGCAGAGGGTGGTATGGACCTTTCAATTATTCGTTTCAAAATGGATGCTTCTAAAGCCTTTTGAGTACAAATCCTTTCACTTTTGGGCCATTCAGATACACAAGCAACGCAAACTGCTTAGGTAACATAACATTTTTGTTATGATTATTACCAAGCCATAAGTATGCTTAGCACTTCTCTTTCAAACAAAATATCAACATTACCCATCTCTAGTTATAGGCATTTTGTCACATCATATAATCATATCATGTTACTAAACAAGCTTTAAGGCAGAACCATTATTTGGGACCCAGTCAGTGTCCATGTTAATTTGACACGATGGACACAATGCTTTAAGATCTGATAAACCACATATGGCATGATACACACGGAACAAAGATGAACTTCAATGAGATAAATAATTCCAAAAACAAAATGAGACATGGTGACAAGCAAATGGAATAAAACACAAAGGGGGAGGAGAAGCAGAATGATTAAAAATTTTAGATTCATATCCAAACTTGAGAACCAGTTCACATAAAATTAAATATACAAGCACAAGAATGCCCTGCAAAGAGTCTGCATCGCAGTGGATTTTATACATACAGGAGTTAATATAGCAGCATAATCACAAGACAATTCCTGTCCGCTGTCTACTTCTTTGTCAGCCTCAGAATATGGCTAGCCAGATTTAAATAGCAAAACTGCTTTCTGATCCAAATAGAAATAAACAAAGTGGTTTGTTTCATGAGTCACATACGAACCTGCAAAAAGAAAGGTCCACAAATGCTCTTACAAACTAAAGTTTGCCATTCTAAGCATTTCAACAGTAACAAGAAGAATATCGCTAATCAAAGCAAGACCAAGCAATTCTATCTTCATTGGGTTTCACTGTCTGAATTTCGTTGAAAAAGATGAGAACTAACAGTGTTTTTAGGCATAAAAGGATAAGAGATTTGGTAAATGATGTGGTTTGGTTGTGCTGCACAGAATGATGATGAAATGCATATAGAACTCCATGGCATCTGGATCTCATCGTAAAGAAAATAGGTGTCATAAATTATGCCAGTAACAGAACATCATTGAACATTAATGTTTGAACCTATCATCCTGAAACTAAGCTGAGACAAATTCCTAATAAGTCATGTCACTTGATCATAAATTGGAGATGGGGGCAGAACCGATCTAGAATTAGTATCAAATGCCCTTAAGGTTGATTTACTTCAACGTGAAAATACCACATAGACAATTCTATCCATTTATACTACTATTTCTTACCTCTAAAAATCAGAACATATAAATAAGACAGTTCTTATGTTGCTCCAAATACAAGCCAAGTTCAGGAGAAAAACAAGCTAGATCATAGTTTGACAGATCACACCAATGTAACGTGGATATAGATAAACAAATACAGATCATGTGTACATGTGGAAAGCCTGAAGAAAATATGGTTTTTGGAATCATATCAATTGAAGAAAAACAAGGTTGTTGACTGGCATTAAACAGCCATCTATCCGGATTTTCACTTTCACTCCCCAGGATCATTCATGTGGCAATAATTTCACAACCATGTGAGCACTTACTTTCTAAAGCCTTGAAACTCAATTTTAAACCAAGCTTTGCTTGTGCTAATCCTTGTGGTCTCTCCTTCCCTATTCAGCCACATCCAATACTCATCTTCCATCTTAAACTTCATGATATTATACAATTTTCAATATGTTCCCTAAGGCCTATCTGGGATGGCAACATAAGGTAACATTATTCTATGAACAAGAAGCCTAATATTAATATGCTAGAGCCCATAATATTCCTTTCATTTGAAGTGTAAAGTATAAACTATTTAGAGTCATGAATACATATGATTATCATTTTTTGTCTTTGCGTCTTCAAAATACCAGGCGTCCCCAAGGCCTGTCATAGGAAAAACTTTGTATCCAACCAGACTACAATATATATGCACACACGCACATACACATAAAAGAGTTCCTATTTCTACCTTCTATTTCAGCCATCTAGAAAGCTTATAAGCATCATCCCATAAAACAGAAACAACCAAGCTGAAATAGAAGGTAGAAATAGAAACTCTTATTAGTCAAAAACAATAATCTATAATACTACCTTACAAGATTAAAATAAATTCTTACTAGTTAAATTAACTTAATCAGACCACTGTGCAATCACACTATATATGCAAGCAAAAGCTCACCTACTTTGCCAGAAATAAGGCTCAAGGAAAACAAGATATATATATATATATATATATATATATATATATATATATAGATATAGCCTCTGTACTGTGCACTAATCCAAACTGAAAGTAGAACCCAAGGTAGACACAAATAAACAGTTTGACCAGTTGGACTACCAAGTTGACCAGCTAACCACATCGGTATAAACTACAAATTCGCCATATAAGAGAGAGAGAGAGAGAGAGAGAGAGAGATTCAATAATGTCTACTCTTTCCAACCCAATGTCTCTTCTAAGTGCAAGAAACTAAGAAAGGACGTATATTACACTAATACAGGATTTTTCCCCTCCCACGGTTTGAAATTCAATAATCTAAATTCTAAAGAACTTTACTTTAACCTTGTACATTAATTGCACCAGATAAAGTCAATAAAGAGAATCAATTGTAATTACTTGTTTGATCATCAGAAAGTTAATGTTGACAAGGCTTCCACAATGAAACGTTGACTTTGAGATGTTCAAAAAAATGAGAGACAGACACCTACTGTGGGGAAGAGTTAGAGGAAATAATAGAAATACCCCTTCAAGAACCACAGAACATCAAGTGGACATTTGTTCAAAATCAGCTGAATCATGTTCACTTGTGCAGCCTTGAAGTCTTGGTGCTTGAATTCCTACCCTCCAACTATAAATAACATGAAAAGCCTAGAACTCCATATAGTCATTATTAACATAAACAATAGATCATATGTTTTCCCACTTTCTGAATACAGAAAATCAGTCAAGCAGGTTTCCTTCAACATGAAAGGCCTTCAATGTATCAATTTCACATTGCAGTTGCCAATGCCAAGGGAAAAATGATCTACAGCAGCTTAAGTGGTCCAATTGAAGAGTTGGATTCAGCGGGAGTGGAATTCAGAATGACTGTCATCACAGTACATAAGTAATGGTGACTCATTCACATCAAACAGATTACATAATTATACACTACAATATTCAACTTAGATATATTGCTGGAGAAGATAGGTAGGCAGAAAGGGACTGATTCTTACTTAATTACTAGGGGAAAAAAAACCAATGCAACCAAATAGAGAAGGATATGCTGTCTATGGAACCAAATGCAACAATAAAAAAAAAAAAAAAAAACCTAGGTTTTCAAAATTACTTCAAACTTGCAACCATGGAGAAAAGCAACCACATTCGTAACAACTAATCAATAATTGGAAGTAAACAAGGACTAACCTAAGCTTAGATCTACTTCATTTCTGGCAGAGATGAATCACATACTCCACAGTAACTACTGAGAAGAAATTAACAGTACCTAATGACAAATCTGACCAAACTCAAAGTGGAAAAAACGTGGAAAAGTGCAGAAAAGGAGTACCGAAATTGCGACCGACGATGCAATGCCAAGTGGGTCCGTGCCTCTTATCGAACTCCTTCTTTATCTGCTCTGCAACATCTTTCTCTACATTGTACTTCTCAAACGCCTGATTGATTGGCAAAAATCGAGGCTTTATGACTCAACGGAGCAAGAAAAATCAAACCCAGAAAGAATCGAAAACAAGAAATCATGCAGCAAAGCAAAAAAACCAAAAAAAATTGTTGCAAGGGAAAGGACTAACGACGACGGCGATATCAACGGCCTCCTTTTGCATGTCGGGCATCATATCGGCACTCTTGATGATGACTTTCTTGGTAGGGGCGGCGGGTGGGGCAGCCGATGACGGCTTTCGATCTTCGGAGTTGGGCTTCGCCATTAGAGCTCCGGCAATGTTCTCCTTTGTGTGTCGTCGCTCATCTTCCTCGGTACCAATCTCCCTCTCTCTCTCACTCTCTGTTTCTCCCTCTCTCACTCTCTGTTTCTCTCTCTCTCTCTCTCTCTCTATGCACACTAATTGTTACCCTTTACTCAAGTGATGGCACGTAGTGTGGTTTTATGAATGCGACAAGGAGGGCTCTCTCTCTCTCTCTCTCTCTCTCTCTCTCTCTCTCTCTCTCTCTCTCTGTGTTCTTGTACTGTGTGTACAGAAAGTTCAGGAGAAGTCGAAGCAATTTAAGCTCGGAAGTGAAGAAACAAGAATGGCGCAAGTGCAACACCACACATCTAGAGGAATGATGCCCAATCTGGCTAGAGGCCACAGGCCTACTATAGGCACTGTTTTGGAATGTTAGTGGTGTTATGTCTGTATTTTTTTTTTTTGGGATTATTCCACTGCCTATATTTTCATTTACATATTGATATTATGATTAATTATCAAATATTTATATAATTGTTAATTATATTTTATGAATTTTAACAATTTATTATAATAATTAATAATTAATTAATTTTTAAAAATTATTAAGAGTATGAATATTTAAAAAAATTAAGACATTTTTTTATCAATTATTAAATATTTAGTATAAAAAATAATAATTGATGAATATTTAATTAATCATTAGAATACCGATATTTTAACAAAAATAAAAAATCATACTTATTCATACATAATTGTCCTCTCGTGTCTCTTATATGAATCAAAAATATTAAAAAAAGAAAGAAAGAAAAAGAACAGGAAAAAATGGTGATAATTTATTAGATGTGAGAATGTGACAAATAATATGTATATATAATATTACCTAAAAAATTAAGATACAATAACAACTCTCCTTTGTTTTTGAAGTTTTTTTATTCTATTTAAAAATATATAAGAAACTAGGGGGAGTTACTTGACCTTAATAAGGAAAATAGGATTTAGAGTAAATTACATTATACCGGTTTGAAGTTTATTAAAATAACAATAAACGCTACATATGATCATAAATTAGTTACCCTCCATTCATTCTTTCCATTTGAGTAACTATGGGTGGAATATTCTTCTGATTAGAGTTAAATTCATTCATTTATTGCACAACAAAAATTTAAATAAGATAATATTTATTTTGTATTAAAAAAACTTGTGTAAAGCTTTTTATAAACAAAGTCAACAAAAAGAATTTGCTAAAAAAATTATACAATTTAAATAATAATCATATAATTTAATTATGTGAAATAATTATTGTAAAATATAACCAAATTTTAGCATGCTATATGTGTCATTCTTTTATTTTTTAAGTATTTTAAATCATTAGAAAAAATTATAATTTGTGATACTAAATTTTGTCTATTTATATGATATATGATTTAAAAAATTTATTTTAAATTATTAGATATATAGGAATATTCATGATGAACCACTTGCTCATTTGTAACGAAACAAGTATCATTATGGGACAAAGATAGGGGATGGAAGAGTACCCCTCGCTCTCACCCTATGAAGTAAAGGCACCAAACACAATACTAATGCAATATGATAGTGCATTTCAATCTGTATTTTTTTTTATTTCAGTTCATATAATTATTTATTAGTTAATTTATTAAAATTATAAATTAATTAGTAAAATAAAAAATAACTTTAATTATAAAATTATTATAATTATAAATTAAATAGTTTAAAAAGACATAATATGTTAATTTGAAAGTAGTGAATATAAAAAAAAGAAGATAACTCTTCTAAGAATGAAGAGTATCTAAAAATAGTTTTAATTGCATGGTATGTTTATTAAAAAAAAAAAAGTTTGTTCTTACATTTTTATCTTCTTTTTTTTCTACTTGCGTGTAATAAGTTATTAATGGCTTTCTAGTAATACAGAAAAGTAGACACCAAAAATTAGAATCTCTTTTATAATAATGTGTGTGTGTGTGTGTACATATATTAGTAATCAATTACCAGCATTAAAAGTTCAGAATTTTGACTTTTGGAAGTTTAGTGATAAGATAATCAATTATTAGACTTGAGAGAGGTATAATAATCTATTACCAATTCTTGGTAATATATTACTAATTTATTTCATGTGAATTAGTAAAATAAAAAGTAACTTTAATTATAAAATTATTATAATTATAAATTAAATAGTTTAAAAAGACATAATATGTTAATTTGAAAGTAGTGAATATAAAAAAAAAAGATAACTCTTAGAGTATTTAAAAATAGTTTTAATTGCATAGTATGTTTATTTAAAAAAAAAAGGTTTGTTCTTACATTTTTATTTTTTTTCCCTACTTGCGTGTAATAAGTTATTAATGGCTTTCTAGTAATAAAAAAAAAGTGGACACCAAAGATTAGAATCTCCTTTATAATAATGTGTATGTGTATATATATATTAGTAATCAATTACCAGCATTAAAAGTTCGAAATTTTGACTTTTGGAAGTTTAGTGATAAGATAATCGATTATCATACTTGAGAGAGGTACAATAATCTATTACCAACTCTTGATAATATATTACTAATTTATTTAATGTGAATTAGTAAAATAAAAAGTAACTTTAATTATAAAATTATTATAATTAAAAATTTAATAATTTAAAAACACATATTATATTAATTTGAAAGTAGTGAATATAAAAAAAAAAAAAGATAACTCCTCTAAGAATAAAGAGTATTTAAAAATAGTTTTAATTGCATAGTATATTTATTAAAAAAAAAAAGTTTGTTCTTACATTTTTATCTTCTTCTTTTTTTCTGCTTGTGTGTAATAAGTTATTAATGACTTTCTAGCAAATTAAAAAAAGTAGACATCAAAAATTAGAATCTCCCTTATAATAATGTGTGTGTATATCTATAATCAACTACCAGCATTAAAAGTTTAGAATTTTGACTTTTGGACGTTTAGTAATTGAATATCAGGGATAATCGATTATCAGAATTTAGAAAAGTACAATAATCTATTACCAACTCTTGATAATATTTTACTAATTTATTTCACGTGGCCATTTTTGTACAGTAATCAATTATTCATACCAGATGAATCTAGCCGTATCGTTCTTGCTTTTGACATTGACACACCTTAGATACCGATGTGACAGAGAAGTTTTGCGTGTATGTACTTAGTAAATCCCACCTTATCTCATTGACACTCCTAATTTTGCTTATTTTACATATTTTTATTTTTAAATTTATAGTAAAATATATAGACACTCCTTTTAATTTTGAATGAATTGAATGTAAACTTTTTCAATAAAAAAATAGCTGTTAAATTTTAAATTATGTAACTTGTATCAATTAAATTTTTTATCAAATGTTTCATCAAATTTTATTTAATAATTGATCTTATGTGATATGCAAGTGATCTATTGACTTCTTTTCCTATTTTTTTAAAAGATAACTTGTAAAATAAAAGAATGATGGATATTGAGATTGTTATAAAATTTGATTATATTATCATTTTTATGAATTTTTTGTTTAATAAAATATTAATAGTTCACAAACATATCTCATGTCATCAAATTATTGATTAAATATATCTAAAAGAAATCATCAATTAAATTTAATAAAATATTATATAAAACTCTTAATTGTTATAAGTTATATATTTTAAAGATTTAATTTTGATCAATATCAATATATTTTTTTACACTATCGCTCAATTACATGTTTTTAGATTATTAAAAAAGTTTAATTTTTTAAATAATTATTATTTTAATTAAATTTTTTAATAATTTGATAAGATATAATTAAATGATAATATAAAATTTTTTATACTGATAATAAATTAAAATTAAACTTATAATTTAAATATTTAATACATATTTTTTTTATTTATGGAATGTACATACAACTCACCCATAATTATAATATCATACCAAAATTTTTTTATACAATTTTTTTAACGTCTATATATTTATTATCTTTGCTCACCAAAATATATATATATTTATTATCTTTATCTTATAATATTATTTATAGATTTTTTTAGTAAGTCTCCATCTTTTGTAATTTCAATGTCAATGTGGATAAATTGCCTTCGGAGGACACGATTTGCCAAGCGGCTCTGGGTTATTATATCGTGAATTTCAAGGTAGAAAATAAATATCTTCTCTCGCCATCATCTCACGGGTGGCGGCAAACGTGCGCACTTAAGATTATCAAAATACGATAATTTAAATAAGAATAATATTATATATTTCCATTGTTTTTTAATAATTGTTTAATACTAAATAAATTAAATATTAAATAAAAATTAAAATATTTAATATCTTAAAAATATAAAAAATATTTAATATTTATTTTATTTAATAATTATAATAATTTAAGAGAATAAATTAATATAATATAAAATTATTATTTAAAATATACCACAAAAATTTCTTGAGAATTTTTATTTAAAAAAATTATAATGTAGAGAAATGACTTAGTCATTATTTAGATGAGGAAAGAAAATGAAAAGATTAAAAATTAGAAGAAAAAAATAGAAAGAAGAAAAAATGAAGAAAAAATTATATTTTTTTTTAATGTTTGGATGAAGAGAAAAGAAAAAAATAAAAAATAATTTTTTTTGTTTAATTATTTTAAAAAGTGAGAAGAAAAAAAATATAATTTTATCAAAGTATGTATATGCCTTTATAATAGAAAAGCCCCAACTTTTATATAAAATTAGTATTTTTATTTATAAAATTTAAATACATAACTTTTATTTAACATTTAATTTATATTTTTCATTAAAAAATAAATGATAAAAGTTAATTTTACTAATTTAATATTTAAAAAATAACACTACTGTTGAATTAGAAGAAACTCTTTAATAATAAGTTCAGCAACGAAAAGAAAAAAAAAAAACAAGCGCAAGCCATTTTTTCTAGTCTCTCTCTCTTATGATCACTTATCCAGTCACATTTACTCTGTTATTATTTTAATGGTTGCCATCGGAAAATACATGGGATAGAAATTGGAACAGACGGGCAAAATTGTAAAATCATGATTGAATCTCTGCTCTCCTCCCCGTTTTGTTCGCAGTGTTGGAGAGAAAATATTTTGATGGGACCCGCGTCTAATTTTTTTTAAATAAAATATAATTTTAATTTTTTAAAAATATATTATTTATTAATTTTATTTTTTAAAAATTATTTTTATTGATTTAATCTTTTAAATTTTAAATTTATAATAATTTAATTTTTTTGAAGAATAAAATTGATAAAATTAAAAAAAAATAATAAAATTTATAAATAACTTAAAATTTAAAAAATTAAATAAATAAAATTAATTTTTAAAAGACGAAATTAATAAATAATATATTTTTTAAAATTAAAAATAAATTTTATTCTTTTTTTCCTTCCCTATTTTTTCCCTACATCCAAACGAAAGAAAACAGCAAGCCAATTCTTTTACTCTCTTTCTCTTTTCTTTCTTCACAATTTTTGCTGATCCAAACAATGGGTAATGTTGACGTAGATAAGAGTAGTAGAAGCGAAATGGAACTTAGCTCATGTGATTGGTATTTTACTTATATTTTATTATGATTTAAGTTTAATTTTTATTTCTCTCATTGATGGGTTTGATTCTTGATTCTTTTATCAGTGAGTTATCTATAAATATATTTATAATTATTAAGAGAAATTTAAACTATATAAATAATAATTGACGATAATTATTGAACTTGATCAAGAGTATTTTAATGTTTATCAATTTTAAAATCATAAGAGAAAATTTTTAATTTCTTACAAAAATTAATGATAAATTTTTAATACAAGTAAATTTTATTATATGTATATTAGATATTCTTAGTCAAGTTTGGTTGAACGTTTTTCAAAGAGAAATACTATCCAAACAAATTTTACATTTATAATAAGAGAAATTAATATGCTTATTATTTTCTAAAATTTAGTTACTTAAATATTTCAAAATAATGAAATTATACATACAATTATTTTCTATTTATAGTATACATAATAAAAAAATTTCATCTAATTTATAATTTTATATCTTTTTAAAATATCATTATTATTTAATTTTTTATAAATTAAAATAAGACATAAACAGAGAAATCAGTATACAAAAGAAATTTGCTCAAAATTATTATTCTAATTTTGCACCTATATATGTTAGGTTTAATGAATTAGATGGGTAAGATTTTATGAAAAAATTGTTTTAAAAATAATTTTTTTAAAAGTAATCAATTACAAAACATGTATTAGGTTAGTTTGACTGGCCTAATTAGTGTATAAGGATATAACCGTATAGTTAACAAATAAATAAATAAATTAGCTTTAATACACAGTGCTCGCAGGGCGGTGAAGCGCGAGTAGAGTTTGAGCACTGTGACGGTAAGATGTACAGAAAACAACAGGGACAGCAGCATCGTATTATGTAGTTTCGTCATTTATTAAATTCATTCATATCCCCAACTAATTTTTGCTTCCACGTGTTTCTAGCGTCACTTTGCTGTTGCACTGTCGTTTACGCCACTACCTCCTTCTATAGTTTTGCAGTGAAAGCCACAACAGTCGCATCCATCCTATTGCTTGCTTTCGAGGAAGAGAAACAGTCAATCGAAGCAGGGAGAGGGAGACAATGGGTAGCAGAGGGAAGGGACGCACGGTCATGGAAATTGGAGCTGATGGGGTAGCCATCATCACCATCATCAACCCTCCTGTTAATTCCCTCTCCTTTGATGGTATTCCTTTTCAATCTGTAATTTTCTTTCATCGATCTGCATCTTCAGTTCAATAGCGGCATACCCATTTGTTATACTGGGATAGATAATATTATTTTGACCAAATAAATTACTATTCAAGTATATCAAACGGAGCGTGTTTTGGAAAGTCTAATTTTTTATTTTTATTTTTTAAATTTTTATGCTGATTTGGTCAAGCCCCTGCTTTGTCTTGATTACGGGGTTTCCTTGCTAATCTGGGTGATTTCATACCACTGGGTAGTAGCTTTGCCTTTTATATGTGCAGAGCCTATCGGGGCTTTGTTTTTTTTAATTTTTTGCATTATTAACCAAGTTCCAAGTTTCCTGGAATTTTGAATCAAAAGGGTCAATAATTAATGGAAAAGAAATAAAATGCGACAACAACCAAGCAATCTTCTTCGATTGTTACTGCTTTACAAAGTACATACAATGCATTCCAAAGTTGAGTTAATTTTTGGTACTTAAGAAAAAATAGAAAAAGTTATTGAAGTTGCTGAGGTGAAATTCGCCAACGACATAAAAGTAATCTACTATATTGGTCAGTGATTTTTGTTAATTTCAACAGTGCAACTGTGTTTGTTTTCTTGCCTGTAGCAACTAAAATGAGAAACATTTGTCTGTCCATTTCCTTTTGCCCTTCTGTGCTGTTCAATTGTTTAATGAATGAGGTGGATGACAGCCAAAGACACAGAATTGAATGCATCACATTTTATTTCAACTGCATGGTCATGGCTAAAGTAAACTCTAGGTCATTTCAATTTTGAATTCTGTCCTCAATTGCTATTGAAGCAAACTTGGGTATTTACATTGTGGCTGGTACTTATCCTGTTCCCAATATTTGGGCGGGTGTAGTGTGAAAATTCAGTATTATACCACACCTGCCTGTGAAACCTTGATTTTTCATCTTTCAGAATTCAGATTGATTAATATCATTCCCATTGTCTTTAAATGTTGCTTTTCTATCACTTAGATTAAAGTATGTTGCTCATCTGTCTGCCTGTCTCTTTCTCTAGTATTGCGTAGTTTAAAGGAGAGTTTTGATCAGGCTTCACAGAGAGACGATGTCAAGGCAATTGTTGTTACAGGTATTGCAAAGAGCTGCTGAATATTGTTCAAATAGTTGAGAGCACTTAATTTTGTTGAAATTAACAATATAGAATTGATAATTAGGTAGGATTTGATGTGGAATGCACTTCCAAGGTTTGGTAGTGGACAATTGAAAATAATTAATTTCTTAGAACCTAATTTATTCCAGGGTTTGCTCCTGTAAATCTAAAAGGGAGAGAACATAGATGCAACAACAACATCACAACCAAGCCTTATCCCACCCACTAGGTGGGATTGGCTACATGGATTAATTGACGCCACTGGTCTGAAGGGGGAGAAGATAAATACTCGAGTTGAATCATTTAAAATAAGAAAAGGAGAATGCCATCGAGTCAACATGTTAAACAAACAAAACTTTAAGATCTTATTTAATTAAATATTTTTCCTCTGCCAAATTGAAGGATTGTGGCCACAAATAATCTAGAAAATCGTAAAACTCTTTGACCCATCCTCAAAGTTCATTGTAGTTTTGACTTTTGATTGTTTATCAAAATCTTAATTATACAAACATCACTGACCTAGATATGTTTCAAACCTGCTAGCTTTGATTTTTCTGAACTAAAATAACGCCTATGATATGATTGTAACATTTTGATAAATGCTAAAGTATCAAACTGACAAGAACTACATATGAAGAATCAGAAGAAAAGAGGAAAAGAACATAAAACAGCAGGCCAGTCTTGGTCTTCAACAAAAGATAATTCTTATCCAACTGGCTTATAGCCGAGGCATCATAGCTGAATCTTATGTTACTGTATTAGGTGCAAAGGGAAAATTTTCTGGTGGTTTTGATATTACTGCATTTGGTGGAATTCAAGAGGGAAAAGGTACTTTCATTTTTTTGCTTTTTGGTTTTTCTATTAGAGTAATGCACCACCTACTCATTTTCTAATTCTTTCTCCCCGATATATAGAGCATTCAAATCCTGGTTGGATATCAGTAGAAGTCATCACTGACACTTTAGAAGGTACTTGATTTCTTTGAATTTATCTTTTGCAACTCATTTGTCATTTTGTGCTATGTTGAATCTATTCACTTCATCTTTCAGCGGCAAGGAAACCTTCAGTTGCTGCCATTGATGGCCTTGCCTTGGGTGGGGGATTAGAGGTTGCAATGGTATGTGCTGCTAAGTATTTAGGATAAGAAACTTTTCTATGTAATTTTCTACAAAATATTACCAATTCTTCCTCTTATAGGCATGCAGTGCACGGTTATCAACCCCAACTGCTCAACTAGGTTTGCCTGAACTTCAGCTTGGAATAATTCCTGGATTTGGAGGTATGGCTACTTTAATTGTAGGTTGAACTAATTCCTCTCTATTTTTGTCAAATTTACTTTTTAGAATTCTGTCAACATAACTCTTATAATTCCTTTCTTTTCCCCTTCCTCAATATATTTCTAGTTTGTGTATAAATTCAAATTATTTGTATTGAGAAGAAAATAAAGAAAAAATTGAAATGTAATCTTATCACTCAAGCATAATTTATGCATTTTACCATGATTGTAGTAATAAGGGGGGATATTTTTCTGGTGCAATGCACCACAAGGAGTTAAGGACAAGGTAAAGATGAAAAATCATGGTGAATTTTATGATATGGAGGCGTGCCATGCTTAACTTCAATAAATGTATGATGTCTTTTCTAAACTTTAATCTTGCAAACATTTGTTTATCTTAAATTTTTTTTATTCTTATGCATCTCTAGATGTATGACTAATTGTTTTTCATTTCATTAAGTCTTTTGGACAACCAAAATGACTGTTGTTGTCTATTCCCTGCTTTTGAAACCTGAGTTACAAACAGCTGCAATCTGTTTACAGTTTAGGTTTTTACAGCATGCTTTTACTAAGTTCATGTTAATGAACTGAGAGTTCATGCCAGAGATCATGCTTTGATATCTTCTTATATTGGTTAGGCGCAGTGTAGTCAAAGGTGCCAAAAGGTTAGGCCATGAATAACAGTGCAAGTGTGCAAGTCTTGTGACAGTGCTCTTGATTTAAATAATTTAATAATAAAATTGGTATAGATACTAATTGTTCATTATTTTTTTTCTTTAGTATTATTAACCTGGAGTTTGTAAATTGTCTTAGGAACACAGCGACTTCCTCGTCTTGTTGGCCTGACAAAGGCTCTTGAGATGATGCTGGTATGCAACATTTTATGCTTCCTTTTCTTTTTTAGACTTTGCTATTCCCTCCAACGTGAAGAACTGACTGAAAAGCTGGTATGTTCAAACACAAGGTTGGCAATCATTCAAACAGCATATTGTCGTGCTACATTTAAATTCCAATGGACATTATTTCAGCAGATTTTCGGTTCAGTTCTCCACCTTGTATGGAATTGCATTATTCCTTTTTCATGGAAAATATGTAAGAGATGTGATTTCGACATGCTTGTCCAGTGATTTTCAATTAATTTCTTTACCACTTCTTGATTCTTTTAATTAAGACCTCAAAGCCAGTTAAAGGGGAGGAAGCTTTTAGTTTGGGGCTTGTAGATGCTGTAGTGTCACCTGATCAGTTGGTGAACACTGCACGCCAGTGGGCCCTGGATATCTTGAACCGCCGACGACCATGGGTTGCTAGTCTTTACAAGACTGACAAAATAGAACCCCTTGGGGAAGCAAGAGAGATGTTGAAGTTTGCAAGAGCTCAGGCTCAAAAACGGGCTCCTAATCTCAATCACCCTTTGGTTTGCATTGATGTTATTGAAGAAGGAATAGTTTCAGGTCCTCGTGCAGGACTCTGGAAGGTTGTAATTTGTCTCCAGTATAATTTTTTTTCCTTCATATTACTGTTGCAGAAATATGTATGACATTGTGTTTGATCTTGGCAGGAGGCTGAAGCCTTTGAAGCACTGCTGGCTTCAGATACTTGCAAGAGCTTAATTCACATATTTTTTGCTCAACGAGGAACATCTAAGGTTTGTAGAAGTTGTGTCTGAATTTTACCCCTATCTCTCCCCTTTTGAGTGAGGGAGAGTTCTCTGCAAGAAAAAGAAAGTATTCACATACTAGCTTAAAACCATACTTTAAACCTTGGTTTCATAGAATTGAAACTAGTTTGTAAATGTTCTGTTGAATTGTTTTGGAAGTTTTGGAAAAAAAAAAAAACTCTTCTATGTTTCTAAATCTTTAGTTTGGCTTCTAATTGAGCTGTGGCTGGCCAAAAAGCAGATTATATATTGTTGAAAAATTAGATAAAGAAAATTAAGGGTTTGGAAGAGTGAGAGAGAGAACATAGAGAAACAATGTTAAAAGGCTGTAGGAAGAAGCAAAATATGTAAATTGCCCGTCTACATCTCAATTTATTCTAAATGCTGGAGGAATATTACAAGCATATTCTGTCAATCAGCCCTCAATCAAGCTCCAAGCAGTAATCACCCTTGATTTTAGGGTCAACACTTCCTTAATTCATTAGACTTTCCTAAATAATTTTATATACTTTTAACATATATATAAGGGACTATACAGACAACTGAATCTATGCCCTTTACGCTAACCCGCTACACCCTTACCACATGAAATATATGGAGAATTATGGCGATGGGCTGAGTTTGGCTTTAATTTCCCGGAAAGGACTTGTTTGATTGAATATTGTTGTACTGTTAAAAATGAGGTTATTTGAATGATCACATTTACAATGGATTAACTGTGGTTTAACAAGATATATTCATGCAGTTGTTACTTTGTAGTTTGGGCAGCTTTATTAGTTATTCATTTAATGCTTGCATTTCTCAGGCTTGATGTTCATATATCTATGTTTCATTTCTGTATATATGAATTTCCCAGTACCACTTGGTGTGAACAGGTGCCTGGGGTTACTGATCGTGGTCTGGTTCCAAGACCTGTGAAAAAGGTTGCCATCCTTGGTGGAGGACTAATGGGCTCTGGAATAGCAACAGCTTTAATTCTTAGTAACTATCCAGTCATCTTGAAAGAAGTAAATGAGAAGTTCTTGGATGCTGGTTTTAATAGGGTTAAAGGTGAGAATGAATTATTGTGAATTGGTTCTCACTGCTCAAACTACAACTTTAATTGAAAAATAGGTTATGTTCTCATGTAGCATTCCTCTTTATGCAGCAAATTTACAAAGCCGTGTCAAGAAAGGGAAAATGACTCAGGAAAAATTTGAAAAGACCATCTCTCTTCTCAAAGGTACCCTTGACTATGAAAGCTTCAAAGATGTGGACATGGTGATAGAGGTACTTTAAGGCACTAGCACCCCAATATTAATTTGCTCATTGACTGTCATGGTTGCACTTTATCCAAAACCTGGGCAAATTATAAACTGTTGGTGTTTGATGTTCGGACAGGCTGTTATTGAGAATGTTTCCTTAAAGCAACAGATATTTGCTGACCTTGCAAAGTATTGTCCACCTCATTGTATACTTGCAAGTAACACTTCCACAATTGACTTGAACCTGATTGGAGAGAGGACCAAGTCTCAAGACCGGATTGTTGGAGCCCATTTCTTCAGGTAGTATTTTGTATTTGGAAAGCATTATATTTTTCTGCAGTGTATTTCTGACTAAAAAATTGGACTTATGCTTCTGCAGTCCGGCACATGTTATGCCGCTTCTGGAAATTGTACGTACTGAGCAGACCTCTTCCCAAGTAATAGTTGACTTGCTAGATATTGGAAAGAAGATAAAGAAATCTCCCGTGGTGGTCGGAAACTGTACAGGATTTGCTGTTAATAGGATGTTCTTCCCATATAATCAAGCAGCTATCTTGCTTGTTGAACGTGGTGCAGATGTTTATCAAATTGATAAGGCAATAACCAAATTTGGAATGCCCATGGGGCCTTTCAGGTGTTAATGCTTGGGTAAATTCTTGATATCCATGATCACTTCTTGAAGGGTATTAATTTGTCACATATATTTACTGTTGCAGATTGGTTGACCTTGTTGGTTTTGGCGTGGCGGTTGCAACTGGCATGCAATTTATCCAGAATTTTCCTGAGCGAACGTATAAATCAATGCTTATTCCACTTATGCAAGAGGACAAGAGAGCAGGTAAAGATAGACTCTCGTACACTGATTATCTTCTTGGATCAATTGAAATTCTGAGGAGATATTTCATTGGATTATAATTACTTAAACGATAAAATGTTCGAATGTTTCTACTAAATAAGTCACTAACAATCTTTGTTTAACATGTGCTTTTACCAGGTGAAACAACTCGCAAAGGGTTTTATTTGTATGATGATAAACGTAAGGCTAGTCCTGATCCTGAGTTGAAGAATTATATTGAGAAGGCTAGGAGCATTTCTGGAGTCACCGTTGATCCGAAGGTCTTTTTACCCATCCTAACTAATTTATACCATGTTGGCTAGTGGGGAACACAATTTGAAGTTCATGTTCATAGTAAATTCCACTGAATCTGATTATGTGGGTCTGAACCTGGACAGCTTGTAAAGTTACCTGAAAAGGACATCATAGAGATGATCTTCTTTCCTGTGGTGAATGAGGCTTGCCGGGTCCTTGATGAAGGTATTGCAGTCAAAGCAGCAGATCTTGATATTTCAGCTGTCATGGGCATGGGTTTTCCACCTTACAGGTTTGTCTTGTAAATTATTTGGTACACTCTCCCAAAACTTTGTACTTCCTGTTCTGACTTTTGGGATTAATTTGAATATTTAATCAGAGGAGGCATCATATTCTGGGCTGACTCTCTTGGATCCAAATACATATATTCAAGATTGGAGGAATGGTCAAAACTGTATGGAGAATTCTTCAAGCCTTGTGCCTACTTGGCTGCAAGAGCTGCCAAGGGGATTCCTCTGGTAAGAAACCTAAGCTCATTTGTTTTCATTTAATTTACATATCAGATACTTTTCTTGTTAGGATGCATTCTAGGATTTTTTACCCAACTACATTATCAATTTGGTCATTGGCTTTGGAGTAGGATTACCTAGAAATTGTTCTTTATTCCCACCTTAGATCTTCTTGCGGGAATATTACACTGATTTTTAACTCAAGACAAACGATAGATATTTCAGAAAAGTGATTGTCAGATCCAAGGACCACTTCAACAACACATTGCACCTATATACCCAGAAAATCAGGATCTTCTGATGGAATGTTACAAATCTGTGCTTGCTACCATCATTCTATATTATACTATTGATTAGAATAAAGGCTAAAACTATCAGCTCCTTTATTTTAGTAACTGCTTTAAACTCTGGCAATTAGAATTGACATTGACCAAATTCTCGTGAAAATCAGCCCCTAATTTATCTTATTATCTAAATATTGGATCAAATCAGTTAATGCATCTTATGAATAACTTAATTGACAGTACTATTCATTTAGAACTTGTCCTCTGGAGTAAAATATTCTAGAATGTATTCTTCCCTCACCTTATACATCTTAGTGGTGTGCTGATATTTCTGACTCAAGATATGATAGGTTTTTCCAGAAAGGTAAGGTCGCATGCAAAGATTCACTTGTATGCCATCTTTGTTCTCTATGTATGAGGGATCTAGTGCATGTTTGGTTTTGATTTATAAAAAACTTTTCAGCCGAAAAACCTCTGAAATATTTTGATTATAAGCTTTTCTATACTCCATTTTATTCTAAAATTATAATTGCTTCAACTGATACCTCATGACGAGTAACAAAGAGAATCCAAAAAACAAGTGTTTGGGGTGGGGGTGGGGCGACATCAACATAGATGTTACTGCATGCTTTTTGAACCCAAAAACGTTGACTTGTAAGCAAATTAGATTACTTTCAACGATAAATATTTTTGGTGCTAGTAAAGTGTCCTTGGCTATTGATATTGCCCTCTAATGACATTTGTACTGTTATATTGCAGTCGGTGGAGCAAGCAAAGTCACGGTTATAAGATTCAAATAGCTCATTACATGTTCACTTGATTAGTTTTTCTTTCCCTCTTTATTTCTCCTTTCAAAAATAAAAAAAGGAGCCAAATAATATATTATGATGAGGAGCAGAATTGTTACGTCAAAATAAAAATAGTTTAGGTTCAGGTGTTTAGGTTTTATTGAATACTAAAATCTCTTCCTAAGAGCCCTTATCTGTGTTGTTAGCTTCTAGTTCCTAGCACTAACAGTGGAAATGATGAGTGGGCTTTAATGGTACCTTGGTAGAGGGCGATGGAATTGCTAGTTTCAGTAATGAGTATCATTTCTTTCTTTAAATGTTCCTCCAAAGTTTACTGCTTCTGACCACTGTTAATGGCAACATTGATAATCCGACTGATAGCAAGTTGAATTGGGAGAACATTAACTTACTGTAGTCTTTGTGCTTGGCATATTGTTGGCTCATTCCTCAGCTTCTCTCTATTGTTTCTATGTTTCGTTCATTCCAATCCATACCTTCTTTTATCCCCTTCTAAATAATCTTTGGTTTGACCCGATTACTGAGGAGTCCCTCTTTTGGTTTTTGTGTTCCCTGTTAAGACCAAGAGTATCACAATATTTTGTTTTTCTCAGAATTAAAATTGTTAGCATAATTGTGAACTAAGTTGAGTATAATGTTTTTATTTCTATTTTGTTACAATCAACCTGGTACTCTAAAGTTTATGGTCTGAGACTGTGAATGCAGATTTAAGTGAAATCAATTAAAATTTAAGTAAAATTGAGTGTAATTAAACTTGACGCAGAAATTGCAGTGTGCAAATATAGAATTGAACCAATTGAAAAAAATGGAATAATTGTGTCCTTTCAATAAAGTTAGAGAGCCAGGGCCAATCAATGATCCGACCAAGAACACCGGGGTCTGGGTGAACCTGTCAGTTACTGCAAACCACTGGTGCGCTTGGTTGTAGGGATATTTCATGGTTAACAAAAAAAAAAAAGAAAAGAAAGTCCACCCTCAGTATGCATCCTATTCTTCAGCTCCAATTGATTATTAGTTGTCTATACACCTGTTGCAAAGGCATACAAGACATCTATGCATTGAAATAATCATTCTCTCAATTTGAAATGTATCCTAGATTCGGATATAGCACGAAGACAATAGCTGAACTGAGTTAATTAATGGTAGCTTGAGTCATTGTTGATGGTGGGGAAGACATGTCCGTTTGTCTCCTCCCCGTCTAATAGTCTGTAGTTTCTTATGACATACAACAAAAATTGTGTAAAATGATTGGTTTTACACAACTGCACTCATACCTGAAATTTTTTCTTGCTAATATCACATAATGTATCAGTTTGTTTGTGACTCCAAAAGTTGTGCAAGAAGCATAAATATTATGAACTTTTGTTTCATGTTTTGCCAAGATAAATAACCATGGCAAAACACTGAAACCGAACAACCTCTTTTGTTTTGCTCGCCGATGTTGCTGTAACTCCATGTCTCCAACACTCTCCACGATGAGATGGTGGATTTTGGGTAGAAATAATAGTGGAAGTAGCCACCGCAATTGAGATGTTATGACTGCATCAAGTGGTGAGGTCTACAAATTATAACTTTGCACCAGCCTAAAATATATGTATGCATGATTTCATCTTCACGTCCTGTTGTTTGCATTTATGTTACTAAATGAGATAGATCCCACGTTCTTCCCCTCCAGCCCATGAAGCAGGGGAATAATCCTGAAGGCATTTATCTCGAGTCAATGCCAGCCAACTCAGTAAAAAGTGAAACTTTTCACGAGTTGCAACCTTTGTCACCCTATCAGAAGGTTTTTTTTTTAATAATTATTATTATAGTGTGGATTTTTTCATTTTGAAGTATATCTTACATCAATATACCTGTTTGGTGTGAGAATGTTACATTGTATTCTTGCTTAAATGCAAAGCACTTTAGCTATCAAAATGAATAATACACTTTTATTACTTCATAACCGCTGGAGAAATATTTTCAATCAAAGCATTGCTTTTCTCTACTTCAATTATAGTAACATATTTTGTTTCAGTTGTAAATAAGACAATACACTTCTACAGTTTAAATTTCCATGCCACAACTCCCTTGTAAAAGTAAACAAGAATCTTAAATTAAATTTCTTACCATTCAGATCATTTGCCATATTATATATTTCTCTAAAATTGGTTTTTTAATGTTCTAAAGCACAAGCACATTCTTGAGCTATATATCAACTCCGTAAGATTCATAAAAAGCAAAACATATTGAAGAGAATTAACTATGTCTTTCTTCTCTTCCTGCTCAGTGGGGGACAACGCTTTTGCTTAGTTTATAGTCATTGGCTGAAGGTGTGTTAACTAGCTTAGCATTTTTCATATATATTCAATCTTTAGTTGAATGTGACTTTATAATATGTTTTTTAAAAATATATGTGTTTGAATTAGCTTATTTTATTATCAAAATAGTTTATAATCAAAAATTTTTTAAGAGAATTTTTTAAAAAAAAATAATTACTTTTTAAAAATTAATTTTTCTCAGACATGCTAATACAACTAGAAGAAGATATGTCGTTTTCAGTATAGGTGAGACTTCCCTCCTTCACTAACAAAAATTAGGCTCCCTAAGTATAAACAAGGAAAGTTATAGTTCCCTTGATGAGTTTCAAACACTTATAAGTTGTTTCTCAGGATATATGTTTAAAGTTCATAAAATATAAAAATTAATAAATATTTAATAACTTAGGAAGATATGAGTACTAATAAAAATATAGGTATGCGAATAATCCTTACAAACAAGATGATGATTGTGGAACCAACGGAGTTGTTTTTTTCCCCAGCAGATGATGTCTTGCTTCCTACTTGCACCGGGCAAGTTCTGCAGCAACCAAAAGATAAAGGGTGTTGTTATGTTATTCTATTTTTTCTTAAGTTATTAATATATAAGATAATTTGTTAAATATTTATTAGTTATTATTTTTTTATAATAAATGTTTAAAATTTAAAAAGTAGAAATTATAAATAATAAATGTTTGATAAATCATCTTAAGTACAATACTCAATAAATGCTTGAAGTGAAGTTTTACAATGTTTTCAATCAACCAACAAAATTAATACCTTTTGACAACTCAACTAATAGGAATGAGTTGCATCAATTAATAGGTTTTAGTTCAATTTCTATTAGTGACCCCTCATTAAAAAGCACATACAAGGTTTTCGTTGAAACTTGTAGCATATCTTTATATTAGAACGGGAAAATCTCCTTTTTCCCTTAACTTAAGATTACCCGAAAAAAAAAAAATCAATACCATTTTACCGTTGGAGCTCAACATGCTTTGCGTTGTTCAACAACTAATCAAAGCCTCTATAGTATATTATTCGGTTATTAATTTTTCATAATTGCTTTGCTATGTTATTAATCTTTATCTTTGTTTTTATTAAGACTATACTTGATAGTTCGGAGATAAGGAAAAGAAAAGAATTTTAAAAAAATAAGAAAAATGAAAAAGAGAAAAGTGAAATGTTAATTAATAAGTTATTATTTTTTTGTTTGTATATTTTAAATTAAATTCTTTAAATTCTTTGAAGGATTAATCAAAATTCTTCATTTCCTTTCTATCTTTTTATAAAATTTCCAAACAAAAGGAGGCTTTTAAAAAATCTCTTCCTTTGTTTATTTTTTTTTCTAAAATCTCTCATTCAATTATAGCATATGCTTCTTATTTGCTTTTATTAAGCTTTCATAACTGTTCTCTTTCAAACTACCTTAATTATTTAAGTGTTGGGACTTCCTAACACTGATTTTTTTTTTTAAAACGTCAACATTGATGAATCGCTTTTAATAAAGATGCATGACTTCTCAATGACTTTAAAGCCTTTTTTTAAAAAATACATTGAAAAATCTCTCACAACACATTCTAATAAATAAAAGAAAAAAGTTGGGGAAACAAAAATAAAAAATAAAAAAGCTCATCCATAAAATGAACTCACAAATTTGTGTGTCAAATCAGAATACATGTCCGTCCTTTTCAACAATTACACACTGTTCATCTTTTGGAGGGATATTTCCATAGACTTCAACAATGAAAATGTCACATATCATTTTATATTAAATAATGACATAAATTTTCTTGTTGAGGCAGTTATTTGTATAATTATTTAATATAAAATAATAATATGTCAAAATTTTCATTCACTTAGTCTACACTACACAATCCACTATGTAAAAATCTCTCCATCTTTTGGCTGTCAAGTTCCAATTTCTGTCCAATAAGAACCTTACTTTCTTGCCCTTCTCTGTAGCTAAATATATATGCACAATTAAAGAAATTGAACCCACTCACTCAGAATCTTGCTTCTGTGTCTGCAATTTAACATGCGGTACTGAGTTTCTTTGTTGGGGTTATAGGTAACACACACGCATAGCTTCATGTATCTTTCTCACGATTTCACCTCATAGAGGTAGGCAAATCTTGATTGATGCCGGCTAAACAAAGAGTGTTTCATTTATGGCAGTTCTTTCTTTGCTGCAGGTAACATCATCTCAGCTCTCATGTTTCTCTCCCGTGTAAGCTCACCTAAACCACTGATCTGTTGTGTTCTGTGTGAGCGAGAGTGAGGAAAAGAGTTTTATTTTAAGCTATTACAGTTGCGACCAGTAGCATAGCAGGTAAAAAAATGTAGCTCTTATTGCTCCATGTGTAAACATGCAATGCAGGCACACGTTTCTGCGAATAATAAAGCACAAATCTACCGAGGATTTCTCGAGCATTCCTTACATTTGAACACTGCTCAACTCCTCCCTATGGACTTACTATGGAATCACAAAGGCCGGAGAATACCTCGTGGCCACCGTTAATGGCTTCGGAGTCGTGGGGAGACGCTCTACGTTTTTCTATTTCTTATCTATGCACCAAAAAGGATGAGGGTACATATATTCATATTCAAGCCAGTTTCTTCATCTTATAAATTCCCTTTTGTTATAAATTAGTGGGCGACATATTTTGGCTGTTGATCACAATTTCAGGCAAGGACTGCCATTCTGGGCGGGATTTTGGATGTAGGCACCTTGGCAGCAGCTATAGTGTTTACTCAGTTAACATTGCAAGGAGAGGCTCGTATTGATGCCATCGGTATTATGGGTGCAGGCGAACATTGTTATGTATGGCTCGCCTCTGGCTGCCATGGTAAGCATTACTATGTCTTCTAGCTATCATTCAAGCCTGGCTTGTCTCTCTTTCCATTTAACTTTATATTCCCGCATGATCCAAAACTTTTGTAGTGTAGAACTCTAGGGTGATCAAAGCTCTATCATATAGAAACTGATATGTGGCCTTTTCAGATCTCAATTATCGTCGGTAGTGATTCATTTTGTTGACAATATCATTATACTCCTTCATCTTATTGCCAGAGATGAAAGGAGTAAAGTTTGCCTATCGAATCCTATTTGAATGATTAAAGATGTTTTAATCTTTGACTATTCATGTAAAATTTAATAGTATAAATTCACTTCTCTTACTATCATAATAAATCACTCATCTTCCTTAATTATATGATCACTTACCAAAATAGTAATTTTCATCTTCACTAAATTGTGAGAGGGGGACAAAAATATAGATAGGACAATTATAGAATTATAGATGGGGCATTTCTATCTCTTGTATCTCCGTGAACGTTTTGTATCAGTACGTTGAAGGCATGCCTTGAGTAAGGAAGACAAAAAAAAAAACCCCTAGAGACATGTTAGAGTTGTGTTTTCTCGCAGGCGGCACAGATTGAGGATGATTTGCCTTGTACTTTTTAATTATGTTAATTTTATATTTAAAATATATTTTAATTTAAATATTATTGTGTTAATTTACTTATTTAAATTATAAATAAAAATAATAAAAATATGTCTCTTTAAATATATTTTTTGATTTATATAAAATGATAATTAATTTTTAAAATTAAAACTAATTATTATATAAATTTATTTAAAATATTTATAAATGTGAGATAGCGTTGATAGAGTAAATTTTAAATATCTTGATAAGAGTCAATAGATTTTAATTTTTAAAACTCACGAAACTGATAAGAATGAATTATATTGTATTTTGAAAATTGCAAGACAGAATCGCATTGGGCAAAAACCTACCCCCACCACCCCATTGCCATCCCAGCCCTTAGAGATGCTTGAAAGGCCACGCGCACCAATACGTAGTAAAGACAGCATCCAATGTCAGCAAAAGAGGAGAGATGACGAACCAAAAAGTAATATTTGTGTTCCATATATGGTAGAGTGAGTTCGCAGATTCAATCATTCGAAAGGGATAATAATTAGGCAGGGTTTCGATATTTATAAAGCAACAATGATTGCAGCCATTTCCCCCCACAGCAATATGTGATTCTCCTCCCTTCTTGGCCTCTTGTTCATCTTTGTGGTACTGTCCCACAGGCCACAGCCTTTGTGATCTACAGCCTTTCCTTTATTTGAAGGAGGCAAATATGGGTCGACCTTGTCTTCTCAATTATTTCTTTGAAATGACAGAGCAACTCGCCCTTGAAAATGACCATGGCAGCTTACTCTGCTTATTTCCAGCACATGCGTAGAACCATTCCAATTTATCTCACAACTTGCAGCCTCCCTGCACTGGGATCCATGGAGGAGTAGATTTTTTGTTTTTTTGGTCTTGTGTTTTTCACTTATGATCAATTTGTTGCATTGTTTAAAAGATTCAAATGTTGACATATTATTTTTGTTATATAATTTTTAGGGGATTACTTCAGTATTAGTACTTTGATTAGTTATCAATTATTTATTAATTATTAATTTTATTGTAAAAATTAATAAGTAATAAATACTTGACAACTCGTTAAGCGTACCGAAACCCATAAAATACCATTGCAATTCCGTAATTTTTATACCACTCTACTTCTTGCATAAAAAGTGGTATTCTACATTCTGTAAAAGCTAAACTCAATTTAAAACCTAATATGCAAATATAATTTCCTTCAAGATATTTTGATACACTAATAATTTAACATCGAATTATGAGATACTCTAATGCTGTGAAAATCATTATCTATGATTGGTGGGGCTGACATCATGCATGTTGAAATATCACAGGGGATGATGATTTTCTGAATGTTGATGTTTGATTTTTTTTTTCTAAATTGTGTTTCCAAATATATATGAGATGTTATTGCATAACAAATGTCTTGTTAATATTGACCCTACTTTGCTTTCTTTAATTAACAACTTGAGCAAAATCCAAAATATGATTATGGTTGTAACTTTCAGAAAACAGTAAAGAGCGTGGAATATCCGCCATTCTTCCATTTCCTTTTTCTTCTTCTTAAACGGTGGCGTTTGGTTGCTGTACGCTGTTCTTGTTCGTGATTACATCCTCGGGGTAAGTCTGCATTCTTCTCTCAAGAATACCTGCAACCATTAATATATATCATTTAATTTTCTTATATCAAAAGCTGCAATAGAATAACTACCCGAAAACAAATTTGATCCTATGTATATTTTAAGACAAGTTGTTAGGGAATAACACGAAGCTCTCTTTTAGCTAAGCAATATACTTGAAAATGAGAAAACACAATACATGTATAATTGTTGCCCTTAATTTCTCCTGAAGTACTAATCAAATAGGATCTGTGTTTCAAACAAAAAGTGCCAAACGGTGCTGGATTCATACTGGGAGCGATGCAGTTAGTGCTGTATGGGATCTACAGAGATGGAAAATCATCAAGGAACACTTCAAACGGATGGGAAGAAGGATCATGGCAACATGAGCATCTCATCGCCACATCCTCAAGTGCGTCGCATCAGAGCGAAGAAAAGCCTTTCTAATTTGCTTTCAAGTTTCAAAGCCGTGATCTATCATTATCTCAATTCCTTTTGCTGCATTATTGCTTCATATTTAAAAAAAAACAACGACATTGTTCAAATGGTTAGTTAATTTAACTATAGTTTGTTTCAAATATCTAATGAGAGACGTTCTTGCTTTTGAAATTTGTCAAAAAAAAAAAAAATAGATATTTGATGTGGATTATATGCCCATTTTCTGAGAGTCTTGGAACAACCATTGGCATATAATTTGAATGGGATCGAGAAACTATAAAAGTAATTGCTCTTATTTTATTTGGGGCGATGATTTTGTATAAAAATGAATTCACAAACTTTATTATTTTTTTTATAAGAGAATTAACTTGATAATTTTTCTTTTTTGCATTACGGTAAAAAAAAAGGTTCTTACACTTCGTCTACATTGTTTTTTTTAAAGTTTGTTCAAGTATTTTTTAACATGAAATTTAATAAATTTATGAGAATTTATCTTCCCACAACCTTCTATAATAAATCTAAACTCAATATAATAAAATAAAGAATGAACTCTTTCATTATTTAAGTTAACATCTATCAAATTTAACAATTTTATAAATTTTATATAACTAAAAACTCCATGTAATTATATATAAATAAAAAATGCTTCTTTTACATTATCTGTAGTTATGTAGGATGACAAAATTTTGATTTATGTAAAGTTGATCTAACAAAGTACAAACAATTCATAATCTATCACCCTGCACATATATGTCAATGATGTATATAATATGACTCTCCACGGTGTATCCAGAATTTCTCTATTTCTAAATTCTAAAGAAGGCTTCGCATAATCATGCACACGCTTTTCTTAATTTTCTAATTTTCTTAAAAATTGAAAAGCCAACAACCTTATAAATTTCTTTTCCTTTCACCGAAAAGTTCCTCTTTAATTTAAAATGCATGTTTTTTTTTTTTCCAATCCCCAGTTTCCATCAAACGAAAACGGAGCAGTGCCCTACGGTCCTAGATTCAACTACGCACGTTGTGGACCGGTCCAGTATGGGCCTGACCCGCTCTGTTCTTTATAACTGTTCAATCATAAACTCAAGACCTAGGCCCAAAATTATGGTCCCAAATCCAAAGGTACTACAATAGTTCATTGCTACATAATCTGAGAAATTTCACAGAAAAAAAAACATCGAAGTACTGGTGCCGCTAAAGCCACCCAAAAGGAGACAGATGGAAGTGTCCTTACGTCCGGGCTGCGTTGACTAATTTTTTAAGTGGGATAGAGCCCACTCATCTATGGGCTGCGGGCCTAGGTGAGTCTGTCCACTAGTAATTTAAGAATCATAAAAATTCTTCAATTTTTTTTTCGGTACAACATTGTAATTTATATTATTGAACTTTTTTATTTACAAATTAAATCTTAATGTTTGAAAGTTACAAATTAATAATGTTATTTGTATATTATTTTTATTATATTATTCTTATATTTTTTTTAAAATAATAAAATAAAAAAATATACATTCTAATACATTTTTTTTTTTGGAAACAAGAACCCGTAAGAGAATGATATAAAAGAATAATGTATAATAAACATTTTCCGTTACAAATAACCTTTGAACTTTGCACTTTTGTATGAATAACATAATCCGTTAAGTGTTAAATATGCGACAGAATTATCACATGACACCAACAATTTAGTAAAAAAAATTGCAAATAAAGTTTTGCTTACATCATCATTTATTTAAATATGGTTTTATTCTTAATTTTGATACTATTAGAAGTTAAAGCATGATTTTATTCCTTATTTTTTTTTACTTATTTGTAATTTTTTCATTAAGATTTTTAGTATTATGTGCAAGTTCCGTGACAGTTTCATTAAATATTCAACAATTAGTGAAATTAAACAGTGAATACTTATTTAAATAAAAAAATATCAGGATAATTTCAACAATAATATATAAAATAATTATAATGTACTCAAAATTTCTTATTGGGTATAAGCAAAGAAAAGTAGGAAAGGGTACCTTGCAAAGGTCTTCTGGCCTCTAGCTGAAATCTATCCTGCGACTTGTGATTATGCTGCTTAACTTGTCCGCGGAAGGAAAACTGGAAACAAACAAATCTAAAGAAAATGCACGTTTTTATGTTGCATTTATTATTGAATTTATGATATCATTGTCCCCTAAAGGTACCACTCGTCCCTGTACTTGCGCTTGTAGCGTAGCTACACTCATTTTCATACTTCATCATCAATTCATTATCCCATCACCAAAGTGGGGACATGGCTATGGTACTAGTGCTTCCATTTTATCATGGTTTTTTAAATTTAAGTATGATTTATTATTAGTATAAAAAAAATTATATTATTATTTAATTACTAATTACTATATCTTTAAATTTAATTATGTCAATAATTACTTAAAAAATTAAAATCTTTTAATGATTTTTTAACATGTAATTGAGTAATTAAAAATTCATTCCATCTAAGTGGACTAACAGCCATAATTGAATCTCCTAGTTCTTATAAACATAATAATAAACTAGCGAAATTGAAGAACCATTAGCAAACTCTAATTGTTAAAGGAAAGTCCTTTATTTTTTCTTTCATTCACAATAACTTCATTTACAGCAACACAAAAATATTTTGTATCTTAATAATAAGTAAGTTTTTTTAGAATCCTTGTTTTAACACGTAATAATATTTATATTATTTTACATTAGGAATCATGCAAATTGTTGAATTATTAATTGTTTATCAAATTAATAACACGCAGAAGACAGTCGTCACTCGTTGCATAAAATGAATTATTCTTCTAAAATAGTAATGCTGTTCTTCAATCATTATACACTTTTTCTTAAACAACAAAAGTTATATATATATTAAAGGCCTAACTGACAAAATTAACTAATAATATATTTTGTGTAGAATTTAACTAATAAATTGACTCGTAAAATATAGTAGTTATGTGGTACCAATAATTGTTTTGGACGTGTAGTAACCATGCCCGCAAAACATTTTGTGGTTGCAATTATGTGATCTGATGCATGATGTTTCCCTAATCTGTTCTTTTGCACTTGTTTTTCGTACTCAACAAATGTCAAAATCAACGTTGTCCTTAAAACAGTATGCTTCGGCCCCTTCGGTGAAAAATATGATACTGGCTTTTTTTGGGTTAAAGGGGAGGACGGAAACAACTACACACGAAGGAAAGGGACGTGCATGGCATACCCAAGGAGAGCCACATTCAGGGGTTAAGGACACTGCTCTAAAATGTATAAATAACGGTCCGAATTAGAACTCAACTTCGCAAAATAATCTGCACGTCTATTTTCTTCTCGCTTTATAAGTATAAAGATCGACCACTTTACATATAATACTGGCTCTCAAAGTGGTTTAATAATTATAGTAAATTACTTTAATTTTTATTTATTTATTATTTTTTTATAAATATTTTTTTATATTTAAAATTTATATATATCGTTTAAGTATTTATACATATCTCTTTTATCTTTTAAGTACTTACACAGATTTATTTTATATTTTAAAAATATATTATACATAAATTTATTAAAAAAATATTTGTATAAATATTTAAAGAGATATGTGTAAATTAAAAAAAAAGGTTGGTGAAAAAAATAAATAAATAAAGAAACAATTACAATAATTTATTCTAATAATTAACTTTTTACATTATAAAAAAAAAAAAGCAGAACTCCCTTGTTTTTTTTCTCTTTTAATATACAAGAGTTTGACTTATCCTCTCAACCAAGTCCAACATGCAGTCATATTAGTAACTTCTGAATAGCACAGATATTTTCAAATTTTAATTATAATAATGCATAAACATTTTGTATATATAATTAATGTTTTATTTTTTTTCTGCATATATTATAATTAAAGTAACATTTAATTAAATAGAATGAATTTAAGAAAATGAGAATAAAAGTGAGAAAGAAATGTACTAATATTTAAAATAAATTTATTTTTTAATTTTGTTTATCAAATTTCATTTGCTTTATTATTAAACCGTGCTATGCATTTTCTTTGGTCATATTTTATTTAGATCAAAATCTGCATCAACTAAATAGAATATGCAATAAATAAATATAAGAAAAAAATTGATTTTAAAAGTGTATAATATGAATAGATGGAACTATATTTAGAATAAACTTTCATTTTAGAATGACAGAACATCAAAAGCTATGTAAAGAATTATTATTATCATCTTTTTCTCGTATTTAATTTTTTTATAATATAAATAATTAAAACTAATCTATGTAAAGAATTATTATTGAAAAGGTAATTTTCATATTCGGTCCATATGATACATATGGATAGTAATATTAAGGTTTAAAGAGAGAAATTATAATATTTTCAAAACACGATGATTACAATAAAATGTGTGGTTATTCTATTCATATTTATGTGATTTAACATTTATAACAGAATAGTCACCTTTTTAGTTGTGGTTATTTTGTACTTAATTTTTTCTGATATATATCTGACATATTTGTATATTTTATACATTATGCTAAAATGAAATGTCCATGTGCCGATATGACTCGGTATAACCACTGGAGGCATTGGATTGTGAAGGAAGATGGTGAGATGAAGGGCTAAGATGGGAGGATCAAGTGACACAGTGACCCAGTTTTGTAAGTATACGGAATAAGAAGAGAAAGGTGGGGGACAGAGGAAGTGAGGGGGCAAGGAAAGATTGAATAGAAGGAAGAAAAATCCAGAGATAGGGACGCCTCAGTGAGATCAGTAGCCTTTCAATCAAGTGTCATGTGGATTTGGGAAGACAACATCAGAATAAGAACAAGGGAAGGGAAGGGAAGAGGGTCCAAACTTTCCGACTTGTATTTGGTTAAACAAATATGATATGGTCTAATACTAACCTCTTCCCTCCCAGTCGGCTTCAACAGGTGTTCTCAAACACAGACAAACAACTGCGTGGATCTCCATGTACCTCTTTTTTTCTTTATTAATTATTTATTATTATTATTTTTTTCTCTAAAAAATGTATGTTGGCTAATTGTGTGTTTTTTATATGCTCATCAAACGGTTGGGATCGCAAATCAGAAGATCCCCATTTTAGGATACCACATCAACGGCAGCTTGACATTTTGACCAACGTCAGAAAGTTGGCGTCAAGTAACATTGTACTTTAAAAAAAATATATCAATCTAATATTCTAAATCTAATTATAAAAAATTATATCAATTTAATTATTTAATTAAAGATTCTATTAATGATATTTGATATTTTGTAATATATAAATTATTTTAATATTTTTTATGATTGAAAAAATTAAATTAATATTAATTTTTTTTAAAAATCAAATTAATATAATATTTTTGATAACTAAAATAAGTATTTACTCTAAACTAATTTCTTTTAGTACTATACTCTAGTGTTTTTTTAATATTGATATTTTGATTAATTGATAAACATTTATTGACTATTAATAATAATTTTACACATTAATCATAAGGATTCAATCATAAAAATATTTGACACTTACTAAAGGAAAAACTTGGATACTCAATTAGTATAAAGGAGACTTGTATTTATTATTAACCGTGACTTTTTCTATCACAATTATGTATTACGGTTATAATTGTATATACATTTTTTTAAGTAATTTTGTTTATTATTTTTTGTGTGAACTAGTAATATTTTTATAAAATTTTATCTATTTAAACTGTCATATAAGCTTAATTTATTCAAATAAAAAATAATAATATTATGACCCTTTCTAAAATATATAATTCTTGCAATGTAATTATGTCTAAATGCTACCAGGCCTTATTCACTAGTCACCCACTTATTACTAAGTGATTATTCTTCATTCTTATTTCGAGTTCAAACTTCAAATAAAAAAAATATCTAGATAACATTATTCTTCCGGCACATACAATACAACTATACAAAATATTTTAAAATAAACTAGTCATTTAAAAAAAAAAAGAAGAAATTTGGTGTATTGGGTGAGTGGTGCGACCGAAAATTTATTTTATTAATATATCGTAGCAAGTAATAGATTTAATTAAAACAACCCAACAGCTAGCGATTGCATGAGTTTGTATCTTTCTCAGCAACGTATATATTTAAAGACTTTCTCTGCTAGTTTAAAAGTATGAACCCTAGCTAGCACACAATCTTCTTTTCTGTGTTTCCTCATGTCCATGAATTGTGGCCCTGTGCAATTTATCTATATGCATCACCCACGCTTTTTACACAAAATTTTGGTGTCTTTTTCTTCAGTTCCGCAGATGGATTGTTCTACTTTATGAGTTGGCCTTTAGAACACTGCATGATCTAGGGGAAAAACTGTCCTTCCTTTTTTTTTAAAAAAAAAAAACTATTGATGTAAGGACATTAGACATTTGTTTTCTGTTTAAATTTTTAGAAACCGATTGATAAGTTTCTTCTCTAATTACCCACACAGGAATCTCGAGTTTGCGAGATGGAAATTGCATGTCAATTACTTTTAAACATTTATTGGAAGGTTAATATATATTTGCTTCTTATTTGATCTCTTCTTTCAGAAAAAATTGAAGTGTCATGCCAAGAAGATGAATACTTCAACAGGAAATATCTACCCATACGCCTGTATATGCATATTTATAAGAAATTTTTTATACTAACGATTAGTTTGGTGTGGGAGTAAAAGTAAAGGTAAATTTTCATAAAATGAATTTTTTATACAAAATTATATAGAAAACTCATCGTATGAAAATTTATTCTCATTTTTACTCTTATACCAAATATCCACTAAGTGTATGCTTAATATGAGAAATAAATGAGGAAAGAAAATTTTATGGATAATTTTTTTATACAATTTATGAAAATCTGGCTATGGATGGTTACTTGGTGCAACAAGTGATACGCATGTCACAACTGTGTCAAAATCAGGGTCATACACACTTACATAAAATAACACCATCATTTGATCTAGATTTTAAGTATGTAAGACCCTGATTTTGTTACTTAGTTATGGCATGAGCGCCACTTATAACACCAAAAAACTCCAGACTATATAAATCTTTTTCAAAATTTCTCATCTTCGTCTGTGTGTGTGACTTTACCTAATTAAAGCGTGTTTGTTTTAATTTTTAGAAAAACTCTAACGTATATTTTGTTAAAGGAAGTTTTTTGTCGCTTCCTTCAAATGCTCTCATTAGCATTGAGAATAATTGAAAACAAATATGCTTCTAGTCAACAAAAAAGAAGTTATAAAGTACTAACTTATCAAATTAAAACTCTTAACTGCTCTTAAAAAATGTGGTCTTTCTAATTTGTAGTGTTTGGTTCGGCTTTTAAAATTCAAAATCAAAGTTTTGGTAAAAGTTTTAAGAGATAATTGTTTACTCAAACAATAATTTAAAATTTTTAAAAGGCAAACTAAATATACTATATATTATGAAAATTGAAAAATGTCATTGTCATACGGATATTCTTAAAATCAAAAAGTAGTATATTCCAAATTAAAATCTTTCTTTGTTTCACTTTTAATTAATTATCACCTGAGATATATTGAAACACATTGGGAAGGATTAGTTTATTGCCAATTTAATCTAAAGTTTTACGTGTGTATTTATATTAATTTATTTTATAATTAAAATTTTATTAAAAAAATTTTTTAAAAAAATAATTTTTTTAAAAAATAATTTTTTTTTCAAAGAAAGTGAAATTCATGAGCTTTGTTAAGGCTGGGCACTTCTTGCTAGCTGTTCTACCGCCATTTCCGATGGCCTGTAACTTGATTTTGGATAGAGAAATTGCTTCTTTCTATTAAAATGATAGACAAGCACACGTACGCGAAGAGCCAAGGAAAGAGCAGCAAAAGCCTTTTATCTTTTTTCTTTTAATTAAGAAGTAGATCCCCTGAGAATGGGAAACTTGTGGTTGGATTGAATTGTTTTGCGATGGAAATGCCCTCTTCCCCCAACCGACGAGACTAATTTGCTGAAATGCGGGCGGGCTGGCTTTGGGTCCAAAGGACACCGGACGAGTTGAAAAAGAAAATGTTCCATTTTTCTTTCCCAGTAAAAAAATAAATGCGCTTAAATTTCAGAATTAAGCTGAGGTGATAATCACCGGATTTACATTTCCATAAAGAAAAAAAATGTAATCATATCACTTAATTTGACTGTTAGACATTTTGTACTGTGATTTTAGTAACAAAGTGCTTGACGACGGGACTTTACATCCATCAGTTCCACATAAATGTTGTATCAGCAAGAAAAACGAAAATAAGGAAAAGAAATTATGGATGTTGTAGGGTACGGAGGTGCTGATTGGTGGAGGAGTTGATCTTCATGTAATTGAGGATTTCCTGGTGTCGCGTAAAGCTTCATAATGCAAATTTGTTCTGGCACATCAGTTAAAGTAACGTGGAGTTATTATCTTCTCGTCATTGTCATCATACAGTATGAATAAAAGCCAAGACACCTTATTTTGATTATTATTACGACGATGTCCTTGCGTTGGTCTTTGGCTTTTGGATGTTTGTTGAGATTCCTAGACCAGCACCAAATTTAACAGTAGAACGATTACCGGGCACCTAGCTAATTGACTTGTAATTTCATTTATATACCAATATGTTTTTCTGTCTCAAAGTTGGTTATTTTATTTTTACCAAATATTGTTACTTACATAATTCTCCTGTCATTACTGGATATACAAGTGCATGGCAGTATGCTTTCAGAAGCAATTGCGTTTTTATTTATTTTTAATCTTTGATCTTTCATCAATTTTTTCAACAGTCTTGACCATTAACAGTTTTATTAAGGAAAAGAACTATAATAAAGAATGAAAGGAAAGACATTGGAGCCACGAAGGATTATATAGAGGCAGAAACTTTGAGAAGCATGTAAAAAAGAAAAAAAAAGACTTAAAACTAAAATTAAGAACAATTAAATTAAATTTTAAATTAAAAAACTATTATAAATAATTATTGAATCTTTAAATAAAATTGAAGGACCTAGATTGTCATTAGTATTTACGTATTTAAGTTAATTTATTTTATATTAAAAATAATTTATAATTAAAATTTTACGTAAAATTTTATTAAAAAATTTTCTAAAATAAAAAAATTTTCTTAAAAATAATCTTTCTCGAAATATGCATTAAGTTTTATTTTGTTTTTCAAAAAATAGGTTTTGGCTGCAATGTTGCAGAGACCCTGAGAAGGAATCTGGGCAGAGAGAAGCTGTTGTTCTTCGTATTTCTTGTGAGAAAGTGTCTGGGAAAAGTGGGGAACGAAGAAAATTGAAACTGCAAATTCAGGGGCGACGACTGTCTTTTGTGGATTCTTGTGTTTGGCCTGGTCGCACACTCCCTCACTGTCCCTGCTGCAAGATAGGCCTGAAATAATAATAATAATCCTCATACATAGGGGGCTTCGCTTGTCTCTTTCACAATTTTTATTTTAATACATTACCAAGTCAGTGTTCCACGTGCTCCTGGGGGTTCTCCCCTTCACCTCTCTCTCTCTCCCCCACCCTAACTGCAATGCCATCATTTTCTTATTTCTTTTTTCTCTCTTTTTCTTCCCCACTCAATTACACTCTGACTATCTGCTTCTCCCTTCCTTGTTTGCTTCTTCACCACCATCTCCCTCTCTCTCTCTCTCTCTCTCTCTCTATCTATTTGTCTCTCTCTTACTCTCGCGTGTGTTTGGGGTGGAGAAAGTACATCATCTATTGCAAAGGAAATCTATCTACTCTAGAGCATTCGGAAGAAACCCACGAAAAGGAAGAAAGATTAGATCATAGATGATCCAGATGGAAGGAAACAAAGGAGGTGGAGGAAGGGTTGGGGTAGGCGAGGATGACATGGGTGATGGAATGCAATGCAGTGACCATCCTCACCGAAACAACCCAGGTGGGATCTGTGCTTTTTGCCTTCAAGAGAAGCTTGGCAAGCTTGTTTCCTCCTCTTTACCTATCCGTGCCTCCTCCTCTTCTTCTTCTTCTTCTTCCCCTTCTTTCAGATCCGGCATTGCTGCCTCTGCCACCACTCGCCCCTCTGCTTCCGTCACTGCCACAGCAACATCAGCAGCTGCAGCCGGAGCTTCGTCTTCTTCTCTTGCACTCCCTGTTCGTTCCGCTTCAGCTAAAAAGAATGGGAGCGATAGTCATTATGATGAATACTACATGCAGCGGGCCCGTCTTCCCTTCCTTTTGGCTAAGAAGAAGAAGAAGAAAGCCTCCGCGAACTCCTCCTCATCATCGACTGCGGCTGCTGCCTCTGATATCATTTTCAAGCGCAGCAAGTCCACTGCCACACCCAGGAGAGGCCCGTTCTTGGATGATGCAGACGACGATATAATCATTGCGGATTTCAGTCCCAGAAAAAGAAATGGGTTTTGGTCTTTTCTCTATCTTTCTTTAAAATCCTCTGCTTCCAGCAAGAAATTGGATACCAAGAGCTTCAGGGACAGTAGTGGCAGCCCAAGGATCTCAACAGTTAATGCAGCAAGCAACTCGGCAGCAATTGCGAAGCCAAAGGACAAGTGCTTGGGTTCTTCTTTGGGAAGGAAGAGTGACACGGTTGTGGAAGATGACGATAGTCCCAATAGCCCGGCCACTGCCTCTGCTTCGTCTTTCGAGCGCAAGGTTTCAAGATCTAGATCTGTTGGGTGTGGTAGCAGGAGCTTCTCTGGTGACTTCTTCGAGAGAATCTCTACTGGGTTAGGGGATTGCACTCTCAGGAGGGTGGAGTCTCAACGAGAAGGCAAGCCCAAGGTAGCCGCAGCTGGTGGCGCCGCCGTGAGCCGTGGCGGCGATCACCACCGCCGCCACCACTGCATGAAGGAAAGATTGAGGTGTGGAGGCATATTTGGTGGGTTCATGTTGACTTCGTCGCCTTCTTCATCATCATCTTCCTCTTACTGGGTTTTCATCCTCCGCCGATGATGGCATGAATGGGGAATCGGCGACCGTGGCGCTCTCCCATGGCCGAGCCAGGAGTTGGGGTTGGGCATTTGCTAGTCCCATGAGAGCTTTTAGCAGCAAAGCCTCTTCTAAGGACAACAAGAGGGATATCATTAGAGATGCTTCTGATAAGAATGCCACGCCAAATTTATCAGATATTCCATCATTGCTCGCTGTCAGAGGCTGAAACAGACGGGGGAAAGAAGGAAAGGGACAAAGAAAAACCGTTTGGAGGCTTTAATTTGGTTTATACACATTAGCATGATGTTAATCAATGTCTATTACTACTTAGTTTTTGGGTACACTGTCTATTACTACTTTGTTTATCTTGTGGGTGGGTCTTAATTTTTTGCTTCACTAGTAATTACTAATGTTATACTTTTAATTTCCTCTTCCAATTCTTTTTTTTTCCCTTTATTTCTTTTCCGATAGTTGCTTGTTGTTCATATTGAGGTGCGTGGGTTATGATCATCAGCTATGGAGTACTATCGTATGCAGTGTTTGGAGAGATGGAAGTTGGAGAAGAAAGTCTGAATGCATTCACTGTGTCATCATGTGGTTTGTTTTACTCGTGACTTTGGTTGTATTCTTTGTAGCTTCCAGCTTGTAATTCACACTCTCATGTTATGCCAAAGATGTGTAATTTTTATATAAGTTTTGCAAAATTGCTCTCACATGCATACACATGTTTGGGTGATGGAGACACAATGGGGAAGATCTATAGAATCACTCTTAGCTTGATATAGGTATGTAATTGAACTTATAAGCAATTTAATAAGAAGTTGATAATATTTTTTTTTCCTTATATTAACTTGTGATTGATTTTCTTTTCTGTTTTTAGTTTCCGAATCATTTCTCTTTTGCTTATTTACAAAAGGTTCCTGAATTAGTCAAATGCAGCAACATGGTGGGACCGTGGGAGTCCTAAAGGTGGTCCCCTAGATAGCATTCATTTTAACAAGATCTTCTTGTCACAGTGTGTGGCATTTATTGAAGGCTCTCGTCTGGACATACTTGGCAGTCCCAACCAATATTTCAGACATTTTCTCTCTCAAGCAATCCATCTGCAAAGCTGTATAGAAAGATAGGGGTTTATTGTCATTTGCTTGAGGAAAATATGAAGCAAAATGCATTGAACTAATGGCTTAGCCAACAATAATAGAGGCCAGGCTGCAAAGTCATTCCATGAATTTTAATCTAGATGATACACGGAAAAACATATATTAATTGTAAGTGATGAGATTTAAGTAAAAAAAATCATATATTAATTAATTATTAACAATTTCTTCTGCTATACGTTAACTGTACCAAAAGAAACATATATCAATTATTATCAAGTAAATTTTTTCTTGTACCAAAAAAAAAATCAAGTAATTAAATTTTTTCTGCTATACATTAACTTTTTTTTTCTTTTAATCTTTGTTCAGATCCTGAAACTGTTTCTCTCTATAATGTGTTGTCAAACGAAATTCGTAATTTATATTATAAATAAAATTCTTTTTATAGAATTTCAACTTGTATACTAGTGAATCACTCTCTTGAAAGTACTGCAAGACATCATCAACTAATGCTGTATTAGATATATCTTTGCGGGGACGGGTTAAACACGAGATAATTGTTGTGGATACTTTGAAAACAAATACTGATCATAAACTAACGTGACTGAGTATAATGTGACTGTAATTAGAGTGCAAGTAGCATTACCCAAGGTTATGTTTGACTCAAAAAGCCTCAGAATATAGGAAGGATTTAAAAAAATTATAATGGCATGTCGGTATTTTTTATTTAAATTTTAACAATATACTAACGGATAGATTAAAATTATTTATTTTATAAAAATAAAAAGCAAAGAAAACTAATTTACATTTTAAAAACGGAAAGATTAAAAGTCTTTTTTTTTCTTTAATTAGAATACTCTTATAAGCATTATTAAGTGATTAATTTTTTGAATACTGGCACAATTAAATTTTTCAAAACACTCTTTTAAAAAGTGTGTTCTTTATGTTTTGAATTTTAGTCTTTTCTTTAAAAATTTAACTTGTTTATTACTATATTTAATATTTATTGATATTTACTTTTAAAATAAAAAAAATAAATTATTTATTTTATTAAAATAAAATAATTATAATTAAAATTAAATTTAAAAAGGAATTGAAAGTAAGCAAGTAAGAAAGAAATAGTGATGTCGATTGATAATAGAATGAAATTTGGGAAGAAAAGAAGCGAGGAACCATGATGGGGACACGAGCCGTGGATGGGGAAGGTACGGAAATGCAAGAAGACAGAGGGAAGCTGCCATTGGTGGATACAGATTATTAGGACTTGAGATATGGACCAGAGACCAACCACACACAGCCTGTACTTGTGAGTTGTAACCGACGGCCTCTTTGCAACTATGCATAGTTGCATTCGCCACCCTTCATTGCATTTGCAACCATAAGGTCCCTCTGAGAATCTAGATGCTCCTATAACATCACAAATTCCACGATAGATTCTCGCCATCATTCCCTTCACCTTTTCCCTTGGCTTTTGATATTGATTACCATCCAAGTCTAAATATGATTTTGGATGGCAGTGGATAAAATATTGAAAAATATGGAAGCCAACTGGCCATAGATATGCCCGCATAAGAATTTGTGGCAGTCATTACATTAATTTTAAATAAAATTATAATATTTTAAAATTAAAAAAAAGAGTATATAAATTTTTTAAATTTTAAATCATTCATAAATAATTTTTAAATTATTTAAATTATTACTTAAATTATAATAATTATATAAATTAATCATTTTATTTATCTGTAATTGTTACGTGGCTTGCATATACATTTCTTAATAACATAACATAATCATAACCATAAAACTTAAACAAATTTAGTTCATTCATTTTAAATTTAAATAAAAAATATTATGCTGTATATTTATTTAAAAAAAATAATTTAAAATAAATAAATAAAATTTATTTAAATTTAATAATTATGATTGTGTCACATCATTAAAAGATATATATGTAAATTATATAATAACAGTAAGTGAATGAAAAAATTAGTTTGAGTAATTGTTATAATTTAAATATTAATTAAAATAATTTTAAAGTTAAGAAATTATTTGTAAATATTCAAGATTTAAGAGTTCTCTATATTTTTTTTCCTTTAAAATAAAGTTATATTTTAAATTTTATTTAAGATTAACGTAATGACACAAGATGTGTCGTTTTTTTAGCAATGCACCGAGTAGCCCCCATGACTATAATACGAAATACTAGTAAATTTGTTTGCTAATATCATGCATAAATCTATGATAATATTATAAATAAGACCTTTCCAATTACCACTAAATAATGCATCCATGTGTCATTTTTATTTTTATTTTAAAAACTTTAAAATTTGTTTACACACGTGATATATATACCATGAATTTTAATCTAGATTATTAATTTCTTGATTCCTTTGATTTGATGAATTTCTTCATCGTTCTCATACAGGTCAAGACAAAGGTCGCTGCTTCAAATCAAATTTATCTTCTTTTTTTTACGTGGGGTGCTAGACATTCAAGTATTCACAATAAATTTCTGCCTGGTACAGAAAACCGGCGGTACCCATGAAATCGAAAAATATTAAAATCCTCTCACAATACTATATTTAATGATTAATATTTAAGTTAAATTTTATTATTTAATATTTTATGTTCAATTCAATTATTTCAATAGTTATGCTTTTCAAATGTTATAATTTTAGTGAATTAAATATAATACTCTTAGAATATATAAAAACTTTTCCATGAAATCACTATAAATTTTTTTGGGTCTCAATTTACTTTTTATTTATATATTTTTTACTTGCTTATTTTTAAAATCTTTATTAAGTAATGTCTATGCAATAAAATAAGGTAATATATAATAGTGTCATAACTAGGATAATCATAAGAAAAAAAAAAGCACAATCATTTTAATTTATGCCATTAATCAAGAAAAGATATGGTTTGTTCCCTCAATACAACCCTCATTCTCTCCTCGCACATTTGAGCCAACTGAAAATGTAAAATTAAATTTGAAATTTCTATCAACATATTCAAATTACAAGCACTGCTGTACAAGTACAATCTGAGGAAAACAAAAATCTACTATTGGTCAGATTTTAAAAATACAAATAATTGCAAGCTAAATTTTTTTGGCGAAGCATTGGTGGGCCTGCGCTGGTTCCAACTCTAAGGTTTTGAGATTCAAGACAAAGTTTGACAAAAGAAAAATCAGGACAAACAAATGTAACACCTTTGTTCCTAATCCTAGCATCCCCCACCAGTGGGGTCATGACTTCGTTGGAGTTTTCTATATTAATTGCATCTATATTCTAAATTTATGCTAATCGTTAAGAAGTGATTGATATAACCAACCAATTTGCTATAATTTCGAATTATTCTTAAATTACATGCTTGCAGTACTTGTAATAGTAATATACATAGTTTTTTTTTTCTTGGTCTCTATAATATATATAGTTCATATTAAATTTGGAGAAGGTTGGCTCTGAATCTGATAATTCCATTTGATAAACTCTAAGCAGCATAGAAAGTAGAAACCAAGTGATTAGCAGGCTAATTTGAGCGCCATGGGCCTACGGGCTTGTCAGTTTATCTAATTGTGTGGAAACTTGAAAGCAGAACAATTGGAGGGCCCATGGGGCCACTACTTATCCTACACTTTATGGGTCGTCAAAAAATTTGGGCTCAGCAATGGAACATGGCTTTTCAAATTCTAGAGTTTCCTTCGACCAAAAACAAAAAAATTCTGGAGTTTCCAAGAGTTCTCTCTCCTTCGGATGTATTTGCACAAAATAACAAAAACTTGTAAATGTTGAAAAGTAAATCATACTCGATTATATATGTCACAATTCGACTATGTGACATGTAGACTTAGAGTTATGCAAATCTTCATTTCATCGACATTGAAATAAACATAGACAATGATGATATGACAGAAGTTAGACTACTCAAATATATATAACTTGGATGAGTAAAAATATATTTCAACAAATAAGTTACAAATATCAAGTTAAACAAGATAAAAACAACAGCACACTAGAAGAGAGAGAAATAAAGAGCTATTTGTACTGAATATTTTATCTTGAAACAACTTGATAAATTCTAAAAGATAAAACTATTAACACAAGATAAGCTTGAGAAACAACATAAATGCTAAATATAGAAGCAAATATGCATTCAAATAATGTAGGAAGAGAGAAACAAATACATAGGATTTAATTATCCTAATTCAGCGCCAAACCTTGAGACTTACATTTGGTTTTCCAATATCTTCAAGATTTAAACAAGTGTTTCAAAAATTCAAATAATCTGGAGTACTTCTCACATTCTTAGTATATCTCACGCTTAATGTTCAAATAATTTGAATAAAATTGAGTATAATTAATTTAATTTGGTTATAATTAATTAAATTGATGATTTTTGTGTATATTATTTTAATTATCTTATCTATTATAATAAGGTAATATAATTCAATTATTAATCAAGTGAATTTAGTTTATTTTTTTAATATGTTTCAAATATAAAAATTAATTTTAAAATCAATTATATCATTTTTCATGATGAATTTTAAATGAGAATTAGTTTTCCAATTGAATTAAATTATATATATATATATATATATATATTTTATTGATGTCAAATCAGTGTTAAAATCAGGTCGGACGGTCTGACGAGTCAACTTGTGAATGGAACACCAAGTCCCATTTCCTCCGTTTGATGAGCTTGGAATGCGGGTGACAGTATCGAACACGGTTGACAGTCGGAGACGCAGGAAGCTACGAGGACTCGGCTCGGAAAGCCACTGTTAGGTAATGCCAATATGTGAGTTTTGAGGTATGAATTTTATGATTTTATTCAGTTGTCCTTTGTTCAATCTCAGATGCACTTGGAATTTATCGTAAATCTAGTGTGCAATGAAAGAATTGTTTGATGATATGGCTTGCTAATTGCTTCCTTTGTCTTTGGCAACGAGCCAAAAACTGATCAAATGAATCAATAAAAATCGACCATTAACCAGTTTGGGTTGATTTGATTTTGTTCAAATCGGTTTACATTTGAAGGGAACTGGTTTAATCAGTTACACTGTACTGGAGTGAATTTTTAAACTAGTACAGTAGTACTGCCCTATACGTTCTCTTTTTGAAAAATACTATATAAACAATTGATTTGATTTTTTTTTGTCATCTATATAAACAATTGATGAAGAAGCAAGAAAGGACAATTAGTGCTTTGGATTACACGTTTGCCATGGTAGCATGATAAGATCAAAATAAATTCATTATACATCACATAAAAAAATTTCAAGTTAAATAGAGACATTTGTCGCCACCTCAACAAACACCAACGTGCATAGTTGGTTTTACTTTAATTTCATATAATAGATTGATACTGGTCATAGCACCATCACGCACTAAAATCTGACACAAACATAATACGAAACATAAACTACACTCACTCATAGGGTCATACTTAGCTTGAAAGTTCTTAAAAAAAAAAAACGACACAATCTCCAAACATAAGCAACCTCGTAGAGTAAGTGACTACTTGATTCATCCTAGAAGCGTGTCTAGCAGTCCATTTTGTTTCTATTATTATTTTTTTCTTCACTTCTCATATAGCATAAGGATATATAGATGATACATAGATCACACAAAATCGGCACGATATGATATATATATATATATATATATATATGATAACTAGTAGGTGTGGCTGACCCCTCCTCCTTCTCCTCTAGTGGGATGATCTGACCTTGTGATTCAAGAGCATCTGTCGGAGCTCCACCGGGTCAATTTCATGGGCCTGATTGATGGGCCTGTAGTAACCTGTGACTGGGTCTGGGGCCCAAGCCGAGGAGGCCTCCTTAGAACCATCCCTGCTCACACCCTTTTCTTCAACCTTTCCCACCCCTCTATGAATTCTATCGAATCCACCTCTCACTGAAACATCAGACGCCGCCGCTGCATAACCTCGCCTATAATAATAGCAGTATAAAACCACCAGCATCAAATTGCCAATTCAATTAAAATGAAGAATAACACCAAGGGAATTATATATAAACATTCTCTATTATTTTTTAAAAAAGAAACGTGCTGAATTGCTAATTTTATATAGCGAAAAAAAGAATTTTATATATAGGACACTAATGGAACTTGAAGATATCGATGAAATTGTGAAAGGAGAGAGTTTGCATGAAGTTGGAAGAGAGTGCTGACCGACGAAGGGGAAAGGACAGAGCATCGGCAAGAAGGGAGCGGACACGGTTGGCTTGTGAGAGCGAGCGAGCCATCTGATATGATGTGATTATGATTGAGTTCTCAGTTTGCTGCTGCGAAAGCTATTCTATTCCTGGTGGCCGGAGAACGAACGCTTCCGCAGCAGCCACCACCTCTTCTCTACTCTCTCTCTCTCTGCGTGAGGAGGCGCACCACAGTGGTGAGGTTAGGGTTAGTGTGGCCTTTTATAGTACTGAGAGAGAGAGAGAGAAGGTGATGTTACTTGGTGGATGGGTTGGCAGTTTTGGAAAGCGGGGGGCGGAAGCAACCGCAGCGATTTGGGTGGTAACACCTAAGCATAGGTCGGCTAGGGTCATGACACGCGTTACTCTGTCACGCTTTATTATTTTGATTGATGCTATCTTTAAATGCGTTATCTTTTATTACTTGTTTGTTTTCACAATCAATCAGCATGTTAACCTGCCGCGTATGTTTGTTTTAGATTTTTTTGCCATGGCATCCGGCGTTGCACAAATATCAAGGCCCTCGCAATGGATGTTTTGCTAAAGAAGAAAAATTACTTTTCCTTATCGGCGTTTGTGTCATCAGGTGAAACAAACAGATTATTAATGATTCAAAAAAAAAAAGATATTAACATATTTTTTTATTGCAGCGTTGTAAAACACTAAAACTTCAGAGTTTATGTGTACCCAAATTTGGAGAGATTGACATAATTTACATATTATTTTTTTTTTACTCTTCTTAAAGTTATGATGTGTAGTAAGTTTCAACGAAAGCATATTGTGATATGTATAAAGTGCCCATCAGAAAAGATTGCATATGGTGAAAATCGAACTAAAACCTTACAAGTAAAGTGCGTTGATCTTTACTTAATCAACTCTTATATTCTTATTAACTCTTAATTTACACACCAAGCTAATAGAAGATTGTCGTTTGCCACATAATTTTATGCAAATTTATGTAGTTATTTAATTTAAAACGATGATATACGTTTACTATTGGTTTACTCTACATATATTGTGCATATTTAGTTTACACAATAATTTTTTTTAATTTTTTTTGTTGGATATTAATTTCTTTGATGAGTTGTTAAATATTTTTAAGTAAGTTAGCCATGTCGGCTAGTGATATAAGATTTAGATAATTTATAAAAAGCTCACAATAAATATATTTTTAATTTTATTACGACCCAAACTCACAAAAAAAGTCTATTTCAAAAGATTAACTTATAATTGGATAAAAATGCCTCATGATTTTATTATTTAATTATGTCTCCTAAGCTATACAATATAAGACATAATATTGTATACCCATTTGAAATGTGACATTTATGACGGTTCATTCATTTATAAGTATTGGATGCACCACTCTTTTCCTTTAAAGGCATATTACACCTTAATTCAATAAATAACTCTTTTCGTAACCTAATCCCTTAATGAAATGATCAATTATTACAACCTAAGTTTACTAGGAGAGTTTATTTTAAAGAATTAACTTATTAAGTAAAAATATTTTATACCTTAAGTATTATATTGAGTCTCTTAAACTACTCAATATATAACATAACATTTTCATAATATATATTTAAAATCATTAAATGTAATTAATAAAAACAATAGATAACTAATCAAAATACTTAATCCATACAAACCTTGAGGATAAGTGAATAAGTGATCCCATTAAAACTATAGAAGTGAATAAACTTGTTACACTTTTAAGCTGCTTAAAAATTTCAAATAAAAATATTTTATATTTTTAAATTAATTAAAATAAATATATTTATATTTTTAAATGTATAAATTTTAAAATATTTACACAAACAATTCGATTTATACAAACAGCCCATTTTATATATACTACAATTGTTATACTTGAAATTAAGACATATCACAATACATGTGATAAGTTCGAAGAATAGATACAACACAAGCGCCATGAAATTCAACGAGCTCATGCAATCATTTAAAATTTCTTTCGACAGAGGCATGTGGTGTTCACTGTTCAAGTAGACCTTCCCATAGCAAGCGCTTGTTATGTTAATGAATTTCCCATTCACTTTCGGAGTCTTTGCTACAGGGCGAAGATATAAATTTGGTGAAAGAAAAAAATATACTGATTTATGATTATGGAGATTCAATCATTTTTTTAAATAATTTTCATACAAAATAATTTAAAACAAAGATTAAATAATTATTTTAATCTTATAAAAATATAAATAATATTAATTTATTCTTTTAAAAAAATTAATATAAATTTAATTCTTCAATCATAAAAAATAATATAAAAAAATTTTTATATTATGAAACGTGATAATATTATTAATAAAAATTTTAATTAAGAATTTAAATTGATATAATCTTTTATATATAAAAAATTAAATTAATATTATTTTATATAATTAAAAAATTAAATTAAATATTATTTTTTATTATTTAAGATTAAATTAATATTAATATTTTTTAAAAGTGGGAATTAAAACAAATGTCTCCACTAAATCGAGTTTGGTTACACAATCAGGCTCATGGCACACTCTCGCCTGTTTGATGACGTACGAAGTGCCATTGCGAATTGTTTGCATTGAAGATGGGCAAATCCCTCTAAAGAAAAAAGGTGGACAAGAGATGCATCAAAGCAGTTTTCAGCATGCTTGTTGAATCAAATCGAAAGTGACATGCATTGAAACAGCAACAGAAATTTGGACGATGACAATAGGGCCTCGGGTAACAAGTGCCAACGAAATAAGAGGGTAGGGCCTTAATAATAATAGCCATAATAACTAGGAATTAAAATAAATAAAAATAAATTAAATGAGCTAAGCGTGAAGTAGTCATTTTCTCAACTAAACACGCATTGGAGAAATTTTTACATAAGTAATATTTACTTTAATAATTTTATTTAATAATTAATATATATTATTATTTTTTTAAAATTTAATATATATTTATCAGATGACTTATTAAATTTTACGTATATTAATTATTAAATAAAATATTTAAAATAAATAATATTTACTCCAAAATTTGTTCGGTACATGTTGATGGTAGGAAAAGGAGGGATTGTATTTGGATTCCATCTCATATTCTCAATTTTCAACGCAATCATGCTAAGGATTAAAATGATTAAAAATGAATTGGGCCACCTTTTTGATTTGCACGTCTCTCTTATCTTTATCTTTTACTTTGTTTATTATCTTTTAAACTGGTAGAGTTCTTATTATTATATTTTCTGTCTTTTTCTCTCTCTTATTTTTTTTTATAAAATTAGAAGTAACGTATATTAAATATGTGTAACTTAAACTTTTTAAAAAATGATAAAATGATGAAAAAGAGAAAATTAAAAAAAAATAGAGAGAAAATATAAAACTTAATTACCTAAAACATTTTTATTTTTTTAATCATTCATTTAATTTAATATTTTACTAATTTATTAAATTATTATGATTTCCTAAATTTCTGGAAAAAATTAAAATTAGAAAATTTCTTACAATACTCAGATAAAAAAAAGGACCAAACTTTTTTTTGGTCGTAAAAAAAAGGACCAACTTAAATCGAGTTTTGTACCAAAAGTCGAAAATTGAGTTTGGGTTAGCCCACCCATGTATCTATGGACAAAAATGGCTGGGGGCAACTGTGTTGTACGGCTTTTGTTTTTTGGGTTGCTGAGCAAGTGTGTTCCTACGTTGCTTTCTTCTCTTGCTTGAAATAGTGCGCATTTGGGCTGGGCCTAGCAACTTGCATGAGTCATTGCAAAAAAGGTTTAATGATCGATTTTACATCTAAGCAAAAAAGATTATAAAACAACTAAGCAAATGCCAAATGGGACCAAAAAAAAAATATAGTATGGAGTATTGTTAATTACAAAAATACATTCTTTACAAACTTCCCACAGACATTTACTTTAACAAAAAAGCAAATCTTAGGATTTGTGCATTATAAAAACTGAATTGATAAATATAATATTCTTCTTATAATTCATGTGGAACAATTAACAAATTATATGGAACAAGTTTATGCATAAAATAAATTAAATAGGATCTTTCTATTGTTGTCAATTAATAGCAGTAGGTCTGCAAATTGAAAATTATTAGGCAATAATCTAATTGAGGTTTATGGATATAATTACAAATTTTCTTGTTTTAATTACTTACAACATATGTAAAAGAACATAAGAACATTTTGATTATGATGTGATTCCAAAACTATGTATGGACTTGGACTGATCATGATTGTAATATTCTTCTCTCAGAGTTCAGATTCTTCATCCTTCAGTTAGAGAAGTTAAGGGCCAAAGCATAGATGAAAATTAAAAAAAAAAAAAGTTTGTCTTCACACATGTGGTCTTGATTTATCCAAATGCCATTCATACATAGCAGAGGGAATTTGAAGTACTTGGAAAACAGAAAAAATGCACAAACAAGGAGTAGATTACATATTTCTCGAGCACTTTATTTAATTATAATGTTGCCATGCTTCTGTCCTCCTTGTGATACTTTAATTAAGTTGAGGGCATGAAGCGAAATCCTGAAGGGGTAATGTTGGGAACAGTGCGAGTTCCAACAAGACTGCTCCCAACAAAGCGCAGGGTTGAAATCAGACCCCCAACAGAAGGAAGCTTGGAGTTGCAGTTGGAGAGTGGCGTAGCAACCACTAGTTTGCAGCCAGTGAGCAGTGAAGAGATATCATATAGCAGCGGATCCATCACAATAGAAAACATTCCAGCACCATTGGTTATTGCATTAGAAACCACCTTTCCCCCACACAGTAGTTGCACTTGAGCATCTGAAATATTGTTATAGCAATATCATTGGTGAGACCAAACTATCACAGATAAGGATATTGTTTACAACATCTGCAAAAAGTGATGAAAGAAAAAGTAATATATTTTGACCTTTTGTGTGTTTTCAAATTTAGTTTTTAAGTATTTCTTGTGTGTGTAATGTGCAAGAAGCCTCACTCATATTAATTCGAGAGTTGGACTCGTAAAAGTACGTATATCAGAACCTTTCTTTATTTTTTTTTAATAGGTAATATGGACCAGGGTTATAGACCATGTGCACCGTTCATTTTTACAATGTTGATGCAATAATTCGTAATGGATTCTTCAAACTCTTTCAAAACTCGTTGCTCTTAATTTTTTAGGGTTGAAATTTGTGTGCTAGTTTATTTCAACCGTAGAGTTTTCAGTTTTCACGTGTATGATATTTCGGACAGTAATTAGTTTAGGGTAAAAATACTTAAGAGAATTAAGAACTTGGCAAAATGAATGGCAGTGAATTTTGGCCTTACTTGGAAAAACTGGGGTCTTAGCGCCATTGGCATCCATATTGTCCTTGGAAGTGCAAAATACAGATCCTTGAATACGGATAACAGAACCCAGGAGGCCACTGAGAACCCCAAGCTGGGCTTTGGCATGGGGAATTGCCATTGCAGCAATCAGGAGAGAAGTGATAAGAAGAGGTTTCATGGTCATGGCTCTCAGATTTGGAAGTAGTTATAACAATTGCTTGCAACAAGTTAGCTGTGCAGCTAAACAATTTATACCACAGAGAGAGAAGCACCAAATTGATTCAACATCATTATACCCACCGAATTGGAATTTGCGTATGCATGTGATGAGCTGCATAGCTAAGTGGCTCGGTACCAAAAGAGTATATATATATATATATGTATATATTTCATTTTTAACCATAGCGTTTTAAGTTTGTCATTTTTGCAATACAGAAATGCCAACCTTGTGGGATTCTTTTCTATACAAGCCTATGTTATGAGCTCCATTATTTGTATGGCCAATTTATGTGTCTTCTATCCCAAAAAAGAAGCTACTGTTGCTCTTGTGCAAGCTTTGTGGCCTTAAAGGAGGCCCAAGAGTCCCAAATAACTTACTGTTTGACATATAATCACGATTCGCACATCACACCCTTCCCACTAACCATCACTTTCTCTTTTTCATCATTTTATTGAGGATATGTTCTTCCCACTATCCATCACTTTTGTTTTTTCATCATTTCATTGAGGATATCTTTAGTTGTGTGAGTGAAAATTGTGAAAATTAAAAATGTAAAATATAAATAAATTGTGTTTTATTTTTTATTATTAATTTAAAAATCATTCTCTATTTTTTACTTTTTTACTTCTCATAAGCTTAGTCAAATGCATTAGAAAGAGATTTTTTTTTCCGTTGGGAGAAGGAGCATTTAAACATAACTTTTCCTTTGTGGGGGGTTGCTCAAGAATATTTTACGAGGAAGAGTAGTCTCAGTACTATAAATGAAGATGCTTCCTAAGAAAAAAAATAGTTAAATTCAGTTTATCCCTGTGAGTTGGGGCAATATTACTTTGTCACTCTATAGTTTTAATTTTATCACTTTTCTCTCATGTGGTAAGTTTTGTTAACACTTTATCCTTGTGATTCATTACCCAACATATTAGAGAGCTCCTCATATTTTTTTTTCTTTTTAAATTTACCAATTTAAAAAAGTGCTTATTTATATTATAATCTATTAAACTAGAATATAAATAAAGATATGTCTAATTTACATTGTTGATATTTTATTTTGCTAAACAAAGCTTACTTGCTATCATAATATCAAATTTTTAAATAATTTCTACGTCTTTTCACTTACTTAAAATAATATGTAGTTAAATTACTATGAATTTTCATGAAGTTAAGGGGTTAAAAAAAGAAAAATGTTATTTAATACGAATAGTTTTCATAAAACTATTCATGAACGGTTACTTACTTAAAGTTTTGTTTTGGTTAGTTACACAAAAAATTTAAAAAAAAAAAGCATCAGATGGATGAAACAATAATAGAATAACATCTTTATGTGAATTTGTGTGTCGTTTCACGAATTTGGTTTTGTGAAAAATAGTGTTTTCCTTAAAAAAATCTTAATTACATTATTTAAAACCCACATGAGATAAAGTGGTAAAGGAGCTAAACATAAAAGGGTAAAGTGACAAAGTTGAAATCATGAGATAGCAAAGTAATTTCGACTCAAATCACGGGAAGGCAAATTAAACTTAACCCAAATAAAAAAAATAGTTTCTTATTTGAGTTATAGATGGAGTCAGGTTATCACATAAACTATTGCTCAAATGGCACCAAAAACAGACATGATAGATGCGTTCTGCGCTCCAAAATGAACCCACCTTCCTTGTTCCATTGATTATGTGCAATTACCATTTCAGTTGTAATATTTTCACAAATTCTTGTTGCTTCAGTGGTCCACCGAACTTTATATATATGGTAAGATTTGATTACCATGATATTTGGATGGAAGGTAGGAGGTTAAAGGGATGAGAGAAAGGGAAAATATGACTCAAAACTATTGTTCGGAACATTTTAAAGGAGAGTAAGAAATTAAGAAGAGAAGAGTTTTAACTGATTTTTATTGTCGATAATATTAGTGTTAACCGGAATTAGTATGTTAATAACAGTCAAAAGTTCCTATTAGTACTGTAAGCTGGATAAGCAAATACTACATTGGATTAAGAGTAGAAAAAAGTAGAAAAGAGTCTTTGTTACAAGTACAGACGGACAATTACAAGTTCGGAGTTAACCATCCTAACATACTCTAACTGAGCTAAGTCTCTATGCATAGCAGAGGCTGAAAAAAGGTGGGTAGAGATAATTACATTAGATATATACTTGCTGCTCATGAGCTGCTGCATATTGTACACATCTGTCTGCAGCTTGGTTGGCTTCAAGGTCGCAGAAACTCACATAGACTTGTGCAAAAGAGAAATGAGAAAGAAATTATCCTGCAGCAGACCACACCATCAATTTTTAATGGCGCCAAATTTAATATAGTCCAAAAAAAAATAAACAAACAAATGTTGAGGTTTGTGACTTGTCCCTTTCCTACATGCTGTTTAAGGAGACAGGGTATGATCCGAGTCTACTGCACTGCTTTGCAGGTAAACTTGCTGCTTATTACTTTTATGAACATAATCCTCCGTTGTGACTGTGCTCACTGTAGTTGACTGGACCTTGTTGGCTGGCATAATTAATAACTATTCTCATATACGAAAAGGAAAGCTAAGAACCAAGGGATTTGTTACTGCTATGAGGTAAATAAATATTGCAAGTTACTGTTCCTTCTCTCCTCTTGTCTTCTATCATTGATACACATTACTGTTGACAGCCAATTAACATCCTCACTATCTCTTGCTTTCTAAACCCAAGCCTACCCCAAACGTTCGATCCCTTAAAATTGCAGCTGTTCGGAAATTCCAGCAGCATATGCACTGGACCAATCACTTCGTTATGTCTCAAAAGTTTAAAACTTTTATAAGTTGTTTATTCTCTTCTATAAATTTTTTTATTCTATAATTACTGCAGAATGCTCAGCGCTTTGGGGCAACAGTGGATGGAGGCTACCAAAAAATGAGAAGAGAAGAAGGCTGGTAAAATTCGTTTCCCTTTGTATGTGCATTGATGACTGAACTTCTGCCAAGATATATGTTAATTATGCCAGGAGGCCCAGGACATTAATTCCTGAAAGGCTGAAAGCTTAGGCTGTCACCTTGACTATTTTATATTGTTTTCTTTTTGTTCCTTGGAACTGAAGTTTAATCTAGTGGTTCAATTTGGTTTTACAACATTTCAGTCATTCTCAGAATTCTACCAAGTGTGATTAAATGAGGGTTTGAGTTTTTTTTTTTTCTTTCTTTTTACTACTCTTAATGAATGGCATCTATCATTGGCATGTCTCTAGTTTCAAGCTTAATTGTATCCTGTATCTAACTGCTACTTGTGTTTTAATTTTACAATTTTGTTTTTGGCCTTCTCTTTTTCCTCTTACCTGGTCACACCTTGTGCATTCATTATTTGTAAGCATGTCATCACTAGTCATCTGTCTCACCTTTGTTAAACAACTCAATTTCTGGTGTTTCATTGCTGTTTTTCAATTTTTCTTTCATTTGTTAGGGGTAACATGCAGACTTTGGTGAGCACAATGGAAAAAGAGTGGATGCAAATATGAGATAGAACAGACCCGAAGGATTCATTACTGTTACGGTGTAAGAGAACCAGAGCTATTCGGTAGTTTGGTTTTTAGCCTTTTACAAAGATAGTAATTAAGTAATACTATTCCCTCGGCAATGAAAACAGTGATGCAGGCAAAGTTCAGAGACGGTCAAGATGTTCCAGTTGGCCTAAAGTACCGTGTTTATACGTGTTTAAATTAATTTATTTTGTAGTTAAAATAATTTATAATTAAATTTTTTTAAACAAACTTTTAAATTTTTTTTATAATTAAATTATTCCAAACATTCTAAAAGACCTGCTTTGTGTACTTTTGAAGACTGCTATTTCCCATTCCGGCATCCAACCCATACCTCGTAATGGATCTTGATGAAATAAACAAAAAGTACAGTGCTAGAAAGAGAAATATAAAAAAAATTTAAATATAAGTAGTTGATTTTATTATTTTTTATAATAATTTCTTATATAATAACATTTGTGTTTATCTTTATATAATAAAATTATTTTATTACAAGAAAGGATCTAAATTCTCTCAAAATTCACCTACAATAGTCACAATAATTTATTTTGTTTTAAGGTTCTACGCCTTGACCATTAAACCAACAGCCTGATGGCCACCGTAATTTATTAAATGCTGTAGCTGCATTGTTCTGTTAGTGTAAATGGGCTGGATTGAATTGGGTTTTCCTTGTTTGATCAGATTAAATGCTTTTATTCAAACCCAATTTGATGTAGAACTTGGACTTGAGCAGGCCTCATTATACAACCAAACAGTTACAAAAAAAAGGAAAACTATATTCTTATTAAAGAATCCTACCCCATTTTCTCTAGTTTCCTTACAATCAAACAAGATTGAGAGTGAATCAAATTTGATTAAAAACAAAATTTTTATAAATATCAAAACAACTAGTACATTTAGACCATTTTATAAATTTAATTTCCTTCAACCGAAAATAATAAAAGTATAACTTTTATCGTAAGATATCACATCACATAAAACATATTTGTGTTTGAGTAAATAGTCTCTAAGTAAAACAAAAAAAAACATATGTATGAAGTCTAATTTAAATAATATATTAAAAAATTAAAATAACAAACATATATAATATGAGATCTATTTGAAATGTAACCTGATATTGATTCTAAAAGTTCTTCATATTTAATTTTTAGGCTTTATTCCATCTCAAAATTTAAGTGAAATTAAGCCCAACTCAAACATCTCAGTTGAAGTGAGCATGCATACCTCTGAATTGCTCCATGAACAAGTTAATTACAATGTAAGACAAGCCAAACCGGTTAATAGTAATTTTTTTTATACAAAAACCGGTTAATAGTAATGACTAATGAACTTGATTAAAAATATCCAAAATATTCCCAACTATTTAAGATCAAACTTTTTCCCGCAAATAATTCTAAAAAATTATTTACTCGTTTAAATTGGTAGGGCAATGAGCAAACATTCCTCTGCTATCTCTATACTCAATGCTAGAAATTTAGACGGGGAAAGCGAAGAAATGATGTGATTGCGGGGTAAAATGTAATGTACCGGTCGTTGTTGACGTAAAAAGATGACACCGAACGAGAAGAGTCGACACAAAAACACCCATGCATTTCTCCGAAACAGCCCATGCTAGCTGATGAAGACGACGATGATGACTACGAGGCTACAGATACAGAGGTTTCCTTTATTTTCTCGCTCATGGAGGATTCCTTCCTTGCATTTTTTCTTATCTCCTTTTCATTCCCACCACCACCATGATTCATTCCCAGGTACATTCTCTCTGTGTCTCAATTCACGCGTCCTGTTCCTTTTTATTGTTGTAAAAGTGTTCATCCTCTCGCTTTTGTTCTTGTTTCAGATCATAGGGGACTCTGCCGGATTCTTGAAGGTTCTAGACTTTCTATGGATTTCAGAACTGCAGCTAAAGCCCGCGCAAGGATTGTTGTACTTGGCTACGCCACCTACCCATCTCTCGTAGCGTCTCTCATATCAACCTATGCTCGCTGTCACCAACTCCACACTGCCCATCATGTTCTTCATCGGGTTCTCTGCTCTGCTGCGGATCTCTTCAACATGAATTTGATAATTGAAAGCTTGATGAAAACTGGGGACTGTGATATTGCCAATAAGGTGTTTCGTAAAATGCCTGTTCGAGATGTGGTCACATGGAACTCCATGATTGGTGGGTATGTAAAAGATTCACGCTTTGCTGATGCATTAAGCTTTTTCCGGGAGATGCTGAGCGCCAAGGTTGAACCTGATGGGTTTACATTCGCTTCCATAATTACCGGATGTGCACGCCTCGGGGCTCTCAGCAATGCCAAGTGGGTGCATGCTTTGATGGTTGAGAAAAGAATTGAACTCAATTATATATTGAGCTCCGCGTTGATTGACATGTATGCAAAATGCGGCAGAATCGATGTCTCAAAGCAAGTTTTTGATAATGTCAGACGCGATCACGTGTCCGTTTGGAATGCAATGATTAATGGGTTTGCAATTCATGGGCTTGCTCTGGATGCAACTGCAGTATTCTCAAGGATGGAGCTGGACAATGTTTTACCAGATTCTGTTACTTTTGTTGGAATTCTGACGGCGTGCAGCCACCGCGGCTTGGTTGAAGAAGGTCGCAGGTACTTTGGTCTGATGCAGAATCGTTTCTCGATTCAGCCACAACTCGAGCATTATGGAACCATGGTTGATCTCTTGGGACGGTCAGGGCTCTTGGAAGAGGCCTATGCCATGATTAAGGTGATGCCAATGGAGCCGGATGTTGTTATCTGGAGAGCACTTCTTAGTGCTTGTAGAACCCACAGAAAGAAAGAACTTGGTGAAGTTGCCATTGCAAATATATCCCGTCTCGAGAGTGGAGATTTTGTCTTGCTGTCAAACATGTATTGCTCTTTAAAGAACTGGGATAGTGCTGAGAGAGTGAGACAAATGATGAAAATGGGAGGAGTACGTAAAAACCGTGGGAAGAGTTGGATTGAATTGGGGGACAGCATTCACCAATTCAAGGCAGCTGATCAGTCACATGCTGAAATGAAAGCAATTTACAGAGTGCTGGAAGGTTTGATCCAAAGAGCTAAGTTGGAGGGCTTCACACCCTTGACGGATCTGGTTTTGATGGATGTTTCTGAAGAGGAAAAGGAGGAAAATTTAACTTATCATAGTGAGAAGTTGGCCTTGGTCTATGGGGTCCTGAAAAGTAGCCCTGGAACAAAAATCAGGATTTTCAAAAACCTGCGTATCTGTCAAGACTGTCATAATTGGATAAAAATTGTGTCAAGAGTATTAAACAGAGAGATAATTGTGAGGGATCGGATCCGTTTTCACCAATTTGAAGGTGGATTTTGCTCTTGTGGAGACTACTGGTAGCTATGTGAGTTCATTCTTGGTAGCATTGTCGAAAGGTCCTTAGCTAACAGTAGCCTAACACACATATCGCTTAGACAATTGAGAAGAAACTGTCAGAAATGTAATCAACACCAAGTCCTTGTGCATTTAAGTTATAAGTGACTCAGAATTGTTGAGTTGGATGCTCTAAGAACAAAATCCTATCAGAATGGTGATGTCTGGTAGCTGATGGGTGGTGTTTGCATATCTTGATGTCTAGCAGATTTTCGCTTGCAATTTGGGTTCATCAGGAACACTACTCCACTAATTGGGTCTTGGACATGCCTGTCATGAAGGGTACTGTTTCCTTCACCTCCATTGGAATACATGCCACTAATGCTGATTTGATCATGCAGCAGCTCTGGCCATGAACAGGGGCAGAGCATGTTACAGTATACGGCAAACCTGAGGATTATTAGTTGCCATGGTTTTGAGCTAACCTTTGTCAAATAATCAAATATTTTCCTCTACCTTTCTCTTGCTGATTGGTAAGAGCAGCAAGAGAACGGTACTCGAAGGTAGTGTTTGGGAAATTGCATCAATTTTCTATGAATACATTCTACAAATACAACCAAAAAAAAAAAGTATCTCTCCTGAAATAATCTTCCCTTGGCATTGATGCTGTTTATTTTGCTACCAAATATATAGAAATTCCCATCCATTGACTAGTACATAGATATCTAAACAGTGTCCAGAAAGAGCTAATCAAGCCAATTTTTGTTATTCTATACATATGTTTATTTTCATAAACTTTCTTCTCCTTTAAATTTTCTTTTCATCCAGAATTTTAATCTAGAGTAATGTTACATGACTAAAAAAAATAGTCAAAATTTTTGACAGAATTCAGACACAATAAAGAAGGTTTTTGGATGGAATTAAGTAGTGGTGATTATTCATCAATTCAAGCGTAAAAAAAAATCAAATTATTCTATTAAAAATTTTGATAAGAAAATTCTGACTATATAATATTTTTTTTTAATCTATGCTGTAGACACAGCATTGCCGCCAGTGTCACCGAATAATCTTTCCCGGAAATCAGTGACCATTAGAGGAAGTCCCTCACGGAGGGACACTGTTGGCTGCCACCCAAGAAGCTCCTTGGCTTTGGAAATGTCCGGTTTCCTCTTATGAGGGTCATCCTCTGTGTTAGGTCTAAACTCTATCTTCGCATTTGGGTCTATTGTCTCTTGTACCACCTGCACAAACCATGAGCACTCAAATTTATAACGGGTTCTTTTTAACTTTTGAAGTTGAAAAGATCTATCATTATCATCATCATCATCACACATTATGGTGAAAATTGCAAGTACGTAGAGATATAGATGGTCTCTCTCTCTCTCTCTCTCTCTATATATATATATACCTGAGCAAGTTCAAGCATGGTGAATTCACCAGGGTTGCCAAGATTGAAAGGACCAACATGATCACCTTCCATCAGTCGCATTAAGCCCTCTACCTGTTGTGTACACAGATTCATGTTAAAAATCTCCCATCGGTTTCTATCGTCCCCTTAAATTATTTGTACCGTCATACTGTGAACATGTAATTGAAGAAGAAAGAGACAGGCTACATCAAAAGCCAGAAGCCCAACAATATGCAGCAGATTCAAAGACAGATATTAATTAGATTATTATCCCTGTTTTTCCTTTATAAAAAAAAAGGTCACCCAGAAGTAAATGACCAGAGAGAACAAGTCACAAGTTACAACTATATTTGACGAGTTACATGGGTTTGAGAAAGAAAATTTATCCAAGTTCTACATTTATATGGCATATCAGCCTATCAGGTCTCTGTGAGCAATAAAAAAGATTTAGAGATTTGTTTGCGTACTACAATAATGACAAAAATAAATTTCAGAGATACTTCCAATAGAATTAATTAATGTAATTCAAATGTTTTCTTTAAAAGTTATGTGCGTTGATGGAAAAAACAGACAAAATGAGAAAAAGGAGTCAGAGATGAAGCTTGTCTTTATTAAAAGCGCTAACATGTTTGCTATCTTTAGAGGAAATAAAGAACTCTTGTTACTTTGTAAACGTCCCTCTCCAAGACACAAAGTTTTATACACACACACACACACACATTCATTGAACCATCTGATTTTTAGCTAGTCGGAAAAGGTGTATGCTATGCTACGTGATACTGAGAAAAAGTACCTTTTTTCAGGAAAAAAAAATGGTGAGAAAAAAATTTGTTTACCAGGTCTGAAACATATTGAAAGCTTCTTGTTTGTTTTCCATCGCCATAAACAGTCAATGGTTCCTTCCTCAATGCCTGTATAGTTTTTAAAATTGTGGGTAAATCAAACGAAGACATAGTGTCCTAAGCAACAAAACCCAATAAATAACGAGAACAAATTAAAGAGTAGAGAAGTGCCAGAGCTTTACCTGAGCAACGAAGTTACTCACTACACGACCGTCATCAATGCACATTCTGGGTCCATATGTGTTGAAGATACGAGCAATCCTCACCTACAGAACAATTTCAAACTCCATTCATTTCTGCAGCGCTACCACTTTCAATTAGAATGCGAACCAACCTCAATACCAGCGCCTCTGTGGTAGTCCATGGCCAAGGTCTCTGCAGTTCGCTTCCCCTCATCATAACAGCTTCTTACACCTACACCAGCAACATGCATGCAGTCATGCAGTGGCAAAGGATAAACACGAAAGCTGCAATTATCTAAGCCAGGATTTCAAAGAGTGAGATAAGTGATATGCTGCATACCAATTGGGTTAACGTTGCCCCAGTAGGTCTCAGCCTGAGGGTGTTGAAGAGGATCACCGTACACCTCACTGGTGCTGGTCAGCAAAAAACGGGCACCTATTCGCTTTGCCAATCCCAGCATGTTCAGTGTGCCCACCACATTGGTCTTGTGGACTCCAAACCAAAGCCAAAAAAAGATGAGAATCAAGGACTCCAATTCCAATAAGTCCACGGTCCTTTAATCAACAAGCATGTTATTTATAGGGTTCATTTTTACATTTGTTTTCTATACACCATTACACCTACCTCTTAAGATTAAAAAAAAAATGAAAAAGGTGAATTTCTGCATCTTCTTGTTTAACAATCATGATAGATGTATGAAATAAAGTATAAAAACAAAGTATAAAAATAACATTTTTATTTAATTATCCATCATATGTAGCCAATAGCCATCCTAAGGGTGTGAGGGTGTCTTGTGATTGGTATGGAAGTTAAAATATGTAAAAGCATACGAAGTCCATGCAAAATTACTCAATAAATAAAATTTAAAAATATTTAATTTTGATTCATTATTAATTTATAAAAAAAAATTATTTACTTTGTCATTTAATCATTGATATATTATTTAAAAAGTTTAACATTTTATATAATTATTGTTATAATTAAATTATTTTAATAATATGTAATATATAATTAAATAATAATATAAAAAATTATTACATATAACGAATCAAAATTAAATCTCTAAAAAAAGCTAGGTCTGCATTATGGTCTTAAGGAATGGTTTTAGAATTCATAGTTAACTCAAAAAAAGAAAAGCACACATTTTAATTATGGGGGAATTAGTAAAAGTTAAAAAAGAAAAAAAGAAAAAACTCGAATTGGGAGAAGAGGATATGATGGTCTTGACGGGATTGAACTTGTAATGGACAGGGGAAGCAGGGCAAGCCAGGTGGTAGATCTGGTCAATCTCGAGGAGAACGGGTTGAACGACGTCGTGGCGAATGAGCTCGAAGTTGGGGTTGCCCATGTGGTGCAGCAGGTTCTCCTTCCTTCCCGTGAACATGTTATCCACCACGATCACGCTGTCCCCCCTCTCCATCAGACGGTCCACCAGGTGGCTCCCCACGAACCCGGCCCCGCCCGTCACCAGAACCCTCTTGCCCCTGGACCGCACCCCCGCCGGGACCCTCCCTCTTTTCCCCTCCTTGTGGCCGCTCGGGGTGGCTTCCTCCAAGAGGACCCGCCGGGTCGGGAGGGCCGACTCGGATTCCGCGAGCGAGTCGGGAGGAGGGAACGCGTGGAAGAAGAGGGCGGCAATGGCGACGCCGACGACGACGAAGGGGGCTTGCCGTCGGAACAAGCGGTAGATCGGGTTGGTGGATCTTGGCGGAGAGCTGGAAGGGCGCCGTGGATCCGAGATGGGTTTTCGGGTTTGCGTCCGGTGAAGCAGCTGAGAGTCAGAGGTCATGTTGATGTTGTCGTGTGTGCGTGCGGGTGTGTGTTTTGGTCTGTTTTTTTCTGCTTGTGTGACGACAGAGACAGAGGCAGTGTAACTGAAGAAAAGGAAAAGAGAGAGAAGGAAGATGAGGGAGTGGGTGCTCTGAATTGTGATGCATGAAAATTGGCTTCATAATCGCTTCAAGCAGCGTGTGTATCTCTCTTTTGTCTCTACTTAATTTGAAGGTTTGGCCATTTTCCTTTTGTCTTTTTTCTTTTATTATAACTGATTCCATGCATGAAGATTGAAGCAGGGAAGACACTAGAAATCTTGTGTACAAAATATAAATAATGCTTTTTTTTTTCTTTGTAAATTCTTATGTATCAATCATTTGGTTTACATGTAAAATCATGTAGACAATTAAGGGAAATTCTAATTAGTATTGTCTCTTTCGTACAATGACCACGATCAACCTTTTTGTTTTTTTTTTGGACTGGAAGCGATTGACCTTTCCAAACACACTCAAAATATATAAATTATATAATTTTAAGTCATTATTACTACCGGTCTAAATTGAAAGGCCCATTTTATAATAATAATTTTTTAATCTATATGTACTTATTATATTATTAAAGGAAGGGATTTTCTTATGGTTTTTATTTTTTTCTCCAAAACTATAGATTTTGTTTTCATTGTTACTGACAAAACAAGAAATAATTTTATTACATGGTATAGACTCTAGCCATATTATCTTTACTTTTAAGTAACGAACTTTTGTAAAATTAATTTATACAGATTAGTTATAAACTACATTCTTCAGTTAATTTTAAAATTTTAAATACAATATAGAAAAATTGACAACCACATCAAGACTATTAATATTTAAAAAAAAAAAAGAAAGGGAGTTGACGGATAAGTTCCTGAGTAAGAGGAAAAGTGCGCCTAGCAATGAGTGATTTAAAACAATGTTCTATATTTCCTTGAACCGCCAACTTTGGAAGTTGAGGCATTGTGAGTTGTAAGGCAACGGGTGCGTATAAAAACAAACTAATAAACTAAAAAAGATTAGACCAAATCAAAACATACAGAACCACAGGTTGATTTAGTTTCGTCTCTAATCAGTTCCTCTATTAAGTATCTTTAAGACACTGATTTAGAAATTAATGAAGAGTATTAAATGAGCATTAAAATTAAAACATGTTTAGTATGTAAATATTTTATTTGTTTAATCTTAAATAAGTGGATATAAAATTATATGTTCTCATATTTGACATCTTATATCTCTATGCATTTATATAATACTAAAATCACTAAGCATAACTTTCTTTTCCTTTGGCTACTTATTTAGCATAGTTGATCAAGTCTATATATATATATTTTTGGTCATCATTGATCAAGTCTATAGAAACGCTCAACCTTGCACAATGTAGAGATGGATTAAGAGAAAGCATAGAAATTTACCAAAACCAAACTAATTGTGCTAACATTGAAGGCCTGTTGTTTTAGGTCAATGGGCACAGCACATAATTAAGCGAGCTAAAAAACACAATCGAGAATTCTAGAATTGTCAATTTGAGGAAAACTTTACCATACCAATCTCAAGTCAGAATTACGTAAGCAATTACTTAAAAGCATACCAAACAAAAAAACAAGAACACAATTGAGAAGGGGGAAATGGGGAATCCGGAAATGAAAAACTTGAAGCTCAGCGGCTGTATTAAACTGCCTAAGATGGGCTTATTTAGTGGGGTCCAGAACGGAGAAAGTCAAGGCCAGGTTATTCGCAGGGAATATCAAAGACTTTAGGAGGAGTTGGTTGAGGGCCTATATTTCTTATTAGATCGAGTGACTGGCCCCTAAAGGGCAGAATTCCTTTACTTCTACCTCTGTTGGTTGGCGATTTGCCCTTGAACGAGTAAAGTAAATCCTATCAGCCTGTCAGCTCAGCCAGTGAAGTGACTTCCGTTCTTGGTTCACTTTACGATGTAAAAGTCTATCTTCTGGTTGTTTGAGTTCTTTCCTTCTCTGTCTTTGAAAAACTGCCCTTTCGTAGTCATAATTTCGTGGAAAGAAAGAAAGAGGGATCTTATGATTTGAAGATAAGCACCGAAAGTCAGAGAAGTGAGGCGTTCGGAACCTATTCTAGTAGAGGAACCAACCCCCAGAAAACCTGACCAAAAGATAGCTACGTTCCCGTCACTGACGTTACTTCGGAGTATGTGGCTGATCCGCTGAGAAAAGACGGGAAGGCAAACAGAAAGTACCACTTTTTTTCTTAAGTTAAGATGAATCTATTGAAGAGTCAAGGTTTCCAATGAGCACGGATGAGGCGAAGCATCGATCCCTAACAAGCGAGGTAAGCGCCCGGATACAAAGGAATCTTAGTCTATGTCTTGGTCACCCAGAAAAAAAAGTATTCAGAGATAGTTGAATTGAGGGACCTCTACTTTACGTACCTCTGTAGTCTTAAGAGAAAGTAATACACTCAGTCTCACCGTTGGAGGATTTAGTGGAGGATTTGGTCACCGTTGGAGGATTTGGTCACCTGGACACGGAATGTACAGTGGACTAAGGGTACAGAGTGCATATGCAATTCCACGATGAGACACACCCGGTTTCAGGAGTGCATAAACACAACTGATTGCAAAGCTACTAAAATATCCATGGATCTATCATCCATGTAACGAAAATTATGTCATCCAACGGTACAAAAAAGGATGTCAAAAGGGTGTGAAAAGAGAACGGTGGATAGTAATCATTTTAAGCCTACAAGTCATTTTACATCAAGACCCTCCAAATAAAAGAGTACACAATCAACTTAAGTTTCACTTAGTAGAATAAATAGCCTGAGATATGAGGATCAAAACTAGAATCGCCGGATATCTTTAGGAGGCCTAAAATTAAGGGGATGGCTTTCTGGAGTGGCCGTTTCATCTTCTTTCCACATTTTTATTGTCTTGTCAGCTTCGCAGGTTATAAGCCTTGAACCCGTAACATCGTAAGTTGAAGCATAAATACCAGCTTCACTGTCCAGTGAACCTGTAAGAGGAAGCGAGAGAAGAGGAAAGTAGATAGAGTAATCATATGTGTTAATCTTGCGTATATAGTACACCTAACTAGCATCAAACTAAAACATCCAAAAGTGAGCAAATATACATACCGGGCTGCACAATCGTTTGGGCTTGCTGGAAATTGTGACCACTCTTCCAATCCCAGAACCACAAACTCCCATTGTCACCTTCAACCAGAAAAAAAAAAGAGCTTAAAGTCAAAGAATGTAAGAAAAAAATAAATTTATACCCATGTCAATTCTTTTCCAGTATGAAATACGAAAGTCATGATTGAGGGGCATTAATCTGTAATTACATGCCACGAAAAATCAGCACATTATTCCATCTAACATTCCCTAAAAGAATTTTACTTTGTTCTAGGTCCATACCTCCGGTAACCATCACACCCTCCTCATTGACAGCCATTGCATTGATGATAGTTTTCTGCTGAGAGCTGCATGTAAAACAAGAAAACACACCAACTATTAGAGACCCCAATTAAAAATTACAAAACAAGAAAATGGCTTGTGAATACTGAAGACAATTTGAAGGGCCTTGACTTTCTAGTTTGTACAGACACAGAAAGGTACATCAACAGATCTTGGTGCATACTAATGAAAAATTTAGCTACATGAATATTGCTAGTGTTTAAGGATGTAAACAAAGTCCTCTTCCATTTCAACTATCCAAGTGCAAATGCAGCTAGAGTAAGCTAGGAACAAAATAGCCTCTAAACTTCAGACAGACAGACTGCATCAACTATGTTACTCAAGCTGCTGAACATATCAAGAATGACAACAGTCACAACACAGGTCAGTGACACATGAAATCAACTAACTTGGATGTGGCAAGTGGAATTATATAATAAAGGCTATTTCCAGATACCAACTTCCACATATCCACAACCTTCAGCAAAGGTTATATCTCCCATGTTTTACTAGTCCACCACCAAGTATCAACTAATTAAATTAAACTGAAAAGACGTCATTGCATTCAGATATTGTGGCTCCCAATTCCAGCATTGTAGGATTGAAATATTACAATTGTTTCAACAAAAGGGCGAATTAACTTATCAAGGGGCCCATGACAGATCTGGGAAAAAATTAAAATAGACATATTCTGAACCATATCTTACTAGCAATATGATTTGAACTTGATTATTAAGCATAATAAACTCCTAGACAATTGACAAACAAATTATTTTTGCTTGTGTTTTAGCCCATGGAAACAATGTGATTTTTCATTAATGATCTGTCTAATCACATAAATATGATAATAATAAGTTTGTGAACTCACAGCATATTGTGCAAAAATTCTCCTTTTGGAAGGTTGAATTTCTTAATATTGTCAGCTGATGCAGATGCAAAACATTGCCTGCAGGAAACAAAAAAGAAAACAGGGTGAGAAGATAAAAATTAAAAACGAATAGCATATTTAAAGAAAGAACGAATAATCAACCATGTGTCATCATTTCTACAAGTAACAAACAACTGATGTTGACACATACTCTTTAGGATGTAAGGCCATTGCTCGAACAGATTTTTTATGGTTTGTAAGCGTTAACATTGTTTTACCTGCAAGGATGCATCACGTCATACTGATATAAAAGAAATACACAAATATGAATAACAGCACAAAGAGAGAAAAACAAGAAGACAGGAAAAATAAAACCATAAATTACCGTATCTAAGGTCCCACAACTTGATGGTAGTGTCATGAGAACCAGTAACAACTTGGGGATCCTGTAAACATAATAAGAACAAAATAAAAAATCTTAGGAGTCTGAAGAGGAGAAAAAGGCAAAAGACCAAAAAATAAATTAAGACATAAGTATCATAGCTGCAATTAAATGTCAAATTCTATAAATGAGTTCCCATTTATCCTATCGAACAACTTGGAACAAAACTACCTTGACAATCTGCATGCCAGTCTTATGGATATTGGCATATCAGACTCAGAGGAGCCATCATCCACAAAACTAGATACATATGTAGATTAATGATCATACAATATTGTGGTACCGCTCAGAATATCAAAAGAACAAAAATATATAGAAAACAGGGATTTAAATCTTTTGTCCTCTTTTCCTGGCCCCAACTCTGTCTTCTCAATTAAGTGCTGACAATTCAATAAAAAAAAATCTCAATTTAGAAAGAACTTAATGTCAATTAAAGGTGAGATATATTTTCATAATGAGTTGTCAACACTTAATTAGGAGGATAGGGTCGGGGACAAGATAAGAGGATAGAGGATTTGAATCCTAGACAACAGAAGAAGAACCTGCATACCGTAGGCCGTGTAAACACAGAGCAGACAGTGTTATCATGACCTGAAAGAGCATGAATCTGCATTTTACTACGTATATCCCAGACCTGAAAATTTAGTGCCAACACAGCATAGTTATCTCCTTTCTACTTATTAAAAAATTTTAAAAATATTGGAAGCTTTTTAGCAGAAAGCATTGCATCCATCTCAATATTCCATAAAGTAACTATATCAACAAAGTCCATACCCGGCAGACAGAATCACGTCCTCCAGTCAGCAAAACGTCAATTGTGGGATGAACAGCCAAGCAATAAACACCACTCAGATGACCATGATAAGACCTAATGACCTAAATACAATATCGTGTGTTTTTAGTAGCTTTTTATTGATAAAGTTTTAATAATTATTGAAAATTTCAGCCCAGAAAACAAATACTAAAATCGGGATTTGACCTTATTCTGCTCAAGATCCCAGCATTTAACTTGTTTATCGTCACCAGCAGAGAACATGTAAGTATGTTTGCTGCTAACAGCAAGGCCTGCAAACAAAGCACACTGTTATTATCGACCTGATTAGCAATTGTTGCCATCACTAATAATACCTTGCTATCTTACCTCTTATTTGTTCAATGTGGCCTGTTAGTGTCAGCTTTAGCCTTCCACTTGCCAAGTCCCATATCTGGCCCAAATGAACAACTTAGCCAAAAAAAAAAAAAATCCAAACTTTTGAATTGGACAGAGAAAGAAAAAATATTCTCAACATGATAAGTCCATAAACTATTTCCAATTGACAGAAAGATATATGGGTAATAATGGAGTCAATATTTATAAAAAATCATTGATGGGTTGTGTAAAGATATCTCTACAAAATCTAAGTAATCACGCAGAGGCACCAAATGTCCTATAATTATTAAAAAAAAAATGATGCAGTAGAAAAGTTGAATCTGGGAAATACTTATAAAAAGGCAAAGTTGTTCTAGATAAAATTACAAAGAAGGAAAATTCACCTTTTTATCTACATGTTTAGTAATAACAAGCAGCTATGACATGCATTTCAGAATCACATACCTTGATAGTTCGATCTGCAGAACCAGTACAAAACCATGTATTGCTGTGATCAACTGCAATAGATCTCACCCATCCTAAGTGTCCACTGATGACCTACATAAAACAAGTCGAGGTTAAAATCACTCAATTAAAATTATATCAAAATTATTACACAATTTAAAAGGTTCCCAGAAAAATAATGTAGGTCAGACCTGATCAGAATGAAAGAATTAAGACATTAGCAGCATGAAAACCATGTTTTGTAGATATGTTGTCCGAGTATGAATAGCCAAGCTTTAAAATTGAAATTTGCAAAGTTGAATGGAATCACAGACTTGAGAAATTGCACTCCTATTTGCTAAAGATCTTTGTTATTTATAGGAGTTCATCAGGTAGACCAAACAAAGGCCTCTTAAACCCATTCACTGTAACCCATTCTTCTTTACCACATGGTGCATGTCAATGCCACCATGTTCAACATCATATCAAAAGAGTAAGTTATCCCATATTTCCTAGATTTAGGTGAAATGATACAAGAAAAGGGTGAGCATTGATGCAACGGTAAAGTTACTGCCTAGTGACTTGGTGGTCAGGGATTCTAGTCATGGAAACAACTTCTCCACTCTCGAGGGTAAGGCTGCGTACATCTGACCCTCCTCGAACCCCTAATGGTGGGAGCCTCATGCACCGAGCCAACCATTTTAGATGAAATGACAAGACTTCGCACCTATTTTTAACTCCACATAAAATTCTGGTATTGTGAAGGGATAAACCACATTGTACATCAAATAACCACAAATGAGATCATCAAGTAATGGAGTGTGGCAATGCAATTATACTACAGAAATTAGTATAGTTCTCTCCAAAAGAAGGAGATTAGTATCATTAATTCTAACCACAGGTGAGGATGAGATGCCTTACTTCAATTAGTCACTTATGAACAACATGATACTAATCCAAATCCAATAGACAAAATAAAATTCTCAAGAGGAAAATTAAATGTTATGTTTAGGCAAAATAGCAAGCTTCCTACATGGCTAGAATCTGCAAATAATGTTAAATACCAAAACTTAACCACTCTTCCATATCATGGTGACCAGAAAAGCTGTTCTTCCACAAAGTGAGTGTTCACAAGAAGTTCAGACTTAAGACACAACAACAAACAACATCTAGAATGAATGCTAGGGACATAATTGGTTTAGGAAAATATCTCATATTCATTTTATGAAATTAATTTCATTTTCAAATTTCATATTTTAAAAGTATGTTTGGTCTGTGGAGCTGAAATTTGTTTCCAGAAAATAAAAACTATGAAAATGGGTATTATTTTAAAGGGAAAAGAGCACTAACACCCTTTAAACTTTGGGTCATTTGGAAATCACCACCACAAACTTTAAAATCGTCATATTTAATACTAAAACTATAAGAATTACCAAATTAATCCTTCCATCCACTATCCGTTAAGCCACTTAATGGAAACATGGTCATTTGACTGGCACATTTGATTTTTAATGACGTGACACTATAATTTCATTAGATTTGAATAAATCTAAACCTTCCATTTTAAAAATTATAGTGAAATAATCTCCGTCATTGCATATTGATTTGAAATGGAAGTTTCATATTTATTCAGATTTGATGGAGATTATAATGCTGCGTCGTTAAAAATTATATGTGCCAGTCACATGACTATGTTTCTGTTAAATGTTTTAACAAATAGTGGATGGAAGGATCAATTTGGGTAATTTTTATAATTTGAGCATTGATTAGGATGATTTTAAAGTTTGTGGTGGTGATTTGCAAAGGGGTCTTAGTACTTTTTTTCCTATTTTAAATTAAGTTTTCAAAGGGGTTTTTATATGAACAAAGAACAGTCTGTAATGGCAACCCATGTAATAACAAAACACATTTCAATTTTGAGTGAATTGGAAAGAGATATGGGTGACACAACCCAAGGTTGATGGCTTGATGCTATATGCCATTTTAGGGGACAAATCTTGTTTAGTTTTGTCAACAAAATTCTGCACAATTTTTTTTCCCAAAAACTGAGCTTGGAATAAATTCTGTTTGCCTTTCATCTTAGTAGGACTGAGTTCTCTCTTGTCCCAAACCACCATCAAGCCACAGTCAAAATAGTTGAGTCTTAGGAATTCATAGAAGTAAAAGGATATGCTCCAAGTTCTAATAAAAACCAATGGCTTATGGGTAAACTTCTCAATTTAAGTGTTTTTTTTTTTCCAAATAAGTGACACATCTCTCATTACAGTTACTGAACCAATCTCAATAATAATTGATTGCTCATTTTCAAAATACCTAAAAGATATACACCCAGCAAGCAACCAAACCTAAAAACTATATAACTCAGAAACACTCAGAAAATAGATTTTGCACATTACTTCCATTGAACAAGGCTTAGATAGTTAGATGGCAATATTTAGCCAAGCCCTAAAAGATATGGCATGAGACTTTGACGTGAAACACACCATCTATTCAAAAACTCAATAATGGCATTACCAGACCTCATGAGATCCACCATTTTAAATGTCAACTCCTCCACAAATTTCACCATGCATGCACACTTAAAGTTAACCCAGTATCAATATTCTAAAACTCATGACCCATGCACAGAGAAATAACTCAAACTGACATAATGCATGAGGATAGAGAAGAGAGACAATAACAAAGGGAAGCATGTTCAAACTAAACTCAAATCTCTGTCACATGCCCAAAAAGAAAACAGCAGGACCCCAATCCCTGATAATTACACAAGCCGACCATAAACCACTCACATTAGAAAACGAAACCTGACTGGCACAAGGGCAAACCAAATAAGGTAGAGAATAAAGAAAAAAAAAATCAGAGTCCATCATGGTCATGCCATCCAGAAAACAGCAATTGCTGGTATCTCTTTTAGATTCACGTTCTCGAATTATTCAAACTTGATAATTTTCTCCAATTGCACTTCATTAAAAGAAAAAGAGAAGAAGAGGGAATCAAATCATCATATTCAGACCTACACAAAACTGCCAACTGAAATAGGTTGAGTCTCAGACTTTGTAACCATCTTATACCAACACCAAACTGAATTCTTTAGTCACTTAACGGGCAACTGAGTTTCTAATTCCCTCTGATTTGTGCTGAGTTAACTAAAAACTAAGGGAAAATTTCAAGGCTTTAATGGATGTTTTGGGTACTCTGCTATGTGTTAATCTTGGTCGAAATTGTTATTGGGGAAAATGAAGCAGTAGGCCAGTAAGAAGAATGAAATTAACCAAAAACTGCTATTTTTATAATTGCAAACATGCCACTGCATTTTCATTTGAGTTTTCCTGTTGACAACATTTTGAGGATGAAACGCCAAAACATTGGCATATTTTAAGAAATACTTCCTAAAAATATTTTAAGTAAACTCAAGTGAGCACATTTTTATACTCATGTCACGCTTTTACTGAAAATGCAAAACACAAATAGGCAAACCAAACAAGCTCTAAGACACCCTCAATATTTTGGTTGTCCAAAAAATTTTCCAAACAAAAGTACGAAACTAATTAGAACTTTGTATGTATAATTCTTTATTTTATCTGACCATGAAAAGCCAAGGTAGGCTTGCACTAGTTTATAACTCAAATGGGGGCAATAGAGTGATGGAACTAAACTCAGGTGTCCCTAGGTTAAACTAGTAGGCAGTGCACACTACGTTTGTTTTGGTTAACAGAACCTGAGAATGAAAAAATCGCAAATCCTGATGCCACTCATTCACCATTAAATCTAGTTTTTTTAAAAAAAATAAATAAATAAATAAGGATCTCACCCTGTAGTTCTTCCATGGAGCATGCCATATGGGACGTGGCCATTTACTTGGCATTCTTTCCATTAAAGCAGATGTCGATAAATTCCTGTAACATAGACACTATAACAGTTTAGTAAAAAAGGCCACGCCAACAGAATGTCATTCATGTGTCACATATAAATACAATCCTACATAAGTAAATGAATATACGCATTTAGAAAACAACAGCAGATAGTGCACATAACCAACAACTTGGGCATGGCACTCTTAAATTATAACAGGGATGAAGAAAGCAAGAACCTTTCAGATGAACCAGAGGCAGAAGCAACTACTGCACTTTTGCTTGGACCAAGATCATTCCTGAAAGTTAACAAAAACATAAGAACCAATAAACTTCAACAACACCTTTTTGAAAACTTAGTATGCTGTGTGTGCCACAATCAACAAAAGCAAGAATTCATATGCATCAGGGTTTCAATATTGCAACCTATGGCTTTCTCTTCTACAATAACACAAAATATAAATGCAAGTCATTTCAAGAACTAACATTAAAATCTCTATATATAATATAATGGAAGAAAAAAAACTGAAATCCAAGAGAAGACAGATGGAGCAGAATACTTCCTAAGGCATGGAATCCCATCCTTTCTCTTATTTTGAAAAAAAAGATGCCACACCTTTTTAGCAAACTTGTATCAACTTCTGTAATCTTCATCATGTTCAAATAGTAAAAACTAAAGAGTTTCTTACTATTTTGAAAACCAAATAGGTTCTTCAAGCAATATTTTGGAATACCACATATACCATCAGATTGTGTTTCAAAATTCGCTAGGAAACTTTTGCAAGCACAAGATAACAATTCTCATCTGTTATTAAGGGCTTATATGCCAGAATATATATGTTATAAATAACTGAAGTGCTTTAAAGAAAAAATAAAAATTTCTGATAAGCATGAGCCAAACAGATCATTCATGAGTAAAAATATCTAGTCAGCCCACATATAGATGCACAAAGTTCAAGAAAAATGGAGGAGAGAGTATATTTACGGAGCTGTGGATGGCATAGCTGGACCAACAACCAAAGCATTTTGGGGTCCTCCTTTCTGGGAATCCTTGGAACCTTCTGGGCCTATAAAATAATAACAAGAAACAATATCAACATGTACAACACTTGTTAGAATATTACTATTCTTATTCATCCTTTTCCTCTTGCTAGATAATCCATATCCTCATACCAACATGATGATTCTCATACCTGGAAGAGCAAGTGTGGTAGAGGTCCCTGGCTGTTGACTGTGAGACGGTGTGTCAGAATTAACTTGACGAGGAGGTTGATTAGCAGTGCTTTTGATTCCACTATACTCCGCATTTACCTAATTTTCATTCCAAACCATAGCATAACTGCCTCTGTTTACAATCCAATAGTTAAAAAACTTCAAGCTACTCAGATTATTCCAAGTTCATTAAATTTACGTTCATAGTCAACCAAATAGATTTCTTGATTAGGGTTTTAGAAAAAAAATTCAAGAAAATTATCATTTGCTAAATTAACTAAACTCCTCTACAGAATAAAAGATCCGCGATTTACTTACCTTGTGGCTAATGCGTATTCTCTTGCTGCATGACGAAATAAATAAAAGAAACAAAAAGCAAAGTCAATTAACATTGGTGTCTGAGATTCTGGGGACCCAAAACAACACATCAAGAGGACACAATTTAACCAGCAGACAGTAATTAGACTAAAATTACACCGAAATAACAATAAAAATTAAGATTTTTGAAGAATACCCAAGTGAAAAAGAACAAAACAGAAGAGAAAAATGGGAACCTCTCGGCGTCGGCAGGAGCAAGTTGGGCATGAATGGGAGAGAAGAGATCGAGAGCACGCTTAAGGGACTTGAAACTGAGCTTCTTGAGTGACTGTGGCTCTACTGGTTCGAGCTCTACGGAGGGACCTGGCATCGCTGAGCTTCACCGTCTGCTCAGTGCTCACAATTCTAGGGTTTCCGGTTCACTACCGTTCGCCCAGATTGAAGGGAAGGGGATGGGGAGGGGCTTGTCTCCAAGAGTCGCAGACCATCAACTAATGAAACCGAGAATACAACTTCGATTACAAACTTTTTTTTTTTATTGCTAAACTAAAAATAAAAATAAGTGCGAAATTTTTTTTAGTAAAGTCATTTATTAGGTTGTTAAAGATATTTATTATTTATTTTTGTTTTTTAAAAATTATTGTTATTGATGTAATCTTTTAAATTTTAAGTTATTTATAAATTTTAATGTTTTAAAAAATTAAATTGATAAAATAACCTTTTTGCACTGTGATTGATTTAGAATGCTCGAAACGCAATGATCTTCAATGATATTTCTTATTCTTGCCATGAATATATTCACCGGATTCACATGTTATCAGAGGATTGTAAGTCCTGCTATGGTAATTTTTCCGTTCAACAAAATCATGTGCGGCTAATTCAAAGGTCTCTTCCTTATTCAAGGACTACTAAAATAAATGTTGATGGGAGTTCCATTGGTAATCCGAATAGAGTTGGATTTGGTGGATTTCTTAGCAGGGAGGATGACTCTTAGATATTGGGGTTCTCGGGATACTTTGGTCATGCTAATAATCTTCTAGCAGAACTATTGGCTATCTATCATGGACTTTCTCTAGCTTGGGATGAAGGCTTTCGGTGTGTTACTTGCGAAAGTGACTCTTTGGATGCAGTGACTATGATATCTTCCAATATAGATAAACATCACTTGTATTGGAATGTTGTGGTGGCTATTAGAAGCTTCCTAGTTTTGGAGTGGAATGTCTTCATATGTCATGTTCTTAGGGAAGTAGCTGTGCTGATTATCTTGCTAAGATTGGAGCTAATAATGATGATCGTTTTAAGGTGTGGGTTGAGCCTGTTCATGGTATAGGTTCTTTATTGCTAGCTGACTCTATGCAAGTTCCTTTTGTTAGGGAGTAGTCTTTTTTGTTGTTTTTTTTCCTCTGTTATACCAAAAAATAAATTGATAAAATAAAAAAAAATAAAAAATAAAATTTGTGAATGATTTAAGACTTAAGGATTAAATTGATAGAATTAATCTCTAGCAAACAAAATTGATAAATAAAACATTTTTTAAAAACTAAAAAAGAATTTTGCATTTTTTTTATTTAAATGTGTCTTTTAAAATGCCAATTAAGAGTTATGTTATCATAAACATGAGTTTATAGCAAATCTTATACGTGGGCGCGGCACATATGAATCTATTTTAGAGAAATTCAAAATTATAAATTTGTTATATTATATAATTCACTCTATAAACATATTAATACATATAGAATTTATTATGAACTTAAGTTGATTGTAACAAAACTCGCTAATTAATATATTATTTTAATATAAGTATTTATACACTGTGTGCCTTTGAAGGATTTGTAAGTAAAATATATTTTTAGTACATTTAAAAGATATAATTTTGTTAAATTTAATGAATTTTAAATATTAAAAAAATTATATTTTAACTCAAGTAAGTTTTGACAATCCATTTAAGAAGTAGACATTTTGACTTCGGCCTGAAAAAAATTGACTTACATGAACTAGGGTTGGAGTGAATGGAAGAGACTGACTTTAATAGCTTTAAATAACACCACCTCATTATGTTACACTTAATTTTAAAAGTAAAAATATATATAAAAATTGAATCTCACATCTTTTCACTTACACGTTATATACAAACTATTTGTACCCATTTCTTATCTTCTTTTTTTTTTTGGTTAGATTTTACATGCACTCAAATGTAAGTGTTATTGTTAAGGAGAGTACTAATTCTTACTAAAAGTAATTCGTAAAACGCATATAAAAAGAACATTTCAATTTGTGTTTTGTTCTATTAACTAATTTGTTTTTTTTATAATTTATTATATTATAAGGCAAAAGCAAAGGTGAATTCCTTTAAAACCTTCGTATAGCTTTTCACGTATTTGGTTTCGTTACAAATAACATCACTCTATAGTTAATATTATATAAATAAAAAACCTGTTCTCGTTCAATTACTTTTAAGCCCATGCTTGAGCTAGACTTGTTTATTACAACATGCCCAGGAGAGAAGAAAATTTCTTGTACAAGCATAATGTATAATATAGTTTGTACAATAGACTAATTAAACTTAATAATTAAATTGATATTGTCGATAGAGTTAACTAAACACTATTTATTAAATCAACTGTTAGTTTCTCTACCAAAAAACATCAACTGTTAGTTTACTTTATATTAGTTTAACACAAACTGAAATGTACATTGCTTAGGCAAAAGAGAAGTTAAAAAAGTGGCTTAGCTCAAGTGTCACCAAGTGTTTGATCCCGGCTTCAAAGCAACTAGAGATTTGTTCTGCGCGAGCTCATGCATGTGGTTTGGTGCCAAAACGTGGTCTGTAATTTCTCTCTTTATTCATCAACAAGGTTATGTATTGGTTTTCTCGGCTGCGTTGTCTCTAACATCTACCTCGTACGCGCACGTCATTAGTTTATACGCTATATGCTGTTTGTCTTGTCTTGATGGGAATACCATCTTTCTAGACTAGATTAAATTCAACAAGATATGTATAACCCGTTTATGCATTCTGAAACTGGGCTTGCATAATTGTCGCCAGCAACTGATCCGCTTCACCCGTTTATGCATTCCATTTCACAAATCCACGCACAGAGCTTTGTCTGATTGAGCTTCTTAAGCCTTACTCTTAATTTGCAAATCATGGCTGAAAGGAATAACAACTTGGTATTTGTTACAATCACATTTCCTATACAGAGAAGACAATCAGCTATTCACAATGATTTTCACTCAAAAGGTAAACTTCTATATGTACTATAGTAAATCCCCGATGAAAAGTTTGCGCTCAGAGCCTTTGGCACAGTCTAGCCTTTGGTTTGGTAATGGCATCACAACATGACTAAGCCAGCGGGGCAGACTGTCTTTCTTGTAGTATCCAAAACCTTGATCTTGAAAATATATATATATATATATATATATATATGTGTGTGTGTGTGTGTGTGTGTGTGTGTGTGTAGAAACAGTAACTTGAAGCTCTTACTACAGAGGGATCCAGCCCTGTTGATTATAAAATTGAGGAATTAAGGTCAGGGCAATCTCATATCTAGAAGCGTTTTTTAGGGAAATAAAAAAAGGGATAGATGAGTTGCACGTACCTTGATTAGTCCCATCTCAGTACCACAAAGAATAATGTCATTGGCAGAGAGGAGGCTTGTTATCTTGCTTCCAGCTGATATTCTCCCCAATTTTTTAGGTGCTCCTCTCAACCAGATCTGGTTTGGGAAGTGAGAAGTGGATTTCAAGTTAAGCAGTTCATTTGCTGTCTTATAGTTAACGTTGATAGATGTAAAGATTTTACTTAATGTAAGTTGTCTATTCAAAATTTATAAAATGTACTTGTACATTATCTGACAATAGTATGTAATCTGGTGGAGCCTATCATGTCTTATAGTTTAAGCACATCCAATGCTTAAATTGATAATTTCTCATAAAATACATCAAACTACCTGAATGTTGTTTGCCGCCGAGCTGGAGATTAGGTATAAGAAGTCTTCTACTACTTCCATGGCCACCACGTTATCTCCTTTGCCAGTAAGGACTGAAATTTGGGGTTTCCCAGTTCTTTTCCATTCCTATATGATTCATCCATGTCAGCACAAAGCAAGGCTTTATTTTTTGTTAGAGAAAGTTTAGGGGGAGGAGAGGTTGCCCTATTCCAAGGTCAAGACATACCACAAGCCTCAACGAGAGCTTACATTGACACTTACAGATCATCTACTAATGAGGGATCACCAGTGAGAATTAAACCCAAGACTTTTACTAGGCTTAAAGTTATAATTCTTACCTTGAATGTTGTGCCTTCAACAAGCCTACTTGCACTATAGAGCCAGTCTCTATATGCTATAACTGAATTGATGGGCCTGCTTTGCTTCCTCCAACTCCTTGTAGGTGGTTTGATTTCTAGTTCCCGGTTGTATGTTGTGGAATACTCCTAATATAAAGTATCATGTCATGCTTGTGCTTTTTTGGCACCATAATGTTTTTCAAACAACACAAAACTAACCTGTATGCTTGAATCTGTGCAGCCAATATAAAACTTTCCCTGAGCCACTGTCATGCACTTTACGTGCTTACCTTTGAAAATATCTCTGATTGCTCTTGATTCATTAACTAGCTGCAAAAGAAAACGAATTTCGATTGAAGTAATTGACCCAAATTTTGTTAGCCAAAGCCTGAAGTTAATCAAAACTTCGATTGCCTTCTGTATAGCTAGATTATAGAGAGAATTCAGAGGCACAGATGTTGTTTTTGCTTTGAAGTTTCAGTGCTACATGTCATTAACCATGGCAAGTTTTGAAGCTTCACCTTTATTCCCTCGCCTTCAGTAATTACAAAAATTGTTTGCCCATGTGCACGTAAACGATGAATTGGTTCCTTCAAGACTATTACTTCAACACATTCAAGCTTTCTCTGGATCATTTTCCACACCTACTTGATGTATATTATAGTAAGATAATCGTTTCATTTTTGCCAGTAGAAATCTTGGTAGAGAATAGAAAGTAGTGACTATGGAAGAAGTTTATTAACCTTACCCTTATAGTTTTATCAGCAGATCCACTTAAAAGGCTGTCTGATGGTTCAAAAAGTGAAAAGCATGTCACGGGCTTCTTGTGCTCCTTAATATCCCACACAAGACTGGCTGAGTGCCCCCTAATATCCCAGACCTTTTCAATTCACCAACAAACTGTGATTTACTTTTTCCATACAAAAGATTACACCTCAAAACCTGACATTAGTTACTATTTCTAGCAGAACTTTTTTTTTTTAACGTCTCACAGAGCAAGTAACAACATGATTTAGTATGTAGTCTATAGATAAAAAATGCATAACTCTTTGACTCAGATATTGTGTTCTGACCTTGATTGACCCATCTGAATATCCACTGAATAGCAGTCCCTTGTAGTATATGAGGGAGTAAACTGCTATGCTGAAGTTGTGACCTGCCTCAAGGATTTGTGTGTGAACACAAGAAATATGCTGCTCTTACCACCATAATAATTTGGGTGATATCGCAAATAAATCAGTTAGTACAAGTTTAGAGTCATACTAGAAAGCATAAGAAAATTGAAGCTCCTAAGAGAAATGGAAAATCATGATGTCATTTTACTTTTATGGTAGACCTTTTTTTATCCTTACCACGTTCATTTTGCCTTACAGTTGCTGTAATTTAACCTTCAGCCTATTCACCATATCCAGTGCCTGACCAATTTTATCTTTTATTTAAATGCTGCATTCTTACACTGTTCCATTACTAACCTAAATCCTCACATTGCCTGTTAAAATGGAGCTGAATATGAAGACTACTCCATCAAGTTGGTCTTAGACTGCTGTAATACATAGTTTTGGCATCAAAGAAGCCCTTAAAATGTCAAACTGTTCATGCAATGAATTAAAGCTCTCGGGCATGCAATGGAGGAGCATCTATTATGCTAATTATGGGAAACTTACTGAAGTTCTTATAAAGTATTCACGCAAGTGTTGCAACTAGGTATGTGAATGAGTACTCACTGATATGTTTGGCAGCAAGAAATCGGCGACTCTGTGTAATTCCTCAGCCATCCAAGTTACATTTGAAAGGCGTCTCAGTGATTCCTTTACTCCTTCTGAGAAATGAATTAGTTTTTGCATTCCTACATTAAAAATTCCATCTGACTTAGTAGGGTAAATCAATCATTCTTGATAATGAAGTACTCATCATTCTAAAATTTTTGGCTTAAAGAGGATGAGTGTTTTGGGACCTTAAATATTAAAGCGTTCTAAAGTCGTCAAGAGCACACTCGGTGTGAGACACCACCTTTAGCGCTGTAAGGAAGCTACGCTTCCTCCAAGGAACTAGTCTTAAAGGAGCCTCCGTTGGGAATCAGAGCGCTTAGATATCCTAGCGTCCAGCAACTACAACGCCCAGGCACCAGAGCCCCTAGGCATCAGAGTGCCCGGCTACCACAGCGCCCAAGCACAAGAGTGCTTGGCTATAACAATGCCTAAGCACAAGAGCGCTCAGCTACTAGAACTTGCAGGCACCCTCGATGCCCAGATACTGGAATGTCTAAGCATTCGAGTGCACAAGCATTATAACTCTGAACTATCATAATGTTCAAGTCCCAGAGCGCCCAAGCATCAAAATGCCCAAGCGGCCTAACAACCCAGGATGCATCTTAGGACACCTCACACCAACGCTCACACACCGAAGGCATATGTATAGTGAGAAGCAGGGTAAGAGACGCCGCCCTCGCAGGGAGTTAAACACTCCCCTCGCCTTGGGGAACTAAGCCCCTTGTGGTCTGGTGGGCTTTGAGAAAAAGAAATACGGGCCTCTAAGAACAGCAAGTCGAAGACGCCTTGAGACTCCCTAATAAAGCGTTGAGCCATATCAGCGGAGATGCTTCGTACCAATGTCATTAAATTCCCCGTTATCCACTGACACACTCAACCCCTACTTTATCAGTTTGACCACCTGGGCTGTCCTTATCAGCTGCCTAATGCAGCTTCTGAGCCGCTGCAAAGACTGCCTGGATCGCCCAACGCCTTATGCTTGTAGGACACAAATCGATCGTGTATTAAACGCCTCAACGTCTCTCACAACTATTTTGCCCATATAAAGGGGGCTTTCCAGAGAGTTGAGGGGGCGGCTCCCATTTTCTTCTTCAACCTCACCATCTCCAACATCATGACCCTCTACCTCACTTTCTTCAACCTATCGTCCTCGGTCCCATTATCTTCAACCTCCAGAACCTCAAACACCCCTCACCAGAATCATGACCCAACTTCCTAAACAAATCAAAAAACCCAAAGACTTCATATGGCTCTGTTACTTCATCAATGGAGGTTTCCCAAGACTTCTTCGTGGCTGTCTCACCTAAGACCCTGTTGGAATATTTCCAAAATGATTTGGAAAGGAACAAACGGCCAAATGGCCGTGTAATGAGTATGGCACCGCACGGGCCAAATGGCCATGTAATTAATGCACGGCCGTGTGAATTGACACGGGCCATGCGGTACTTGGATTCGTTTCGCGTGTAGTAGACAATAGCACGGCCATGTGGTATCACACGGGCCGTGCGGTGAGGGTACACGGCCGTGTGATTGGGCAAGGCCCCAGCCATGTACCTCTCGGGTCTGAGTGAGCATCAAGGTGCCGCACGGCCATGTAACTTGCCAGATGTTCATGAATCCATCGATCATGAAAAGGTATATATGATCATAAAGGGATGTGAATAAGTCTGGATGCTATAAAAGACTGACTCCATCCATAATCAATATAGAATTCCAATTTTCAAATCCCAAATTATTCTTGGTTTCTTTCTGTAGTTAAGAAAGAAAATAAGAAATATCTTTCTATATAAAACTATTAGTGTCATTGGCTTAACAGTGTGTATGTAAAACACATCAATTGTCTTTATTGTATTTTGAAGAAAATTTGCTAAGATCCATTTGCATTCCGTAATTAGAAAAATTGTTAGAGCGAATTAAGCCGAAAGTGAACTTTCACTTGAAGAAATCTGCGTACATATTTTCCTATTGTTAGAAAGTTCTCCATCAAAGGTCTTCTCCAAATTTTCACAAAGAGCCATCATCACCAGTGATCACCACCAACAGACCCTGATCTTGGAGAGCTTCTTCTGTTCCACCCATCAGCCCCAGAGGCTAGTTCCCGTCTACACACATCTCATAGCGTTTACAAACCACCATCAAAATCCACCCCAAAACAATGAATGATTTTCTTTTTGTTCAGTCAATCCTCTGTACAAAACGCTCAAAGGATGCTATCAAGTGCTGTATAAGTTGTTTGCCATTTGGATGAGAAAGACAGGGCAATGCTTTCATATTTATACACAGGAAATAATCAAAACTTGGAGCTGCAACAGAATTTCTATCTTTGCTTAAAACTGTTTTGTGTTTGTTAATAGTGCCTGACAGTTGTTAATTGACATAAACTAAGGTGAGGACATTACCTTTTCCAGAGGCATAATTATAAATGCACAGACATGCTAGAAGTCTTTCTTCCAGCTCCATCCCAGGATGCAGAAATTGCTCAATTCCACTTAGTATAATCTCACGTGCAGAATATCCAAGACTATCTGGGCTTTTTGATATTTGACATCCAAGCCATGAAATTGCTACAAGGCAGTCTCTAGAAACCCTTTTCATCTTGCTTCTTAGCCCCCTCTCTAAAGTATGGAAGATTGAATCCCCAACACTTATGATACATTTGGCAATTTTACTGCACCATAAATCTGTGTTGTTATCCTGCATGTTACGAAATTTATTCATCTTCATAATTGATTCCTGCACACCACTGCTCATACATATACTATGAACTTGCTCACATATGAAACTTTTTGGTAGCTTGCCTGTAGGCTCTGATCCGACCAGTTGAAGTTTCTTATCATATTCTGGTGATAGGGAGAGGTCAAGCCTGTCTTTCTCAGCAACCATGCTGCTGTATATGGTTCACCTGTCCAAGCATATGTTCCAGCAAGATTTGATAGAATGGATGCAGACAATATCTGCTCTGAGCTTTCTTGAGATGCCAATGCCCTTAGAAGGATCTGCGCTGCTTCTTCTCTGAACAAGCTATTACCTGGTGAGTTCTGCACAAGATTTTGTTTTTTTAGTAATTAATGGGTCCTCAAATTTCACAATTTATCTGGTCTGAATCATTTGGTCAATTACATATATCCAAGTCTAAGAAGGTTACTAAACTTTAAATTATTTCATCTAAAAGGGCAAGATTGTTTATGGCTTTATGCCGAAATATATCATTTAGTGATCTCATATTATACTTGAGTAATCAGACTTTTAATATATGAAATCCCTATGATATCTCCCTTTGATAAATATATATTGTTGCTCCTCAGTTATTTAATAACCTCATGCCAGCTGAGTTAACTAAAAGGAATGGAATGTTCTGATATACTGACTTAATATTTATGTTCCATTGTAGGAGTTTCATGACTGAAATTTATGACCTGTAAACTTATATTTTTCCAAATTTCAAAAGTTACCAATGTGTCTAACTGAAGCAATAAGTTTGCTGCAAAAAGCCGGTGATCAGATTGTAAATGATGGGCACAAAGCACTAGTATCTGCATAATATTGGTGGTCCCTTCTTGCTGTATACGCTGCAACACAGTAATAGCTGATGATCTGGAAAAGAAAAAAGAAAAAGAAAATTAAGGAAAGAAAGCTCTCTTTGGACAAGGACTGTACAACAAGTATATTATATGAACAAAGCATTGGATCTAATTGTTATAGTCTCTAGTAATAAATAGATGGTATGCACTACCTGTATGGCTCTTTCCTTGTATAGGTTTGATTCTTACTGGATTCATGCTACTTTTATGATTAAGTTGCAACCCAGTATATGATTATTTGATGAAATAAAAAAAAATAATCTGATTTTTGTTTTATGGGAAGATATGAAGTTTTGGATTACTTTATATTGAGGTAAAATCTTACCAATATTGTTTACCCGACTAAGGATCATTAAGTCTCTTTATGTTGCATGATAATTATCTCAATCCTGTTGAGTTTTTGGATGAAATACATTTGTGCTGCAAATTATACTAAATTATATTCAAACAAAATGCAAATTAGAGAATGGTTGCGTAGTCATACCGTGGTATGCAAAGGATTTCATGAAAAAATTCAAGTGCCATGCATTTGGCACATTTATTTTCTGTCTGCAGAAGGTAGATAAAGGGAGCAAGAGGAGTGGACCGCGACACATACTTTCTGCACTGTGCATCAAACTGCATGCATTTTATAAGAATGGTGGTCAAAGAGGAAAATTCTTCTAGATTATCATTTCTGGCAACTTCTAGAAGTCCACTGAGAACATGAGGAGAACTGATTGCAGCCAAATCCATGTTATTTGTTGCATGGCCAAATGAAGTTACCAGTTCTTTAATGATCATCAACGATGCTGCATGAGGAGTTAGCAGAAGTGACTCTGGCTTACTCTTGTAAACATGCGAAGTGCATACAATCTCCACTAATATTGGCAGAAGTTCCAATGTCTTTATATCTGTAGGAGATGGATTTATTAAATAAATTAGAATTGCTGCCTCATGGACGTTTTGTTTTAGAGCACTTGCCAGATCACACAACCTTAAACCTTTCTTCTTGATGTCTTCTACAACTGACTTGTTCCTTGAAATTATTGTTGTCAGAATAGATACTGATGCCCTTATTTCTCTTTCCTCTTTGGAAGTAGAGATAGCTATTAGCAGTTCATCCAAAATCACATCCTTTAAGGAAGCATAAGTAGTGCCTGATGAACTAGTCAAACTCTCAAAAATGGATGCAACGTCTGTAGCATATTCTTCTCCACATTTTCCTAATGCCTCTGAATAATGTAGTTTTGAAATTCTCCTTTCAATCAGTCCTGATAGTTCATTCATGGAATATCTTCTAGGGTGTGAACAAACTACATTGAAGTTTCCTAGGCTAGATGTATTTTGCAATTTCGCTTCAGAACTTTCTTCATGATTCCTCTGGCTGAGCCTATGTTTGCAAGCAGAGGTAAATGTTACATGATCAAAGAGATGGAATTTTACTGGCTGCAATGCTTCCTCAGTGAATTCATCCCCTACATGGCAATTTAAATGGGTGCTTCTTGTTTTATCTCTGTACTTTGAGATAGATAAAGGAGCATTTTCTATGGACCTGGTGACCCTGCCAGAATTGAACTCAACCGTGTTTTTTTCATCCAACTGTTCTTGCACTGGATATTGAGGAGCTTGAGACAAACCATAGCATTGATGTAGCTTCCTGTGAAGGTCAGTGAGATTAAATTCCAGAAGATAATTATAAACTATGGTCTGTGAGATTAAATTCCAGAAGATAATTATCAACTATGATATTGAGTTGCCTACTGTACTGTAGGCTTCGATTTGGGATAAAGGTGGAGAAAAACAAACAAAATGTGGGTGTTGAGACTCGGTTAGTGGGCCGAACCAGTCAGATGTTTCTGGTTGTAGATCATCCGCTTTTGTTACTGTGGTGCTTAAATGAAATTTTCTGTCATCCATATTTTCCTGAAAATGAACAGAGATGGGTTAGCATTCACTTCCAGGTTCCTATATACTTGTCTTGCTTATGGGATCAATACCTGACAAGCAGACAAATATTTTAAAGGTATTATGCCAAGAAATTTCCATACCATGTCCCTTTTGTCTCTAAAATCCTCATAGCATGAATTTACTGATCTTGGTGTGCTAGACTGTGCTTCCTTCAACATATCCTTGAGGCATTTGATGCTTGAAATTCTATGGTGCTCTTTGCTTTGAAATTGAACTGAATTCAATTGTTTTAGGGCTTTCTTGCGATCTTTATATTCAGCAATATCCATGAATCGTTTTGACTCATGTTCCATTGTATGCATCACATCTTCTTGAGGATCAAGGGGATGCACCTTGTCATACTGCATTATAAGAGAAGTTGTTGATGGTTCTACAACTCTAAGTAGCCTATTGTATACTGTAAAATATAAAATTGTTTTAATGAAATGACTTATTTGTGCTAGTAATAGAAATTAGAACAGGGCTTACCATATTGCATGTTTGCAATCTTGGTTCATGTTGAACTGAAGTAGAAGATACACAGCTGGTATTTGGCACATCCCTGTCCATATTGGTAAGTTATTTTGAGATGACTTAAGTAGCATTCCAAAATCCAATATCTTGGCTTTAACAAACGGTATCTTATGCGTTTCTAACCATAATTTCTTATGTTCTCTTCTCAGGATTTTATCATTGATTATTAGAAAAACAATATGGATTATGACAGAAAGTTAAAATAAATATTTGTTCATTCATGTTTGTTATGCAACATATTTCAACCTATTTAACCATTAAAATTAGCTGCAATTTTAGTTCTTTCTCTTCAAACCTAACCTTTTTGTCTTTGGAGTAGTAATATGTTAGAAAGATGATATAGTGGGAAACTGGGAACTGTTATATTAATTACCTAAGAGTCTAGCTCTCAAAGGTATTCAAGCCCTAGAACTTCATATGGTTTAAATTTTTACAGGATACTTTTTGACTGTTTTCATTGAAATATATGCATGAGAGAATCACTTTGTAGTTGGATGGCTAGAAGTGCCTAGAACTCCCGTTTTCGTGATTGAGGTCACATGAGAGTTGTAACCAGTATTCCTTGGGCTACAAGGCCTATGTCAATAACATCGCATTTTGAAGTTTTAGTTTCTTCCCCTAACTATTGAACTTCAGAAGACATCCTATTTTGAGTATTGTTTTTATTTGAAGTTGTGTTGAACAGCAAGAAGTAATCTTACATAGAATGTGTTGAACTGCAATTACTGCGCCACCATGGAGTCTCTCCATAAAGCATGACCTGGTAATACATCAGACATTTCTTGTATCTCCTTGCCATCTCCCTAATTGCTTCATTGATTTCATCCTCGGAATTTATAGGAGAAACAGATTCCAAACTTCTAATGCCATTGTTTTCCTGCTTTTTGGGGATGTTTAATTGGGGAAAGAGACTTTCACAAAGCTCTGATGCAAATTCTGTCCAAACAAGTTTTGGGGAGACCAATACTGCTTGGAGAAAATGCAGGGCTGCCTGCCATTCATCTCCCTGGAGCTTCCTAACCACTGAGAGGTAAAAGTAGGAGCAGCACACCAAGTAACGATTTGGAATTGTAGCTGTGACCTCTTCCTCATCAAGCATTGCTGGGACCTGAAGCATTTGTTCTGAATTCATTAGCCGAAAGGATCTTTCTTCTGGCTGTTGTGCTTGAATTGCAGCTTCAATGCTGTCAATACCCCAGTAGAGATTGGACAGGACTGACTGCTCAGAGAATTCAAAGAACTCCTGCTTTTGAACCCTTAACTTGGAGGTGCATCTCAACTTTAGAGCATTCCTGGTTTCCTCATTCTCTAAGGTGTCAAGAATGTACTGATTGATTGAAACAAGCACCCACACATATTTGAGGTCTTGCATCTCACAGTCATGAGATGATATCAATGAGGGAGATGAAGAGGAAAAGGGAGCCTTGTGATTATTAGACATGTTGATTGTTGAGTGCTTCGGTGTACAAGATGAGAGGGGAGTTATGCAAGTTTTCTAAATCATTATAGAGGGTGTTAGCATCTGGTAGCAGTTTCCTCCCGTGACCGTTCCAAAAAGATTCCAAAATTCCATTGGCCCCTTTCATCTTCTATTGCTTTCAGACAACAAAAAAAGACCGTCGTTCTTTCCCTGGGGAGGGAAAAGGTTGAAACATTAACACTATAGTGCTCAACTTCACGTGTACCTTATCACTATGGCCCTTTCTTTCTCTTTACGTTTCATTGCGGACCTCACATAATGCTAATTGCTAAATACTTATACACACTCTTATTTAGGAAAGTAGTAGCTAAAATTTCTTGCTCCGTAGCTCAAATGATAAAAACTGCCTCCAGTAGCTTGTGCTTTATCATTTATGTGCTTTACGATAGACAGGGATTACAGGTAAGAGATTAAGTCTAGTACATGCCAAGAATTGTGTAGAGAATATTTGTTACCACTAGTTGTTAAATTTCTTCTGATTATTTGCACGCAAACACTTTGTTCAATCTAAAAAGGCCTTTAATATATAATATTCAAATGACTTTTACATGCACATGCAAATTATTCTCATGATCCTTTTGGTATTAGGAAAAGGAAAAGAATAGAATAAAAACGAGAGATTTTTTATGTTTTGATCTTGGAGATTTCATAATACTTATTCTATTTTATTCCTTTTTTTTTTATCATACCAGACGTGCTCTAATCAAAGAAGCACAATTAGCATCAGAGAAAAAGTTCTTTATTGTAAGATCTGAAAGCCCTTTGTATCTCCAATATGAGACTGGTAAATCCTTCAACATGGGGCATATTCTAATATTGCGCCCTGGACTTTTGTTAATCACAGTTGCCCCAGACATATGCAATTTTCTGGACTTCTGCTGTGGACATTGACATGTTATTGCATCTGCAAAATTAGTAGTTGTTGTGTCAATTTGGAACTTGGAAGTATTGGTGTGAAAACCCTGTCCAAGCTGGTGGTGCTAGCATAGCCTTGATTGTTTGACAACTGTGCGCTCGTGGCACCACAGATGGTATGTTGACCTGTCAGATCAAGTTTCATCATGAGCTGGGCCATTTGATCAAAAATCATCAGTTTCTCTGCCAAGTCCTTCTGCTGCTTATTCGCGTGTGGACATTCAGTAGATTAGTAATTTCATTCCTCCTATTTGTATTGAAAAACTTTTCTCTTCTTTTTTTTTCTTTTTTTCTTATATTTATTTGGCTCTTTGCTAATAAAATAAAATTGCAGTTTGATTAAGCTGTTGAAATAAAAAAAATTGTAAAAAAATATTAAAAACATAAACTTAATGTTTTACAGTTTCGAGTTAAAATACGGTAAATATAGTTCTTTACTTAAGCCTTAAGCCTAGTTATCTTGGGTTTTACCTTGCCTTTCAACAAAATGACTTAGCAAAAATCTGGATAAGATTTTTCTTTCAGATAAGATTTTAGGATTACCATATGGATCCCAGATCTTCTTTGGGAGAAATAGTGTTGTATTGTAGGGTGGCATAGCACCTAGTTCCAATGGGAGGCTGTAATATAAAGGACGTGACGGAGGGCAAGGGAAGGACACCATTCTATTATTGGAATAATACTGTAAAGTAACTCAAATATATGACATTGATACATGAGCCGGGTCCCAGAACTATGTAGGTAACGGATTTAAATTTTCTGTTTTCTTTTCTTATCTTTAATTCTGTCTCCCTATTTAAGTATTGAAAAATCAATAGAAAATATATTTTAAAAAAATTAATATTAATTAAGAGAAATATATTTTTTTTTATTAATTTATTAGCACTTGATTGAAAAGATAGAATTAAAAACAGAAAAAGAAAATTGGATAGAAAAAGGGAAAAAAGGATTTGAATCATTTATTATGATGTTAAATCTTTTTAAATAGCTAAATTAATAGTTTTTTAAATTATTTAAAAGAGAAAAAAATCAAATTTTGTTTAATTTTCAAAATATTAAAATTGTTTATTTTTTAAATATTAAATAGATTATTATACTAATTTTTTATAAAAATTTGACCTTATTCTATTTTCATACTTCAAATTAATTCATTATTTTAAAAATTTAAAAATTATGATATACATATATATATTTTTATATAATCTGTTTTAACTTGTAATAATTTTTTATAATTTAAAAACATCAATTAAGCATGTAAGAAAAGCTTATCTTAAAAAGCTAATTTATTAAAAAAGAGAGATTTATAACTTAAAGTATTATATTAAGCTTTCATACTTTCTTAATGTGAGATATAACATAAGTAGTCAAAATTAATTTTTATGTATTGGTCATGTACGTAAGAAGATATAGATTATCGTTCAAATTATATGGATGGTTCAAAATGGTGGACGTTTCCCGAATACAAAATACCCCCCGAAAGACGTTTACTAATGTCTGAGGTCCATAGAAACTAAATCATAAAAAATACTACTGATTGAAGGACATGTTTAAAAAAGATTTTAAAAGAAAAAAAAGTATAAAATGTTAAGTTCAAAAAAAAAAATAGAATAATACTTTTTTTTCATCCTTCATGCATATCTTTTTTTATTAATTATTTAAAAATTAATTTTATTAATTTAATTCTTCACACTTCAAAACTCTAATAATTGTATCCTTTCTTTTATAAAATTTAAAAAAAATCCATTTACAATAAAATAAATGAAAGAGTGACAATTAAAATTTTAAAATATAATAAATTAAATCAATAAAATTAACTCTTGACGTACGAAATTAATAAATAAAATATACAAGAAGGATGAAAAAATTTAAAGGTGCAAGCCCCCACAATATACAAGAGGCGCCGCCCCTGTAAAGTCCTATCCGCTCGTGCATATGAGAATCTAAGCACATTGTGCATCAAATCACATGCTATATATAAACTTTTCAAAAATAAAATATTTACTTGCATTTTATAAAAAAGTAGAAGTTCCAAGGTTATGGATTTCATCTTAGGTGTGTAAATTATTAAAAATGTTGCTTTCTCTCATGATGTAGAGGAGAAAAAAAAAAGAAAGAGATAGAGCCTATAGTAGCTAGATTAAGCCAAGAAATGAGTGAAAATCACAACTCTCATTTGAGTTTGATATATAAAAAATTAAGAGAAACAAGTTGTATTTCGATACTGTTAAAATTTGTCAGTATCATGTATTTTTTATTTATTTTTTTTATGGGTTTCTCATGTAAATTATATAAAAATAAATGTAATCTTTTCTTTTTTTAAATCTCTTATACATATTTATGAAGTGTTAGTATAGTGAAAATAAACTAGACTCTCAAATAAAAAAATTGCGGTTCGATTTACTTTTTTTTTTATTTAAGTTAATTTCAATTAAACTAAATGGGATATCAGTAATTTTATTAGCCTAGTTTAATTTAGCTAAGAATTTCCCCTTTTGGAGCCAGTTTACGTGTGTGATTATGCAACTCTCTCCAGTTACTTTCATGAATATGGAATATTATGATTTATGATTAAAGCAGGGACGCTATATGTTCACGAGCATTCTTTCTATTGCCAGTCGCCATTCATTATCTCATTATTGGTTCAATAATTGTGTAAATCCAAAGGGTCCTATATATACGGGATCACTCTAATTTGAATCTTAGCTAGCCAAAATATTGAAGTGGAAAATACAATTTGATTTGATTTGGTTGTTGAAACTGAGCTGTTTGAACAGAAGACAGAGATTGTGTACCATATAGGTGGTGGTGGGAAGATATGTCATATATCGCAGTTAACTTCAGCATAAACATAACGCTGAAATGGTTAGGGCATAAAAACAAATTATTATTATTGTGGGAGCCAAACCTAAAAAAATTTACATTAAAAAATACACAATTAATAAAAAAAAATAATTAGATGATGGGAGGAGCTCTTTGAGATGGTAAGAAAGTGGACTCCCCTTCATGTTAAATCAACGTACACCATAATTAATTAATATGAACATGGTTGGCTTTTTTTCTTTTTGTCATAAAAGTGGCCCTAAAAAAGGTTGGGTATCATTTGAGTTAGGATATTTGGAGAGTCTTTTTTTCATATTTTAGTTTTGTCTAGTAGTAATTTTTAGGATTTAATTTTGATAGTATTTTTATATTATCATCTAATTACATACTATTATATTATTAAAAATATTGACTTTTTTAGTAATTATTATATTAATAAAAAAAATTTAATGATTTAAAAACGCATGATAGTATGATAGTATAAAACTTATCTATTTTTTTGCATTATGCTGCTAATGAATATAATTTTTATTTCTTTCTGCATTTGTCCTCCAATATCTTGTCTTGCTACCCCTACGAGAAGGGTGAGATTTTGTAAATTAAGATTCACACCCGTGATTTAGAGAGCTTCGTACCCTCACTCAGTTACAAAACACATGGATCTAATCTTTAGAAAGAAACTTTATCCAGAACAAAAAGCCACACACACTTGGTAGGCTAACTAGAAGGTAGTGTCTTTGCTTAAAATGCATAGATCTAATCTAAACGAAACAAGCTAGCTCAAAATTAACATACCTTTTTTAAGCCAAAGTTTGCAGACTCGTAGCTCCACTATGTCGTCTCAAAATTGCCCCTTATGTCACCTGGATCCTAGCATTTCACATATTTGCTTTTGACAAAAGCCATAACTCCAAGGTGTGTCCCTATTAATTAGCTCTCCATTAGTCATGAAAAACTGACTTGCATTACACAGCCACATAATAGAAGCAGAAATTAGGTAAACATCTTTTTCATATGCTTATAGTACATCAAGATATATTTGTCATGTGGTATGACGCATATTCTACACAAAAACACATAATTTTGCTTAGCAACTAGAGAGCTTAATTTAATTTGATGGTAGTTAACTGATAAATATTAACTGAAGATCAAGCATTTGGTTGCTGGTCACTTCTAACTTTCACTTGTGTCAATTTTGCTTTAATTAAAACCCCAAAAACAAAAAAAGAAGAAAGAAAACAAATCAGTCTAATCTACAAAACAAACTGGTATGAAAGACAAAAGGAAGAAAACAAGAGCCTGCCATACAGCTGGTTAGAACTCAAATGGCACTAGTAGGCTCTTATAATTCAATCACTATGTCATTGATAAGAAAATTTCTTTCTTAGATAACCAATAGTAATAACAGGTAACAAATTGTTTTTACAATTTTATATTTGAGTGTTATCAAAGAGTTCCTGTCAAACATATTGCATGTTTTATTGATAAAATACACAAATTGAATATTTATTGTATTCAAAAATCTCAGTTTGATTATTGGTGTACATCAGCAGTAGTTTTCAAATCAAACTTCATCAATTCTAAAGAGATTTAATTAAGTGGATTAAACCCCTATACCAAATACATATATACACTCCTAGCTACCTCAACCATCAAGGTTTGCTTTGATTTTTAGCCAGTAAATTAATGCCTTAATTACAGAAACTGTGTCATGAGCAAAATTTAAATCCTAAACCAATCTGACAAAAAGTCTTTCTCTTGGGTTTGATTTTGAAGCCGCAAGGGGGCCAAGTCTCATATTTTGTGCCCTAGTTCATTCTAACCAACCAGGGCCAAGCAACCTTGAGCCCAGCACTCGTTTCAAGCCTATTGAGGTCCACACTCAACATACAACAGTGCATGAAAGTAGAAACTTCCTTCCAGTCCCACACGAGTCAGCGAGTCACAACCTCTTTTCTGCCTCGCTATTTTGCTTTCCATTTTCCTTGCTCCTTAGAGCACGTGCCATGGAAGCTCCCTCACTGTTCTCCACACAAGCTAGGGTCAAAAAAACAATTCAATATTCTATCCCCCAAGCACTTTTTAAGGCCTCAACACGGTGAGTGATACATACACCACAAAAGGCCCAACACACGCATTCGTTAATACAGCCCAACCTTTGGTAGCTAGTAGCTGGGTAGCCACCATTCCACCACATTGCACACTGCTCACTCTTTCAAGCTTCAATTCAAAAGCCCTCCGCAGTGTGAGAGCTAGTGAACTCCATTCCAAACATGATAGAAGAAAGACAACAACGAGGAGGGGGTGGGGGTGCACCCCATGGCATCCTTGTAGCAGTAGTGGTGGCCATTGTGGTGGTAGGGCCCTTCCTCGTTGGGGACCAGGGCGAAGCCATAACCGAAGCAATCTCCGAGCTCCTGAGCCCGGTGGGTCTGCTCCTCCTGCCCATCATCCTCCTCCTCGCCATCCAGTTCCTCTCCTCCGACCGCGGCTCCTTCATCTCCGCCATTTTCTCCACCGGCGAACCCGACACCATCCACCGGGTCAGCGGGTCGCCCGTCGGTGTCGCCCTCTTCCTCCTCCTCATTCTGTTCCTCTTGTACAACCGGGTATCCATCTTCGGCGACGATGATTCCGGCGAATGAAAATGGTTGCCGGATCTGGGTCTTACCCTTTTGGTACACGATGTTATTGTATTTGTATGTAAGCACTAAGCACCATTCTTTCTTTTGTTCATGTATCGACGCGAACTTGTCTTTGTGGGGAATGGAACACTCCATTTTGTAATTAATTAGGAGGTTATTTGGTGATTAATTGCAAGAAAAATAATTTTTTTTTCTTCCTTTGAATCACAGTAATTATTAACTGGTAAAAATAAAGTTTTTTTTTTCTTCCATTGTGTTACACCACTTTTTGTTTCAAACTAAGTTTTTTTTTATAGACATTTTTTTTTGGTAATTTGGACCTTTACTTTTTTATTTATGTGTATAGGAGTACTCATTTTTAATTTGATTTTTAAAAGTAAAAAGTAGCGTAGAAAAAGTGTGGTGCAAATATCTTTGAAAATGATGAAAGATGCGTCTCCATCAACTTTATTATGTTTTTTTGGGTCACTTTTCCAAATCTCCATATAGAGAAAATGAATTGTAGGGAGGCAGTATCGTCTTTTCAATGGTTTCATGTTGAAACGGAACCTGATATCCCCTGTCGGTGCGCGGTGGCGCTGCGGGCGGCGGCCATGGCTTTCTCTTACTTTTTTGAGTTTGCTGACGCTTTATGCCGACTGCCTTCTATTGCGTTGCTTTTCACTTTTCAGTTTTCACTTTGCACTTTGCGGGCCTTTGTGATAGCACGTGGACCCTTGAAATTGAAAGCATATCTTAAAAATATATATATATATATAATGGAAATTCATATTTTAAAAGTGTTGAAATAAAACTTATTTAAGGGGAGTGAATATTTAGGTAAATGTCATAAGTTTAAGCTTTTATCAAATTTGTTGAAATAAAAATTTTACTAAATTTTGGAGACGAGGGAAGATTTCTTTTTTTTTTTAAAGGACATTTTAATACCTACATGTAAATTGACATGTTTTAAAAAATAAGTCTTTTTTAAAAACTCATTTTTTTAATGTCAAAACAGGTAATGTATGTTAGTTCGGTTGTGATATGACATATAATTTTTTAATTATCATTTGAATAACCTAAAAAAATATAATTATTCCGTTATGAAAAATCATTACCCTATTAAAATTTTTGTTATCCATTTCTCAATTAAATAATCATATTTTATGTGGTTATTTTACTGTAAAGAGTGATTATTCAAATGATAATATAAAAAAAAAGCCTCTAAATTAAAATATGGTACATTAAATGACACTTATAAATAATTATACTATTATATTTTTTATATTATTTATGAGAAATAAACTAGAGTATTTTTACATTTTCTTGCTTTCTTTCTTATATCTTCAACATTTGAAAGAAATAAAGTTATTTCTCATGTTTTTGTACCAATATTTTTACCGTGCAAAGTAATTGAGACCTTCTGATGATCATGTATAAAGTATAAACAATAAATTAAAAAAAGAATTAATATCATACGGTTTCTTGTACGAGAAATCTTTGTCATACCTTGGTTGAAACTCAGTAAAAATTCTCGCATCTTAAGAATGTATAGGGCATACTCTTATTTCTATTGAGATTAGATTAAATTATATTTATCTTTCATTAAAAAAATGTATATTCTTATCTAAAAAATTACTTCCACTTTTCTATTTAAATTTCATCACCCAAGATATTATTTTGTTTAAATTTTTAAGATACATATATTTCTTTATACTTTTTCTTTATTCAAGTGATAATTTTAAGATGATGCATGTTAATATAATTTTAAATATAAAAATAATTAGTGTAATTTATAAAAGTATTGAGATGGATCATAGCCTTATCCTTGCATTATATTTTTTTTCAAATTTGATAAAAAAAAAACGTAAACATTCATTTTTATTGTAAAATTACATAAATTTCCTTAATTTTAAAATTTAATGTAACAACTTCTGTAAATTACACAACCTACTTTATTTTAATTTTAATATAACAAAGTTTCCTTTATGTTATCTTAAAAAAAACTATATGTAGTGTTGTAATTTATAATAAAGAAAATGTTTGATTTTTTCTTTTTAAAAAGAACGTCTATATAGTTTTGTAAAAGGTTAAGAGATTTATGCAATTCATGAAAGAGAAAAAAAATTCATATAATTTGCATTTGTTGTCTAACAATTGAAATCTTTTCATTTTTACAAATTTTGTTTTATAATTTTTAATCCTACCCTCTTAGGATTAAAATTCTGACCCGTCCCTGATCAGAAACACACATTTGACAATTGATGTTAGAGTTTGTCTTTGAAGCAAAAAAAAAGGGTATCCAAAATAATTTCTTATTTATCTTAACTTATCAGAACATATTAATTAAAGTAATATTATATAAATAACACTCAATACATACCCCCAAAAAAGAAATTATAATAATTTTCACCAAAACTTTTTTGCACTTTTTTTTAAAGCATGGCAGTGTGAGTAAACTGGCAGATACTTAGATCCTGCGTTAGGTCTATCATGTAGAGATGGATGGGTTCGCTTGTATTGTGCTATGACAGGCACATTCAGATTTCAGCATGTGGCTGTGGCTGTTGTGTCGGCGCAATTCATCTATGGAGTCAGTCGCATGAGTTATGCAAAAACATAAACAAGAAGTGACAAAATGAATATTCCTCGCGCAAGGAAGATCCAAAAAAGGCGCTGTGCCAACTGGCAAGGGTCTTCTTGTCATCATGTGAAAGAGAAGAGAAGGTTACTTCTACTCACAATCTAATGGAAGTGGAACCCCCCCCCCCCCCTTCTCTCTCAATCTTTGCAGTCCATCATTTTATTTCTTTTGATGCACCGACTCAGCAGCAATGCCCATGTGCTTCCACAAAACTTTTCCTTAGCTTTGCATAAACTAGGTGCACCCCATTGGCTGGATCCCAAAATAACAGTGACAGGTATTGCACAGTGAGAACAGAGACCCAAATATTTACTGCTTATGGCCCTATGCTCATCAGTCTAGTGAACACCATTTTTTTTCCCTTTTTGAAACAATATTTGCACAAAAAGATCTGAACTAAAACACAAATGTCAACCTAGTCACCAGCAACGGAGAACCAAGGGAATTACCATGTAATAACTACATTTTGACTAACAACGATTAAAACTGAAGTACAATGTGTCAATACTGTGAGTGCATCATCCACATGCATGCCATTATGCAAAATTCACCTATTAAGAAGCCGTTTCAGTCAGCAGAGGGTATGAATGCTTGGTAAGAAGGATATGTGCAATGTATTTGGACTCAGCCGAGTCCAATTACTCTGCACATTTCTCTTTTCTTCTCAGATCCCTTCTACCAAACATTATTTGAATTTTTTGGCAGTTTTAGATCAGTGGAATTAGGTGTCACCATCGCACAAAATTTAATCACCAGTCACACACATTGTCATATTCTTACTAGACAGGAAAGGCAAATTCCCAAACCTTCAGAAATCAAATTCAATCTGATGATTTACATAGCTTCCTCAACGGATGGAATCTTCACTCACCTGATTGAGGCAACAGTATTCTCTCACACGAAATTGTTTTATCACGTAATATGTAAACTTATAATCTACTTTATATAAGTCGATACCCTTAAGTTTTTATCATCAAAATAGACTCTAATTTAGGGTCTCATGCTCTGTCTTCCGGCCTCTCCCAAATAGAATTGCAGACCACTGCTTTCGAACTTGGTTCATGAGCTTGTTTTTGACGGCCTCACTGCTGATACCTTCTTGTGTAATTATTTGCATCCATGTTCTGCATTATGGATATCATTCATGACATAATTGTTGAAATTATAAGGAAAAGATGGAAAAGAGAGAAGAGAGAAACATGACTCTAAATAATATTATGATGTGATATGAAATGTGATACACAACTAACCTAATACACTTATTTATACTAATATTCTAGGTCAAGTACCTGTGTAGTACAAGCTCAGTCCAATAAGTGCTTGTTTGGGTAAAGATTATTTTTACGAAAAAATCGTTTCTTTTTTTTTCAAAAGCTCTCCCAGTAAGATTTTGATTATAAACTGTTTTGACTATAAAATAAGCTAATCCAAACACACTAACAATCCTAACATAATAAGACTCCTAAAACAATAATAGTAATCCTAATATTCTAACAATAATAGACAATCCCATCCAAATATCTCTAACAATAAGAAACACCCTTTTAAGCATATTTACCAAAGACTTCTCAGAGCAAGATAAGCAAGGAACTTGAATAGCAGCTACTCAGTTAGCATACAGCCTGTACCAAGCTGTACCAAGAGCTACTCCTACAGATATACTAGATGGCCTGAAGAATAAAATATGCACGAAAGCTCAGCAACTAATACATGGCTTCCTCAAGCCCAGTAAAAAATTATCCATGTAGTCACTTTTCTAACACATGCATATGAGTACATCAGTGCATACTAAAATAGAGAATACAGGAGTGAAAGGTAACATAATCCAATGCTTAAATAAAAAGGAAGAACAGAAAAAGAACTGAGAAAGAGTAGTAGATAAATGCTAAAAGAAATAGTTCCTGAACCATGCATCAAAGACTCTTCTCTAAATATATAATATGCTTTGAGGATTTTTTTTTTTTAAAATTCTTTTGTCTTTCATTTAGAGAGGGAAAGGGTTGAGAATTTAACAAAATCAGGGAAAAAATAGGAATTAGAAAAGTATCCAAACAGCCATAGAAAGCTCAATGGTAAGGGCAACACATGGATCATACAACTTCCCAGAAAGTGAAAAGTGAAGTGTTTTATCGCATGTTTGGTATCAATGGTTAGGGGAGAAGGGAAGGGATGCAACCAATCAATTGGTTCAATCCCTTGTTTGGTATTACTTTCATTCCTGAACAGAAAGGAAGTGGAACGATCCCACTTCTGTGGGAACCATATATTTGTCTGCAACGGATGGATTTGGATGGAAGAATTTTGTCTTCTAGTAGCAGCCACTCTTTCATTCCTATTTTACACTTTAATGTTTTCCTAAATATCATTTCTATGTAAAGATATATCAACATACTGACAAAAGGATAAAATTGTAATTTTGTAAAGTAGCATGAGGTAAAATAACTACTTTTCTATTTTATTTGATAATCTAATAAATAACGTTTGAATCACTTTCTTTTGCATGCTATGAAGTCTGAAAGATATACCACAACTATTCCCTTCTTTTCTTTCCTTTCCACTTTAGTACTTCCGTTCTTTTCCCTTCTACTTGATACCAAATAAAGCTTTACTGAAGAGCAAAGAAAGCAAACTAGAGGAGCATGACAATAACCTTGTTCTCTAAATTTTGAATAAACAAACTAGACCTGGATGAAGAATGCCAGAGTTGAAGACAGAAATATGAATATGAAACACAATTGAACAGTCGACCTTAACAAAATCTAGGATATCAAATGTACTTCACTCTACAGAGCTAAAATTGATGACCATTCACTGAGTATTAAATTTTAGTGGGACAGAATAGTCATGTCAACAACAAAAGTCCACCAAATCTCCAGAAATGAGAGTAAAATATAGATGGAATAGGGAGCACCTAGGCAATCTCTCTCATCTCATTTTGAGACAAACTTCCCTCATAATGCTAAGTAATATAACATGAGAGAAATATGGTATTAAAACTGCTTAAAGTTCAACAAGGTCAAAAGCCAACAGAAATCAATAAAATATGAGCTCTTATTTAAATACAAAAAAGTATTCAAAAAGAGTGAAAATAAAAGGATATGTATTTCAATCCATTAAAAAATGAAAAAAGTACATCAGTTCTAACAACACAAAATTGCTTGAATGATAACTCAAAGAGAATAGACAAGAGTTACCTTCAGGCTAACCCAAAGTTTTGTAGCTTTTCACAGTGAGGTGTAGGCAAATTCCTATTCCAACTACGTCTCTGAAGCTCTATTTGACAATAACGACGAATCATATTCCTATAGTCCTTTATGACATTGTCCTCAATATTTGCACGAGCAGGACTTCCATGCGGATAGTTAGCATCAAATGCTTGAGATTTCACAAAAAACTCAACCCCATACTTCTCAGTTGTCTTCGGAATCTGGTATGAGTAATTCTTGTGCAAAGAATAGTCAGGTTCAGAAAACGGTAAGTAGGCAAGCAGACAAATGATCAAGAACGGTAAAAGTTGAACAAGGAGCATAATATTAAGCCCTCCCCCCTGAAATTCCTGCCTCTGGTGACTGCCTGTTCCTCGTGTCCTGTAAACATGAGTTCTCCCAAACACATCTGCTTGTCCAAAGAACGCCCTAAATATCTCATCAGGATCAAACTCGTCATCAAAAATATCACGGGCAGTCGTCCTTCTCCTGCGGTGCCTAACATTGTGCTGCTGGTTGTATTCAAATTCCTCAACCAGTCCTGTCTGATCATACTGCCTCCTCGAACCATCATCACTTAAACACTTGAAAGCCTTGGATACCTTCTTAAATGCCTCTTCAGAACCTGGTGCCTTGTTCTTATCAGGATGAACTTTCAATGACAATTTCCTATAAGCCCGCCTAATCTCTTCAACTGAACAACTCTTCTCCACACCAAGGATGGCATAATAATCGCTATTTCCCTTAATCTCCCTAATCAATTGAACATTTTCTTCTGTATAATTCCTCCCTCCATTTAAACCCTCATCACTTCTCATTGGACCATTCGCTGCCTTAACCCTGCTGCCACAGTTGTTTCCATCCGAGGAAGACGCGGAGGACTGAGAATCAAGCCGCTCACACATGGTCAGTAGCACATCAACAGGCAAATTGTGATTAAGGCGCTGAGCGATTTTGATAAATTTGAGCCCACGCTCTTTGTTCCCTGCCGCAATTGCCTCCTCGGCCATGCGAACACACCTCAGCGCTTCATCCTTATTACCATCCATCACCAAACAACAACCCACTTCTTAAACGCAAATATGAGTCACCAAATTCGCCCTAACTCAACTAACAGCCTTCAAAGAAAACCCAGGGACTCGCAGAACTAGCACATAAATTTGACTGAACCTCAAAATTCATAAACCAAATCAGAGAAATAAAAAATCCCAAATATCAATATATGAATTGCTGTGCCATTTCTGAATTTTGGGCACAAAAGCGGTAAATATTAGCATAGAAAAAGATCGCGATTTGCATGGAGATTTGAGGTTGAAGGAAGATTTGAATCAGCGAGAATGATTTGAAAGAAGAACAAGGAAGAGAGTTACCTGACCTGGGAAACTGAGGATCGAGGTACTGAGGTCCTCAGTCTGAGGAATAGGAATAGGAAAAGGAATATATTATAGTGTGCTTTGGTACGAGCTTCCAATATACACCAAAAAAGCTCTTTCAGTCTTTCTTGTGTTCTATTTTCTAAAGCACTGTTATTATCTTATTGGAAGAATTCTTTTTTTTTTTCTCTAAGGTTTTTCTAATGCCATAAACTTTATTTAATACCCAATAATTGTTCTATTTAACAATTATATATATGCCTCTCAAAATCTATTATTATTATTATTATAAGAATTTTATGATATCTCCAATTTATGAAACCTTTATCTAGTTGACAATATGTATGGTTATTAAATTATTGTCACACAAATGTTAACGTATGATATGATGATTTAAAATACAAAGATATTCTAAAAATAATTATCATTAATTATTATATACTTTATTCATATATTTTTATATAAATAAATAATATAGGATCATGAATAAAAATTCAAAATTAAAAAAAATACTTTTTTAAAGATTATGACATAATTTGTTTCAAGATTTAATGACTTTAGGTTGTTGAACAATTAATTTTAAATTAATTATTATTAAATAATATATTGAAATCCTCTAAAGTGTAAAAATAAACATTAAAAAAAGAGTTACTTAAAGCTAGCGGAACTAATAGGGTAAAGTGTGAGTTACTAGGACTAAAGCACATTAATAGGTTACATGATTATTTTAAAACATGCTTATTCACTGTTTGTGTTAAAATTAAAGTATGATCTTAGTGGACCTATGGACTATGCTCTCATTACAATTGTCAAGTAGTGCCCAAATTACTAAACAAATAAAAACTTCATGGCAGGTAAGCTACTCGTTTATTAAAAGGCAGTGTTAGTCTAATTAATGAAACAGTTGCCCTTATATTTACATCAATCAACGTGCAAGGACCAATAAGCAAATAAAATAAGGCCCTATACCCATACTTGTCTTAAAAGACCCATGTTTCAGGCTCCAATGATACCTAGTGGAAGGAAATCGAAATACATGACATGCGTTAGTTTTCTTCATCAGAATCGAAAGATTGTCTTTTCCTCAAAGATTCTATGACCCCCATGCGCTGATTATCTCTAGAATTGCATGCACCTGCACAAGACTTGACTTCAGGAACACTCAAAGAACTAAGTGGCGGTGTCCCCGTCCCCTTGTTGATTTCCCTGAGCACAGAACGAGCTGTTGCTGCAGCTGCTGCATCTGCCATTGCTGAAGCAACTTTCGAGCCACTTGGAAACTTGTTACTGTACTTACTTTGTCCTTGTGTCTTGGTCAGATTCTTATAAACATCAAGTGATTGATTTGTACCTGATTTTGGCATGGTGGCTGCAGCCTCAGCAGCTGTTGCTTTTGCTTTTGCTGTTTCATATTTATGCATGTCGTAGATAAGCTCTTTCTGAAGCTGCTTATCAGCAACCAATATATCATCAATCTCATTCTTGTAGTCCTTGAGAAGGACCCGGAGGCACTCCATGAGAGACCCCACAAGGGGACTATTCTTGGTTTCCAATAGACGTTTCAACTCTATGAAGATGGGGACTGTGTTTTGGATAAGGCCTTTCTTGACCGCCTGAGTTATAGCCTTTCCTCTAGCTGCAGCTCCATTTTCTCCCCCTTCTTCTATGTCTGCTGACTCAGATGATGATCCACGTGCGGATGAAATGCGTATTTCTTTGCAGGCAAGAATATGAAAAGCATCCTGATCCCACAATTAGTGTTATAATTTTGAACATAACACGAACAAAAAACAAGACAACAGTAAAGGCATTGCTGTATCCCTCCCCTTCGATATTCATAGGTGCTTGCATTGCCAATTGCATACATACGTAGACTGAGGACAACTTGATGACCGTTGCAAGTACAGAATACAGATTAATACCTGTAGAACAGACTGTCCAGTTGCATCTTCTATATTGAGCATACCATCAGAAGCTGCAGCTAGAATTTCTGCACATAACTTGGCAAAGGTTGCTAGAAGATGCTCAGGAGCCATTTGTTTTAGTAAAGAAACATAAATGTGCATTCTTTTAGACCTTGACCTTTCATCAGTACCCCTGAAAAGAACGATGCAGACTTGATATAAGCACAAATATATCAACTAAATAACTCTTACCAATTGCTAATTTGGAATCTCTTTACCTGATGGAAAAAAGTTGGCTTTCCATTCGTGACCCATGGGACTCACGATGCCCATTATGGGCATGGCAGTCATTCAGAACAAAAACAGCCTCTACAAAGCTATTATATGCCAAAAGAGGAGCCTTGACTGGTTACATAAACACAATAGTCAAAGTCCAACAATAAACATATTATGCAATTTATATAATTGCAAGTATAATTATCAAGGTAAAGCTTCTAACCTTTCAAAATATTCCCGAAGAGAAAATCCGCCAACTGCCTGATCTTTTCTGATTCGTCAACAAGTGACAAAAGGAACCGAAGAAATAGCACTCCTCTCCACTTCACATAGTCCCTCTAGATAAAAGAAAATTATATTTTAGCAAAGTCTTTTTTTTCCTCCTTTCTTCTTTTGTATGATTATAACTAGTTCACCACAATAATTGAAACAAGCAGTGAAATAGAAGCAGATGACTCATAGGAGCAAGCAAAAAAAGTACCTGCAACAATCTGGAGAGCAATATAAATGTTTGCCTTCTCACAAGTTCACAAGGATCCAAGAGACACCTCGTTATCTTTGTTATGTAACTGATAACTTCCATGAAAAAGAAGTTAGAATATCAACGAGATTATTTACTTGACATTCTTCAATTTATCTATTCAAGATAACGTGAATATGAGATTACTGAAAGAGACTCCCCCAGCCCAACTTAACAGTTTATCCTCTGTTATTATACTATAGTCAGCTTACTTGTTTATCAATTTGTACAAGTTAAAGAACACTGGATCGTTTTCTTTGCATTATACCTTTTAAATTCAAATTCGAATTGACTTTAATGCGGTATCTCTTACAAGGCTTACCAATCAACAAGAGCTGTGTACCGAACACAAAAATCTGCCATCATCACCACAATGTTGTTGCGAAGAGCGGCAGATTCACTCTTTTCAAGCTCCTGCAAAGGTATTTTGAAGCAGAATATATTTTCATTAGGAAGCAAGGCAACATATAACAGACCATGAACCATAAATGATCCAAGTCACAGGACCAACCTGTACAAACAGAGGAATATAATTCTTTGCAAGCTTCCCATCAGCAAGGCAAAGCTTGCCAATGGCCAGCCACCCTTGAATATAAAAAGAAGGGGTTTTTTTTACTAGAGAGGTTGCAGGGCCGGGCAACTTATGTAATTTGGGACCAGAACTCCCGGAAGTGATGATAGTATGTAATAATGGAACTACAGTGCTCATATCGGCAGATGGGCAGACAATAACTAAAGACCCAATTGTATAAATCGCTGTAATTGCTTTTGACAAAAACTTGGACCGTGCTACTGATTTCCTGCCTTTTCTAGTCCCACTTCTAGGTGGAGTGAAAAAGTTACTTTCTTTATTTTGCTCTGAATCCTCTGAAATGAACTTCTCTATTATCTCAGAAGCTCTGGAGAGAACTTGGTGGACCCATCTCAAGACTAATGTTTCTGCCTCCGGGAGATTCGAAGCTTTCCGCTTGCATAATGTTCTAAGTGCTTTTACATGAGCATCAACCTATCAAGCAAAAAGTAGCAGTTCATTATAGTCCAATTTAGAAGTCTATAAATTTTATGTCCTAGTCCTATTTTACCTCTATACTTCTCCAGTTTATCTTAGCCATCTTGATTTCCATGCAGATTGGATTGCTTTTGTTCTTTTTTCTTGTTTACTGACTAACATTTTTTTATGACAACAATTATTCCATTAACTGTCCATAGCAAATCTAACATGATAATACCAGTTGATATCTACAGAGTATAGACTGCAGGGTTGATTGCTGAAGAAACCAAGATGATCACGGAACTAACATTTCTTCGCCAAATAATGCTGTATAAGAGTGTCCTCGTTTCTTTTCTTCATTTTGGGGGCGGGAGGAGTGTGAGCAAGATAAATGCTTAGGCATCAGATTGAGCAAAATTTACAAGACCAAGCATAGAGTGTTAAACATGAAAATAAAACAAAGAATGACATTTACACCACTTAAAAGACCATATAGAAGTGTTAATTTTAAGGCAACCTTCAGTCCAGTTCCTAAGAAATTGGGATCAAATACAAACAGAAACATTTGATGTATTTAGAAATTACAATACATGGGCCACTAGAGTAATAACTCATATGGTAATCTGACTCCCAACCAAAGGTGAGGAACCAGGTTCAATCCTCCCCTCCCCTAGCTAGTTAAAAAAATGCCAAGTAATATTATATTATTAACACCTTATTGTTTATAAAGATTCAGTTTTTTGTATACATTTTTTTGTCTGCTCAGACCTTACCAGTGGTAAAATATCACAACACCCAGGCAGGCATTCAAGAATGAGAATAGAAGCATTAGTGTGAAGAGTCAATAATGAATTTGATCAATGATACCATGTAATGATTACCTCTGTTGGATGCATATTGAATTCTTCAACCCGTTTGAGCAAATTATGTGCCAAATCAGCCGCAGGTTCAGGAGGCAGCTCCACAGAAACATTAGAGATTGTTTGTAAGAGGAAAACACGATCACTAGCCCAGGCAACAGAATTGCATTCTATGCTTTCTTCCTCTTCAAATGCATCTCTTTGCACAAATGTACTTTTACATTCACCTTCCACTTCATGTTTGTCAAGAAGCTGCCAATGATGATGAAGAAACTCCCAGCCCACTGCTTTTGAAAGGAATGCTGACACCTCTGATAAAAGAAACCAAGCACCAGGTGGGGCTGTCCATTTTTCTATTGGCATGGAATTGCTCAGCCAGATAGACTCAGATGTCCTGATAATATTCTGAAGTGCAGTAACAATTTTGTGCTTCAGCCGTTTCTTTTTGCCCAGGTTTGTGCAAATTTTCTTTACCCAAGGGCTCACCTCTCCATTGCAAATCTCTCTCAGAAGATACAGAACTCCTTCAGGAAAAATCATCTCCATCTCTGTGTCTAAACTTTTTTCTTTCAATTTTCTGTTAGATATGGATTCACTATATGAAGAGGAAGCAAATGCAGCTCCAGATATTCGATCCAAAACCAGTTCTTGAAATATATTCTCACATTCTTCTTGGATGCTAGATTCATTATCAGTTATTAGGCGCGGAACTGAATGTAGCCACTCAGTTATTACTGTTTCAGCAGAGAATGTTCTGAAAGCCTACACATAGTAAAAGTAATTTACATAAAATTACTTATCTCATTATCTGTTATTAGTAAAAAGGAACCAGGAATAAGAAAAGACTTTTCAGAGGACTAGCGAGATTCTTAACATCCTTAAACTTAGAAAAGAGTTTCAGAAATAATTTTAACACACCAAAATCTCCAAATCATCTCAGGCAGAATGTGATAAACTGCAGACAAGCTAAACAACTATCTATGGTCTAGCAAACTAGCAGTCAAAAGAGAAGTTGTTCATTATCTCACCATCAACCAGTCATTTAAAAGCATTATTTTAAAATTTTAATTTTGATCCATTGTCTACATTAGCATCCCATCATAAGTTGTCACATCCTTAAAAGAATTTGAGCACTGAGATAGTTATTATTATAGTCAAACACTTTTAATAATGTGATAACATTTGATTAGATAATAATGTGAAAAACATTTTTACAATGAAAGTGGATGAAAATCAAACTCTTATTTTAAAGCAATATAAGACACCATTTAACATTAGAAACTTCATGCAGAGAAATAGTCCAATGGAGTGATATTAGACGTTATGCGCTGCCTGTGGCTTCCATATATGGCATTGCAAAATCCAAAATGACTTGTATCCATTGAACAGAGAGAAATTCTTAAGCAACACTTATTAGTACCTCATTCTTAATCACTTTATTCAACAATTGACATGTGTAAAATTAATGGGCGACATTTTTTAATTCTGATTAAAGTGAGTGGTTGGAATAAGTGCTCTAACTCGAGAAAGAAATCAGAGAATTTGTCTCTTCAATTTTATTTTTATATTTTGATAAGATGAATTAATAAAACATATTAATTTTGTTTTCTGTGTTCATTTAGTAAAATTTTATGCATGCCAATTATTGAATGAAGTGAAATGAGGTGATAAGTAGTGCCTACCTAAGAATTTCTCTAGAACCAAAAGTCCCAATCAGTTAGCAGCGCAAGCAACACATGAAAGCTGCCCAAGAGAAGAGCAATGACTAGAAGAAAGCATCGTGTGAAAAGCATACCACACATGCCGCATTTCCTCCATTGTAGTCTTACCATTCAAATTCATTTCCAGGAAAACTAGATGCCCTGCTCAAAATGATATATAAACCCCCCAACAAATTCTACAGTTCTCATGACAAAATATATTCATGTAGCTACGCATACAAAAAGAAATCACTAACCAATCATGACTTCAAAAGTTTTCATTCTAAGTATATGTTTGGTATTGGGTTAAAAATGGGAGTAAATTTTCATGAAATTGCATAAACAACTCATTCATGAAAATTTACCCAGCATTTTTATTCCCATACCAAACCAACCCTAAGTTGTTGAATTTTGCATCAGTTTCCTGTCTTTCCACAGGGTTTGCATTAAACATAGTACTGTAAGAAGTAAAACTACCTGAGAGAGAGCTGCGGTTGCTGCTTTCCGAATGCTAATAAGTGGATCTGAACAAGCCATGCCCATTGTCTTGAGCACCACTTCATCAATTGCACCCCCTAAAAGAGCAGTTAAGTTAGTAACTAGAAGAAGAGCAGCCTTTCTGACAGCTGCCTTGTCATCCATACATCTTCTCCTCAGCATATCATTTATCCTAGCTTCAACACTTTTATCACTGACTGTACCAACCCCCATAAATTCTTTCAAAGCCACACAACTCCTGGCATCACTTGAGAGGAACCCCACCAGCTGTGCTAAGTTTGACAAAGCCCGAGCTCGAATTGCAGCACTCACATCTGAACAACGCTGCACCAATGCCTCCAAGCACCATATTCCCCACGGGTCTTTCATTTCATTTTCTGAATTCACAGCCAACGGATCTTTCAAAGACATTACCAGGTTCAAAGTAAGATCAACTGCCAAAAGCCTAAGGTTCGATTTCCCTTGAGCCATCCGCACCACATATTTCACGAATGCAATCTGATCCTCAAATGCCATTACACGAACAATTTCCATGATGGACTCCACAGCCAAGGCTCTAGGCTCAGACTTCTCCGGGGCCTTCTGGGCCAAATACCTTGGAAAATTAATCACCGCTTTCTTCAAACCATCAGACTCACTGGCTAGGCTCATCATTTGGCTCGTGACAAAACCAAGAGCAAAGGTCCTGGCTTGTGATTTGGGCATGAAAACAAGGGAAGACAATGACTTCAACACCTCGGCAGCTGTATCCGAAGGCTCTCCATGTTCTGGCGTCAAAACTCCCCTCAGCACCCGCGAGCACAGACTAACCAATTTGTTATAGTGCCCCATATTTCCACATAATTCGAGCGCCATTACTGGAACCTCAGCCATTGTTTGAACCAAAGACTTGAGACTATCCGGAAATCGATCCAAATGAATCAAATCCATCACAAGTACTAACTTTTCCAACACAATAAGCAAAGCCCTCACATCAAGCTCGCTTTCTTCGTCATTATCATCATCGTTTTGGGGATTTCTCCTGGAAGCCCTGCCTCGCCCACCACGCCTTCTTTTCCGAGTAGCGGCAGTTTGGGAACCCTGACCCTGCTCGTCAGGGCCTGCTGACCGGTTTTTGAAAGAGAGGCGAATGGAGCGGAGAAAAGAGAGAAAGGACATGGGGGTGAAGAGAGTGAGAACGGGGGCATTGGGGGAGAGAAGCAAGGAAACGAACACCTTTGATGCCAGGAGAGAAAGGCGGGTGGGGCCGGAATCCATGGCGGAGGCAACGGGAGGGATGAGGATGGAGGGAGAGAGGGCCTTGGATGAGAGCTCATCGTAGAGGCGGTGCAAGGGCCCTGAATCATCGGCGTCGAGGGTATCGTCGAGGAGGAGTTGGAGATCCAATAGAGTGCGTTCGGAGAAAAGCGGCGGGTCTGGGTTCGTTCGGGTGTCGCAGTGGCGGAGCTCCTCGAGCTCTGTGATTATGCGGGATATGGTTTCCTCCATGGATGCCTCATCCGAAGAGCGAAGATTGACGAACCTCCACACACTCTCTCTTACCTTTTTCTCTGCTCTCTTTTCAATTTTCGCATTCCCGCTTAAAAGCACTCCGAGTCAAAGTAACTGAATCCATATTTAAAGAAAAAAAGGAAAATATTAATTCCTACAAAACGTCCAAGCCCATGTCTTTGAAAACGGCTTATGAACGAAGAAGAGTCTGTGTTTTATCAATTTTTTATTTTTATAATTTGTTACGTTGTGACTGAGAAAAAAAAAATGGAAAGTGAATTATGTCATTCGTAAATAGTTTTGTGAAAATTGTTCGTATAAAATAGTATTACTGAACAAATTATGCAGTTTTAATATTGCTGATATTATTTTGAAAAAAATGTAATTTTGAATGTTATTGGCATATACAAAAATTGTATATTTAAACTCATCATGTCAAATAAAACGGAATGTAGCATCCCCTGTGATGCTGAACTGTTTGAAAAACACATTTTTTTAAAGACTTTTAAAAGAAAGCAAGTCTTTTTCCTTCTCCCTAATGCAAAACAACCCATAATAGGTGCAATTTTAATATTAAATATTGTGAAACATTTTTGAATTTAGCTCATTGTGAATTGTTTAGGCCTATCGTGAATGTGGTGTTTGTGTATGAGTTTTTAATAGTTTTTCGTGAATGTTTTGTACATCACTGAAAATTCTTTGACCCCTTTTCATTACATTGGAGGAGAGTCGTTGTGTTCTTGGTTTCTGGGCCTCATCTTGGAATTTTTGGAACCCATCACAGCCTAAAGTCCACCCACCTTCAAAACTAGGGCAAGGTGGCCCAGCCCAAACAGAACCAGTAGGAAGGATTAAAAAAAAAATAGCAGGACTGATTGGGTATTTTGGAGAAAGATACGTGCCGTGCACGTAATTTAACGGGCTAAAACCCTGGCCTATAAATAGAGCTCCTCCACTCCGTTCCCGACCCTCTTCGCTCTCTCGTAGCTCCTTTTGTTTCCCACCGCACAAACACTGTTGGGAGCGATCCGAGAGAAACTCCGCAAACATGTTGGTTTACCAGGACCTCCTTACCGGTACCCTTCCTCATCAACCCTTCATTCGATTCGCAAATTCTCTGGGTTTTCGATTTCGTGATTTTGCCATGTGAATGTTATTATGTTCCAATTAGCTGGTTTCAGATCTATCTGAATCGGGCATCGAATTGTGATTGTCAAATTTGAACTCTTTCTTTTGTAATATTTGGATCTGGTACCTATTTTTAATTGACGGCCAAGATATGTATGTTTCGGGCATCTGATTTTGATTTGTTTTTTCTGGTTAGCGGTAGCTAGGTTAACATAGTGAATATTCTCCGCGGGTTAACCTTTAAACTGTGGTTTCTGCATGCACTGACGTGGATGTAATTGTTCATGTTATTGCTGATCCCAGTCTGCTGTTTTCCGTGACCACTAATTTCAAAGCTTTTTTTTTCTTTTAAAAGCAAGAATTCATGCTATTTAGCATATTTGGTATCAGGTTGGGTGTTGCTGATGCCATACTGTGTTGATTATTGTTTTACTATTATTTGATTCTCTACTAAGTTAGTGTTAGAAGTTCTAATTTGGAAGAGATTGGGGGAACCTTTCTAATTCTGGGAAACTGTGCAATCAGTGACAGTGAGTCACAAATTTTTAAAGTTTTGAATGGTATGAGTCAACTGAAACAAGGGGTGATTTAGAGCTTATAGTTGAAAGTTGGTTTATAAATATATTACATAAACATATAATTTTGTTTTGGTTATAATTGCCTTGGTTTAGCTAGTTTATTGCCTGCTTGATGTTTTTAAGTACGATGTAAAATGTTATAGAGGAGCTTTATGTCATTCTTTGATCCTTTCCTTATCTATCTTTTTTTTTTGGTGTGGGTTACTGTTTATCTTTTTGATACGTTGCCATGGGCCTATTTTTGTTAAAAGTATGTAATTGTTGAATGCATGGAGTAACATGGGCTATATGTATTACATTATGCAGGTGATGAGCTTCTCTCAGACTCCTTTGTATATAAGGAAATTGAGAATGGAATGTTGTGGGAAGTTGACGGCAAGGTTAGTTGAATGCTGTGCATTTAACTAGATTTTCTTGTTTATATATTAATGTTGAAAGGATCATTATTTGATTTCAATATAGTTTAAACATCTTTTTTGAAGTAATTTGGTTGTTCATGTTGTTACACGGGGCTGACAAGCTAAAGGCTATTTCTTTTTGGTTTGTAGTGGGTTGTTAAAGGAGCTCTTGATGTAGACATTGGTGCAAACCCTTCTGCCGAAGGTGGAGAAGATGAGGGTGTTGATGACCAAGCTGTGAAGGTTGTTGACATTGTTGACACATTCAGACTTCAGGTTAGGGCAACCATGCACCTCAGTTTATGTCCATGGTTGATTTTCAGTAATTTTTTCTGGCTTAACTCTAGTTCAGAGGATAAGTATTTCGTTATTTAATTCTGCAGGAGCAACCTGCTTTTGACAAGAAGCAGTTTCTTGTCTACATGAAGAGGTATATCAAATTGTTGACACCCAAACTTGACGGAGAGAAACAAGAGCTGTTTAAAAAGCACATTGAGGGAGCAACTAAATTCCTGATCTCCAAGCTCAGTGATCTTCAGTTGTAAGTGACGCTTGTATTATATTATATTATACATATATGATTGATTCATCGTTTTATGGGTTGGCATGTCTTATGTAATTGTTAATATCTTTTGTTTTTGGTGCTTAGAATTTAGAAAAATCAATGTACACTGAACTGAAGTCTTATGTGCAGTTTTGTTGGGGAGAGCATGCATGATGATGGTAGCTTGGTCTTTGCCTACTACAAGGACGGTGCTACTGATCCGACATTTCTGTACTTCGCATATGCTTTGAAGGAGGTGAAGTGCTAAGTGACGTACCTAGCTTTGAAGCTTCAAGTTCTGTACTGTAGTTCTAGCCTTTATTTATCTGGTTTTTCTTTGACATTCTGTACTAAGTTACTCGAGACTCTGCCTTGGTGTTTTGGTTTATTGGTATTGTTATGAACTTATGATTGAACAATCTGACGTTTATTAATGGCGAGATTGTTTGTGCTCTACTCCCATCAAATTACATCATAGATAGATTGGAATTCATATTAAATTTATGGTTATTCCTCTCTTGCTAGAAGGGCGTTGTCTCTTTTGAAGGCTTTGTTGGTTTTGGTACTAGCAATATTTTAACTTACCCTCAAGGCTCGGTATATATAACAATTTAACACGCGTTCGGATTTTCATAGGAAGAGCTTCAAATGTTTCCCATTCGTTTCAGACTCTCAGCACTGCTTTGCTTTTTGAAAATTCCAAACTCCTGGAAGAATGGTTTGACTAAGAACGGAGAGTAGTAATGTGGAAAAAGGGGTTTTAAACAAAGTAAAACAACTTTCTTCATAATGACATGGTGCTTCTACATGATAAGGTTGTTTATGTTGTCGAATTAAGTTATAAACTTGCAAACTGCAATGTACTATACAGAGCCAAATGAAGCAGGGTTACTATCTTACTTGCGTAGAATCTGAAAGATACAGACCGATTCTCTGGCTAATGATTATTAGATTTACTAGACGTATAAGTAACTTGTGTGATATTTGTCCTTGTTTACGAGACTTACATTTATTTTCACTGTTATTTAAGTTGAAAGAAAGAATACCCAGGTAAGTAATGTATTCTTACAGCAATATTCATTACGCCCACATTTTTATTAATTTTTTTTTAATGGACGGATGAAACTATTTACCTTTTTTTATATTTAATGGGAGATAATTATTATTTTTAAAAGATGGCATGTCAAATAATTTGAGAAGGACAAGGTCAGTAAGATGCTTCACATATTTTAGTAGTATGTCATGCTCTAAATTATGTGGTAATCGCTCTTCTAACTACGCTTTTGTTGGGAACAACTTTTTTTCTAAGTTGCATTTTTTGATGGGTACCTCGGCTGCAGAGATAGTTGGAGCCGCACGAATCTCGATTATGATTGGGAGTGCTATTAGATTAGGGCTATGCTCTGAAAATGATATCTATATTAGCTAAGAAGAACAAGTACACGATTCACTAAGTAAGTTAAAAGTTACACGTTATCTCATAGTCCACTAAATAGATTTTAATATGATATGCTCTTAAAATATGCGGTCTGCTTGATTGTTGGGTAACAAAATATGAAACAGGAATGGGAAAGTAGAAAGTGATTTACACTACATTTGGGGCTTCATATTAATATTTTCTTTCAAAAAAGTAGAGAACATGACAAATTTAATTTTTTTATTGGGATAATATTTTAGTAAGATATATGTATAATTTCTTTTTATTTTGTATGTTTTGTATTCTTCGAGAGAAAGAATTTAGTGCGATTCATATAAAATCATTCTTCTTACTTGTAATTTTTCCTGCCTAAGATTTGTAGTTTGAAAAGACTAGAGATTTCTATTGCCGCTGTCTTAAGGAACTTTTTTGTTTTGCACAATCACTTCAATGCAACCTTGGAGTAGTAAAGTACATGTACATATTCTGACAGCTCCATAACCATGATTGCATAGAGCTAGATTTTCCCCACGTCTTTCTCTACAGCTTTTCGCATCGCATATTTGCATTCCTAGCGTCACCTTCCACTAATTCTGTTTGTACATCATCTACCTGCGGGTACAAAAATGTATATTATTTAACAAAAGGAAGATAAAATTTTAGTCATGTACTCAATTCCATTATATACTGTTCAATTCAGATACAAAGGTTGGGTAACCCGTCAGATTCATTCAATGATGCCAAAATTAATTTGTGAAAAAAGGAAGAGGCCCCATGTACATAATTTGCCCCTTTGGTTAAGGCTATCAAAAACAGTACATTCAAGTTAAAATGTGTCTATTCCTTGTTCCTTTTGTTTTTTTTTTTTCCGCTTTTGAACAAAAATAAGTGTGAGACTCATCTTTCAAGGCAAAAGTGATAGTTAAAAACAAGGATTCAAACTTTAACATTACTAATAAAATTTATCACAAGGTTTAATGAGATCTCTATCAGCAAAAAGGAAAAAATTACTTTCACCATTCTTCTATATTGTTGACGTTATACAATCAACAGAAATATTTTTTTAAAAAAAAAGTGATATTTGTGTAGATTCTAAAAAAATATACACAAATATCAATTAATAAAATGATTGCAAAAGGTACCATGACTTGTAATTCGTAAATTAGATTCGTAAATATGAGGAGGGAATAATAGGTTAGGTACCCACTCCAATGCCTAGATGCTATGATCACTCTCATCATTTCCCCCCAACATCACTGCCCCTTCCCTTCCCTTCCCTGGTTTCGCCATTCGTTATTACCAAACCAACAATGCAAACTAAGCAACCTCTGTGTGTGCTTCTCTCTTTCTGTCCGTTGGTTAAATGAAGCAAAGTGTTGGTTAACATCATTATTATAGTTAACATGGCCTTCTAAGATACCTTTGCGGTGAAAGATGATATCAACACTATTTTTTACTTTACCCATGTTTAAACTCAATCAATCGAGTTCAAATTAGTCCTTTATGGTAATTATTAAGTTAAAAGCATATAGTTTTCTTAATCAAAATTAAAAAAGTGAATATTATCTATAAAAATAAGTAAGATAAATACGCATATTGCAGTTAAAAGTATACACACACATCTACTTCTACCTTTTACTTGTTTGAGAGAGAAGGGGGTGGGGGAGGAATAAGAAAAATGTAATATATCCTTTTTCTTTTCACTCTCTTCGTATTCAATCAATCATCACTATTATTTTTTCCTTCTCCCTCTCTCCCTTCATTTTCTTCCTAACACCATTGGTTTACATAAAGAGTATTTGAGGAATGTGACAAAATGTTAAGATCTTATATGTATATAACATTACAAAAAGATCTTTGCTTGTTCAAAAAGTCATTCCGTGAGTCCTAACGTCTTATCAATTATAAGAAAATATTATTTATTATAAATATCTTATACAATTAAAGAAACTTTGTGCATTTATAATTTTTTTTAGTGACTTATTTATATAGTTAACATATGTAAGTAATACTTTTTAGATATTATATACGTTTATATGTATAATTATATAGAGAAATAGAGAAAGAAGGAAGAGATATGTGTAGTGTGTGGTGTATTGGGTTTGGTACTGCTCTAACTAAATCATTGATTGAGTAGCATCTTAAGGAGATGAGGTGAGAAACAACAGAAAGACGCAAGGGGGCCTACAGGAGTCATGTTATGAGCCATTTTGGTCAAGAAAAACAAAAATGGAGCTTTAATTCAAATTTAGTGTTCCTAGTTAATCCTTGTAGTTGTACCTCAAACTTCTCATGATGCTTTAAGCCAAAGCAAAGACTTTCATCCAAGAAAAAAAGTGAACTGCAAGGTATGTGACAAGAAGTTAGGCATAATTGAGAAGGGGTTATATCTAAAAAAAATAAGAAAACAAAATGGGTTGGCCCCCTTTGAAATTCACCTTCGGCATTCCCCTTCTTATGGGCCACAACCAAAACATGAGACCCTTTTTTGTGTACTTTCTTTTTCTTTCTTTGTTTGAGAATAAAATTAAAAAAGGCCCCATATTTCACCATCAAATAAAGCTTTCATGGGTAATTTTTTATTGGGTCCTTGGCTTGCTTTTTGACCTACAGGTGAGCAAAAAGTTGAACAAAGTAAAGTGAGAGTTAGCAGGGAAAGGCCTGCGAATTTATTGACACATGAAGGTCACCCGCAAAAAGGGCAAAAAAAAAAAATGCATCATTAATTATATTGCATTATTACAATGCATTGTGGTCATCATCATTTGATATGGTACACTCTTAAATCTTGATGCTTTATTTATTATAGTATTTGAAATGCTATATGGGTCCCTTGTTCACCATTCAATTGGTTAAAATGTCCAATTGGGTATTTGGGGCAACCCTACTTGTACCAAATATTCATAAATGCCTGTGATATGAAATGATGAGATCTTAGTTTTGACATTAGGATTACGCAGCCTTGACCTTTGGCATTCATTGTGTTCACTGTTTAGGACCAGTCACGAGTGCATCTAGCACAAAATTGTTGGTTGGTCATGGGATCACGGGGTTTATGAAATTGAAACCTATGAAACATGAGAAACTAACTAGATGAATTCAATACGCTTCCATTGAATTCTTGCTTCAAGTATTTTTGGAACCGAAGAGACCATATACAAACTCATTTAGTAACGAATAATTCTATAAGGAAAGAAATTTAAAAATAACGAAAGAGAAGATACGAACGAAGATAGAAAATTAATTAATAACTTTTTTAATATTTTAAATTTTTTTAAATTTTTTAAATTAGAATAATTTTAAAATATTTATAAAAATTAATAAGAAGTAATTTTAGATAATTACATAAAAATTTTCACTTTTTTATTTTTTTTATAAAACTTTTAAATAAAAAAAATTATGATAATTCTCTTTCTTTTTTTATTTTTCTTTCATAACTCTCATTCAAATATAACATTAATTATTAAACAAAAGAATATTAAATACATTTTAAAATTTTAAAATAATAAATATTTTTTATTTAATACTTTTTATTAAATATTATAAAAATTATTTCAAAAAATATAGCATTAGTAATTTACATTTTCCATCATAAGCAAGTGTATATAGTTTGCTAACTTCCTAGAATCGAACAAAAGAGAAAAAAATAATAAAAAGAAAATGCATGTGCAAATAGTTTGTCACTTTGGGGGCTGCTATGATTATCCCAAGACTAACGCTCGTGCTCGCATGATTTTCAGTGCCAGGGAGATAGCAAACAAGAAAACAAGCCCAAATCTTTCACAGTTGGAGCGTGCGCACGTGTCTTTATAAAATAGAAAACAACAGATAATTTTTTTAGATATATTGACTATAATATAATACCTTTATAATGTATCATTAAATTTTATGTTAATTACTTGAATTAGTGTTCAATATAACTAATGTGACAAACATTAAATATTATCATTAAACCTTGCTAAATTGACAGTTATAATTTTGTTTTAATGAAAATGATAATTAGAATATTTGTTTGTGGTACGTCAACGAAAGTGAAGAGCTGAAGTAATTACGTTACCTTCTTAACCATTTCAAAAGCTTGAACTTAAATTGTCGTGTGAAACAAGTCATGCATTCAACCATTGCCTCCTTGTAGTAAATTTCTCTTAATTAAATGTCTCAGCCGAACAATAAATAACCATATTATTAAATGACCTTGGATTAGCCAACAATTTACATTAATTTACCATCCATATGAAAGTATAACTTTTTTTTTTATAAAATGTTATGTAAGAGGTTACATAGAATAAATACTAAGTAGCTATATGACTTGTAATGTAATAAAATAATTTTAAGGTTTGATATATGTTTAAGTATTATAAAATAAAATATTTTAAAATCAAATTTATTATATCTTAAAAATTATGAATTATATTTATTTAAATATCAATAACAATTATAATAATGTGTTAAACCATTATAAATATCTATATAAAATATGCATCCAACAACAATGTGTTATGACAGAGTTGGTTTTGTTAAAGGCGTATCCAAGCTAACTTGGAAATGGAAGAAGAAAATCACTTTAACTAAAGCAACCAAACAAGAAAATATCATGCCCAAATCATTGTTGTGGCAAAAATTATACTAGTAATTATTTATCATTCCGCGAAAATGTATGAATTTACATGTATTTTTATATTATTTAAAGATTCATGTCCAATAATTTTATTTTTTTTTCATTAAAATAATTTAAAGAAATGAGATATAAGAATAATAATTTTATTTGTGTTGTATTAATATTCAATGTATTTATTTATAAAAAATTTTAAAAGAGTAAAATATAATAATAATAATTTTATTTAAATTAAATCAGTGTTCAATATATTTTATTTAATAATATTTATTAAATTAATTTAATTTAAGTTGAATTAGTGTTTAATTTAATTTATTTTATAACATTTATTATATTTAAGTCAATTTTATTATATATATAATTTTTTTGATACATTATATATGTATAGATTTTATCAAGCACAACCTTAAATCTTATATATATTTAATTTCAAGGCGATAAACTAATTTTTATTAGATTCTTATCTAAATATCTAAAGCTTGACGGGGCTATCGAAAACAAACACAAGGCAGTGGTTGTGTTTGTGTTGTCCACTGAAATTAACGGCAAGGACGAGGGCATATTAGTCTTTTAAGGAAAGCCTCGAGTTGTACATAGTGCATTGCCGTTTATTAGTTTGTTTTTTGATATAGCCGATTATTAGTTTTGAAAAATGATTATGATTATGATTATGATTATGATATTATTTACTCGGCTTGGCTTTCACAGAGTTTCTCTCTCTTCTCTTGTCTTCTCGTGCCATCATCGCCATTCGCCAGAGCCATTGTGTTACTCACTCATTCGAAGAACGCAGCTATCCAATCGTTTTGGGGTTTCGCTATTTGGACCACTTTCAGATCTGAATCGCAATCCACCATTGCCCAACGCAGATCCCCAGTGCGTCGAATTCATCCAATTCCCCTTCACCTTTGCATTTTCTGCTCAATTCTGCAACTTGATTCACTTCAATTGCAGGTTTCTCGGATTTGGATTCCATCCTTAGAGCCTCACTTTCATGTTCTTCTCTGAATTCCAATTCTCCCCTCATCGTGAGTCTTGCTATATCCCATTTGCCTCGCTATTTTTGTTGGGATCCAGAATTTTGTTTTTTTTTTTCGTTTGTTATTCTGATGATCACATGATGGTAACCAGTTTGTGTTTGTGCGAAGCGTGTGTAAACAGATCTTGAAAATTGGCGCCCCAAAGACGTTCGCAGCGCCACATGAGTGGCCAGATGCAGCAGAGCAATGCTGCGGCGACTGCTCTGTATGACCACGCCGGCGGCGGGTCTCTGCACAATGCAGGTCCTGCAACCGATGCCGGTGCCGGTGACGCGGTCATGGCGCGATGGTTGCAGTCCGCCGGCTTGCAGCATCTGGCCTCTCCATTGGCTTCCACTGGTATCGATCATCGCCTCCTCCCCAACCTTCTTATGCAGGTATTGTCTAGTCACCTGTCTCACGAAGAAAACAACTTCTTTGCGCTCTCACCAGTTTTTACTTGTTAATTGCTGCCTGTGTTATATAATTGTGAATTTATCAGTTTCCCTTACTTTGTTTTTAACTTGCAATTTCTTTTATGTTGCGCTATTGGTCGTGTGATAATTTGTCCACTTGAAGTTTTGTGTGAATTTTTCTGTTAGCTGAGATGATCCCATGGATAACTGTACTTTTTCCTTACCTTCTTTTATTTAAAAGGCTTTCACAAGCATATCCTGCTACCGTCTGTTTCAGGATATGCTTCTGCAATTTTCCCCTTAATTCTGTATGCATAAATATCTATAGTTATATTCTTACTATTATATGAATATTTTATATTTCAGCTTTGCTAGAGAAAGGCAGTTTGGTTGATTGTGTGTATCATAATGTATTTGCTAGAGAAAGGAAATTTATTTATGTCACTCTTTGAAGTTTAAGCTATCCTGCATTTTGAAGGATAATTATGTTTCCCTTTTCTTCTTGTTAGAAGCTTAAATTGAGTGTAGTATGCGTCAAATGTGCCAAATGTTGTTTATTTTTCCGTGTGGTGGTATATGATGGTAGTCTATGAGATGACTTACATGAACATGATTTTATCATAGGGTTATGGAGCACAGTCTGCTGAAGAAAAGCAGAGGCTTTTAAAGTTAATGAGAAACCTCAATTTTAATGGGGAATTTGGTTCAGAGCCATATACACCCATTGCCCAAACATTAGGTGGAGTGGCTGCATCAGATGGCTTTTATTCTCCTGAGTTCAGGGGGGATTTTGGAGCTGGGCTTTTGGATCTTCATGCTATGGATGATACAGAGCTTTTGTCTGAGGTATGATTCATTATATGGTAGTGGCCTGTTCCTTCAAGTAAGCCAATAGAATTTAGTTTGATTCATTTTCTACAGTTTATAGAGAAAAAATGTTCTACATGTAAAGTTGTCATCTAGGTATCATATGAGATTAATCCTATATAACTAGCAGTTGTCGTGATTCATGAAAAAAGTTTTGCAATTGTTTATACCACCAACTATTTGTGTTGGTGTGATGAAAAACCTCAATTACATAACCAGTTATTCAGACAGTAATCTTGGGTCTGAATGTCTGAACCTTAAACTTACAGCACTTCTGTTTCATTCTGTTATTTTTTTTGCGCATGTTTATCCTCATTGATCCCTTGCATTCCTGCAGTTAGAGTAACTTTCTTGCAGTAGTAGTACACTATTGGCTCTCATTTCTTTCTTCTTATCAGCATGTTATTTCAGAACCTTTTGAGCCATCACCCTTCATGCCTGGAGATACTAGAGTATTTGAAGATGATTTCAATCCAATCAACAGCAAGCCGGAAAGAGGAGAAGCAGATGCTGGTGCAATTTCTCTACATATGAATGAGAAAGAGAGTAATACGAGGGAAAATAATGTTGCTAAGATTAAAGTTGTGGTATGTCGATATTTTGTAGACATAAGTAACCTATACATACATGCATAGCTTCATACATATGCATGAAAACATGTAGAAAGATATGAATTTTCCTATGCTGAGGTGAGACTTCCTTATGCATTAAAAGTAGTACCAAGTACATATTAGGTGTTTGATTTCTGTTCTTTCTTCTTTTAATATTATAGTACCACAACAACAAACAACAACCACAACAACTATTATCATCCTTGTCATCATTGTTTCCCTGACTAGCAGAAGAATTTTTCCAAAATCATCATCATTTGGTAAAGAAACTGTTGGGGAAAATGCATTTTTATTAAGAATTTCTACATGGTAATTCACAGAAGCATTTTGAACCTTTTCATTTTTTAATTAAAATGTAATTTTTGAGTCATCATATGGGGGATATTTATAATTATTTCTATTTCAACAAATTTTGAAAAATGCTTTTTAATGCATGTCTTAGGTACGCAAAAGACCTTTAAACAAGAAGGAGCTTGCTAGGAAGGAGGATGATATTGTAACTGTATATGACAATGCATATTTGACAGTCCATGAACCCAAACTAAAGGTTTGTTTATATATTGGATTGCAGCACTATATTTAGTTATTTACCATTTATAACTGTATTCAGTTCAGAGGTTGAATTAATGCTGTCTCAATATTGAGTTCTCTTTTATTCTGATATTCTTAATTTTATTTTCTGCTCACAGATCTAATTGTTTGTTCTATTATAAAAAGGTTGATTTGACGGCTTATGTGGAGAAGCATGAGTTTTGTTTTGATGCTGTTCTTGATGAGAATGTTACCAATGATGAAGTAAGGCATCTCTTATTGGAGATCGAATTTTATTGTTGTTTATTTTTGTTTTCTTTCAATAGTTTTGATATCATCATGGCGTTTTTGTTATTGCTGGTATTTGGGGTTTATGGAAGTTAATGCTTGTCTCTTGATTTGTTTGATCTAAGGCATGATTGCTTTGCAATAACAGGTATACAGAGTTACAGTAGAAGAACCAATTATCCCTACAATTTTTGAGCGAACCAAAGCTACCTGTTTTGCTTATGGTCAGACAGGTGAGAATTTTCTTGTTTCCTGTTCATATAAAACCTGTACCAAATGATCAGCATCATCCAATTTTACATTTCAAAGCTTTTAGTTTTTTTTATATTCTTTATTTATGATGTTATTTTTTATTTTTTTTACCATTAGTTGCTTGTTTATATATCTTTGCATTCATTGCTGGCTATGGATAGTGTCAGTGTTTGAACAGATTGATAGAGCCCCGTAGAAAAGGAAAGGATAGGGATTTGGTTTCTTTTTTTTTTTTTTCCCGTGTGCAATGTTGTTCCTGGATGGCATGTGTTATATGGGTCAATATATTTAACATCTCAAAATGATCATAAAATACTCATTATGTTGAGAGAGTGGGAGGCTATTGATGACTTTTGCCTAGATGGAGATGATATTTCGTACTTGATGGTAGATACAATTACAAAAGTAATTGAAGGTTTGAAATGTGTCAAACTGCTTTATCCTGAAAATACTGCCCTTTTCCATGAAGCAGAATTTGGAATTGTTCGCACGGTAAAAGTTTGTTCATACATGTGGTGCTTGATCATCATACAGCCACTCCATCAGTTGCATTCATTCTGTAATGCTTATAATGCTATACTTGCAGGAAGTGGCAAAACATACACAATGCAACCATTACCACTCAGAGCTGCAGAAGACCTTGTTAGACAGTTGCATCAGCCAGTTTACCGAAATCAGAGATTTAAATTGTGGCTTAGCTACTTTGAGATATATGGTGGAAAACTTTTTGATCTTCTTAGTGACAGAAAGTTGGTATTTCTTTTCTTTTCGTATATATATATATTTTTTTATCTGTTTTGATCTTTCATATTTGATGACAATGTTGCAGCACAGTGTGTCCTTAAGCATTAAGTTTGCCTTTGTTGCAGTACAGTTTGTCCTTAGTGTTTGCATCAAGGTGTAAAATGCTTTAATAGATATTTATTCAAATATCAAGCAGAACTTTATTTATTTTTGGATGTATAAGAATGCACATATCCATCTGTCTCAATTAATATGCATTTACAGATGTTTTGTCATCTTGCTTACTCAGTGTATCAACCTGCTTGTTATATTTTCTCTTGGGTGCACACTGTGTGAATAGACTGCTGTGTTTGTTACTCTGCAAATAGGAAACTTTGCATGAGGGAAGATGGACGACAGCAAGTTTGCATTGTAGGGCTGCAAGAATTTGAGGTTTCTGATGTACAGATTGTCAAAGAATTCATTGAAAAGGGGAATGCTGCAAGAAGTACAGGATCCACTGGTGCTAATGAGGAGTCCTCCAGGTCACATGCTATCTTACAACTGGCTGTAAAGAAGCACAGTGAGGTGAGAGAGAGCAGGCGGAACAATGATGTAAATGAGGCAAAAAGTGGGAAAGTTGTGGGGAAGATTTCTTTTATTGATCTTGCCGGAAGTGAAAGAGGTGCTGACACTACTGACAATGACCGTCAGACACGGTACTTCCACCTTAAATTATCTACTTAAGGTTTTGAACTCCTAAAAATCATCTGCTTCATGGTGCCGTCTAGAATGTTTTGTGCTTGTTAAGATTTTTGTTGAACACCTCATTTTAACAATGCATTTAGAAAATTTGGTGCATAATTTGAATCTTTGGGAGCATAGTATAAAGCTGGGTCAATATGGGAAATATATATAGAAGAATTGATAAGAGCTCCCATTTCTTTTTTATTTAGTTTTTTTTTTTTAATTCAACTCTGCCTTGACTATGTTAAAAATGAGAACTGCAGTCGGAAATGTAAACCATTCTGGTTGGAAAAGGTAAATGAAACCATCGAATTGTTCTGATTTTTTTTTTTGCTATTAATATTTCTGGCTGAAAGCAAATTTTTGTCTGATAGTATTGTGAAATATAATAAAAATAAAAACTTTAAAGTAAATTATATATGTATTTTTTAGTTTTTTGCCTTACAATTTTGAGTTATTGCTTTGCTGTTTTTCCAATTACGCTAGATTTAGTATAATAGACTGAGAACTACCTAGTTGCACAAATTATAACAATATGCAATTACTTTATAAATAGAAGTCAAATGTACAAACGTGTTGGCTGTTTATTTCTTGTCTAAATTTTAGTATGTTGTTTTCCTGGAAATGCTGTAAACAAGGTTTGGTCATTGCTTCCTTCCAACCCACTCTTGTGGTAAATTTAATTGTTCAGACGAAGTATTTTTTCTTATATTAACAGATCACTTCACTTTGCAACTTTTATGAATCTCCACTGTAGGATTGAAGGAGCAGAAATCAATAAGAGCCTTTTGGCTTTGAAGGAGTGCATTCGTGCTCTAGACAATGACCAGATCCATATTCCATTCCGTGGAAGCAAACTTACAGAAGTGCTTCGTGACTCCTTCGTGGGAAATTCAAAGACTGTTATGATCTCTTGTATATCACCAAATGCCGGGTCTTGTGAACACACAGTTAATACCTTGAGATATGCAGATCGGTATGTGTTTCCCTATTATGAGCTTGACATTATGTTTCATAACAGTGTGCCTCCTTTCTTTCATGCACATGCATGTTTGCATATATAAACTGTTTCATCATTATGTGAACAGAGTTAAAAGTCTATCCAAAAGTGGAAATCCTAGAAAAAGGACCAGGCTCCAAATCCAGTACCACAAACTAATAAGGAGGTTTCGTCCACATCATCCCTTCCAGCTAGTGCTGCTGCAGAGGATTTTAATGATCAACGTCAAGAGAAAACAATGGATATGGGCAGGAAATTTGTTGAAAAGGAAAATTCTTCATACAGCTCTGTTGCTGATGTTGAGAAACAGCCATCTAGTTTTTCTTCAAGTTACCTATTCAATGGGCGAGAGGAAAAAGGCTTAGCTTCTGCTTCAATGGACAGGGATAGGTTTGAAGTGAAAAATTCTTATAATGATTCTACCAATCAAAAGATGAATTCTTATTTGCAAAATGATACAGATGAGAAAGTGCAAAAGGTATCTCCCCCACGCAGAAAAGGGTCTAAGGATGAGAAGTCTGAAAGGTCTATAAACTTGCTGAAAAGGGATGCCAGTGGTTCTGATACCACAAGCTCCAAGCAGCAGAGCACTGGAAATTATAACACCATTACCACTGGATCCAGGCATTATGAAGCAGAACCCTCCCCTGATGGGAATATCGGTGCAATTCTTGAGGTTTTTTAAATATGTGGAACTACCCTTTCTTCTCCAGTTTTCAGTTGATTGTAAAACTTGTTTATGCTATCTGTTTAATTTATTTTATTGTACTTTTGCAGGAGGAAGAAGCACTAATTGCTGCTCATAGGAAAGAAATTGAGGACACAATGGAGATTGTTCGTGAAGTGAGTTATTACATGTTTTTCTTTAGGTTACATTAACATTGTGAAATTCAATTTTGAATTGCTTTTGTCGGGTCTCACTTCAGGACTTGAGTTTTCATGTTGTGGTTTATGATATTCATGTTTTTTGTTGTGCCATAGACCGTAGTAGAAACTAGGGTTTGACATGCACTAACATGCTTGTTTAAATTTTTAAAATTTATAGAATAGAAAAAGAGATTAGGGGAGTTTACGTTTTTTTTGAGACTAGAGATTAGGGGCAGTGATTTTGAACCACTATAACTTCCTATTCTGAGGTTAGGGTTTACATACCTTGAAGACAGCATGAAACCAAACCCTTGCCTAAGGCATATGTATCAATTAGTATTAATATAGATAAGATGTTGAACCTTTGACCTTCAGTATTTTCAAGCCATTGCTCACTGATTTAAAGGTTATGCATGCATGTATGCCTGTATAGCTGCATGGACAACTGTATGTGATGGCACAAAATATTTTTGAAAAGGCTGCAGGTCCTTAATGAACGCTCTGCTATGATGTATTTGCTTTCTGTTCTGTTATTTTCAAGAGCATTTGAGTTATTATAGCTGTAACGTTTTGTATTAATAGTTAGTGTCACACTTGGTTAAGATTTGTTGTTGAGTTAATTACTTATTTTGGTATTTCAATATCTCACTCGAGTATGTAGCCATTTAAATATGTTTTCTCCGGTATATTGCCTAATATTTTCTTTCCTTTTTCCTTTTTGTTCTTTAACATTCCACTGCCTCTATTTTGGGTGGTAATAGGAAGATAGTTGAAACTTTCAACTTGCAGACAAGTTAGTTCTTGGTGCTCATCTTGTGTTGCTTTTGGTTTTCAGGAAATGAAACTCTTGGCAGAAGTGGACCAGCCAGGAAGCCTTATTGACAACTATGTAACTCAATTGAGCTTTGTGCTTTCTCGCAAAGCAGCTAGTCTCGTCGGTCTCCAAGCTCGCCTTGCAAGATTCCAACATCGCCTAAAAGAACAGGAGATACTAAGTAGAAAAAGAGTACCCCGTTAAGAGACTCTGTTTCTCTTATTCAATGATGATCTGTATGTTCTCAATGTAATTTTTCTCATGTGTTAGCAATATAATTGAAAGGTTTTTGTTTATTTGATATAATCATGTAAATGGATCATTTGTTGGATTTTCAAATCAAATTTACTTCCATTTATATGCCCTGCCCTTGTGTGATATTATGGCCACCTCATGCGTTCGCAAATCTGATGTGATGTATGAAGGTTGGGTTATCTGCCCCAGATTTTAGTTTCAGAGGGCAAATTCTAATGTATGGCCACTGTTTTTCTCTTTTTATTTTCTTCTGCCTCTCCACCCTCTCTATGGGGAAATTCTAATATATTCTCTTGGATAAATCTGAAAAAAGACACAACGGCCAAGATCTGCCATGTATAACCATAGATCTTAAGGATTTGTTGAAAAAAATGCAAGAAAATATAAAACTAGAGGGGCTGACGCGGTGGAAACCCAGGGACAGCCAGCCCCACCCAATGAGAGAGGGAAGAGCAAGACGACGACCTTAAACTTATGGCATCATGTCATACATACAGGGCTGGTTGGTAGGATAATGCAATAGGCCCCCTTTGATGAAGCAGTACCATCAACCTCAAGTAAAACTTCGTCATAAGTTTTAACTAAATTGCACATTACGTAACCAAGTATGCCAACAAGCTTTCTATTAAAGAAGTGTCACACAATACGAAATTGTGTTATTCCGTTAATTATTGTCATTATCTTTTTTTCCCCAATTTATTAGATATCTTAATACTGGAGAAAGCTCCCATTCCATTGGGTTATTAAGTATATAATTTAAAGTGGAATTACACACAGCTTTACACTAACGGTGTTTCAACAAATGCAATTTTAGTACCCGAGTTAAACTTACATGATTTCCACATAGTTCGGAGAAATCAAAAGGAAACGCTGCACAATATCATATAAACCCAGAGCTTGCCATAATCATAAACAAAGTAATTCTCATTCTTCATTCCTCTTAATTCCCCTTGCATCAGGAACAGACAATATATAATTGTGCAAACATGAGCGCAAAATTGAGTAGAAAGAGATGCAAATCAAAATATGTGCTCAAATAGCAAAACTAGACACCAAAAACAGGGAAGAAGCATATTTACCATTGCTTAATTAACACCTCAACCCTCAAACAAAATGCCTCATCTAATCATGCACTCTGTATAACATATACAACCTACTGCATTCTACACTACCGACATGCTGCACCCAGACACCTGGACGATATGCATACAGTCAGTTCAGTATCCAATCTAACAAATGCCCGAACTATTGAACGGCTATTGTCAAGACATTGCCAGAAGTGAAGGAACCTTCATCAGCAAGTGCTGCCAATTTGACATTACTGACCTTTTGAATCTCTTTATACCTAAAATCCTAGATTGACGACAAAGTATTGGAATAATGATGAACGGTCAATCAGCTTTCAATCTCAAGATCTCCTTTGCTGTCCTAAGCCGGAAGTAAGGCATGTGTTCCTACAAATGGAAAGAGAAATTCAATTCTTAAAGATATAAAATATAGCCATAAAAATAAGGCTTCCTCTGCCAACCTGATGACGCTCAAAATATGCATCCATTGGATCTTTTCAGGGTTCCGGCAAGGAAACATTGGTATTATATTAATATTTATCATGCCATGCACAATGTACAAAGATGACACCGATTTTAAAGAATTTGAGAGATTCCAAGCAACTAATAGCACTTGAAATGTTTTCCTTGAAAAATTCTTGGCAGTAAAACGATATATATTGACACTAAGAATGCATTCCTTATCGAACAAGGGTGAATGACTACCGAGTTATTGACTTGAGAAAAAGGTAAATATTTCAACCCAACAAAATATATAGAAAAAAAAAACCATAATTTTCCTGCTAGAAATGGAATACTCCATGTCCTACCTGACTGAAACACAGCCTTAGGTCTCTGCTATAAAAGTCAGCATATTTGATCATAAACACCCCGCAATCAAACCTGTTTAAATATAAAATTCTGTTTAGAAAATAATTCACCCAAAAACTGCTACGAACTTGAACTGTTCCTAACTGCAACAAATCCTGAAAACTTGGGGTGTGCAAGGTCAGAGGGAAAACATTAGGAATGAAAATTGAGAAGGTATTTGGAAAGTAGTAATGTCCAAAAACATTTCTTATTTTTATTCCTTCCACTGTCACTCCTACCAAGCTCACCAGTCAACATTAAAGAAACTCTACCAAGAAAGTGTCGCATAAAAAAAGTTACAATGTTTCTGTTAGACTACTTAAATGCAGAAAGCTTTTCTCCAATGAAATCATTTTATGATCAGTATCAATTTCCAAAATTAATCAATTAGTCCAATAACCAAACTCTCTAGAGCATTGCCATGATGTCAAGTTCGGTGACCAAAAACTATGTGCATTAGGGTTAGTTTGGTATGAGAGTAAAAATTAGAGTAAAAAATTCATAATGAATTTTATATACAATTTTTCACATAAAACTTATCCATAGATTTTTCACTCCATTTTTACCCCCATACCAAAACACACACCTAGTAACTATTACCAATGACAAATTTGATATTAACCTTAGAGGAATATAAATATTTAAGTTTCCACGAACAAAGACCATAGGAATAATCCGTAGTCCAAAAAATATCTCAATGACAAACAATCAAGAAATTAATTGACAGAGAGTCAAATAGAGCTTCATGTAAGTTTAAAAATAAGGTCAATACATAAAAAAAATTTATCTTAACTATTTGCTTATAGCCATTCGTAGCAACTTTTCTCCCTCCCATTTATCTAATGATTCCCTTTTTTATATTTGCTATCTATGATTCTATGTAATAGTATTTTATTTTTAATTTTAAATTTTAAGAAAATAGATTCATAATATAAGGGAAACAGTTCAAGCCAACAAGATAATTTATATGCTTCAAGAACTTTTTCAGAGGAATCTCTTTGGTTCTCTTTTCTATGACAGTTGATATGCTTATGGATTTTTTTTCTGTTTAAAAAAAATTGGAAGGTTACCACTACTTATTTTTTATTGCAAAGGTCTTGCTCATTTTTTAAAAGAGGGGCAAAAAAAAAAAAAACTAAACAAATCATGATCCAAAAAAGTGATTTGCAGAAGATTAGAATACAAACCCATTCTCCTGCTCAGGAAGATCTTCAACAAATTCTTTTTCCCAAGAACTTAAATCAATATCTTTTCCGGTCTTGTCCTTCACTTCATCCACAAAATATCTAGCCTGGGAGATATCAATGATAAACATTAGATAAACTTTGCAACAACCAAATGTAAATACATGCATATCTTTCTTCAGTTTCCTATTTAATTAATTACTGCAGGAAATGGAGTAATAAAATAATGACAGTAACAACATAAAGATGAAATTTCAAAGCTTCTAGATGTTCGTCTCAATAACTAAGAGAACATGACACTTGCCACAGTGGCCACCTCCAGTGTTTTAGAAAGTGCAAGGCACATTTAGGCACCAAAGGCTAGATAAAGGCCTGCACCTGACCAAAGCAAATCACATTTATTTGGCGTTAAAGATTTAAAAACCAACAAGAAACACTATGTTAATGCAAGGCACTTTTTCATGTAACATTTAATTAAAATCTTATGTTACTTGAAAATGTAGCTAAATATTGAAGATAAATCTAATTTACAATTAGTAGGAGCATATCTGATACATGTTTAGAAAACAGATTTATATCTACAATGTGTAAATTAATTATCCAAATGTTAAATGTTCAAATTCGTATCCACAGACAAACTTCCAAAACATAGAAGTTTAAGCAATACTCACAATTTATTTGCTAATTAGGTAGTTCTCTTATTCCATAATTCTTCCTCGATTTATCTATTATTTTAATTTTGATTTCTCTTAAGCTGATTTCATGCAAAAACTCTACTTCAATTGCCTTTCTAAATTACAAATCATCTATTTATTCTATTTCTTGGTTGGTACAGTATACTCTCAATATATTCTATCATGTTTTATATGTTTCCTTGTTTACCAAATTTAATTGTTTACTTTCTTAATCCACCTGATTTTATTGTTCATTAATGCACTAAGGCATTACAGACACATGTATGGTCTTTGACCTTCACAAGTTGTCAATAACTGGTACAGCAAATGGACAATCGAGATTTTAAACTCATCAAACCGAGTGTAGGTTTGATTTAGCTACTTATTTTGCCTCAAAAACAGCTTTTTAGCCAAAAGTTGTCTCTGGAGCATTTTGATTATAACGCTTTTCTAAAAGCAAAATAAGTTAACCCAAACATGCACCGAATCTTCTGCATCAGCTTAAGTTTGATTCAACATCCTGCTTGACAATGGGGCTAAGTTTGGCTTATTTCGAAATTCAACTGAACTTTAACCCATGACCAACTGATGAGTAAATCAGCTGTAGCCTCAGCTTACTCTTAGGTGATTTATCATCTATTGGCCATACGTAGTAAAAGAAAAGGGCAGAATATTTCCCAATGATTGAAAAGAAAACTAGAAGGCAGTGTCCAAATTAAAGCACGGATGGAATTTCAATTTTCATGTAGTTTACAAATAGCTTCCTCCTTGAATCTTGATTGAAAACATGACACCAGTCTATCACACACTTTATTTGATATAGTAAATGTGAGATCAAAAAAATGGGGTTTAGTCAATCGCTCTACCCTCAAACCACACAACATTGCAAAAAAATGAAAAAGACAAAAGAAACCCAAAAAAAAAACAGTTGACATTATCATGAAAATATTAAAGAATAAAACAAAAGAAAATTCTGACTTCGATCACTTTCAATACCCTTTAATTACCAATGTGCAGCTTGGAATATGAAATTTACAGTTAAATTACATAGACCAAAAACTTTACCAGCACTTTCAGCACTTGGTTATCCATTCCTTTCAGTGAGTCAAGATACTGGAATTTCTCATCTTTCTTATTGATAATAGCCAAGCACCAATGGATCTCTTTATGGATAGGTACAAATATCTGGGAATGACAACAAATCAGGTAAAAATCAGTATGAAAACCAATTTAATTGGTTGTAAGAGAAAGAAAAATGAAAATTAGTTCCATATAATTACTTTATCACATTCAAGTAGGCCATAGCCTAGTTTCCTTTGGCTGGTCCATCTTCTCACAGATTTGAAATCATAACCATTCCTGCCACTCATTAACTGGCAATTAACGTTCAAAATTAAAGGCATCAATGTTTGACCATTATGACCAAATTACATCAAATATAGATAAAGGCATATAATATGTATGATGTTTCTATTTTTTCCCTTTATAGCCTGGATGGGGTGTCTTGTTCATAATGTTAATGAGTGCCAAAAATCAATAAATTCTACAAAAAAAAAAAAAAAATTCCTGGTCAATCAGAAGCACTAGGACAAAGAGCCTAACAAAGATCGACAAATCCATGTCTCCAAAAATTAAGAAACCTCAGTGGAAATATGCATGTGTTTGTGTGTGCCCACTGCCCACACTACCAAGGTTGTACATGATAGTGAAAACAAGTAATCTACCTTTTTGTAGAAAAAGGTATTGAAAAAATGACATTTCAGAAACTTCTGCGGTTCTCTTCTCTCCCTCTCTTTTAGCAACTCAAGGTACAAATTTATCACCTGCAAAATTAAGGTACAGGATCACTGAATTTGATGGTGCAACAATTTCAAATCATGATATACTCAAATTCTTATCTTCATCATTAACTCAACAATGGTTAAACAAATAAAATGCAAACAAGATCACCTCATCATTTAGCCATGCACCCGGGCTAAGGCACTGAAACTTTTCTGCAGTGATCTCAATGTTAGAGTTCTCATGGGTAACCAAGACCTTCTTCCTGTAGAAATAAGCACTAAATGAGCTATGATACAGATAATACCCTTCTGAATAAGACAGAGCCTAAGTATCAAAGTATACCGGTTGGCAGAAAAGGCACGCTGAACCTCAATTTCTTCTTCCTTTGTAAGAGAGACAAAAGGTTCGCGTGGCACCTCCTGAAAGCCATAGTAACACTTGGGTAAAATGCACTAACACTTAGACTGTTTCTCATGCCTTAACAAATACACCACCATACTGCTATGCATTAGTTATAAAAATTGAATATAAAAATTGAACATAACAAAAAAAAGTAGCAACATACTACTTAACAAGAATTAAGGCCTAAACGGCCAAATATATAAAGATGGGCCAGTTAACAAGTTTTCACCTCTACTGGTTCCTTCTTTGGACGCAACAGATCAAATGTGGCCCTGCGCTTCTCGTTTAGTTCAATTTCAAAGTTCAGCCTTTCAATTGTGTCTGTTCGCCTACCAACAGCCTCAAGCAACTTTTTGTAAACATGAACATTTGAAAGATCAAACTCTGGACTCAGAGATAAAGAGTCCCTCATCTTTCCAGTATCAACCACCTTCAAACTACTATTAGTCAACTTAGATACCACTGATGATGTTGACTGCTGCTGACGGCCACCATCTATAACCTTAGCATCCAAATCCTGTATCTCAGCCACAACCCCAGCACTCTCTTGCCCATCTTCTATAACATGAACCTCTTCTATACTTGAGTCTTCCGAAACAGCATACTTGTGACTATCAGTATCCACATCTATCACTTCCTTGCCCTTTCGAAAGAACCGAAAGGAAGCTAATGCAGAATGTTTGGCCTTTTGGTAATTGCAACCTAAAATATTGCCCATATCGTTACTAGTATCCTCCTTCAGAAAACTACCACTAGCCCTCAAGCTCGATTCTCTTCTTGAACTCGTCAAAAAATCAAATCTTCGTGGTCGACACGGGGCGTGAACCTCCCTATGCAACGGTGGCTTCGTATCGGGGTACCGGGAAATTCTTGAAACCGCACTATTCAAAGATAATACGTGCCGGGTGGGGCTCTGGGACACGGATGAGAATCTGGCTCTTTTTGATCTATGAGAATCTGAAGAGTTCAGAGATGAATAAGTGTGGTTCACGCTCAGCCATTCTTCAGGGCGCTTGCCATTGCTTGTCATGACACCCATTGATCGAACCGGAATCGCAGAGCTCTAAAAACGCACAACCCATTTAAGAACAATCATTCCCAGTAAGAATCAACACGTGAATTTCGGAAATTAGGGTCTCTTTTTTTTTTTTTTTTTTTGTGTGACGGGCCGAAAGAGCCAGCAAAACCCTAGATGAGACGCAAATTCGACACAACACAAGCCCTGTGGTTTCGAAGAGGAAGGAAGGTGCTGCAGAATCGGGTTGAAAAAGGGTTCCCGGATGGCGGCAGTATCTGAGAAACTCAAAACCTCAGAGTTGCATGGAAGAAGAAGAAGAAGAAGCCCGTTTGAGAGAAAGGAAAAGCTCCGGAACGGAAATTCACCGGAAGAGAGAGAAAGAAAGGACTAGAGAGAGAAAGCGATTCCCGCCTTGAAATGAATTCAAGGTGGAAGCGGAATTGATCTGTTGGGAAATGAAAAATTCGATTTCTGCTATGGAAATGGAAAACGGGTTTTGGCTTCTGCTTTCGCGGCACAAAGGAAACCGATCTTTTTCCCCTTTAATTGAAAAGGGTTTTTCTTTTCGAAATATTGAAAAATCTAACACTTAAAATCAAAATTCAATTTTAAGTTTGGATTTCGAATTAATTCAGTGATGCACCTTAGTTGTTTTATAATTTTTCTGCTCTTTTAAAAATTTATCATATGGTATTTTTTTATGTAAATTTTTTAGATTTATTTTATTTAAACTATTTTATAGGTCTAATATTTTTAAGTTAATTTAAAATAATGATATATTTTTTTATAAAATATTATTTTTAAAAATTAAATTATAATTTTTATATTTAAAAGTATAATTTATTTTTATTATATTAATATTTTATAAATTTGAAATACGACGTATGTCAAAATGCATATGATATCCGGCAACAATAGAGCCTTTATGATTGAGAATTCTATATTTTTATTTTTTACGAAAGATTTGGAAGACAAATAGTATAGAAATTGATCGGTTTGTATTGTGATGTAATTTTAATTAATTGTTAATATAAAATTTTTTTATATTATTATTTAATTATATTTTATTAAATTATTAAAAAATTTGATAATATAATAATTATTTAAAAAATCATATTTTCCGACAGATGCTTCATTGAGATTGGAATGTGACAGTTAATTATGTTTTCCAAGAAGCCAACCAATGTAATGATAAAATGGCAGCCATTGGAAAGTCTCAAGAGCAGCTGTTCACTTGCTGGGAAGCTCCGCCTGAGCAGATCAGGGGTTTATTGTTTGAAAAAAAAAATACTCAAATTTTTTAAATTTTAAATTATTTATAAATTATAAAAATTTTAAAATCATATTAATTAATACTTAAATTATAAAAATTATTTAAATTAACTTTTTTATTCATTTTTTATTAAATCACTTAATAAAAATATGGTCATATGCATATAATTTTTAATAATAAAACACTATAATTTCTATCACATTTAAATAAATTTAAATTTTTTATTTTAAATCTATATTTTATTTATTTTATATATTTTATTTAACCATATGATTTTAAGAAATTAAAAGAAAAATATGTTTTACTTGAAAAACAAAACACATTAGTATTAATTAGGATGAGTATTTAATCATCTAAAAAGGTAAATTTAAGTTACGTAAATATTTAAACATTTAAAAAGATCAATTTAAATAATTTTTATAATTTGAGTATTAATTAAGATAATTTTAAAATTTATAATAATAAATTATAAATAATTTAAAATTTAAGAAATATAAATACTCTTTTTTTCATGTTATTTTATGATGTATTGTGAGTCCTGGAGGTAGGTAGTTAGGTTTTCTTTTCTTTTGAAGCTTTTGCCCCTTGTCTTAAAAAAAATTACTTAAAAAGTCTTGACAAGATATGATTGTATTATAATTTAAAATTTTTTACATTAAAAATAAATTAAAATTAAATTTTTATATTATACCATGAAGATATATTATGTTATGCTTATAGCCTACAACTTGATAAACTATGTTCAAAATTCTTTATCTTTTAAATTCTAATTAATAAATACTATTTTTTTAAAGACAAAAAAAATCTAATACATTTTATCCCCTAATTTATTACTTTAGTTACATTTTTCATCCTGATTTTTTTTGGTACATTTTTTTTATCCTGAATTATTAAATTAAATTAAGTGTATTACACCATAATTTAACATAACTTATTGTGATCTCCCCCTTTCGTTCAATATAACTATTCTGAGTGATGAAATAAATTCAAAGACAAAAATGTCCATTTCTAGTTCTAGCACACATTTATGTTGGTATTAACTTGCAGCAGAGACAAAACTACTATTTCAGCTCCCACGTGTCTATGTCATTAATCAGGGTATCCAAAACTTTGCTTGGAAGGATAGAAAAGAGGAGAGAAAGAAATATGTGGAAGAGAAAATAGAAGAAAAGAAAACTTTCTCTTGCTTGTCTAAATGGAAAAATTATACGAAGAGAGAAAACTAAGAATAAAAGACAAAGTGAAGATGAGTTATACTTTTATTTTTTTAATTTTTTATATAGTTAAACATTATTCTTTTTTTTCATTTTTTTTCTCAATCCAAACATAAAAAAAAAACAAAGGACATTTTTTTATATATTTTCTCTTTGTTTTTTCTTTCTTTTTTATTTTATCTTTTTTTATCATTTTTTGGGTCCAGGGAATTTCGAGGAAGGCAGAGGGGGATTCGAACTCGGATGCGGAGGTTTCAACGCAATCACATTGTCGCTACACCACTTGCTTGATCCACCCTCTCCTTTGTCTAAGCAAAGGGTTTAAGCACTACAGGTGCCAAATGCGAGGACAATCCTCGTAGAGGGTGATGGATTGTTTTCGATTGCAACTCATAAACTGGACAAAAAGATCACACGGGTCCAAGTCACGCTTCCACCCTCGCTTGTGCACAGTCCATTGTGTAAACAAAGCCAGAAAAGAACTTCATTTTACAGAAAACTGAAGTATACCTAAAATTATGTTTTATTTAATTATATCTTAATATTTTAATATTAAATAATTAAAAAATATATTTATTAAGAAAAAACACACATTTTAAGGTAAAAATAATTAATGTTACATTGATAAATAAGTATGTTTTTAAATAATTTAATACTAAAATATCAATATATAATTAAATAAGAACATAACTTTAATGATGTTTAAAAAAAACGTGCAATAATTTCTCTATTTTACAACAAGACATGATGCAGCTGCCATATTCACCCTAATCATTTGTAGAAATACCAAGTTTGCCACCAAAGGGTAGACTAAATAATAAGTTGGCGAATCTGTATAAAGAATCTTTGCTGCAAGGTAATACGTACATCAACCTATGCTGCAAATGGATACTTTTTTTCTTTTAGTTATATTCCGGTAATGCTAACAGTTAAATTAGATAGAAGGGAAAATATTATAATAGACTATGTTAAATTAGAGCATAACATGCTTAATTTGATAAATCAAGTTGCAAAGTGTAACTAAAATAATAAATTAGGGGATAGTGTGCTGTGTCTCGATTTGTTTTCCCTTTTTTTAATTTAAATATATAACACCTTCATTAAACGAATAGCAACTTTATATGCCTGTTTGTAGATAATTTCACGTTTTCAGTTTCATAAATAGCACTGCTCTTTTTTTACACGAGGAATGAATATGGAAGGCATCAGTTGCCTTTAAAGAAAGTAAGCTACCTACGTTCATCTAGGGATGATAATAACCACCCGCATTAATTAATATTTTAAATTTATTTATATAATAATCAATCATAATCTTAAAAATCAACCATGATTTCATATAAATTAAAATTTCTCTTGCATATTATCTTTGTCACGTTCCTGCAACTAAAGAGAGGAGTTAAGGAGCTTATATAATAGTTGCAGCCCATTTTGTGGCGGAGAAGAAAGGTAAGCAGCCAACCTCGGTTTCTCTCAGCAAAGCAAAATTTTCTTTTACATATTATCTTTGTCACGTTCTTGCAACTAAAAAGACGTAAGAACAACAAAATCTTCAAAAAAATTTGATCGATCATTATAAGTTGAGCTGCAGATTTATGTCTCCGTCCTAGGTGCAACTTATTGTAAATTTATTGCATCAATGTTGTACTACTCAGTTAGAATGGAAACCAGTAGCAATGGTAAATAGCAGCCTGCAGCTACAGTTGAGATGATCTGTTGGTGTACTCCTTAACCAATGCCCCAAAAAGTGTAGGCCTTTCAAGCAAACTTGACGGTTTGTCAAATTCCTTTGCCAATCCTGTCAAAATATCAAAGACCCCACAACTCATGATTCTAGGCTTCTAACATTAAAATCAATCTTATGTATATCTTTGATGCAGTAATTGTAATAGTAAAACCAAAAGCCTTGAATGCACAGACGACTGAGCAAAAATTGTTGTAGGGCATCTTGTAAACTGTTTGTTTGGTTTATGTAAAAATTTTGGGAATGGTAGAAGCTGCACATTAGATGGCTTTTGGGTTTTTCTCAAGTTCCTTATGCAGAGAAGCTCATAAACATCAGGGTCCAAACTCATACCTGCATCTATAACCAAAACCCTATCACAATCCATGACAGTGGGTATTCTGTGAGCAATACTGACAATTGTACGATCTGCAAAGTCCTCCCGAATGATCTTCTGTATTACAGCATCAGTTTGTGAATCTACAGATGCTGTTGCCTCATCCATGAACAATATTTGGCTGCGTTTTAGCATGATCCTTCCCAAGCAGAGCAGCTGCCTCTGCCCCACACTCCAATTGTCTCCACCAGCAACCACTATAAAATAGTGAAGGACATCAATGGTAGCCCATATTGTCACCAACGAAATAAGGTAAAATGTCCTTTGGAAACATCAATATTTAAGCAATGCTTTCTAATCACATTGGATCAAATCCAAAGATTAGAAGGAGATTGATGAGAGGAGTTGAGACCTGAAGCATCAAGTTTTTCAGGCTTTGCAGCCACCACGTCTTTTAGTTGGCAGCGCTCAAGGCTCTGTAGCAATAAATTAAACAGTAAGTTGTTAGTTATGGGAAGCTCAAATTGTTAACTGTGAGTGCACTCATGCGTGTAAAATTTATTCATTTGCTCTCTAGTTTTCCCTTTTATAGTGTACATTGCCATAAAAAACATGCTGGATTATGAATTCAAAAAACAAAACAAGCATGTAATGTAATACACGTATTATATACCTTCCAAATTTCTTCTTCTGAATACAATCCAAGGGGGTCAATGTTGCTTCTGACAGTTCCTTGAAAGAGGACAGGGTCTTGTGGAATAATTCCAAATCGAGACCTCAGATCATGAAGGCCCACAGTGCTAATGTTGATCCCATCAATAACTATTTTTCCAGCTGAAGGTTCAATCAACCTGAATAGCACCTGGATGAGCGTTGATTTTCCACTCCCTGTACGTCCAACAACACCAATCTTCTCTCCTCCTTTAATGGTGAGAGAGATTCCTTTGAGAATTAGAGGAGTATTTGACCGATACCGAACCTGCCAACCACAATTTCATAACAAAGATTATATATATAGAAGTTATGAATGCATGTTACGTTTGAGAATTTTCATCATCAGTATCATTACTTAAAGAATCAACTTTCCACCACACCATTGCATTTTATGCTAACTTTTTTATGTATAAAAGTTTGATAAATATTCCCTCTAATTCAATTTTTTCCCCTTTTGTATGCAAATTCCGTGTACATTTCCACATCGAGGCAGTTCATCTGTACACCATATCTGACTTTAAACCTTACATGCTCTTCAGAATTGTACCAAAACCAGTATGAAAGAAGTAGAACAGATAGTAACCATTTGCATGGTGTTTAACTTATTGACAATTTCATCAAGTAAGTCTCCTTGTAAGTGATAAGTGTCAAGCATTAAAGATCTTTCATAGAGCATAAACTTAAAAACACACCATGCATGCTATGAAAGAGGAAAAGGAACTAGCTTACTTCAGTTTACATGGTATACTATAATTTTGGTTAGATTCTGCAGGTTCTCACCCCAGATTAATTTCTTACAAACCCTGTGTACTTAGCTGTTTGTGAAGATAGTGTAAAAGACAAGCATCCCATATAGGTCTTGCTTGTCTGCTAATTGCTTTGACTACAATTTACCTGCAAATTATTTAACTCGATATTGCCCCGACTGGGCCAATTCTGAGGAGGAGTCCAATCAGCCATTTTCCATGGAGCTTCTGATGGAAGGTCGGTAAATTGCTTTATTCTCTCAACTGCAACCATTTTGTTCTCAACAGAGCAAGTCATACTTATGGTATATGACAAGACACTACTGAGAGATAGGCCATAGGATAGAGACAAACCAACATATTCTGTAATAACAAAATGATATCAGTTGGAATAATTCTTGGTCAGTAACAAGACAACTTTTCTATTGAACTGGTCTAGTAGCTACGTTTCTCTAAATATTATGTATGAGGTCTCGTAAATAAATGTTGTACTACAAAAATAGTTGTTCAGTTCTTGTTTTTATCTTCTAAAATGTCTGAATTGAAATAGTGGATTAACCATGATGCTTAGTGAAGAAGTTTCATGAAGGAGAGTATACCTGGCCTAATAATACCAGTTGGCAAAAGGATCAAAAAAGCGGTGGAAATGCAAAGGAAAAGCACTCCTGTAATGTCCAAGCGAAAACTAAGCCATTCATTCGCTCCATTGTTGTGGAAATCCATTCGCAGACTTGCATTGACTCTGTCAATATTTTCATGACAAAATGTGCCCTGCTTTCTGAAGCCACGGATTGTCATAACACCGGAAATAGTCTCTGAAAAGTGATGAATCACAGGAGCTTTTGTGATAGAATCAAGGCGAGTCAATTCCCGAGAAGTTGCAAGGTAATATTTCTACAAACCAGAACAAAGAAAGTGTCAAAATGCACCTGATATTTCATTTTACTTGTAATATCAAATCTGGATCCTGGCTCTAGTGTTCCAAAGGCCTCTACACTAAATGTGCACAGATCATATTATTTACCAAAATCCAAATCTAAATCATTAGTTGAATTATTAAATATTCTTAGATATCTAAAATTACTTGGAACAAAGACGCCCCAGAAAATTCAGCACAAATCCATCATCAGGTTTTGGATCATGTCAAAGACCAATTCTTATGGAGGCCAAGAATAGTTTATATATTTAACAAGCCCCTCACTCGAGCCTTTTAGGCTTCAATTATAAGCAGTGTGGAAGCCCATTTTACCTCGAATTCTCTTATATCATGTCAATAACTAACTTTCCTATAAGTTTAAATTGTTAGGTAGAGGTCCAAAAATAGTTATATATATCTAATAGATCATAACATTGTAGAGGCTAAAATTTAAATAAAAGTAGGCATATCATACCCGATACCAGTTATTCAGCCAAATTAGTGGAATTAAGAGGAAGACCGTCTGCCAAGCACTTTGGCATGAGACAACAAGGATGCTGAGTACTGATAAGTATGCCCCAACTACGAAGCCTACTAACATTGGAATTGATATATCAACCCAAACTTGATCAGTAGACACCTAAACAATTCATAAGAAGCAGAAGACAAAAGATAGTAAGTCCAAACACTATTATTTAAAGAATATGCTAGTTTATGTTGTTTACGAGCGGAAATTAAAACTGAAGGGATGTTAAACTCACACGACTTAAAATTCTGCCAGAAGGAGTGGTGTCAAAGAACGACATTGGTGCATGCAGGATGCTTTGAAGCATTCCACTGAAGAAGCTTTGAGATGTCTTTAGACCCCAATATGTAAATATGAATGCTCTGATCATCACCATCATACATGAAATAGCAGCTATGATAGCGTAGATAGTAATGAACAAAGAAGGAGGCAGTTCAAAGCCTTCTGAAGTTCCAATTGCTAGCCAGTAGTCACTCGACAAAAAGGCTATAACCCACAATATAGATATTAGCAGCATGCCTGCAACTCCCCACCATCCAAATGCTTCAGTGAAATATTGTTTATATACTTTAATGTCGACACGGCCAGTTTCTCTCTCTTCATCTTCAATGAGCTTTGATGTACCCTTATCAGAATTGGATTGGTCTTGAGGCTGCTTTTCACCTGTGCTTTCCTTTTGTCTTGAAGGGATACGAGCCACTTTTGAGGACTGACCAGAATCATCACCAGTTCTATCACTTTTTTCTACAATCTCCATGGAGCTTTCATGAGCAGCCACAAGTGCACCAAAATCCAGGCCAGCATTGAGAAGTTCATCATACTTTCCACTTTGCACGATCCTCCCATCTCGCATGACCTTGATGTTGGAATCAAAACAAGCGAAGGTGCTTAGTTGAAAGAACTTGACTCTTTAAGGTTCTATATTGCAGAACAAGTAATCGGAGTTTCGAAATGGAAATTATGCTTAACCCAAGAAAATAAATCTTATAATAAAAGGGGATGAGGTAGGATTCAAGAATGTATAATGCTACTGTTTTTTAGTGAATAAGTAAGGGCAGAGCTTGACAGAATACATTATACATATAAAACCTCTTTTGAATAAGGTCACTAGATCATGAGTACTGTCACTATCAGTGGAAATGAAACCATCATTAACAGAAAAACATATATAAGTTTAAGGGACTTATGAGCATATACGTACCATTATAGCGTCAACATTACGCAAGAAGTCAACTTGGTGGGTTACAAGTAAAATGGTCTTATCTTTGAGAGCTCCCATGATACATTCCTGCAACAAGTTAGAAAAATCAGGACCCCTCACTATTTATGATTGTAATAGAACTGGCACTTCGTTCAACATCATTTTGAATGATCCAATGGTCATAAAATAACTCATTACAAAATATTTTCATGGTTTTGAAGGGATTACAAAATAACTCATTACAAAATATCATTTGTGCTATTCGCTGACATCTTGGTCATCTAAACAAGGCAGTGGTTTTGCTCGTTTCATGTTTATTCATGATTGATAGATATATACAGCTTTAACTTTCTGGTTAGAGGAACATTATATCAATAAAAACTATAAAATAGACAAAACAGATGAAGGTCTAGCAACAAATAGCTAAATGATAAAGCAACGCCATACTTGAAGGTCCCAAAGAGAGAGTGTGTGTTGAAAAACAAGAGAGTTCTAGGAAGAGAGAAAGGTGAAATAGAGGATATGTGAGACAGAGAGAAAATACCAATATTTTACTGATTATTTAGAATGGTTCAAACTTTGTACTGACCTTGAAAATAAATGATCCGGTTTGGGCATCAACAGCACTGAATATATCGTCAAGGAGATAGATGTCACGGTCCTGATATACAGCTCTAGCAAGTTGTACACGTTGCTTCTGGCCACCACTGAGGTTTATACCCCGTTCTCCAATCTCTGTCTGGTCTCCATATTCCATCATTTCAAGATCCTTTTCCAAGCAACACACTCTTATAGCTTCATTGTATTTCTCCATGTTCATCGGCAAACCAAACAATATATTGTCTTGAATGGTTGCATTCTGAATCCATGATGTCTGTGCTACATAGGCGATCGTCCCACAAACTCGGACCTATATTAGAAAAAAAAAAAAAGAAAGTGGAAATAATGATGAAAACAATGAACAATACAAGTAAATTTTTCACTGTAGTAAAAATTTTGTAAGTCAATAAAACTTCTTTGAGGACGTCTGAAAAAGACAATGACAAAAATTTCTTGTAAATGTGCTAGTGAAGAGTCTCTTGCTCCTGTAGGGGTGACAAATACAAAGATTTGGATGGTTTTTGAATTGGATCATAATACATGGATAGAATATATATTATTAATCTATTTATGATCTATCAAAAAATTGTTAAAACTATTTAATCTATCTATAACCCATTTTAATGAATGAATTAAATCTCTAACTTATTTTAATAAATGAATATTCAATATATCAGTTAATTCATTTTAATGGATACTATGAATGGATATACAACTTATTTATTTAAAATAATATTTTGTTTAATAAAAAACTAATTTTCTCTCATAAAATAACAAAGGATTTCTAACATAGATGCATCTAAACTCTTATTTTTCTAAATACATTTCATTATTGACCTTTGCATTTTTCTCAACTAGATGCATCTAAACTCCTCTTATATCTAAATACATTTATTCTTCAAATTCAATTGACATATGTTGAATATTAGATATCCAATAAATATTGTAGTTAATACATTAACTATTTATTATAAAACCAACATAATCCATCCAATCCATTAAATTTATTTTTATAATTGATGAATTGGATTAGATAGTGTTGATTTTATGGATCCAATTGCCATTGCTAATATCCAATTTCACCATTTAAAAGAGAAATTATGATATGTATTGACCACCAATAAAGCTTCTGCATAGCTACCAGATTTGCAACACTCTCTAGTATGCGGTATAGATACAGGCACGCGATTCATCACTTCTTGTCAATGTTCACCGAAAACTTCTTTATACTTGAAGTACCATGAATTGGTATGCGAGAATTGATAGGCAGTTTGCAGGGTTTAGGGGAGAACCTGCTAACTATGCTTACCTGCCTCTCCCATTCAGGAGCATTCGATGATGGGTGATTTAACAATGTACAATCATATTAACAAGGAGTAATGAAATTAATCTAGTAATGATATTAATCTTCTATGCAACTCTTGCAGGCAACAAGAATGAACTAACTTTAAGTGCACAGTACAACGTAAATGGGTCCAGAGCAAGCATACCTTTCCGGATTTCTTAAACATTTCCCCTAGCACAGAAGCCAGTAATGAAGACTTGCCTGACCCAACAGTTCCAACAACTGCAGCAAGGTCCCCTTTCTTAATTTCCAGCTCTTCAACTCTGAGAATATCAATCCCACTCTCATCATCCCACGAGAAACTCCCACCTTTTATCTCCACAGCTATGTTACTGTCACAGTTTTCCTCCATCTGCACTGCACTCTTATCCATTTCCTTACTGGTCATGAACGCGTCCAACCTCCCCAGGGAGACTATTGCCTGCGAAATTAAGATGAGAGCCTGGGGGAAGGTCCTGACTGGCTCTTGCAGTATTTTGACCACTGAAGTCACTGTGAACACAGTACCAGCATTAAGAGGAATGCCCAAAAGAGTTGCTGCTCCAAAGGTCAGAACTGTTATTATGATGGGACCACTCCATAGAACTGCCATGTTAACAGCAAAATAGTACATAAACTTGCCAATCCAACCATGCTCCGCTTTCCGAAAATTTTGAATTTTGTTACCAAAATACTCCTCCCATGCTTGTAACTTAATGACATGCATGCTGTTGAGCATCTCATTCGTTGCCTTCATCCTCAAATCACGGTTCATCATTATGCGGAACTGGAAATTGTTGGTCATTTTGCTGCGAAACATTGTGAATATGAACATTGCAGTAGTTCCCAGCAGGGCCGCAAGTACAGACCAGCCAAGATAGTTGTAGATGAGGACCAAAGCAGCAGCAACTTGTATTGGCATTAACCATATGGGATGCAGCTGCAACATCATATCCGAAAGCTGCTGAGCATCAACAGCCATGTGATTCACAATCTGGCCAGTCCCGTGAGCCTGACGCGAAGAACTCGACAGTCTCAAGCCCTTCTTGTACACGGAAGTGATGAGGCTGCAACGAATTAGCATACCCAGTTTCTGAGAGTGAAAATTGAATTGGTGGAAACTGAGGACTTCGATTGTTTTTGCCAGAAGCAGGACCAATATCAAAACAAGCCCTTCGTAGGCAGGGCTGTTTTCATTTGAGGAGAAATCAACAAATCTCTGGATGAGCGTTGGCCCAACATACATAACTGCAAGTCGAATAACTGCCAGGAAGCCAGTGAAAGCTATGTGCTTCCAGAAGCACCGGAACAATGTGAGTCCAACTGGGTGCTTACTATTTTCCTCTGGCTTTGGCCAATTGCTCTCAAAAAGCTCTGACATCTTTTCAGCTCGGAATTCAAGAGGAAGTGTGGGCACATCTTCGAGCTTGAGGGGTCTTTTGTACCCTCTAGTGAGCAGTGGGTTCATCCAAAGCCACACTGTTTTGGAGAGCAAGGAACCATAAGCATAAGGACTCAAAGTACTGTCGGTCGAAAGCCACTGATATGAGCTCTCAACCAAATCAGATACTCTGATTACATGAATCCCAGTTGACCCTTTGATGGCTGTTATAAACAGAAACGCAGATAATGGAAGATTAACCGTTGAGAATATATCATCCACCATCAAATTAGGCTCCAACCTCGCTTCATCAACAGTTACCAGGCGAACAATGGCCGAAGCAGCAAACAAGCAAGCAATCACCAAGTTTGCTACCCAGTAGATTCTTAGCGACAGAGGGTGCACAGTAGCTTTGAGCTTCTCCTCATGTGCCATTAGAATCACTATCCCTATATTGGTTATTGCTTGCACCAACCGAAACAGACCTTCAATCACTTTCCATGATGCGAGGTTGCTCTGAATGAAGGCCAAGATGCTTAGAACAGTGTAAGCTACGGCCAACAGGATCGTCACCAACAAAGGCAGTTTGAACCACAAGTTAACTTTGTAGTCAGAGTCCTTGTTCTGCAGAAGGGGTTTAGCCATGGAGGAGAGAGAATTGGCATTGGAACTGAATCGAGAAAAGAGTCTTTGAGCTGCAAACGCTAGGAGGGCGAGCAAGAAGACGAGGTCAATGGCCGAAAGCGCAACTCGCTGAGGACACGGAGACAGGAAGATGAACCTTAACCACTGAGCCACAAGTGGTGCAGCAGTGGAAGATGAATCTATGTCCAAAGGGGAACATGAGGGGGAGGTGAGCCAGGAAGGAGCAGACATGTTCAAAAATGGGGTGATGTTAGCTTACACCTTAAGAGGATCACTCTAACACGTTACTTACATCACTTATGCAGGAACTGGCCTGGCTATCTGCGATATGCATACCAAGATTTCACACATGGCGATGAAGTTGATGATGAAGAGGAACAGAAGCAGAGTGTGCACCTATTGTGGAACGAAACAGCAAGATGGCGCCATTGCCCTATCTATGTTGTTGTCAACTTCGCAAACGAGAAACGCAGGGTGTGGAAGGGAGATAGGAACATTGGAAATAAGAACGGCGGAAACGTGTGGGGTCAGTGAAATGAATCTGAGGGTGTGAATGGAAAGAAAAGAAATTGGTTTTCAATTCGGCTCACTTGCCTTGCCCAAAGCGCATTTAATTTCAATAAAAAAAAAGCTCCATGCGAGCCACGCTTTTGAAGAAGGGTCTGGCATTGGCTGATTGGCCACGGTTATAAATACGTTATATTCTACTATATATTTTAATATTAAATAATTAAAAACACATTTATTAATATATTATTAATTATTTTTATTTTAAAGTATGTTTAATAAATATATTTTTAATTATTTAATATTAAAATATTAAGATATAATTAAATTGATGAAATATAATTTTAATTGCACGATAGGTATATACAAGAATTTTTAAATAAACATAGGTCAAGCCAGGTGAGTAGGCAGTACTAGGTTCCGTCAATTTTTACTTCTTGGTTTTTCGGTGTAAATATTTAATCAGTTTACTTTTATTTAAATTAAATTATTATTTTAATTCTTTAAATATTTATTTAATATTAATTTAATTTTTTAAATATATATAATATTAAATTAATTATTTAAAAAATTAAAATAATATCAAAATAATTTTTTAAATATATAATATCAAATTAATCAAAATTTAAAATAATATTAAAATAATATTTTAAAATATCATTTAAAATAATTATTTTAATATCATTTTAAATTTTTAAAAAATTAATATAATATTATATATTTTTAAAAAATTAAATTAATATCAAATATATTTAAAGAATTGAATTAATATCAAATAAATTTTTAAAATATTAAAATAATAATTTAATTTTTTAATTATTATTTAATTATAAATTAATATATTATTTAAATAATTTAATAATATTATTAATTATTTAAAAAATATGATGATATAAAAAATTTTAAATTAATAATAAATTAAAATTTAATTAAAATTTAAAATGAAATCTTTTCCAAACGAAAGCGTGTTTGCGTTTTGTTGAATAACCCATACTAATTTTCTTTTTTGTCGCGTTTTGTTGAATAACCCATACTAATTTTCTTTTTTGTCTTTCATACTAAAATCATTTATGAAAGCAATGATAATTAGTATACCGATTGACTTAGATAGTCATATGTCAAGACATAATAGAAATAAACTACATCTATATATATGAGAAATATAATTTAATTTTTAAAAATTATATCTTATTAAAAGATTCATATTATTATTATTTTTTATTAAAAAATTAATTTTATAAAATAATTTAAATAAATCAAATTTTATAAAAATATTTTTAGTTAAAAAATATAAGCCACAGGCCCACGGTCAAGTAAAGGGTATGTTCGCTGACAATTATAATTCTCAATACATAATTATTTGAATTTATTGGTTTAATATCAAATTATAAGTGTCCCATCTACACAGTTGTTATACTTTTGAGCCATGTCTTTCCGTGCGACGGAGTATATATATATTTTAAATTATTGATAAGTTTATTTAAGAAAATTTTAGTATTTTTTATTAAAAATAATTTTATTTAAATTATATTAAATTTCAGTATATATATATTAAAAAAGAATTTAAAAAATTAAAATATAAAAAAATAATTTTATTTAAATTATGTTAACATTTTATGTATTTATCTCAAAATCATAAGTAAAAAATTAGAAGCTCAATTTAGTTAATATTATAATGTACTTTATATAATAACAATATTGAATGTATATCTCAAAAACACGAGGGAAAAATTTGAGAGTGCAGAATTTGATAATAATAATTATATATAATTAGATTAGTGTTTAATATTAGACTGAAGTTAATTTTATTGTATGTATAAATGGGTAAATTACAATTGAATACATTAAGGATGAAAGGATTTAGGTTCTCTTTTTCTTTCTCTCTTTTTTTTTTAAAAATAGAAGGACATCATGTAATGAGATAGAAAAATATAAGATAGTATCAATCATAATGGGCCATAGAAATATAAAATTTTTATCTATATATCTATAAGACGACTCTCTCATGTTTTTGAAAAAAAAAAAAGAATCCAAATTCTTAAAGAAGCTGAAAATGTATAAATTTCAGAATATTTTAATTTTTAAACCCTCTAATAGTATGTTTAGATTAGTTTTTGAAACTCTAAAATCATGGTTTGAGTAAAAATAATAAGAGAAAAGTTTTTACTCGAATTATAATTTAAAATTTTTTAAAAACTAAACCAAATATGCTATAAATAAGTTGTAGCATGACTCACCTCATAAATTATTTTTTTGGTACATACCCCATCAATTATGCATTGACTAGCAATGTGCCCATAGTCAGGATCACGTGCCATGGGGACAATCCCCACCTTTCTTAAACTTCTTTGCAACTACGCTGTGCTCTAATTCTGTCCACTCAACATATTATCATGGCCTGCCCATTTGCCCACCTTAATGTTCACTCAACGAATCTTCTTTTTTAGGACTCTTGTTTTGTGTTTTTTTGGGCACAATTCCTTTTTAGAACTTTATTTGTAACTTTGTGTGATGTAGGTCTGTTGTACATTTTTTTCCCCTTCCTTTTGGTAGGGTTACTTTCATCTGTTTTTAGCTAAATATTGAGTTAACAACACTATTTTTAGGTTACGTGGAGTCGTAGACACCATCACTCGCAAGGAACTGAAAGTGCTGCGAGGTGCAGATAGAATTTGTCTTATCTTTTATTTTCCATCCTTTATCTTTTATTGCAAGAGTTTGCTAGAATGAGACAAATATTAATACATAGAATTATTGGATTGTATATGATTTATGTACATGAGTTTTAATATAACACTTCAGAAATATATATTAATGGCGCAATAAGGGGGTTTAGTATTATATTTCTATAATCAGCATCTTGTAATTATGTTGGTAACTAGGACTTATCATTTTAATTTGCTTTTATGTCCGTCACATATTTTTGTGTATTTGATTAATTTTAGAAATAAACTTAACTTATTTTAATGGATAAGTGGGAAAAATGGATTATTGATTTGTTTTTAAATTGTAAATTATTTACGGATCGCCGTTATAATTGTGTTCTATTTTTTATTACTTATAGTTCAAGTGACAATAAATTTTTTTCAAAATCGTTTGATGGGAAACTTTGGAAAAAAATAAAAAAGAGCATGAATTTTTTATTTTGATCAAATATTTTCCTTATTTAAAATTTTTTTAAAATAAAAAATTATCATGTAACTTTTTAGTACTCCTTTATTTATCTTTACAAACATTTTATAATTTTTAGAGATTGCTTGATCTTAGTGATCTAATAGCACCCATAATACTTTTCTTGAAATTCTTTATGTTCTTTTTTATCTGTGTACTTGTATAGAGATTGCAAAAGTTATTAAATTAATTATTTACAAATAAAAAAATAATTATATTTAATTAAAATATATTTTCATTGAAATATTCAAAAAATATTATCTTCTCCACTAATTTACTTTCACATGATGAACATCAAAATATCAAGGATAAAACTGAAAAAAAAAAACTTAATATTTTATTAATTTTCTAAACTGTAGTAAAATAAAACAATTTTTTTTAATTCTCAATACAACGGATCCAAAGCCGAGAATACTCGGTACATTGATAACAATTTTCACTATAAATTTCATAAACTAACCGGTACTAACTCGTGCAACCCGTGCGTGCTTCATCAGCAACAACTCATTTGAAAACTCGCAGGTAATAAGGGAGGGATTAAGAATTGCACGGAACTTAAGTGGGTGGGACCATTCCATTCTTTAAGCATTTTTGGGGCACTAGTTTGCATGTCAAGACCCCACACAATCCATCGCTATCAGACACAGCGCGAGCACCCCGTGCGCGATAGTTTATGATATTTTTTTGTCCTCAGGGAACGCATTGGCCAAGACTCACTGTCACGTCCCAGACGCTGTATTGTACTATTTTCGCCCTTGTCTTGTAGCATTCCATTTCACTTTTGGTTCTTCCGACACTCGCCGTCGCACCGAAAAATTGTTGTTTGCTCTGGTCTCATGTAGGTGTAACAGTTATATTTAATCATAATTTTATTATTTAAAATTACATATTCAATAGTTAAATAATTATAAAAGATCATATGTTATATATTTATCAGATACGTGTATTACTAGTACACAAAAAATTTTCGTGTTGCACTGTATACACACTTCACCAGCAAATCTCGGCACGACTCTCTCATACAAGTATGCGTGCAAGTTGTCTGAACCCAAAAATAAAAATAAAAAAGTATGGCACAAGTTGTGTGTAAAAACAGAATTAAATAGTTTTTTTTAATCGTAGAACTATTTTATTAAAAAAAAATATACATAAAATTTATTATGTAAAGATCACCCCAATGAGTTATAAAATTTATTAATTATTATTTCAACTTAATTATGTCTTTTTTCTCTCTAATATATCATCTCTTAATATTTATCTAACAGTATAGGATCCAAATCCATATAAAAACTAAATAACAATAGCCTTTTTTGGTTGTTTTTCTTTATAAATAATGATAATTGCACATTCTTTTATCCTTACACTTATTAAATTAATTTAATCACTTAACTACATATAATTAATTATTTTCTGAGATAGTAAAGAATAATTGATTAATCATCTATCATCTGTCAAACATATTTAACAAATAATACATCTCTGTACAACCAAATTTAAAAGAAAGTATGATAAAGAAGTTCGTGACTTAACAAATAGTTAACTGTATATCGTTAAATAGTTAAATGACTTTAATAGTTAATTGGTGACTGATACAAACCCTAACCCTATGTTTGGAACAAAAGAAAAAAAATAGAAGGGAAAGAAAATTTTAAAAACTTAAAATTTTCTCTTATTTGTTTAAAGAAAAAATGGAGAGAAAAGTAAAAAAAAAATGAAGAAATAAAAATTTTAAAATTTTCTCTCCTCTATCATTGTCTTTCTACTTATCCAAAAAAGAGTGCGTGCAATTATCATGTCTCTTTCTTGATATTGTTCTGTTTGACGTTTGTCAGTGTTTAGTAGACTAGCTTGACTTGTTAACTGCATCAGAACATTGTTTCTATTTGCTTGTCAATAGTAAACTAAATAAAGCAAATTATAGGAAAAAGAAAAATTAGCGATTTTACAAAACAAAAGGCTCTTCTGTGAAAAGACTGGCGTCCCTCAACACATGTTCTTAGAGCTCGAGCCTAAGCCACAAGGGAATGAAAATTGTGGCCAGATTTAAAGATGGTAGTAGTTTTCACACAAAGTTGGAACTTGGAAGGTTTGCAAAAGTGATTTTTAATTTATTGATCTCAAATTCCACCATCCACACCCCCCTCCCCTTTTTCCAAAAGATTACCAATCATCTATTTCAGGTCCAGATGACCCATGTTTGGAACAGTGTCAGGATAAGTAGGTCATGTCGGTAAAGAGTCTTCCAAGTCAACAATACGCAATTATAATTACACGTAATTGTAGAAGCTAACTGATATACAATCACCCTGACTTGGGGATTATTTCTAACTCATACACCAATACCTAGATTATGCTTCAGTAGTAGTCTAAAAAATAAAATAGGAAAGCATAAAATAAAGGCCCTCTTATATGTGTACAACATGTCATTCTGCTCATACAAATTACAAGATGGAGGAGACTTCAAACAAAAATGGCATATATTGATCACATGCTATTCATAAAATAGCATATGTGAATAGCATATGCATCTTCATAATTTGGTGTTATTATCATGTACAATGGAGACTTTGAGCATCGTTTTCATCTCCTATAAGACTGGACAAAAGAAAGAAATTATGTCTTCTAGAAAAGAAAAAAGTTACTGACAACCATTAGCATTTTCATATATGGTATGCAAAGAACTTGATATTTTACCTGTTTAATTCAAACAAGCTGCACCACAGCAATGACCCTTAAGGCCCCATTTTGGAGAAGATCAGCGAGCTCATCAAATAGCAGAGCAGTTCGCCAACCCCCATCCTTTTGGAGCTTTAGGTAGAAGAGTGCCCGTTTGTTTAAAGCTTCCAAACACCATCACTTCCCTCTTGGATGGGCAAATCAACTAAATGAGCAAGGCAGATGGAACACAAAATCATTAACCAAAATGATAGAATACCACGAAACACCAAGATGACAAAAGCAGAAAGTTCACTGTCAACATTACCTGATAACGAGCAGTCACCTTTTCACGAGAGTCAACATACATGTGCACCTGAAAATACATTTCAAAGATATACCACTAAGTCAGGTTTTTTAAATTGAAGATTTATAACTAACGTTACTGTTGGAAAAGTAGACGGAGGAGAGGAGAGTAAGAGGGATGAATTTGATGATAGTTTAAGAAAATAGCGACATAATTTTATGAGTAAATTACTCTAACTTCTCTTCTATTTACTTCTTTTTTCACAAACCCCCTTATTTTTAAAATCTGCACATACCTCCCTAAGTATTTTCAAAAATTTATATATAACCCCCTAAGTACTTACACAAACCTCTTTTATATTTTAAAAACACACTACACATAAATCTATTAACAAGGGGGGTCTGTGTAGGTTTTGGAAATAGAAGGGGTTTGTGAAAAAATAGGTAAATAGAGGGGAAGTTGGAGTAATTTACTCTAATTTTATTATTGATAGTAGGATATAAAAGTTTGGTGGGTTGGAGTAGAGAGATGATAGTTTTTCTCTGACACTCCACCACACCTTCCTATTGGTACATGAGCATGCCTATACTTTGCCATCTAGAGTATTCTATTTTTTTTTTTTTACATGTCAGCCTAGATGTCGTTGTGGTTCTATAGTTCTTTAGAGTATTCTAACATATTTTTACATTTGCTTGCTTATTACATTGGCAGTAGCTTCTTATCTTAGAGTTTTCTAGATTATATTTGTGAAAGTTACCAATAAGTATAAATGCTAGGTCATATATTCATTTGTTTATAACAACAACTGAAAAAGGTGTCATACTACAAGACAACCCATTACTCTATATTAGTGAAATAAAGCAGTTCACGCTTAAAAGCAGAATATGAAAACTATTTTCAGGCACCAATTATTTCAATCCAAAAAGTAGTCCTGCTAACCTTTCTATGTATATCAGTTATCTCTGCCTTCCGACGGTGAAGAAACAACCCTGCAATAACATTAAAAATAAGATCCCAGATAGATTATAGATTTTCTGTACTTAATATTAACATTAATTCACATCCCAAAGGTGAGGATTTTGATGCATCAAAACATTACCAAGGGTTCGCCTTCCCTGGGGGTCTTCATCATTAAAAGCCTGTACACTGACCTGAAGATTCAGATAGACAAATTCTATTCATACCAGGACATGCAAGCTCATCCCAGATAAATGTAGTGACTAATTGATGTCCATGTACCTTCCATAAAGAACCAGCATAGAATATTTCCGCAGAATGCTTGACCTGGCCATCACCAAGCCTGTGCACATCCTCAAATTGCGCGCTGTAAAACCAGCAGGGAATTTACAGAATATTTAAATAAATTGATGAAGCACAGTACCCAAGAATCAGGAACCCAAAGACCAAAAAACAAAAACAGAAGCAGCCAAAGCAAGACTAAATGTATATAAATTATTTGATAAAACAAATTAAACAATTGAAACAGAAATAGAAGAAATATTAACAAAAATTGCAAGAGGCCCCCAAATCCCACCTGGATTGCAAGACACCTTCCATGCATACAAGAAATAGCATTGGTCATAAAACTTACACACGTCAAATCCAATTTAAAAGAGACATCAGACTATAAAAGTCAAGAACACCATCCCAGTAGGAGTATGTATATTTTCTATCAAATTCTATAATGGAGTAATGGACCATACCTAAACAACAAAAGCAGACAAATACTATTCAAGAAGAGAGAAAAAAGACAAAAAGAAGAAAAAAGAAACATAATTAAGGGGGAACAAGGGGAAGGGAGAGAAACAGAGGAACAAGGTCCACAAACAACACATACATATAAAAATTTGATGCATATGAAGGAATCTCAGAAGTCCTGCTAAATAGCATCAACAACCGGGTTCTGATAATGAAAGTGTCAGCAGAAACTAGAAAGCCATCCCGAGGGAAAATAGTAATAAAGGGAAAGAAAGAGGTGTGAATATTAAATATACTTATATTGTTAAGCATGAGGAGGAACACCAGAACCAATTGACCCACCAGAAGCTTGTTGTCTTGTGGTGGATGTGTGAGCTGAGGGAATAAAACCAACCCATACGACAACTATTAACATACTATGTATTTACTTCTTTTTTTTTTGGTACAATAACCTATTTACTTTAACAATTGCCAACAGTAGTGCAGAGGTTAACTCACCCAAAACGAAAAGGGGGGAAATGGTTTAAGGGTGTTTTCAAATCCAATGATATGGAAGAATTGCTGGCATTCTCCCATTCTATTCCAACTGTATGTTCTGGTGTCTCTAACATCTGCATGGGGATGCCACCAGTACTTGGGCCTCCAGTAGTAGTTCCAGACATTCTTCTTTGCAAGCCCATTTCATATCCCTTTTGTGTGAGCTCTCCATGTACATTCATTCCATTACTCCCACCCTGACTTAGACCAACTAAAGCTGTCAACCCATCTCCAGACAGGTCTCCATTGTGGTCCACTCGTGTCTCCGAATCATCATTGGCTGCAGATTGTGGGTAGTTTCTGTTGCCAATGCCAAATGGTACGCGAGAAAAGACAAAACGTGTAGGAGGCGAAGCAGCTGCTGGAACAAATGTAGTTCCACGGCCAATACCTGCAAGCCCATCGATAGCTACATGTCTAAAAAGGCCATTTCCTTCGCCTGGAGAAGATTCGGCAACATATATATTCCCCACATTCCCAGGCATATTATCCTGGTTATGTTCTTGCATGTAAAAACGAGTGGTAGTAGCTCCATGTGAAAATGAAAATGGCTGCCGGCAAGTGCAAGCCATACTCATAAGGCAACAAGCTTTGCATGTATCAGCAGCAATTTCTTGCACCCTCTGACTAAGAAGCATCTAAAAAAACCATGAAGTTTAAAACATAAAAAAATAAATAAATAATGTCAAAAGATTTAGATTGTAACATCCAAATATCTTCTGGAATAGATGTTTAAAGGAAAGACATTTTAAACAGGTTAAGTTTAGATAAACTAAAAATGATTTTGTTTCAGAGGTGTAATGAAAATGGTAACTGTATAATATAAGCACTATTGGAGATGTCAAATGCAATACTAATCTCAATGGTCAAATTAATCTAAGTCAAACCTGCAGCCAAAGACCATCATTTACAGCTTTGCAAGGGAAACCTAACTCTTCAAGTTGCTTTCTGACATTTAGAAGAAGTGCCTCAAAAGACATGTTGCAATATAAAAGAGAACCCCCTTCAAATATATTAAGAAATGCATCATATTCATCCCCTTGACCTCCATAGTTTCCTTTGGAGTGAGCTTCAAGTTGTCTTCTGCCAACAACCCGGCCACCCCATGAAAAAAAAGGCGTTCCATAGCTTCCCCAATCATTGGATGTGAGCCCATTACAAGAAGAATTCGATGAAAGGCAATCCCTTGGTTGATCCCTAACTAACCAACTATTGTTATCCAAATGGTAGCAAGATCCTTCCTCAGATGGCCCTTCGATAGCCACTCCAGTGGCTCCCAGTCCAGTTGCTCCAGCACCAAGAGGCATCTCAACATACGAACATGGTGTTCTAATCCCATCTGTATCAGACAATGAATCACCCATCGATGTAGGCCCTTCCATGTTGCAAGAATATCTAGGCTTCAGGTTTGATGAACTGGCAGATGAAGCTTGTTGCACCTGTTGGTTGGAACTAGGAACCCCTTTCTCGAAGTCTGCAAGCTCAACTAGAAGAGTATGAGCGCTAAGATCCTTTTTATCACTTTTAAGACTCATTCGCCCTAGATCAGTTTCCAACCTCTTATTAGTGCAGCTAGCACTTACACTTTGTCCCTTATCAGTATCTAAATGAGTATCAGTTCCAGACTCAGAGCCAGAACTTCCTTGTTCACGACGTTTGGCCTTGCAGTGAGCATCTTTTGCCAGGAATGTGTGTAAAGCCAATTCAAACCTTTTTATGAAATATGAGACAAGTGTTATGCAGTTCATGAAACTCAAGCTGTTAACCACAAAACCCAAATAGAGGCTCAAGAACCACTTACCGTTTCTCTTCACTTGGTATCCACAGTTCATCAGATGTTAGTAATGCATGCAATGTTTGGGATGAAAGTTTAGGAAGCACCTGCAAAAAACAAGCAAATGTTGTTTAATCCACCTTAATCTTGATATTCAAAATAAAACTATAATCAAGAACCAGAACTACCCCAACCACCAGATCCAAGTATGTGAATTTATCTTCCTCATTACCTCTTTCAATTCCATGCCACCACTTTGACAGAGGTAGCCCCAACAAGCAGTTCTAACACGTTCCCCGTGAATGCCATAGTCTTGGTTCTCTGCGAATATCTAGTTTAAAATCATACACCATCAATAACTAACCAAAAAAATCTACAGTATTTTTGTATTTTGCAATGAGGCTACACAAGCAGCTTGAACCTGATAAGCCAGGAAGTTTGAAGTCCACAGCTCAGATATAATGAAGTCTGTACATATTGAACATAAATCCTGCACTCATGTAAAGATACAGAAAAGGAAAACTATTACAACGTTTTAAAAGGCAATTTAATAAGAATGAATATAAGAAAATATATAAACAGAGTAACAGATAAGAGGTCTAACATTACTTTGAATATTTAATGGTAACTATGTGCTACAAGTCATTATGTAAACATCATACCTGAAGGTCAAGAAAGGAAGCAGCAGCAAGAACACGGAATGCATTATTATCATTAAGCTTAGGGTGGTGCCCGTATAGATATGCCAAAGCCATTGTGATTGCCTCATCATTAACATTCTTATCATCGACAAGCAGAGTCACAGTAGGAGCACTGGCTTCTTTCCAAGGGCCATGAAGCATGTTCCTGATACACACATCAGACAATAACCAATGTTGTCAGACCAAGAAAATAAATACTTTACTACGGTATTGGCTACCAATAAAGCAAAGAGTTTAGGAATACAAATAATATGTTCATAAGTCAGAGCATGATCAAGATTAAAAGTGATAGTTAAGCTTATTTTTTCCCCTATAAATACAAGCCACTTGCAGAAATATCAAAAGTACCAATGTACCAGAAATAAAATGATTAAATCTGTAACTACAGGCATTTAAGCACTCATATTCCTCAAGTATCCAACGATCATTTGTATACAACACAGGCAGAACATGCATATGCAGAGGGTTTGGAAAACACGCATCTGCTCATAGCCTTATTATCCAATCTAATACAACCATATCAAAGCAGTGAAGCACTAACGCAGTAATACCAAATACTAAGAATCAACTAAGGAACTTCGTTAGAACTTCTTGGGACCCTCCACATGGATGATCCACCAAGACATGAGCACTTCCTCAATTTGGACAATGTCTTTACATTTCTAGATTAACCCTCTTGTTCTCTTGGCTTTCCAGCTCAAAAACTATGTCCCTTTTCTACACTACACTAGTGCTGAGCATATCCGCCATACCCTTTAAGTATTATCAACCTTGTTTCAATTCCTCTCATACATCACTCTTTAACAAAATTCTACATATCATGAAGATACAGATACCAATTTAGTTATTGAAGTGTAAGTCGGATGACTCATAGCTTATAATACGAAAATAAAAAACGAAACTCAAGGGAAGATAATGGAGATAACGAGAAAACGGGGTCCCTTTTTATTTTCAAATAAGGGTCTCATGAACTTAGTATTACACAGCATAGGAAAAAGGGGGCAAGCATCAATGTTAAAGTAGAAAAAATTCCTGAATACTCGAATGAATGTAACCAAAATCATATTAAAAAAAAAAAAAGAAGAAACAATTTTTACACAAAAATAGTTGCAAAATAAAGGAACCCAGTGACATTTATTATTCAAAGAATAAGCAGACAAAATAAGATTGAAAATTTGAAATTAAAAAAAAAGGAAAAAATACTGAAGTCGGTTTGGAAGTGGAAATGACGGATACCTGAAATAGGAACTCCGGGAGAGGATAAGGCGGTGGAGGCGAAACGTGGAACCCATTGCATGGACGACGATGTCGGAGAAGGAGCCGGAATTGAAGCCTTCGATTTGGATGTGGTCGCAAAGGGAAGTGAGGTTGCAATTGAGAGGGCGCAGCTCGGCAGTGGTGCGATCGTTGTCGGAATGGTGGGAGGGCGGAATGGTCATTTTGATTTGGGGTGCCATTGCATAGGATCGAGGGTTTGAGTGCTGAGGTTCCATGCTCGTGGCGATGCTATTGCTGGGCTTGCGCTTCGCGGAAGAGGAAGAGCATTGTTTTTGTGTTTGACATTTATTGGAGAGAATGTGGCAACTTCGTGTTTTCCGTAATAGAATCACTTGCCTTCCGGCTTCTGGTGTGTCTTTTTTCTTTTTTACTTTCTTTTTTTTATTTCACATCAGAACTCCGAAAGCTGTTTATCAAGCGCTACGTTTCAATCAAACGCTCTTAGTAGATAATAATGATGATAATGCTACGAGAAAATGTTTTATGTTATTGCTACAAAATTAAAAGAGTTTAATTTTAATTACATTCCTGTCAAGTCAATTTTGTATTATTATATTATTAAAATAATTTAATAATTTAGATTTATTATTATGGTAAGTTAGGTATATTCTTTAAAATTAAAGTAAAAAAAATTTAAGGATGAAATTTATATAAAAAGTTACATTGAAACTCATTTTTAACCATAAAATTTATATGACAATAATTATGTGAAAATTTAAATTATTTTTAGTAAATTATCAAGACATGAGTAGATAAAAATATTAAACAAAATTATAATGAGAATAGATTAAAATTAAATTAAATAACAATTATTTAAGATGTGGAACTTTTTTTTAATTACATGACATTAAAAATCAAACTCTTCTTTAAAAATGATTTAGATTTAATTTTCATGAACTATTATCATTATACTATAATCCAATCATATATTTTAATATTATTAAAAGAATTCATTATGATAAAATATGCATGAGAGATCAAATTATTTTAGTAATATGGTAATATATAATGCATATTTGATAACATATTAATTTTAAGAAAAATCACTTCTTTTCAAAAATTATTTTAATAAAATTTTGATTTTTAACTATATAAAATAAGCTAATTTAAATATATATATATTTATATGATAGTGTAAAAAAATTTATATTAAAAGTTAATCAAAGTTAAATTCAAATTATTTATGTAGCATTTTCATTAAGAATATAATTTTGATCTATAATCACTTTAAATTTTTTTTTTCAATCGTGTATTTATATATTATTAAAAAATTTTGTTTTAATCAATTGTTATCAAACAAATTTTTATATCATCATTTAATCATATGTTATCATATTATTAAAATAATTTAATTATTAATTTTTTTTATAATTTAATAATATATAATTAAATAATAATATAATATAATTAAGCTAGCATCTACTAGTCCGGGGTGATTTGGTCCAACCCAACTGCCCGCATTTCTCGAGCCTGCGATTGTACCACAATAACATTGAATGTGATCCTACGAGCCTGTGTATGGTAAGACAGGCCATGCCCTAAAGGGCCAAATTGGCCTAACCCCATCAAATTTTGATTTTGTGAATGTGAAATGCTGGGTTGTCGACCAAAAAATTAAAAGAACGTGAAATGCAGGGTTATAACTTTATCTGAATATTGACCCAAAAACAAAGTTTATCTAATAGTAGCAAAGAAAAAGATTTGTAAAATGCTGGGCCTGTTAGTGTATCTAAAATGATAGGCGAAGCCAGAGTCAAATCCTAATTGCCAATGTGGAATGCCCAAACCCAAATAATTTGTAACGCTTCTTGTTTGCATGTGCTTGTATGGAAGTTCAAGGCTGCAGCGGTTAGTATGAATTCCGGAATGCAAAGAAAGTTTGAGGGGGAACACTCAAATAGTGGAAGGAACTTCAATATGGGTTGGTAACACCAGCTTAATGAAATGCAATATTTAGGGTCAGATTGATATACGAGTAAAACAGGAAATAAATTTTTATAAATAAATTTTGTATATATATGAATTTTATTTATAAAAATTTATCTTTTATTTTCTCTTTATACCAAATATAAACCAAAGCTTATAGTGACAAGAGAATGCTAAAACAAAATACTAGTGTTAGTATTAATGATCTAGAAGCACAAAATTTTTCACTAGATATTGTTTTTAACTTTTTATAAAAATATTATTCTTATATCTCAATACTACACTTCCTTTTATATACTTACCTCGAATAATTATAAAAAATAAACTTAATTTCTTCTCATCTTTTTATTTTTTTTCCTATCTTCTGAAGTGTAGAAATTTTGTAATTGTAATAATAATTTGTGAAAGAGCAAAATAAAACAGGAAATAGGTTCGATTTATACGAATGATGTTTTTCCCTCGCTGTAGAAAGAAGATGGAGTAGCTTAGCTCTGCTTCTGCATTGCAGATTGCAGCAAACGAGTGGATGCCAACATGTCCCTTTTCAAATCATTCGCTTCAAATTGCTCTGCTTTCAGACCAAGGGAAACCGCCATGGCTGTGTTCGTCCAAACCTCTTCTTACAGTTACAGGGTATCTAGTTATATCTCTGTATTCACCCTCTATGTTTCCTCAGCGGTTGGTTTTCCTTCAGTTTCCCCGAATACAAACGAAGCATTGTGTTTTTTATCTGCGCTGTTGCATTCAATCAATAAATACAATCAAGTTCGAGCTCGTCTGCGTCTTCCATTAGCACTTTTGTCATAATGGGTTGCCGTGCTCTTTGTAGAAAGTTTTGTGATTTTGGGTCTTGTTATTGAAATCGAATTGGTTCTGTAGTTTGATCACGCGTTGGGAGTGCTGAATGGAAGCTTTATCTTGAGACAGATGATATGCTCGATAAATTGTCAAGAGAAAGTTGGATTGTTTGTTTACTTTAACTGAAGTTAAGTGAAATTTATTGTTCTGTTTACAAAATTTTCCCTTGAATCTTTTCAAGTTCACTATAAAATCTACTCTTGCTGGGAGCGTGGTTTTCTTTCACATTTGCAATAAAACTTACAAGCTACAACCGTGACAAGAAGTACTTGATATTCTCTGGAATGGTTTTCAAAATAAATTGTGTGGCGGAAGAAATATCTAAGTATGGAGTTGGGCTACAAATTCATCGTTTTATACCACTGTTTGTCATTCATCTTTGTTTCTTTACTGTGATGGTTAAAGACAGGTATGTACTACAAGTACCAAGTAACTACTAAAACCTCTAGTCCCACATGGCCTTAAAAAATGCTTTATATCTGATGGTTTGGTGGATTAGTCTCTATATTAAACTGGAATACGGTAGTATCATCCAACTTGTGATTGATGTGCTTTATAATGTATTCAGGTGCTCTTGCGAACAGGTTGTTAATCCTCCAGGAGAACTAATTCTCTTGGCTTGTTTTATTCCCGGCGAATCTCATCAGCTAAAGTAGTATCTCCCTCAAACATATGAAACTGTACTCATTCAAGGGATGAGATATGTTCTTCAAAGAGAAGATCGCAAGGGCCTGTTATGGCAGGAAAGAAAGCTGTTGAAGGTAGTGTGTTTGCTATCTCATAAATTTTTTTTTTTTTGGATACTTTTTTTAAGCCTATTACTGCTTGTCATGTTAATTAAAGAGAGTAAAGCATATATCTCCAAGGTTAGTTACATCACTTGCCTTAACTTTAGGAACCAAGCAAGAAGATGGTAGATACAAGCAGACTGTTGATCTTCCCAAAACAACATTTGGTATGAGAGCAAATTCTTCAGTAAGGGAGCCTGAAATTCAGAAAATATGGGAGGAGAATCAAGTATTCAAAAAAGTTGTCGACAAAAGTAGTGGAGTAAGTTCTGGACTCTCCCCTCAGCCCCCCCCAAACAGGGGTGGGTAGTTATATGAATTTATTAACCTCTTCAAACAACTTGATCAGGGAAATTTCATTCTTCACGATGGTCCTCCATATGCCAATGGTGATCTTCACATTGGCCGCGCCTTAAATAAAATTTTGAAGGATATTATAAATCATTATAAGTATCTTTCCCTTCCCTTGAACTGAGACTTCCAGTTTATTGCTATCACATTGGATCTGAAGTATATCACATTAGCATACAATATATGTTGTATGCTAATAAATCTACATGTAAGCACTGATCTTTTGCTGAGATTTTTATTCAATTTTATTTGTGGGCAGCTCCTTCAAAACTATAAAGTTCATTTTGTGCCTGGATGGGATTGTCATGGCCTACCAATTGAATTAAAAGGCAAGTGTTAATTTTCTTAGTATTGCCATGATGATGGCTGGTTCTAATTCTTGGTTGTGTTCAAAAACAGTCTTGAATTGATACTTCCTTCACATGTTTGCTCAAGTTTTCTTTAGCAATTCAAAATTTTGGGTTGAATTTTTTCCCAAACTTCTTTTAGTTCCAATTTTTATATTTTTTTAGCAATAAATTCTTATGTGCCTTTTATCTCTTTATTAAAAAGGAAGCAATACTGGGCCAATTTTGTTCTGGCTTATAGTATTGCAGGCATCTAGGCTCTTATATGTGGTACATGTATTGGAAAGGGCTTATGCCATATGGTTTAAAGGAGGGGATAATATTGGTATGATACTTGGGTATCAAGGATTATTTAGTATGTCCTGACTCCTAAACTTTGTGGGCTGGTGTTGAAGAGAAAGAGCCATACTAGAATACCCTTATTTTAATTTTTTAAAAAATGAATAACATAGACTACTTGAGGTGTGAGGAAATGCCATACACCACCCCTCTTTTTTCAAAAGTAGCATAGACTTCCCTTGTTTTATATTTTAATTTATACCCCCTTCTATTAAGTTGTTGGTTGGAGACAAGACATTTAAAAAAATATGCTGCTTTGATGTCTGATGTTAATCTATATATTTCTAAACAGTCTTATCATTTATAATAAATGACTATAGGTTAAATTTTATTCTAAACTAGGTAAACACTGGGATGAAACGGAAAAGACTGAGAGAAAGGTAATGCGTTTGACCTTAGGCCTATTTCATAAACAGATAGTGAATAAGAATTTAAACGCAAAAAAGTAGGATGAAGTTTGTAAATTCAATTGTAAATTTCAATTATATAATGCCATCTACTGTTCCGTTAATAGAAGGGAGGTGTATGTTAGTTTTTAAGCAAGAAAGGAGGCATAGGCATATGTAGTGAAAAGTTTCACTATACCTCAGGGGAAGTCAATAAAAAATTATGAAGTTAAGTATTAACATTCAAGTTATGCAATATCGAAATGTCAGAAATCAATATAAAAAGAAATGATGTAGAATCTAAAACCTTGAATAAATCATGTGTTTTAAGAGATATTTGGGGACTAAATAAGGGTCTGAAAAAATCCAATCATAGCTGAAAAGCGGTTTATCTTTTAGTTAAGTAACTATTAGGAAAAAAAACGAAAGGTAGAAAACTTTTTGCTAGTAGAGTGATTGAACAATAATATTTCAGCCTTAAAACTCTATATATAGGATAGAAACTAAAAAAATAACACATCCTAACCTAAAAAATAAAACTAGGTTGGTTGATTTGCTACTATTGCATGAACAGTAACTCAATCATTTATCTTTTGAAAAATACTATATAGCCAGAATTTTTGACAGGATGATTTAGCATGTTTTTTTGACCCTTGGATTGGTGAGTGGTCCCCACCACTTAATTCTATCCAACAACCCTCCTTTATTCTGCTTGAATTCTATCAAAAATTTTGGTTGTTTTTTTCTGGCTGTGTAGCATTACTCTTATCTTTTTTCAATTAGAAAGTTTCTGTGTTATTAAATCTGTTGGTTCTTAACCAATATTACTTCCAGTAGTGTAGCCCTTTGCAGAGCTGTTGGGATATGCATTATGAATTACATATTTTGGTCCAGTGCCGAGCTTTTGTCTTTAAAAACCATTGCATCTCTTTGTTTCATATTTAATCTATTCAAGGCTATCTAGAAGAATATATCATATGATTGTGCCATTTCTTTCATTGATGTTTGTGCCGGGTTAGTTTGGTTGACACTTAAGTAAATAATTAACATGGTTTATGGGGTTTAGCTTTGTCTTGAGGCTTTAATGTGTCAGGATCCTTCTCTTTCATTTTCATTCAAGCAGGATTATTAAGTATGGACAAATCATATATTAGACTCATGGCAGGAATATATAGCATTCAGGAGGGCCAGAGTTCAATGCAGTTCTCTGAGTTTCATGAACTTGATTTTACCTGCCCCATAAGCAGTTATAGCTTGTTAAAGGATTATTTGAACTAGACTTCCTTTGTCATTAGGAGTCCATATTATGTGCTCCCCTTACCGTTTTCTCTGTGTTTGCAATATAGTAGAAACTGCTGACTTAGTTTCATGCTTCTATATAAATAGAGTGACTTGTTCAATAATGAATAGACACATTTTCCACATAACTATGGGATATAATGTTGAAAATTTGAAATTTTAAAAGTTCCCCACTTTCCTTATGCTTTTCCCCATTTTATTTCATTTGCTTAAGCTCTAAGTTTTTCAAATAGATTTCATTTCAGCTTGTATCTTATATTACATACTTTGAGCAGTATGATTGTTTTGAATTATTTCAGTTTTGCAGTCACTGGATCAGGAGGCTAGAAATGACTTGACACCATTAAAGTTGAGAGCAAAGGCTGCTAAATTTGCCAAAGAAACTGTTAAAACTCAGATGTCATCTTTTAAGATCCCTTCTTTGTTTTGTAGTTTTCTCTATGATTTCCATGTCATTATATTGCAGTAGTTTTTGCTTTATTATAAACATCTTACATTTAGTTATATGACATTGAATTTTCATTTTAATTGGTGGGAAAATTTTTGTACCTTAAACATGTTACTAAATGTTTGCAGCGCTATGGAGTATGGGCAGACTGGAATAATCCCTATCTTACTCTAGATCCAGAATATGAAGCTGCCCAGGTAGCTGGTACAGCCATTCTCATTTACTCTTTCAGATGTGTTAAATCAAACACAGAATTCAGCACTTTGGATGTCCTATTCATTATGTAGTATAGTTGTGAAATTTCATGGCTTCACTTTCAGAGTTAGGGTTATTGTGCTATGTGAACTCTAATAAATGATCCTCAACAATCAAGCAAGAGCTAGCCAGATTGCTGAGGCTGCTTTAGTTATGCAATTTTTTATTGGTGCTTGACTTCATGCCATAATGGTTGTCATTATATAGTCCTCATAATTTGTATCTTATAATTTGCTAGATTGAAGTATTTGGCCAGATGGCCTTGAAAGGATATATCTACAGAGGCAGAAAACCTGTTCACTGGAGTCCCTCATCACAGACAGCACTTGCTGAGGCTGAGTTGGAGGTAAACTGATTTCTCATTATGTTATTCCTGTTTTCTATAACTATAGAATCTGAAGGGATTGGAACCAGTGTAATTCTTGGTCACTTAAGCATGTACTACTCAGATTTTCTGTGTACACATGTAAGTGAATGCATGCAGTTTTCTCTACCTGATTTGGTGGAGCTTAGAGTATTTATATTGCTACTTATTTGGTTTCAGTATCCTGAAGGGCATGTTTCAGGAAGCATATATGCCATTTTCAGAGTTGTGAGTACTCCTCTAGTGCCAAATGGCCTACTACAAGAATTTCCAAATTTGTGGTTGGCCATATGGACGACAACTCCCTGGACTGTTCCCGCCAATGCAGGTAGTTTGCTCATTTTGTTGCATTTACCATGTTGGCTTATGAATTCTGGATATCTCTCTTATTGCTTTTGTTAGTCAAAGTGGTTTCAATTTCTACATCCTATACTTGTCCTTTCACAAATTTCTCAGTGATAAACAGAGCTGTCTTGAATTCTGCATCTATGGTTCTTTAATCATTTTTGAACAGAAGCAGTTGATATGGTGGTTCAGCTTACTACTTAATGTGCTATAGCCAGCACAGATTGTTTTCTACCTCTATATTTGTTTATATTCCTCTTTAACCACATGGTACATGAAGATATAATTCATTATTCTTTACAGTTGAGAGTTTGCTAAAGTAGACTTCAGGGGCAACTCGTTTTCTGCTAGAAATATAATTACTTGTTTTGTTCCCAAGTTCCTATGGAAAAGAAAAAGAAAGAAAAAAAGAGAAAAATGAAATTGTCTGAGTGCACCTTTTTTCTCTTTAGAAACATCATTTCTTCATTTGTGGATGATAGGGTTATTACTGGAACCCGAAACTAGTGGAATATGTAGCAAAAAATATTTTTCAATTGATGGGCATAATTGCCAACTACTCATAATTTTAATTTTTGTAGTCTTTTAAATGTTTCAATTTATATATGTCACTCTTTCTCTTCTTCGTGTTTGCTTCCTACTGTTCTATGCTCAGCCGTTGCGGCAAATCCCAAGATTGAATATGCTATCGTTGAAGTAGAGTCATTACATTGCATGTCTCTTCATCTGGTGGAACTAGAAAGAAAAGGCTTGGAATTGTTTTAAAGGATGAGAAGAAGCTGTTCCTTATTGTGGCTTCAGAGCTTGTTCCGAAGTTAGAGGCAAAATGGGGTGTGAAGCTGCTTGTCAAGAGAAGACAGTTGGGTTCAAACTTGGAAAACTGCAGGTTGTTGGAAGTATGAAAATGAACAATTGCTTTCTTCTTCTTCTTCTCTTCTTGATTTTGCTTCTGCTACTTGTTTCTCTAATTTTGTGTGTTAAAAATCTTATTATCTTTATGATAAAGAGGGAAAAAATTTGCACCAAGGATATGAGTTATTATTGTGGTCTCAGGTATGTCCATCCAATAGATAATAGGGAATGTCCAGTTGTAATTGGGGGAGATTATATTACAACAGAAACCGGAACGGGACTGGTCCATACAGCTCCTGGACATGGTCAGGAGGACAATATGACTGGCCAGAAGTATGGACTACCCATACTTTCTCCAGTAGATGAGAATGGAATATTCACTGAAGAAGCTGGGCAGTTTAGAGGGCTTGATGTTCTTGGTGAAGGTAACACTGCTGTTGTGAAATATTTGGACGAACATCTGTCGCTCATCGTGGAAGAATCATATGGTAAGTTCTTTCTGTCACACATCATAAAATGCTCTTAATATTCTACCAATAATTATAGACTCTATCATCATCGTAGGTCTCTTCCATGTTTTCTGATTTAGAACACAAGTATCCATATGATTGGCGAACGAAAAAACCAACAATATTTAGAGCAACAGAGCAATGGTTTGCATCAGTAGAGGGATTTCACCACGCTGCTATGGGTGCTGTTGGCCATGTAAAATGGGTTCCACCTCAGGTATTCTATTTTAAAGTTTTTGTTGCTATATAATTCTGTTTATTTGCAAATTTATTCTCTTAGAGATGTGTCACTTATTTGGTGCCGCCTTCTGCCAATATATGTGAATTGCTTAGGCAGACAACAGAATCTCAGCAATGACCTCCAGCCGCTCTGATTGGTGTATATCACGACAAAGGACATGGGGTGTCCCTATTCCAGTTTTTTATCATCTGCAGTCTAGAGAACCTCTTATGAATGAAGAGACAATTGATCATATAAAATGTAAGAGCCCAAAACATAGCAAATTCATGTTTTATTTTTTCTCAAGTTAAGAGTATGTACTATCTCACTTTTTTTTGGGGGGGGGGGGTTGATAGAAGTACTATCTCAATTGTTAATAGACATAAACAAATATTATTATCTGTACTTGAGTACATGTAGTCGTAAATATTTCAAAGTTGCTTAATTGCTTATGCTCTTTTAAAGCATGTTGGTCCAACAAAACTAATACATCCTTAAATTCATCTTTTGCTCTACTTTGTGAGACTGTCAGCTATTATAGCTCAAAAGGGTAGTGATGCATGGTGGAACATGACAGTAGAGGATCTTCTTCCAACTAAATACCACGATAAAGCAGCAGAATATGAAAAGCGAACTGACACAATGGACGTATGGTTTGATTCAGGTATGACAGTATTCTGGTGCCACATAATTTTTAACTTTCACTGATACATGACTTCATAAGTTCATCAACCACCCCCTTTTCCACTTTCCTGCATGGGGACAGTTCTATAAATATAGTATTACCTATTGCACGCATTTGTCAATGATAGCTACTGCCTACTACACATGTTTATTACAATTGAGATCTTATTCAGATCCATGCATGCATTTGTTTGGTATCCCTTATTCATATTATTCTTTGGACCATTGTGGCTTGAACCCAGGACCCTAAAACCCTACTGCCAACCCCCAGGTATCTGTGCTGATCCTGCTGGCATTTAGTTGTCCAGAATTTTAATTCATCAGTTGCTTTTCTTTGAATTTGTTGTTTCTTGGCTGTTTACTTTTAACTTCAGGTTCCTCCTGGGCTGCAGTCTTGATAAAAAGAGATTCCCTTAGTTTTCCTGCAGACTTGTATCTTGAAGGAACAGATCAGCATCGAGGGTGGTTTCAGAGTTCGTTGTTAACAAGTAGAGCTACAAGAGGTAATAGGTGTCTTGACATTTTTACTATCATGATTATCTTTAAGAATTTTCTTTTATCCCCTCCTTTGATACTATCAAAAGAAATGTTTTTTGTCTCACAAATTAGCGGGGTAAATTTTTTTTATCTGATTCATTTTCTTTTCTATAACATATATTTATCTCAATGTTAAAACCTGGACAGAAAAAAGGCAAAAAGAAGAGGTTATATTGTCATTTATATATGCTTAATTTGCATATGCAAGTTACCCTATGTTTACTATATTTTCAAATGGCAGCAACAGATATTAGGGAGAACCACAAAAGTCATACATGAATACATTGTTGTATTCTTGCCATGATAACTTATGGACAAGTGCTTTCTGTGGTCCTATATTTACATAGAGATTACTTAAGAAATTTTGAATGTCAATTTGTACCATAAACTTGGTTAAACATATTCTGGATTTATTTTGAAAGGTTAACATCTACGATGGTATATGCTGACAGCACTTTATAGTTCTACACACTGTCATGAAAACTGAATTGTGGATGATTGGGGGCTATTAGTTAAAATTGAATACATCAGGGTAAACTGTGCTAAAACTTTTGAATTTGGGGGTAAAATGCAATTGGGCAAGAGCACTGGCATAGGTGTGTGTTTGCAGGAGTACATTTCCCTTCATATTATAAGTCAACTAGATGACACATGTGGATATACAAATATAGATGCATGCTTAATTGTGTACAAGGCTGTGTGGGTGAGAATGTCTTCATATGTTTAGACCACTCAAATGCTATATAATTATTTCATTTTTGTCTGATACAGGGAAGGCTCCATATTCTTGTGTTATAACACATGGATTTGTATTGGATGAGAAAGGCTCAAAGATGAGCAAGTCTTTAGGTAATGTTGTGGATCCACGTAGTGTGATTGAAGGAGGTAAAAATGCAAAAGGTCAGTTAAGTAGATATATCATAGAAATATTAGTTTTGAAACTATTTCAAACTCTATCATTTCCTTTTATCAAAGCCGTGGTTCAATTTTTTCCACCTTATTCTCAGGAATCACCTGCATATGGAGCTGACGTCCTCCGACTCTGGGTTTCTAGTGTAGATTATAACGGTGATGTGATGATTGGACCTCAGATTCTTCATCCAATGTCTGAGATTTACAGGAAGTTGCGGGGAACTTTGAGATACCTCTTGGCAAATCTTCATGATTGGAAAGTATGTTTGAATTCTGCAGTTTGAAGTTAAATCCTTTTTACTTGATAGAAATATCTTCTTGTTTCCCTTGCTTGGAATTACTGCCTATTGTCACTGAGTTGGGTTAAAATATTGGCACATTTATCTATGCCTATTACTGCATTTTTTCCCACTTCTTCCTACTTCTAATTAAGTAATTATGTCTTGTTGACAGACAGATTACACTGTTCCATACCATGAACTTCCCAGGATTGATCAGCATGCGCTGTTTCAGTTTGAAAATATTGTAAAAAGCATTCAAGGAAATTATGAAAATGATCAGTTTTTCAAAATATTTCAGGTAATTTATTTAGATCTTAGTGAAGCACATGTGTGTGTGTGTGTGTGTGTGTGTGTGTGCACACATTTATGCTTAATTCATGTGTGGGTGTCGAGTGGATGTGCATGGCAGATTGTGATTCATCTATTTGGCTTTGTGATGCCACTGAAATTTTGTCAAAGAGGCACAGATGTGCATCTGTTTGATTGTATTTTCATTTAGTGCAAGTGAAAGCGATCTTTGGCTGAAAAGGGGGAAACCAGGGCATAGAATTCATCCCTTGAAGTAGAAAAAGGAAAAAAGGAATTGTAGGGATCCATTGCTCATAGCTTTATGCTTGGAAAGTTTGATGCTGAGACATGGGAAAGCTTGATAAAAACTAATTTGTTTGCTTAGGCATGATCATTCATGTTATTTAGTGAAAATTTTCTTATCTAATTGTTTAATTTGCCAAAATTTACAATGCATTCTTTCCCCCATTCTCAGATTTTACAGAGGTTTGTCATTGTTGACCTGTCAAATTTCTATGTTGATGTTGCCAAAGATCGACTTTATGTTGGGTAAGTTTCTCTCATTAATGTTTTCTCACTTCTTGTATCCCTTATACCCTCCATTGTGCATAAGCAAATGCAATTATGGACAGATATTGGGATTTTGATATGCACAACCTTGGACTTGTATGTCAACAGAAGATATGGAAGTAGTCTGTTTTGTGTTTTATTCTCTATGTTTCTGTTTATTCCCATAAAACAGCACTTTATGCTGATAATCTGCAGTGGATCAACAAGTTATACAAGAAGAAGTTGCTAAACAGTTCTTGCAGCTCATCTCCTTTCCATTGTGAGAGTAATAGCACCGATATTGCCCCATTTAGCTGAGGATGTGTGGCAGAATCTTCCTTTTCAGTATACTAATGAATATGGTTCTGTTGCTGAATATGTATTCGAATCAAGATGGCCCACCTTGAATGAAAGGTGGCTTGCCCTCCCTCTTGAAGAAATTGATTTCTGGGAAAAGATTCTTGAGGTACACACACTCTCAAGTGTTAAGGGATAAGCTAATGTCATCTGAATCCATGTTTCAATTCATTCATGACAGAACTGTAAGGAGAATTCTTCTAGCCAAGAATATTAGGCTACAGAAATTTCTTGGTTTCTCTCAATGGATAATTTATTTTGGTAACCAGACTTTATCATCAATTTTTCCATTGGACATTATAAAATGATAAATAAGAGAATGGCTACATAGTTACTCAAAAATGATCAAAATATGAAGTGCAGTTATCTCTTTCAAAATTATTATATTTGTTTTATATCATAACATATGTCAAGGGTCAACTCTCCTAAAAGCTCAAGCTGTTAGGTGAAGGCTCATGAATAATTTTATATATCTAACACAACCTATCATGGAAGTGCCCTCTAGATTTTGAAGTGTATAGAATGCACAAACCCACTTTAACTTGTGTTTAAATTTAATTTAATTATGAAAATGGGGCGGCAATGATAAAATTCCTTATCACTTGATCATAAAATCTCTAATACCATGTTAAGAACCAACTCCTTTAAAAGCTTAAGCTATTAGGTGAAGACCCATGAATGGTTTTATATTAAATGGGTTAAATGATTTGGTTCTTCTATAAAATATATGTGAACTTCATGATTTATTTTTTTATCAGTTATGTCAAGTGTCATTTTCTCTCACTTTTATTTTTTTCCCTTAATTTTCTTAATGGCTTTTCTACTGATTGGCTTGTAGTTACTGCTAAAATGGAATAATGGATGGAGAAAAATAGAAGAAAATAGTTTATAATTGATTCTTTCTCAAAATTTCTAAAATGATTAAGTTAATAAATCACATATCAGATATTAGTTTTACGTTAGTGAATCTGTTACTAAATGAAATCATTTTTTGCCAGCTGAGAGCGGAGGTGAATAGAGTCTTGGAGGTTGCTCGAACTGGCAAATTAATTGGTGCCAGTTTAGATGCAAAGGTTCATATTTATACATCTGATGCTAGCCTGCTATCCCAACTATCTGAACTATGTGCAGCCCAAAGTGATGCAGATACATTGCATCGTCTATTCATAACATCTCAGGTATGTCTATTATGTCATGTCACTTTTACTAACTAGTTGACATAAGACAATAATGAAAATTGAAGATGCAGTCTCCATATGGGGTGCTTGGGGCAGTCAAAGCAATTCCAAAGCTTAGAATTTTGTAAGGATTTGGGTATATCAGAATAGGATTCATGTTTTGACTGAACAATGCTTGCATATTAAGGCTTTAGGATTCAACAAAGAATGACCTAAATTTTGATACTAATATTAATGACTTCCTTAAAGCAAAATGTGTTCGGTCAAAGTTTGGAAACAATAGTAAAGAAGATAAACTTGAGTTCTTAGGCTTCAGACCTTAGGATGCCGTTGACTCCATGGTCATTGGAACTTTTTCTTTCATTTCAATTTATTACACAATTAACATTGCAATTTGTTAATCTAACTCTACCATGACTGCTAAAGAAAGCTCAAAAACTTAGACAGCAAGAGTCACAGGTAGCACAGCCAGCTTCCAGCTATTCCAACTAAAAATTCTTATTTATACCTTTGGAATTTCACAAAAAAGGCCAGAACCAAAACTGAACCACAATGTAATATTTTGTTTCCCTACCTAAAGATCCCCAGGGATAAAAAATACAGAAGAGGAAAGAGAAAGAAAAAGAAGAAAAAATGCCAATAATGAATATTTTGTAATTCATGTCAGTTACCTGTTTGTCAACATGACTAGTCTAGATTCCTGAACTGGTTATTACATTAGACTCCTCAAACGAAGACCATGAAATTGCCTGAGTTAGGCTTCTAGATTATGGCCAATCTAAGAAATGAGATTGGGAATCTATAGGTATTAAAGATATTTTGGATTTTTTTTAAAAAAAAATTGTCATTCAAACATTAGTCTATGAATTAATATTGTTATTTATCTCATGATGGTACATTCAATCTTCCAGACACTAAATCCTAACCTTTTGATTTGGCAATTTATAATTGTCTCCTTTGGATAATGTTGTACCCAAAAGTTTGAAAAATTCTGTTTGACACAAGTTGTGTAGACTTAGTTAATGAATAATTGACACATCATGATTTTAAATATAAAATAACTATTTGGCACGTGAATCTATGTAATATTAATGCAAACTGATGATATATTGGTTGTTTATTAGCTTAGTCTACACAAAAACTTCACAATCCATCCCAAGAGACAGAAAGAAAAAGCAAAAAAAAAAAAAGTTTTACGGTTTTTATGAGAGCTGAAGCCATTCGTAAGTGCATAGGTCACATTAATAAGCTTTTACTCTCATTACTTAAATTGTTCTTATATGTTTAATCGGCAATATGCAGGCTGAGATTCTTCCTTCATTGGAGGATGAACATATTGTAAATATACCATATAGTGGTGAATGCCTAATTCAGGGGAAGAGTAAAGTCTGGGTTGGCATATCTCGTGCTGGGGGTTCAAGTGTGAAAGATGCTGGAATTATTCACAGCAGGTTGGTTCATTTTCAGACCACCCTACCCTCTGTGGCCGCTGCTATGATGTTGTTGCTGTTCAGATGCCCCCTGAAGTTGTTGCACTCAGCTAAGATTTCAGGACAAGCAACATTGTTTGAATTCCAAATTATTTTATTTGATTGCTTCAATTGCGTTTTCTAATTACACACATTACATTTATTTTTATGTCCTACTCCTTAGTTAATTTGTGGATGTGCTAATAACTGTCCTTATGTAGTGCCTCTTGATCTAGAGATCATGCAAATGTGTATCAGATCATTTGAAATGACTGTGAGTCCTTTATGATCGCTGCCTGAATTTTTGAAACTTCCATGATATATCAAATTATGTACTCAGTTGCCTGAGATTAGCCCACAATGCATTCGATCTGTGAGCTCTGAACTATGCTATGTTTGTGTGGGTAATACCTTTAATACCGATAAAATAAAATGGGAAATTCGAAATGGTCCAAATGGAGCAAATACTATCAAAACCAAACAATAAAATCAGCAAGTGCTATGCTTGTGGTATAAGCAACATTGCAACTACACAAGATGATAATGAGAAAAGTAGCCCCATAATATATTGACTTAATTACGCTCTTGAATCTCTTAGTATTGCATTTGCATGATTTTAGTCTCTAATTTTCAATTGCACCATTTTGTTCCTATCAATTTCAAAATGCTTTCAAATATGGTCCGATCTTAGTCTAACCAGTTGCAACCCTTGCGATTGCATCCTCCACTAATGACCTCAAATCTTCATCCAATGAAAGCATTTTAAAAATTGTGTAGCTATGTTTAAATTATAAGATAAGATTATATCACATTTGACAGCATTTTAAAAATGACGAAACCAAATTGTGCAATTGCAATACCAAGGGACAAAATATGTAACGAAGCCTAACTGTGTACACAGTTGTGCAGAACTACGTCAGTATATGCAACATTGCAACTGCCCAAAATAATAGTGTGATAAGCTGCTAATAGCCTACTAGAATTGCAAGTATTCATACTACTATGTGGAATCACACATTTAGCTCCATCTAAATTTAAGTAATCCCATTATTTTTATGTTACTCTTTTTTCTATGGTAAACAAGGTGGCAATGGCTCGAAAACAAACCAAAGCACTTACAGGGACAGAGGAACCGGCCAAGTCCGCCATAACAGCCCTGACAACCAATTGGGAAACATTAGTCCGCCAATCTATACTCGTAATATTCCACGCAGCACCAGAGAGTACCGAGGATTAGAGGCCACACAGCCATGTGTGATGAATCTTCCTATGGCCATTGTCCCAACCCAAGCTAGCTGTAAACCCGAGATGATAGCACAATACAATCTCCCAGAACTCCACTACTACAACCTGCCTAGTCTTAACTCAATTGACACCACTTCCTTTTGGAGACTGCTTGATCCTGAATTAAAATCCCATTAAGGCCACTCTGCCTCCACCTTAGTTTACCCACTTCCTTTTCACACCAAGTTATAAACCTCCTTTGTAAACAACACCCCCCCCCAAAAAAAAAAAAAAAAAAAAAAAACTACTGACAGCCCTCTGTATTGCATGTAACCTTGACCTTTGTTGAGAAACTCTATTTAATCGAGACAGCCTGCTTATGCTTTGAAAATGACCCAGCCCAGCTGGGGGAGTTCACAAGCTTTGTGAAATTTTGCTGCATGAGGCTGAATATCTTAGGAATAGCTCATTTTCAGAAAGACAATCATCTTTAAATACAAAGTGATCCCTATCCAACCACATCGGCCAGTAAGAGAAGCTAAAGGATAGCTTCCAGTCTATCCTTTCACGAGCAATATTATCAGGCTGAGAATATGAAGTCATGCTAATAACACAGGCTGCCACTTTAAAAATCTTATGCATAGTCTTCTAACAATACTTGTGTATGCATTATTCTTTCTAGTGTATGTGGTTGCATGTATGACTAGGTTTCATTTTCTAGAAAATATGATGGTAGAAGTAATTGTATCACTGATTGGACGCTGAAAACAAAAATTATTTTTGGACCTTTGAGAAGCTATTTTAAAACCTGAACTCCGACGTAACCAACATGGAATATCAAATTTTCAACCACTCATACAAACAGGAATATGTGTGCGTTTCCCCATTTCTATGGTAGGTGTCTGCATGATATGTTACTAGAAATTATTCCCTGCAGCGTTGATAATCTTACAAAGGCAGATTCAACATCAACTAGCTAATTAAGTAATTTTACACAAGCTCCCAATTTTGCCAGGCATAAATATTCAATATATTGCTGGTTAAATTATGATGCAACAGACTACAAGATCTGCAGCACAATCACTCACAATAAATAGCAAACACAATGTCGATAAATTTACAGACGGGGAATGGCCAAATAAAGACAGACACACAGTCCCCCAACTTGCTGCAGCATGGCAGATTCATGTCACAAACAGAAGCTCAGGTTAGTATTCATCAACTTAATTATTCTGCATGAGTGAGTCAATCTGAACACATGAATTAGGCGAAGGCTGTTGCATTATCTCAGGTTCATCCAAATCCTGAGATTGGATGTGTATATCCTGTCAAAGAAACCAATCGTCACTGACAACATTAACACAGTAAGAAAATAAAATTGCTAAGCAGTAGCACACCCCTGTTTTCAGGAAAGTAAATTGCATTGCTCTCAAGTCTTGATGCAATTTATCCAACTAACCTGCTGTCCTAGAGGAGCCACCTTGGTAGCAGCCACGGTTGTAGCTAACCTTTGTTTTCCATGGGTGAATTCCAATTTAGGAAACTCTCCCAAAATAATTTCCAATTAAAGAATCAAAATCAAAGGATTTATGATTAATCCAGTTAGTGTTCAGTTAATCATTAACCCATCTTTGAACATGGATTAAGCATAATTTCCAACTTTGGTTAATTCTTCCTAAGTCGAAAATATATTAGCCAAGATTTCCTAAAATCATCACTCTTCTTTTTTTTTCCCCTCTAAACTTCATCTAACAAAACGTGCAGGTATGAAGTTTCAAGTTTCCCATAGAATTTCAACTCACAAACTGAACATGGAAAGACAAACAGATGATAACAAATTCAATACCTGTGTCTGTAGAAGTGGTTGAGGTTGCTGATCTTGGGTTAATGAATAAGCTTGCGGTTGTGACATTCTATAGTAGGGTTCTTTCAGATCAAGTTTACAGGATGATGTTTGAAGAATCCCTCCTTGTTCAGCACCAGGGCCCCACATTTTAGCTAATGCAAATTGAAATTTTGCTCATCAATAGCATGGTGCAAGATATATGGCATAGTAATAAGAAGAAAAAGAAAAAAGACAATTACCAACCTGACAATGTTAAATAGATTGTATAACTCTGTGCATTGTGGGCAATCAAGTGCAGCCTGCCAGTTATTTCTTGTCCTGCCATAACATAAATTGGCTGAGAGAGAACACAACGTAACTGATACCAATGGGTTGTTGGAGAACCAGGGGCAGTGGTAAGCCACCTTTGCACAGTACTGTGGATTTAGAATAATTGGAGACAAATTAACTAATAGGAACAATCACAAAACCTTGAAGAGATAAACAGACAAGACCTTACTTATAGAAGAGGAATAGTTACCTTCCATTGAACAGTACATCAAACCAACATGCCAGCCCATGTACTCTGGCACCCACAGAGGCTATAAATCTCAGAGGAATGTCAATTTCATACATCTCTTCTTCCTACAGAATAATAAGTGGTTTGATTACACAAATTCAAAGGAAACTTTATTTCAAGCATTGAAAGAATATAGTAAAATAGCAAAGAATAAATAAAACAAAGTTTGCAACCAGCAGTAGACCACTTGTAAAACATAATGATACATGACTCTATCAATGCATTGCTTTGCTAATAAAAGTTTCAAAGAATTCTTTCTTCTTGCAAAGGACAACTCAAGAATGCAAACAATCAGATGACAGGGACTTCTATAAAGAAGGTTTCAATATGGAAATTTATGTCAAAGGAAATCTATTAGGTAGAAATCTAGGATGAAATCAAAATACATCAGCTTGTTTCATGAAAAGTTGAATTTGTCAGTGCCAATAAATGGACATCTTCAAATATAAAAGTTAATTCTTACCTTTATTTTGGTAAAGTCTATCACGTGGAACATTGGAGGAGCTATTAACAATCTTGGATCAAAAGCATCCACCACAGGCTGTATGGAGAAGAGAAAAAGGAAAAGTGGAAAGAACAAATAAGTGACATCATAAATTTTAGGAACCACAACAGTCCAATTTTACTGCAGCAAGCAACAACCAACATGTATCACGATGGCACACCAACACTCAAAAGAGTTCCCTAGAAGCAGAAGGCAATAAATAATGGCAAACAAACATTTTCGTATCTCTCCTAATTTCTTGTCCATGGAATTTAAGACTAAACTCAAGAAGAAAGATGTGATGTGTCATGCTGACGAAGGGCACCATCAATTTTCATAAATTAATTTCTTCGTTTCTTTCATAAGCCAGTTCATTTACACCAGCACAGCACTTGTGATACAGGATCCAAGAGGAATGGGAATTAAAAAATGAGAATCTCCATTTGCTTATTTATTCTTAAAAAAACTACAGTATAAAAGGTCTATTAAGACCTAGCAATATTCAATTGTTTCCCTGGATAAAAAACGCAAACAATACCTTGAAATTGACAACTTCAAAAGGTGTTTTCTTCCTTTCAAAAATAACAAATCTATTAGGAATTACTGGGATAGCCAGAAGCAGACAGAACTCGTGCAACAGGACCACAAACAAAATAAAATGGGAAATGGAAAGGGAAAAAGCACAAGAATACTATATCATAACTAGAGGGACCAAGAAATTCAGAATTTTATTCATGTAAGCACTAATATAGCTGGTTATAGACCAATGGAAAAGCATACAATGAATAATCCTCTTCAGTTTGCTAGTGAATACCAAATCCTACGTTCCAAGCTTCAATTTGACGAAGACCAACAATGGTGTGACAAACACCTGAAGCTGCCAATTTGAACCTTGACAATGCATTTCTATGCCTACTCTTGTAAGAACAATTAGTAACCTTCAGTAAATTTCTGAAATTAGTATGATACCTGAGAAAAGTATCCTTGAAATGCAGTCCCATGTAAGGGTGTCAAATCAACACCATAATAGTTTTCTTGCTGCCAAAAGAGGGCCTGAACATATAGAACGATAACAATCAATGAGTTAAAGAAAAGAGTGTATAATAGAGAAAGACAGACAAAAGAACAAGCAGAAAACAAGAAAAAGTTCACCTATCAATTATCAGAAAAAGAATGCTAGACCATGATAAATTCTAGAACATAAAACTATGAGACCAACAGCTAACAACATGGATTCTACAAAGCAAACGGATTTTTTTTTTTTTTACTTTTTTGAGTTTTTTAACCCTTTTTTAATGGAACAAGTTATGGTTAAATGTCATTGAAATCCATCGTACTGGACAACTGAAGCAAAGCTCAGTAACAGATACTGCAGACCAGATATGCTGTTCATCAGTGGCATGCTTGTAATCCTAGAGAGACTTTTTTACAAAGCTAAGCCTCTTTCATGTAACAAGTCTTTTAAAAACTGTCTAAGAAGTATGCGATATTGAAAGAAAGATGAGTGTGTGCGTGTGTGTGTGTGTGTGTACACGTACATATATCTCTGTGTGAGTGTGTGTGTGTGTGCATACTACAGACACACATACAGATATATATATACACACAAATATAATTACACACCTTATAGCAATTTCAAGTTTCAACAAACATATTTATCAATGAACACACGCACACACACACACACAAAAATATATAATTACGCACCTTATTAGCAATTTCAACAAACAAATATTCATCACTGAAAGGTGCCATGTGAATCCTACATCGGTAATAAGATCAAGGTTAGGAGAAAATAAATAATACTTAGACAATTATCAAGCATTGGGGAGGAAAATTGCAAACTTCAAAATCCTAGCCACTGTAGCATTTAGAACAACTAAGCATCTGGATCTTGAAAAATCACATTTGGCTCAAGAAATAAAAGGAAAAAAACAAAAACAAGATGTTTGTGTAAGGACATAAATGACACATTTTTTAAACATAATTTTCTTGGGTATGGTTGTGAGCTGCCATTGATGTTGCGATAAATGTTACCATTAGGATAGATGCTAAATTGTCAAATTTTTTTTTTTTGTGCGGGATCAAATTAAATGGAAGTATGCTGTATGCCACTTTCAAAGGGTAGAAAATTATCTGCCGATAAATTACCTCTACAGAATCATATCATCATAATCACACTTAGTAGTATCACATGCAAGAAAAAAACAAGAAAGGTAGAAAGGGTGCTTCAAAATTCAAAATTACCTTCCCACTGTAGGAAACATTTTCCCGTTAGGGGTGAGAAACCTATCTCTGGCAATGACATAAGACTCCAGCATTCTTTCATTAACTAACAAGGTGCCTGCTCAACAACAGAGAAATTTTCCTGACTTATAAATTATCAACCGACTTATGCTAATTCCATAAAACACAGGCATTTCCAAATTTTTATGCCACAACTTATCTTTACACCACAAAGCAGCAAAAGAAAAATCTATTAACAAAAAATATGCATAAATTAGACATGGAATAGCGGCATCATTCTCCAGATTGACTGAAACCACTACAATTGAGCTTACCCATGGGCTCAGAGATCAGAATATCAGCTTTCTCTGGCAATTCAACATCTTCTACTTTGCCTTTAATCACCTATATGTATATATATAAATATTACATGACATAGTGCCCTGAATGATATGAGATAGCCAATGAACAATGACCATAGCAGAAAACTAAGAAAAAAATCTCACTGTTATTCGTTGACCCAGTATTGGGTTCCCAGCTACAAGTTTCCGGGCGTATTCTGCCATTTCAGATGCTTCCACAGCATAAACATGTTTTGCACCAGCCTGAGAGGGAATGACAGAATGACCAAGACTTAGTACAAAGTTTTGGATGAAGGTGGCAGGGGAGACACTGACAATTTTCATTTAATTAGAAGCAATGACACTTGTCATATGCCAAAAATAGACTTAGGCAAATAGGGCTTTGAGCTACCTGAGCAGCAAATAACGACAAAATACCACTACCAGCACCCACATCAACTACTACACGACCTATGAAATCCGCACGGTTCTCAATAACTGCAGCATAATAGGTTCCTAAAACAAGACCACCAATGAATTCATCAGGTAAAGGTAAAGATATATAGGCAAAACTGAAGAAAAAAAAAAAGGTACAACTAGAGTACAATAGGTATAACCTGTCCTCACATAGTCCTGCAACATATTTTGCTGATGCAGAAGTTGCCCATAATAATGAAAATACATTTTTGCAGAAGATGGCTCTATCTTTTCATCAAATTTACTTATAGAAGTTGTTATATTAGTTCCATTTGGTAAGTTTCCTCCTGGATCAAAACAATCAACTACAAAATTAAACAAATATCATACCAATAAAAATTCAAATTTGATCATGCATGCAGTTAAAAGAAACTTCCAGGGGTAAGCAAAATAAACACAAAAAAGTACAATTAACACAGAAGTGTAGCTATGATCATGATCCATGTTGAAAATAAATAGTTATAACCAATAGAAAATACCTAACAAGAGAATCTATCACTCTATCTCTAATCTTCAAATACCTATTCAGGTGCCAGCCGTACAAAGAAAGTCATAAAAGCTGGTTATTAAGACACAAGACCAACTCTACCCAGAGAATAATCATTACAATGAGATCCAATGCAACATGAGATGTACTATAATATCTCCATGAATTATAAAATTTCTAAGTTCCTCTATTACACATTGATACCCTACAAATTTTGCTTTGCTTGCCACATGGATCATACTTCCAAATTGTAATCAGTGCATGAAAGAAGAAGTCAAGAAACTTTGTTTAACCAGCTAGATAATTTAAAAATAAGTTAAAGGATAATTTGTTTAAACATAATAACATATTAGAGGACAAATACTGCACCACTACATCCCAGGTTTCATATATCTAATAACTAATATTCAGTTGGAATATAAATGTCAGTCTGACACCAAAGATTACCTGAAGTAATCAAAATCAACTCAGTTTGCCAAGCCATTTCTTTTTTATTTTTCTTTTTTAAATATGAAAAAAAATCTTCTAGAAGTCACCCAAAAAAAAAAAAATACAAATGTGAAGACACAGAAAAGGTCTTCTCTGATATAGAACTTAGAACAATGTCATACGACAGAGGCCATTCTACAACAAGGTTTACAAATTTCCAAAGTAGCACCTTGAACATTGAGTTCCTTCTTCCATTGTTGGAATACACAATGGAAGGCCCCACTCTCCTCCTCATTTCTAAACTGGATAGCGACTCCCCTGGAATACGATGTCTGGTTCAAAAATAGCACTGTTAAAAGGCATAACTATTCGGCAGTACATCAATGAAATACGCAACAAAACAATGTAATATGCAAACCTCAAAAGAGCATACAGGATCAGTATATGAGGAAAAGAAACAAACAGAAAAAGAACAAAGAATGCAGTAGGACTATAATATTTAATCTTTTTGAAGCTCAAACCTTTTACACACAATAAACAATCCCACAGGTTTGTTAATTTTTCAACCAAATGAAACAATATCAGTTGGGATAGGACTGTGTAACTGTATAAGATTACGCTTTCGTACCTGTTTACCAGCATCAGACCCTTCCACCATGCAAACCGATTGAACAGGACGTAACTTGAATAGCTGTAAACCATAAATGGAAAATATTTACGAGATTGTAATCAAAACAGCATTCTCATTTACTGTATGCTTCATCATTAATTGAACAAAGAAAGGAAAACTCAGCATTGGGGGAACCGGAATTCGAAGGAAAATGATAAAATGAAGAAGAGAATTATTAAAAAAAAAATCCAACTTTAACACAGCAGCGTTAAAACACACACAATTATAGCTCAAAGAATCAAACTTCGATTTTCTTTTTGGTTTGTGTTTCTAGCACTCACTGAGCAAACAAACAGAAGCTAAGATACAAGCTGGAGAAAGAGGAAGCGAACCTGAGCAGCTCGGAGATTGACATTGAGAGCAATCTGGAGAGGTTCCCTATGAATCTGCAGCTCTGCCACGGAACCGTCGCAGCTGAAGCGAGCAATCCCCGGCGAAGCAGAAGAAGAAGCCGAAGAGAGATCAGCCACCGATGCCAAAGCGAACTCTCGGTGCTTCTGCTTTTGCCCCACCGAATCCTCCATTACCGTCCTCTCTGTCTCTCTCTCTCTCTCCCCCAAGCTCAAGCCAAGCCACAACAAAAAAAAAAAAAAATACGTGTATGTATATAATATATGAAACTAAGTGCCGGTATAATTAATCCAGAAAAAATAATTAAAGTAAAAAAAAAAATTGGAACTAGGGTTTGGGTATGGAGCAACTGAGAGCCGCCAGAGACAGAGGAGAGAGAGTTATTGAATCTTGGAGGAGTTTCCTTTTCAGGTGTGGGCTTTTATAGTGTGTGTGTGTGAGTGTGTGGTGCTTTCATGGTTTGGTTCTGTTGTGTCTGGAGGAGATGACTTTATGTAAGTGTCTCTGTCCCGTTAATGAATGGCGGTCGTATCTGGTGTTTCGCAAGCAATCTTCGTCATATACGGTGACGTATTAGCGGCTTTGGATTCTCGCGGGCCCTCTAGGGCATGGACATTGGAGAGTTCTTGAGTTACTTTCAAGTTTCAAGTAACTCTCAACTTTCTTTCGGACATGCTCACTGTAATCTTTTTTCTATGTTTAGATATTGCAGACCCGTTTTTCTTTTTCTGTTTTTTCAAAGATCCACTTTTTTTTAATAATTGTTGAGTTGAATATAAAAGAAAATTCACTTTTTTTCATAAAAAAATCAAATAAATGTAAATGGGAACCTTGTGAAGATGAAACACTGCAAGGGGCTCTTTTCTTGGTTACCAGTCACTGAAGCAAAGAATAGTTCCTGCCATCGCATTAAGCTAGAATACATGATCGTGTACTCAGACCTTTCTATTGCTTTGAAATAGGCGACTTATTTTGCACTGTATTTGTTAGTTTGCCACTATATAATGCTGCGAGATACTCCTTTAGTCCTTTGTGTACCCAAAAGATGAGAAGAGAAAAAAAAAAAAAGAGTAGAACAGAAGAGTGTCTGCCCTTTTGCCTTCGGATGATGACAAAATGAGAAACACAGATTCGGATTCAATGCCTCCTTCGAAAGCTTTCTCTAAAACCAATCCATTCATGCATAATTCTGCAGATTAAATCGGTCAATATCAGTAACAGTTCTCACTGCGTTTGCAATACCACTTCTGGCAGGACTCTAGAATCATGAGGGTAGATAGATATGATGCCCTTTAACCCTTTTTTCCATCTCCATAACAAGAAAAGATCTACCTTAGCCTGTTTGTTTAAGATTCAAACGGGCGTTCGATAAAAGTCAAGAAAGTTTGCTGTGAGTGAAAGCTGCCCCGTAACGCGCAATAACGTTGGGCAGAATGTATACCAAACGGACTGCTAAGCTGTCGTTCTAATTAACCATGTTTGTGGAGAAATCTCACTGACAAGATGGCTTTCGAACAGATTCAGAAGGTCAGAACCAGAAGAAATCGATACTAATAGAGATTCCTACCATATTTTATATTACCAATACCAGCAATGATATTATGTAAGTGCAACAAATGCAGCAAATAATAAAGGGAATTATTCTCATCAATTTTTCCACAAACTGGATCAACACAATCCAGGATAGACACGGATGAGAGGATTTGTTCTTTTCAGAAATCAATATAAATTAATACTAGGACGATGATCGGTAAAAGCAAAATAAATAAAGATTACAAATTTCAACACTATCATAATAGACGATGAATAGCAACAACTACAGATTTGACATCTATCATACGCAACTGCAAAGTGATCAGAGTATAGTGGCGGCAGATGAATAGTGGTAGCAAGAAATATCAGTTCTCGAAGGCAATCATAACCTCTGCAAACCATCAAGAAGAACCTGGCAGCTTGATAGCTTTGAAAGCTGGATGAAGCAATCCAAGCTCATCCTTCACTTCAGTCGGATTGCTGGTCTCGTTCCTCACTCTCTTCACTCTGGTACTATTAAGGGACTTGTGGGTAAACCCATACATCTGCAAGATCTGGTTGTCCCCAAAATTGTAGGCACGATCCATCTGCTTCAAGCACTTCTCAACTGAATAATCCCCAAATTTCGCACAAGGCTTGCAACCCACAAAGTGAGTCACAAGTGGCCACCGATGATCCCCGAGACCAGGGTGGTAATTCTCAATCATCTCTTCGTACCGATCAACCAAAATCCCCCAATATCCGTGCAAATAATAGGCACTTTCAAGGTAAACTTTGTCACCCCATTTCTCCTTCCCCTTGCCCAACAGATAAACCATTGCAGATTGGTCATCAGCTTCAAAAACTGGCCGATTCTTCAGCTCCCTGGTGAGGATTCTTCCAGCTTCGTCTCTGATTTTCCCTTTCGGGCCCATGGGTGCCCAAGCATCGAGAATGTCCAGCGACCACTGGCAATTCCTCAGCAGGAAACTCCCAGTGTTCAAACCAACCCAATTCATCTCATCGTATACCATTTCCTTCCACCCGTGCATCACAAAGTTGTGATCTTTATATCGTTCCCAAGGAACCTCAAACGCCATGTCAGTGAACATGGCATCACTGTCCATCCACCATATAAACTCAACATCCGGGTGAGACAGGAACAGCTTGCGAATCATCGGGAGCTTGGCCCAGAACCCAGACATCTCAGCATCGAGAAGAGCCATATTGTAGAAAACGTCAATCCCGTGAAGCCTACAGTAATCAACCTTGTTCTTGAGCGACTTCAACAGATAATGGTCCCCAACCGCGTTCTCGCACGGTTTGGGCGAAGACCCGGTAACCAGAAGCACCCGGGGCTTGTTGGGTCCGATAAAATTCGGGTAATCCGGGTTGTTCTTCAACCACTCGGCGCGCTGTTGGTCCCAATCCGAAATCTTGGGGCCGAGGCTGTAGGGCGTGTTTGGATCGCGCTTCTCGTCATCGCCTCCCTCGTCCACCAGGATCTTCGAGATGTCGAAGGTGGCGGTGTTGTCGGGTTGAGCTTCTTTGAGCACGCGATGGGGCTCGGCGCTGCGGCCCCGCGAGTACAGATGGTCGCGGATCTCGTTGAAGTCATGCTCGGGGGTTCCGAACTTGCCGGCGCCGATGGTGCCGCGGAGGACGACGACGGTGAGGAAGAGGCACAGGAAGGTGACGGTGCTGTGACGGCACGCCCTCTGGATCTGACGGATTCGGCGGGGTCCGAGGCACCGGTCCAGCATTCTCTGAGTTGACTCGGCCAACACGAACCCTCTGGTTCCCAGGTTTGATCGCGAACTGTGATTATCTGCGAATTGCGAATTGCGAATTGCGAAGCTGCAATGAGTAATGTAAGCAACCGCGTAATCTGGTGGTTAAGATCGTAAATATGTGCCAAATTAGGGGCGCTTTGTTATCCATCAGGGCCTGTCGGTGGCCAAATAAAATATAGAAGAAAATCAAACTGAATGTTCCGACCGATTTCTTAAGTTGCTTTTATAATTTTATTCTCTCACGGTTTTACTTCAAGACATATTTGGGTTAAAGCATAAGGAAAAATGTTTCTTACAAATTATTTTTTTATACCATTTCTTACACTTTTTGATTTAGAAAAAAAATAAAGAGGATGTTAGAATGTGTATTTTCTTATCTTATAGGTTTTGTTAATGTGTGACCGACATAGATTAAAAAATTAAAAATTAAAAATATAAGTATTTAATATTTTTAAAATTCAAAATATATTTAATATCTTTTTTAAAAATAATTTAATAAAAATAAATAAATATTATTTTTATTTCTTAACATATGTCTTAAAGACATAGATTAACAAAATATTTATTTTATTATAAATAATATAATAAAAATAGTATATAACTAAGATTATTGAAGTAGAAGTAAAAGTTGTGACCTAAATATACCGTTACATTATAGAACTAGTCATTATTGGCCTTATAACTGTCCAATAAAATTTTCTTGAGTTTAATAAACACTTTACAGTCACATATTACGCATGAAACATTTTGTCATCTTATCCATGAAACTTGAATGCTTTGTTTTGGGCCCGGGGGGGGGGGGGCATCAATCTCCCCGTGTGGTCATCACATTGCAAGATATATTCAATACACCTAAACTGTGTAACTTGTAATGTGGAGTGACATTAATTTTTTATCTTCAAAACATTGTTATATTGTGTTTTATTGAACTTGCGTTTCATATAATGTCTTAATCCACTTTGATTTTAAAGATTTTATTCACAAATCAATTTTAGAGTTTATTCAGTCTATTGACTTGTCATGTATATGAATTGAGGCACTGTCTAATACTGATATAAAAAAATTATGGATTCAAAGTCAACCTTTGAGGTAAACATTGTTATTAAAAAAAAAATTATTACGCCTTAACGATTAAAATGTAAGTGAAATAATATCAAGGATCCATCAGCCCTTTACCAGTGCATTGTGCTTTGTCTTAAATTTGTTCGGTGGTAAGAGTATGGATGAGAGAGGAGTGGTAACTTTTAATGCTAAATTAATTTATAAAATATTTATAAAAATGAATAAACAAAGATTAGAGAGTTATATGATAATAGTTGATTTTATTCATTTCATTTAATTCTCAAATAAATAAACTATTTATTTAAAATGAAAAAAAAATATTCTTTTCCTCCATACTCATACTCTTGGTGGTACTAGCCATAATAGTTGAATTTATATGTTCCTATATATTGGCTCAAGGTCTGTTTGATTTAAATTTTCGTTGAGTTGATTTTAATAGAGTTAATTTTGAAAGAATTGATATTAAAAGAATTGCCTTGTGTTTGGGAATGATATTTTAAAAGTTGGTTAAAAGAATTAATTTTGTTTGGATTGTAAAGCAGAATCACTTTTAAAATGTAATTATAAGATTATTTTTTGTGTCCCATATGTAAAATCAATTCTATTTAGCACAAAAGTAAGAAAATCTTACTTTTCTCATAATTATTCTCACCCTGAAAATTAATTTTTTTCCACTTGAAGAAATAATAGTGATACACAATTATATTTGATAGGAATCAGTTTTGAATGTTAAAATTGATTCCATCAAACACAGCCGGTAAACCAAGGAGGCAATCAAAAGAGTATGGCTGTGTCAAGACATAAGATCATTGACTTAATAATTATTTATATAGTTTTTAAAAGATTTATTGATTAAAAATTAATGGAATAATTAGGCTAATAATTCTTGGACAGTGTTGAACAGAGCACGAATCAACCTTTAAATAGCTCAAAAGAGTACATGATTCTTATGGTACCACTACGCGTATCAAATCATTAAACCACTTGTTTCAAATTTACTCCTAAGTAAAAGAAATGGTTAAATATAAATAAGTAAACAAATCACTCATGTAAAATATAAAATACAAGATTTCATGGTAGGCCAAACTGATCAGAGATGTAGCAAAACTATAAAAATGTAGAACAATGCCCGACTAGAAATGAGAAATTTGAACAATCCATGGTGCTATCTATTCAAAGATGATGTAACATTTATTTTATAAGGAGATAATTTTATTTTTTTTGCACAAGTAGTATCTCCGTAGTTATTGTGAATATGATCTTCGTATGTCTTATAAGATATCATACATGAACTCGAGTTTGATGCGGTTATAACGAAGAATGAGTGCTTGAGTTCTGAAAGTTGACGAAAATAGGATAATTGGACTGAGGCTTCAAAATGCCTCTCGGTTGCTACTTTAGTTGGAACATCGAGAGAAAAATGCCAAAGATCAGACAGGAGACACTGTTTAGAAATCCAAATCCAAGAAATATTGAGACAAATGATTTATCTGCCTTTGTCTTCTTTATCTCTTTTGACCTCTCCGGAATTAGATAAAATTTGAATTCAATTATAAAATGTGTTTGAAATCATAAAACTTAAAATTAAATTAAATTAAGTTAAGTTGAATTAAATTAAATTACATTAAAAATTAATTTTTATATTTCGAGTTTAATTTAAAAATTATGATTTGAATTAATTTAAAAATTAATATTTATATTTAAAATAAAATAAAAAGAATTAAATTGATTTTATTTTATTTTATTTTAAAAAACTTATATTCTTACACTTATAATAATATAAATATTATATCTTTATTAAGGGTATAATAGTAGATTTATATAAAATTCACTCATTTTTAAGAGAATTTATAAATCAATCTAAATAAAATCTATTATATTTTCATAAATTTCCAAAACATATTAATTCCTATTTCATAATTTTTTTAATAAAAAAACTAATTTATAAATAAAATTAAATTATAAAATTTATCATTTCAAACACATCCATAAAATGAATGAGATCTTCCAATTGATAGTGGATTGATGCTTTGAAGATTAGCCTATTTCAATGATCTGAAGATAGAGCTATTGAACGTTGATACCCTTTTTTTTTCGAACATAATCATCTGAAAAATTACAACTAGAATCCTCAAATATACCCGCATTGGTAAACCAAGTAATGTGCACTAAATACTAATTCCCATTGATCCAAGTTAAGAACCTAAAAAACCACAAAAACCGAAATCAAAGAAACATGAGCTTAACGCTAACAAGAGTAAGATATGCAGCCCATAGCAAGCACGGTTTGGCCAGGTCTTTAGCAAAAGGGTTCACCTTTCTGAACCTCAAGTAACAGAGGAAGAGGGCCGCAAAGTGGCCGGCGCAGAACACCGAGGCAACCCAATACGCTCTCATGACGAGCACGAGGGGATGCCACACGATGCTCAGGGAGACCTGCGAGACGTAGAGCGACAAGGCGTCCGATTTCCCCTGGAACCCGCCGTCGGCCCACACGAGCCACGCCGCGAGGCCCATGAAGAGCGAGGACCCCAGCGTGGCCAGGTGGATGAACCAGAGCGGCGCGAACCAGAAGGGCTTGGCCAAGGCGTTGTACCTGTGCCCCGAGCCGAAGAAGACGATTATGGCCGCGTTGATGGCCAGAGGGACCGCGATGCCGATGGCCAGGGAACGGAGCGCTCGCTTCGCTTTGGTTCTCTTCGTTTCCTTGTGGTGGAGGGCTTGAGATGATGCCGCCATGGCAATCGAGGTTTTCTTCTTGGCTTTTTGGGGGAAGAAAAGTGGAGAGAAGAGTCTTGGAAACAGTTACAACGAAAGGGGAGAGTTTAAATTGGTAAACGAGTGTTTTGGAGCAAAATTAGGATGGGTGGTAAGTGATGATCATAGAACACTATTAAGAATATTATCAATCACTAAATGCATATATGGTTGATTTGTGCACTCGGTATTCTTTTCCTTTCTTTAGTAAACGGATTTTAAGAAAAAAGGTAAATTTTAGTAACTTGCTTACCAGGTGATGTGCAAAAAATATAAGCCATTCAATTAAAGTTTAGGTTGATCCAATGTTGCTCTAATTATTCATATGTATGCATTGGTCTGCAAGTGTGTACGTAAAGGAATGGGGAAAACATAACTCTTATTTTTTTTTAATATATCCTTTCCAAGATCTACTGACTCTAGCTAATAATATTATTTACACACTATTTTTATTACATAATTTTTATACTATTATTTTTTGGTAATAAAATAAGATAAATATATATTTTAACACTCATACTATCTTATTTTTTTTCTCAAATAAGTTGGTGTAAGCAATAGTGTCAACAAAGTGACGTACAACAAACATTTTTTAACTCTAGCAGTCTAACCTTTTATATTTTAAAATAGAAAAAAAATAATGCGTAACAATAAAAAAGGATCATATCATCATAATACTTTATATGTTGTTTACTTTTGAATTTAATTTTAATTTATTATGAATATAACAAGTTTTACATTGTTCATATCTTGTCAAATTATTAGAAGAATTTAATTAAAATAATTATTATTTAAAAAGTCAAATATATGTAATGGTATGATAATATGAGATTAAATGATAATATAAAAAATTTTACATTAATAATATATTAAAATTAAATCCTTAATTTTTTTAAATTTTTATAAACCCCTTTTATCGTCACATAAGAACGTGAAAACTCTCAAAAACATATCAAATATAAAGCTAGAAACAGATTCTAAAGGCAATGACACATGAATCATTAAAATATTGTTACTGAATCTTTTGATACCATAATAACACCAATCGAAATATCATATTTAACATATAAATTGTCATAATATTAATTTTTTTTATGAGGTATCTTTCTCATTCTCTCATTACAAAATATTTTTGAGTAAAATTTGAATTTTTAACAATATAAATAAGCTTGTTCATCACTAAGTTACATCCGTAAATATAAACTATATTAATCTAACAAATGATAAGTAAAAAGGGTAAAAGGAAAATAATGCATAACAGTTGAAAAGAAAAAGAAAAAGCAAAAAGTTTGTGTGTTTGTTTTTGCGTTCAAAACCCCCAAACTCCCGTTTGTAACATCAAACGGGCTTCTTATGTTAAAACAATGTTATTTATTTATTCGTTTCAACACCATTATAAACCCACTTTTGTCTTCAAACTGGGGTTTCAACTGAAGCAAAAAATTGTCGTTTATGCGTTCAGAGGAAATCACAGTGCAACTGCTTTCCCACTTTACCCTCCCTTTCTATGTACGTGTATGTCTCTAATTTGCAGAGCAAAAGACTTTTAAAAATTGTTGGCCTCACTTCATGATTCTTTCATAATTTAATGATAAATAAATATTAAAATATTAATATAATAGTAAAATAGTATCTGTTTTAGTTTTTAAAAATTAATAGATATGGATTGAATTTTTTAATGTATAAATAATTAAAAAAATTCTTTTTTCAAAAAAAAATTTATTTATTTATTTATTTATTTATGAGATTTAAATAATTAACTTCTTTTTACAAAATTCAAACAAAATTAATTTTTTTAAAAAAATTCTTTTATCATTAATTTATTTATAATTATTTTTTAACATTAGTTTATTTTTAATTTAACCTAAAAAATAACTTATATATTTTTTGATAATTATACATTTAAAAATAATTTTGATAAATAATATTTAAATAATATTAATATTATCAAAATTAATTTTTAAATAAAAGTTTTTAACCATAAATTATAACTATACAAATATGCTTTTGAACAAATTAAATTAATTTAAAATTAAATTTGTAAACTTTGATCCAAACACGCACTAGGTTATCTCCATTATTTTTAGAAGACTGACAAGAGAAGGTAGAGGTCCCAAGTGAAAATATATATATGTATATATATAGAGTTGTCCCAAGCTTTATTTATTTAATGAAAAAATCCAATTGAGATGCTCTAGTCCCATGGAGCTCAAATCAAGGATTTAAGCATTTTTATTTTTAAATTAAGATAAAATGTTCACACATTCTTTCAACTTTAGGTGAGTTGTATATAGATTCCTTCAACTAAAAAAAGTAACAATTAGACACTTAAACTATATCACTTATAGTAATTAAGTTTTTTATCTAATATTTTATTAAATTTAACTGATAATTCAGTTATATCTGATATATAGGTGATCATTAACATACTTTTTTACTTTTTAAAAAAATAACTTATAAAATAAAAGAATTATTTATTTTCAATTAATATAAAGTTTGATTATATTATCATTTTAACAAGATATTGTAGAAATAGAAATAAAAAATATATTAATAAATTATATACACATCACAAGTGATAAGATCATTAATTAAATTTAATAAAATATTAAATAAAAAACTTAATTACTGTTAATTATATAATTTAAGTATCTAATTATTATTTTTATTTATTAAAGAGATGTACGTGTAACTCACCCAAAATTAAATGGGTATCTTTACATTTTATCCTTTAAATTATTAATTAAATAGTTACAAATATTTTATATATACATATACATAATTTACTTGTTATGATAAAATAACTGCATATTTTAAGGATTTGGATTCTCTACCCTTTTTTAAAGAACATCACAAATCATCATTTCATATTATAAGAGAAAAAAAAACACAAAATTATATCATATCATAGCACTGTCATATTCTTATTTAAAAAAAAAAAGAAGAATCCAATTGTTTTAGTATTTATTATAAAAAAACAATTATATGAAATAATTTTTTTGAAGTGAAAATTGATTTAATTGTAAAAATTATTTGTAATAATCACAAAAACTTGCGATTAAATTATGCTTAGATGAGAATTTTAAGAAAAAGTGAAGTTTATGTGGGTGAAAATAGGATAGAGTTTACCTTAAATAATTGCAACTTAATAGTATCATTTGAGCCAACTTTCACCAATAATTATTACATATTTTGTAATGATAAAAAGTCTCTTATATAATATTAAATTTATTGTCAATGAAGGTTGATTTACTTTATCTGTCTTGTGCTTATACTTAACTATAATTTAGATTCGATTCTTGAATTCTTCTGTTAGTAGGTCATCTATAAGTGCTCAATAAAATCAAAGGTATGTCATAATCTTAAACTGGAATAAACATTTCTCTCAACTTAAATTTTATTTATAAAAAAATAAATTTATTTATGGGAGGTTAAAAGAGCACAAAAACAATTATTGTTGTATTTTCTTTGGCATGGACTCCGGAGTGGAGTCAGAGACTAAAATCATTGACCTTTTTGAAATTGTTTGCAAGTGTACAAGGAAGGGAATTTCATTTAATGTTACATAATTGTGCGTTAATTTTTCTTTTAATTTTGAATACTTCAACCAAAAAAAAATTAAGAAAAAGTTCAAAATACACTTTTAAATGCACTTTGCTCTTTGAGCTTGAAAAATGTTTATTTTTTAATTTAATTTTTAAAAATGTGTACTTTAATTTAAAAGTATATAATTCGTTTAAATTTAAATAAAAAATTACACATATCCTTTAATTAAAATATTTTTACGTGTAGTTTTTAGTTTAAATTTAAATATATGTTATGTTTTTAGACTAAAAATATATACTTTTAAAAGTTAAAAGATCAAAATATATATTTTTTAAATTCAAAAATTAAAATACACATAAAATAAAATTAAAGAGAATCTTTTAGACTTTTCATCCAAAACAAATATATTTTTATAAGAGTTTTGATTTAATTTAATTTAGTTTCAAACATCGAATTTTAATATTTTTAATTCAACTTTTGGGTTTTAATTAATTTTGTTCGGACTAACACGCTTACTAGTTTCAAACGTCGACTGCCCTTCCTGTCCAAAACCCCAGAAAGCAAGCCATACCGCACCCTCCCACACGGCCTTTTTTCTTTTTCTCCTTCTGTTTTCGACTTTTCGTTTTTAAAAGAGAAAAATGGGGGAAGAAGAAACACATTCGAAAACGACAATGACCAAGGACAACCAATGGCAATTGGCAAACAACATGAATGAAACCATAGTTTGAATTTATTCAAAACTCTACTTCCCTTTCTGAGTTCAATTTTTATCCGTTGATGCTGAATTTCTATATCCGCGGTGGATAAAAATTAAATCAAAATTTTAAATCATGTTCAGAAAACGAAACACAGAAAATGGGAAGAAGAATTTCAGCCACCCCTGCAGCGGGTGATGGCACTGCATCCGCGGCGGTACGGGTTGGCCTCTGCGCCGGGCCGGCAATTGTAGTAGGATGCGCCGCGACGCGAGCAGGGAATGGTGCCCCTCGTCAGCGCACCGTTGCTTATGTACCCGTTGGCGGCTAGAATGCGCCGGCTGCTCTCGGAGTCCATCTCCATCTCCGACCCCAACAACTCGGAGTTGCCGCCGTCCTCGGCGAGCAGGCACTCGCCGATGGACTCGCGGCAACCGGAATTCTTCACCGGGAGGAAGAACCCGCCCAGCTGCTGGTATCCCCCGCTGAAGTCGACGGCGGCTGATGAGGAGAGTGCCACGTGGACGGCCAAGATCGCACACAGCAAGAGGAAGCCATGGAAGGTGCTCCTTGAGCTCAGCATGTTCGATGTGACAGATGAGCGGGAGGGTGGGGTCGCGTCTGAGATTATAAGCGACAATTGATGCACAAATGCCATCGGATTGGGGGCTTATTTACGAGTGATGCCACTTTGAACTTTTTTTATTTTGGTATTTGCCACTTTTGAGTCTTGGTTATTAATTAAACGTGTGCTTAGGTTATATTTTATAAATTTAATTTTTAATAAATTTAATTTTATAAATTTAGTTTTAATTAAAAATAAATTTAAAATAAAATGATATATATTTAAAAAAATTATTTTAATAAAATAAATATTATTTAAATAATATTAATTAAAATTATTTTAAATATATAATTATTAAAATAAATATAAGTTAAGGTATAATAAAAAATAATAAAATAATATTGTCAAAAAAATTAAAATAAAAAATATATAAATTTATCTAATTAGCATTTATTTTAAAATAAAAATAATTAAAAGTTTCTTCAATTCAAATCATAATTTAAGAAAAAATCATAATAAATAAATTATCGAAGTAAATTTTGTCAAACAACAAATAATGTTTCTAAATTACTTTTGATAGCTGCAAGTAGGTTTTTGACTTTCTCAACACCGAACCAAACATACTCTGAGAATGTGAGCAGCTTCATAAAGTAACACACCCATTAGGCTATTAATAATTTTTTTAATTTTGTTAAGTATTTTTGTATTGTGTTTAGAATCATTAAAATTAGAATTTATATGAATTTATTTAGAATGAATTAAATAAAAATAAATTAAATTAAATTGAATTAAAAAATAATTTTATATTTAAAATTTATTATGAAAATTATGATTTGAGTTTATTTAAAAATTAATTTTTATATTTAAAATATAATAAAAAATACTTGAATTAATTTTATTTTAAAAAAAATTATATTTTTATTCTTATAATAATATGATTTTATCTATTAAAAATAAAATAATAAATTTATATAAAATATACTAAAATTTATCTAAATTTTTTTATTTTTAAGAATATTTAAAAATTAATATAATTAAACATATTGAATTACTATAAATTTTTAAATGATATTAATTCTTATTATATAATTTTTTAAATAAAAAATATAATTTATAAATAAAATCAAATATTAAAATTTATCATTTTAAACACACCTTTAATAAAATCTTACAATAAAAAAAGCATTGAATGTCAGGAATTCCATATCAAGCCATTTGGAGGCCATCGCAAGAGTATTTCTTCTTTTTTTTTTTTAAGTACTATTTGATTTTTTGGTCTGCTGGGGCTCATCCAGTTGAGTCGAGTGTTAGTTGCAAATCGAAGATAAATTGCCGTGTAAAGAGACAAGCTATTTGAATGATTAAAAGGAAAATAATATGATGTGTGGTACGAGAGTTTGCCCTTTTTTTTTATATACGTTGCTTTATTATTATAAAAGTATGTTTAAGACTTAATAAATATGGAGATAAAGAGAATAGATGATGAGAATTTGAGTCCTCTCTTTTTAATTATTCAATAAGGAGGGAAGGTTCTATTGAGAGGGAAAAAAAAACACAAATTTTAATATAAAGCGACTAAGATTATTTTTCTTGTAATTTTATGTTCATATATGTTAGGATAATTTAACTATGTTTATAAGTTAAATATGCTTATCACCAATTTTTTTTAAAAAAAAAACTTAGTAAGTGCAATAAATTAATTGAAAAGTATCAATATACAATCCTTCTACCATACAAATATTTTTTTTGTTATTAAATATCTTATTGATTGCTTATTATATTTGGTGTAATCTCAAACATTTATTTAGTAAAATTGTATTAAATGCATGCTAATTTTTTGAGGGAATGAATGAAATATTAGATTAGGATTTTTTCATATTACTAAGTAAAAGATAAATAATTTTTAATATAACTAATAGATTTTATAACTCATTATGGTGAGTTCATGAATAATAAAACTTGTATTTATTTCTCTTAACAAATTGATCCTGTAACAAGAGATGATCAAGATCTTAAAATATTAGAGTTAAAAAAGGTAATAATAAAAGATAAATTCTATATATTCCTAATGAATCATCATAATACTATTTCAATTATCATTTTAGAAGATCTAAATTCTTCTTTTAATAATATGAAGAAATAAGATTATTAAGTAATTACTAACTTTTAATTTCTCAAGATATTAAATATTTTTATTTTTTATTCAGTACTTTATTTTTTAAATAATTAAAAGGTGTTAGACTAATATTTTAGGCAGATTTATCATTACTCATAATAAAAATGGCCTTGATAAGCAAGTATTGACATTATTAAATATGGATTATTCTCTCTATTTCTTTTTATTTATCGTTTTAAAAAAATATTTTATTTCAGTTGTTGTTTAAAATAATCAAAGAGGTATTAATTATTTTTTTTAACTTTATTTTTTATAGGTTTGAAGTGAGAGAATTAATAGAATGAATTATATTTTAAATATTTCAATAAAAATACAATTAGACAAATAAACTTAATTTTATTATTAATGAGAAAATTTAATGACTTATTTAATTTTTGTGCAAGTACCTTAAACAACATATAGAAAAATAAAATAAAATTTTAAAGAAAAATATATATATTAATTATTGTCTTGATAAGCAATTATTGACGCTCTCAAATGCATGTTAACTTCTTAAAAAGAAATAATGAAATAATGGAGTTGAAAAAGCCCTTAATATTATATTTTATTATTTTTTTTGTCTTCAGATTTTCCTTAAAAGCAGGAATAAATTAAGGATCTAGGGATTTAAAAAAAAAAGAAACCAAACCAATGCTTCAATTTAAAAATATTTTTAAATAAAAATACAAAATAAAACATAAAGCTTTGTTGATTTTGTTTTTTTGGGTTTATTTTGGTGAATCCATGTGAGAAATTATTACTTATGTGTTTAAATTAATTTTTTTTTTAAGAAATACGTTAACTTATTAAGTGAACAAATAAAAAAACTCAGTTTTTAAGGTTTGGATCTTTACTTTATAAAGTGATTAAGATTCATACTTACACCATATAACCAAAATGAACCAAATTTAAAACGGTTTTTCGATCCCAACGATGCCCACCTCACGACGCTGTGCAGTGTTGTATCAGAAGCAGAAGCTAAGATTTTGGGCCCAGTATGGGCCTGGTTTGTAAAATGGAAGGCCTTACTATTTATTTGGGCCCACATTTGAAGGATTAAATTGGGAGTTGGAGGCCGGGCCCCAATGACAATGAAACTAGGTTTTGCAGCTTTATAAAGCCTCCTCTTCTCCTTCTGCCTTCCCTTCGGGAACGCAAGCTGAGCTGAGTTCATCGCCTCCTCTGGTACTCACGCTCTCTTTCTTTCTTTCAATCTCTCTTCATTTGTTCTTCAAGCTTCTGAGGATCTAGTCGTAGTTGTATTTTCTCTGTGCTATGGCCGTTTTTTTTTACTGCGTTTGTTCTAGACGTGGGCAACGATTTGTTCCATACATGGAACTATCAGGGCCGACGGTTTTTTTTTTCATGTATTTATTTATTTTTTCTTACAATTTTTGTTCTTCAAGCTTTGAACTTGTGATGGTAGTCTGGGGAGTGTTACTCAATCTGCTTGATTATTACCTATTTGATAATATCGGTTCCTTGTTCCTTTTATTTCGTGCGGATGTGGTGTGATGTAGATTTTGGACTAGTTGTGTATACCCTCTTATGCTTTTAACATGTTTTTCAGATATTTAAGTTGTTTTTTTGCCCTTTCATCTGTAATTCTCAGCGTATCAATCAAATATTTAATACTGATTTATTCACTTGTAGAAGATATGTAGTCTTTATAGTTACTTTATTCTATTCTGAGTCAGGTTTCAAGATCTTTGCCTTCGAGGTTTGTACTCTCAGCAAAAGATGCAGAACGAGGAGGGACAGATCACTGAGCTTTACATTCCTAGGAAATGGTATACATTTTAATGTTGTTATTTCTTTTTTGGAAAATTGTGGTTTGGTTGCTGTTGTTGTGGTTTGTTTGTTCTTTTTGGGAATTTGAACTGATTTGCAAATATTGTGCAGCTCTGCCACGAACAGACTGATATTTGCAAAGGACCATGCCTCAGTTCAGATTAACATTGGGCACTTGGATGAGAATGGTGTCTACAATGGCCATTCCACCACATTTGCCTTCTGCGGTTTCATTCGCGCACAGGTCTGTATATTTTGTATGACCATTTTCCTAATCTATTTTGGACTTGCAGTATTATTACTTGATTTGTGCCTTGCCAGTTATCTTTCTGAAGTAATTGTTTAGAATGTTGGCAACCTTGCAATTCGGATTGGCTGCCAATGGTAATTGGCATTGCATGCCCCTTTTGATGTTTTGTTGATTTATGCAGTTAATTATCCTTTTTTCATCTTATTGCTCAATTTGTTTGATTATGTGATTTTGTGGTTAATAAACTGTATTTTAATTTAACATGTGGTAATATCTATATTACCCCATAGGCCCATACCAATTTTGTAAATCAGATTGTGCATCTGTCTACTAATTTATTGTGCAGTGCGCTTATGTTGCATTAACATTGTAGATTACCATTGCATGATCTCTCAATTAAAATTTGAATTAGCATCAAACGCAACTGGTTGACTATGTGTTTTCTGTGAACTTGCTCCCTCTTTTTTTTTTTTCGCTTCTTATTTTGCTGGGGGGTGCACAGAGGGGAGTTTTGTGGTTCTGGAAGAGCATATGGTTTTCTTTGGTTTTGTGTTCAATATCATTCCAAATGCCTTGTATTATTTTATTTTATTTTTAATGTAGCGAAGATAGAGTAATATGATTAGTTTGCTTTTATTTGCATGTTGGAAATTTTGTGTAAGGTATTATGTTCTGATCCCTGTCAGGCACTTGGTACATACATGATTTACTTAATGTGTGTTTGGATTAGATTTTGCAAACTTAATTTTAGGTGAACTTGATTTTATAAACTTGATTTTAGTGAGATGGGTTTGAGTGAAGATTTTGGCATAATGAATATGCATTGATAAAAATCACTTGGGGATATGTTATTACCAAAAAGTGCGTGAGTTATCTTTTGAGTTAGTTTAAATATAAATTGATAGTAAAATAATTATTTTAAAATTTAAGTTTGTTTTGGATTGTAAAATAAAATCACTTTTGGAGTATAATTATAATATTTTCAAAAAATCTATTGAATTTCTAATTGTTTAGATATTATTAAATTTGTGATACAATATCAAATTATAAGAGTATTTTTAACAATATGCACATGGATGCATGTTTTCCTCACCGAAAAAGCAACAAAATGTTATTTTTGTTGATGGGGTATTAGAATATTGTTTAAGTGCAAACGCAATTTTTTGCTTCAAACAGTCCCAAACATGTTAGCACTGCATTCTAGATACTTTATGCTGCAATCTGACATTTGGGTTGGCTACTTGGCAGAACCCCAAATCAAACATGCTCTTAAGAGATGCATTTCTTAGCTCATAATTTTATGTATTTCATTTTTTTGTTTCCAGGGAGATGCTGACAGTGCACTAGATCGCTTGTGGCAGAAGAAGAAAACTGAACTGAAGCAACAGTAGACGTGGATGATAGTTTGTTACTTTGTTATGTTTTAAAGTTCTACTCTTGCTAGAGAACTTTGAGTTTTATGATTGAGTAGTTGAGTTATGAATGTTGCAAAGTTTGGTTGCTATTCCCTGTGGTACCTTCAACTAAAGTTGCTTTTTGACTGATTGAATGCAATTCAAAAAATATTTTCTTGTTTCCACTTATTCCAAGCGTAAATTTATGTTACAAGGATCTTTTTTGCTTTAACAGAATGTGTTGCTCAAGATAGTGTTGCTATTGTCCTTGTTTGATTGAATGGTGCTGTGGCTTTATTGAACTTTAATAATTGAATACCGATAGAGAATGGAGAGCAGGTGGAAATAAGTTGGGTTAGGCCAGATTTTACCTTAAATAGGCTTAGATTTGTTCAATTATTATGTAATGTAGCTTCTTTTTTTAAGGTTCGGCTTTGTCTTTTTGTAAAATTATAAAAGCTTGGTTTGGAAGTTACAAGGTTTATATTGTATGTCTTTAAGCAGATTAAACGTAGGCCATAAAGTTTTATAAAATTGGTGTATTATAAAATTATAAATTATATAAATGTGTGTGTGTGTGTGTGTGTGTGGTAATGATTGTTGTTGCTCAGTGAACGAAAATCCCTTGATGACTTAGTTGTTTTTTTTTGGTTTGTTGAAGTTCTATGATCTACCGCTTTAATAAAAGAAAAAAGCTACTACGTTATACTTCGTTTTCATTTTTAGTCTGTGGATTAAAGACTATTATAATTGAAATTTGAAAGGGTAACGAAAGAAATAAGTTTTGGGGATGTTTTTAAAATTATTTAAATTAAATTAGTGATGTAAAACTAAAAAAAATTTAAAATATATTTAATTTTTTTAAAATTTTGTTTTGAAATGATTTAATATTAAATATTATACTAATTTATTTATATGATATACTTTGAACTACAAATACCATCAAACACGACTGAGAATCACTACTACACATATCTTATGCGAAATTTCTCATTTGAAAAAAAAAAGAAAAATTCATGTACGTCAATGTACAGATTACTGAGAAAATGGGTTTGCAATTCTCCTAGATTTTGCAAAAGAAAAAAAGAACCATAGATGCATACCGAAAAAATAAAAAATAAGAATAGATATCTTTACCTCGACCTTTATGAGAATACTGTTTAAATAGATTTTGATTTTCTCATTTGCTTTTGAGAATATAATAGTGTCTTCTTGAGAGAGTGAAACAATTCACCTATAAAACTTATCTTCTACAAAAGAAAATTTGTTTCTTACTTAAAACATGACCCCTATTATATTTTTTACAAAAAATAAAAAAACAAAAATTTAAAAATTTTAAAAAATCCAAATTAAAAAATAATGCAATGATAAAAAAATATAAGATTTGTTCATTGTTTTACCTTATCGAGTACAAATAGACAATTTGGAAAAAAAAATCCAGTGATCCTATAATTTTTGTGGATACAAAGATATATATTACTTTGATATACAATAGTAGTTTACAAAATAACATGATTTGGCCCTGTGCTGGAATCCTAATGTATATATATAATAATAATATAAGAATAGTAGACATGATTACGACAGCGTTGGTTTTTGTTTTTCTTCCTTCTATTAGACTGAACAAGGGAATTGAATCCAAAATATATTTTAAAAAAATTCAAGCAAGAAAAAATGTGTTTGGATTTTTTATTTTGGTAAACAGAATGTGTGAACTCTGCTTTTTTTATTCTCATGCATGGGCGGTTCTCTTATAATATTTGCTTTTTGTTGGTATCAAATAAGAAGAGATTTTCATATTCATGGCCCAAAAAAAAAAGATTTTCAAGGCCAAAAAATGATAAGAAGAGACTGTGGAGTTCAATAAATAAAAATTCATGTACAGTTGTGGACAACTATGGCGGTATCAGTAATGGTAGCAGCTATCAGTGACTCAAAAGGGTGATAGCCATAGGAATCAATAAAAAACTTTGCAGAATTTGCTTTTTTTTTTGTTTTAAACTTTGCATATTTGGTTGGTGTGCTTTATTTTGGGCCTAACTCTTGAGGAAACAAATGGGCACAAAGTAAACCCAATAATTAAATGGGAACTGAACGTCTAGCCATTCAATTCCATTGGCAGCATCTACCCATGTTAGGCAATAATGCAGCAACAGCATCCTATTCCACGGGATAACGGATTTAAATTCTCGATCTCTTTTTGTCTTTTTGTTTTATTTTTAATTTTGTCTTTTTAATTAAATTTTAAAAATTCAACTACCAAATGTTTAAAATTAAAAAAAATTAATGTTAATTAATTTAATATAATTTTTTCTATTAAATTATTAAAGTTTAATTAAAGGATAGGTTGAGAATAAAAAAAAGAGATATGAGATTCAAATCCTCACATAACATGCTCTGATTAGTCATCAAAATTAATTTAATTTTGATTTACTGATAACGTAAAAAATTTTAAATTATTATTTAATTATAAATTATTAAATTATTTTAAATTTAACTAAAATAAAGATTATTTAAAAAATTAAATATTTAACTTAATAATATATAATTAAATAATACTGTAAAAAAAACTTTACAGTAATTATAGACCACAATTAAATCCAAAACCATATACCAAATAACAAACTATTGTCAAAAGAAACTTTATATTCACTCGTAGCAAAATTTCCCAATCAGAAAGGGAGAGAAGATAAAAAAAAAAAGAGTACATGAAATGTAACGAACCAGCCAAAGATAAAGGAGGTGGGGTGCGGGAGCGCAAAACCAAAACCAAAACAAACACCGAAACAGAAAGAGCAAAAACGTGTCCGCGTGGCAATGAAACTCAAGAAAACCGGGCTTTACTGGTACATAGTGAAGTCGACAAAGGAGACCGAAACTTGAGCCATTGGAAAAATTCCCCAAACAATGGCAGAGACCCCTTCTCTTCTCGTCTCTTCTCTTCTTTTCTCTACCATCCGAAATTCCAACGACCCATGAGGGAAAGCCACGCTTTTTGCCTATAACTCCGATAGAGATTCTCCACTAACAGACTCCCTATATCGCATGCACGCAAATGATTTTCCTCACTCTTCTCCCTCCACCTTTGCGTTTTGCTTTTGCTATGCAAAGTCCCACCCCCACTCTTTCTCCGCTCCATTCTTCGTCTTCTTCTTTTGCTTCCTCGAGCTCTGCTCCTGCTCTCTTTATGGATATGCGTTTCTCTGCGTGTATATAGCCGCATTCTGAACTCGTTGTCTCTGTTGGGTCTGGTTGGCTTGTTGAGGACCTATTGGTAAGTGGTGTTTTCGTTTTTTTTTTTTTTATGAGATGTATTCAGAGTTTCCGTGTTCTGTCTTTCGTATGTCATTTCCGCGTCTTTCCTTCTAGTGGGTTTTGGTTATTTTTCGAAAAAATGTTGTCTTTTTGCTCTCGCGTCTATACAGCAGGGCAAGAGAATGGGAAGAAAAGAAATGGGTATAATTGTTTTTGTTTTTATTTTTTCGTTAAAATGTGCAATAAGGAAGAAGTTCCGTATAAAAGTTTTTGTTTTTTCGATTAGGTGAAAGAACTACTGAATGGGAGTTGATACAAAAAACACGTTTCTTATGATTTCACGAGTGCCTTTTGGATATAATTATTTTTTAAAAAAATATTTTTATTTAAAAAGTATTTTCATATATTTTTAAGTATGTTTAAATATAATTTTTTAAAAAAAGATAAAATTAAAAAAAACTCATTTATCACTTTTTTTAGAAGCTAATGATCTCTTACTTCTAAAAAAGGTGGAAGAAAAAGTAATTTTTAATATAATTTTATGACAAAAATAACATTTACCTTTATAAAAAATTACATTTCATATCCTCTCTAAGTAGTTTTGTGAATTGCATTTTAAGTAATGCAACTTTCAATCATTATGCCTTAATACCTTAAATCAAATTATAACCTCAATAACCATATCACTTAAAGAAAGTAAAATAGAACAACATTAGCAACATGTTATTAAGCCTTTCGATACATAGTTAGATATATTTTTATTGTTTCACGTCTTGTTTTTCATGATACTGTTACCATGACATATTTGATTGCTATTATGCTAGTCAATTTAATCATATTTTATATATCATAACTTATTATATCTTGTATTTAGATGTCTTTTTCAGTAATTTTGATATAAATAAAGTATTTTTATTCTTTTTTATTCAAATAAACTTAAAAGTCCTTCTATTATTTGAAAGTACTTCTTAAATATTGTATCTAAATGTAAAATTACTTTTTCTTTAAAAAAAATTACTAAAAATATATATATAAAAAAATATTTTTTTCAGAAATTTATCCAAACGAGCCCCACGTCAAGTTTCCTAAGTCTTAGTTTCGGGTAGTTGGACTCTTACATTAAGTGCCAATGGTTACAGTGTTATAATATTTGTCACGGTCATTGAAGCTTGACTCAAAGCGAGAGAGATTGGAAGCAAGCAAACTAGGCCCTTAAGTTTTAATGCACACAGCCTCTTGTTTCTAGAATTCTGCCTGTCCATTATTTGCTTTACTTTGCACAGAAGGGAACCTTTGGTTGATTCATAACTCAAAAGGGGAGGGGAGTTGGTGAGAAGGGCTAAAGAAACTCCCGGAGTCTATATCCCGGTAAGAATTTGGTCTTTTTTGTTCATAGTTTTAAATTACAGTTACGAATGTAGTTATGTTATAATTATAAAAATTGTAAATAACTATAAAAAAATAAGATTGATGCGGTCACAATTACGGTCGCATTACAGTTTTACAGTTGTGGACCACAATTTAAGCTATAAATATAATTTTCAACTAGAGATGTTTGGCATTCAGCTACTGTGCAATTGGATTGTCTGCTTGGCTTCTTTATGGTATTTTGCTTATACGTGTTAGCTGTTTAAAGAAGTGTCTTTAATGGATATCTTGTGGGTATTCGAGAGCCTTATTGAGTCAATTTTTTTTTGGGTTACATAAGGGACGGGGAAGTGAACAAACCCACGGCGTCAAGCACCACAAAGACTGTGGTTGATGCCATGTGTCTCTTTTTCTTCTAGAGTTCTGTTATGTTGGTCAAGGAGGATATTTTATAGTCTATGCTTTTATTACATTCTTTATAACTACCCCCCCCCCCCCCCAACACAAACACACAAATGAGAAAGAAGAATTTTGGCAAAGAGCCTATTCTTAAATTGTGTCGCTTGGTTGAACTATTCTAGATTTTCAAACAAGATAATTGTATACCGTTATGCGTTAATACAGATAGAGAAAAGCTATGTGGTTGAATATATATTACTTTCACATATACATAGCCTACAGTGTTGGGATTGAAACGAACATTATTGTGTAACTTTGGTTTATTTAATGGGTTTCTTTTCCTTTTTCAGATATTATAAATCATTTGTACAATTATCATGATTTAGACTGTTATTCTTCTCCTTGTCTTATTGTTATGAATCTTAAATTCTAATGCATGAAATCCTTTTGGGTGACCATCACAATATAAGATCTTATATGCTAAATACATTAAGGATGTCTTATTAGAATTTTATACAACCATTTGTACAAATTTATAATTTCCCTACCAGCCCATGAGATCAATCAAAACCTTCAAATATCTTATCTGGGCATACATGGAAGCCATCACTAATACTGCAAAGCTTTTACCCAAATGTCTATAAATTTTAGGTATATAATGTTTGATTCCTGCTATATATTTCAATGCTTGAATATTTCACTTGAAATTGTTTATCTTGTTTGAATGCTGTTTTGTTTTTCTTTTTAAAGTGAGCAAACAAGGGGATTGCTGATGGTTTAAGATATTAGGCTACTCTGTCCTTCCTCTCTCCCCCTCTTTATTCATATCTTTCAGTAGTCTGTTTTACTCACTAACACATGCAAACATTTTAGATACTGTCATGTATTAACTGACAAAATTGGTTCTGGTATCATAGTTTATAGATAATTCATTTTAGCAATTGTGTTTTTCTTTTTATTTGTTGAGCTGACAGCTGCTACACCCGTATGTGATGCAGGCACTAAAATTTATTGAATGAACACTGTTGTTTGGGCATTATTAAGTATATGAACTGAGCCCTTCCACAATCTGGAAAATCTTCCCTTCAAGTTTTCTATATGATAAAATGGCTATTTACCAGTAGTTTAATTTTTTCGTACAGATTAAAATTATTTTGACACAGCTCAATTTTAATTCATAGGTCACTGTAAGTAATTCTCTTTTAGATATATATACCAGTGATGTTGATAGTGTTGAGAATGGATTTTCTTAAACCAGGTGATAAGCATGCTTAGTCCCGAAGGAGAACTGAAAATAAGTTTTGGCTATCAATGCAATAGTGATAGAGGTATCCCTTGGGGGGTCACCAATGGTTATAAAATCCTTCCTGAAGTCCATAGATCGAGCAGTTTTTCTTGCTTGTCCGGTGCAGCCTTAAGTGCAAATGCTACACTAGCCAACACAAACATCTGCAATGGTGTGATAGGAGAAGAAATCCTTCCAAGTTTGGACTCTCCTAATTCATTTCGTAAGATACCTTCTTCACCAAGTCTTTCAAAGTTGGACATACTATCATCTTCTCTCCAGAGTAGTTTGTCAAACCTAAGTTGCAGCCCATCCACTCCAAGTGATATGCTTGAATATGATTCTTGTACATTGAAATCCATGAGTGCTCCTTCCAGAAATGAAGGTTTTCTTAATGCTATGAAAGTACAAGTAGCAGGAGGAGCTGCTGGTGAGGATAGAGTTCAAGCAGTTTGTTCTGAAGAAAATGGGTGGTTCTTCTGTGCAATTTATGATGGCTTTAATGGTAGAGATGCAGCTGACTTTCTGGCTGGTACCCTGTATGACACCATCATATCTTATTTTAATATGTTATATTGGGAATTTGAGCCAGATTCCATCAAAGCTTCTAACAATGTTGGTTTCGGTGAATCCTTTCAATTGGATGATAGCGTTATTCTTCCTGAGCATCAATCTCTGTCAAGATTTAAGGGAAACAACAATTCTAGTCTTGGCTGTCTCATGAAGAGTAGTCCATCTCTTAAGTCAGAAGCATCATGTAAATCATTTTCACATGGGGTACTTGAAAGCCTCCAACGTGCTTTTCGTCAGGTTGAGAATGATTTCTTGTACATGGTTGAACAGGAAATGGAGGAACGTCCAGATTTAGTTTCAGTTGGATCTTGTGTTTTACTTGTGCTTCTTCATGGGAATGATTTATATACACTTAATCTAGGTGACAGCAGAGCAGTCTTGGCAACATGCAGTACAGGTGACAGAATGAATGGGAGTGAGAGAATGAAAGCTATCCAGCTTACAGATAGTCATACTGTTGACAATGAAGCTGAAAGAGCTCAACTTCTGGCCAATCATCCTGATGATCCTAAGGTCATTAGAGCAGGAAAAGTGAAAGGGAAACTGAAGGTTACTCGTGCTTTTGGAGTTGGCTACTTGAAAAAGGTTGGTACTCGTTTTTATATTTTAGCCAATAAGTCTCCAAGAGTTTTTGGATAGTGATTTTTGAAGAAGCAAATGTGATTAGTATATGAATTTAATTTTGGTTCACTGTCAAAGTAATTATTTTACACTTTTATCCACTCACGTGTTCTCATATCATTAACAGAATTTGATTATGACAAAATAATTACCTGAGAGGTCAAATTCTTTTAATAATGTGGTAACATATAATTTGATGATATCATAAAAAAATTTTACATTGACAGGAGATTAAAATTAAACTATTATTATAAACCTATAATGATATCCAAGCTTCTAATAATGAGTGGATGGTTGGAAGTGTTAGTCATTTTCTGAGTTTGCTGGTTTATAAACCCAATTATTACAAAGAGGGTATATTTGTCCTTCCAAACAAATAAATTTGATTTCTTTTTTTCCCGTGCAGAAAAATCTGAATGATGCATTGATGGGAATCCTTCGAGTTCATGATCTTACAAGCCCACCATATGTTTCTACTCAACCATCACTGAATGTGCATAAAATCTCAAATTCTGATCAATTTGTTATAGTAGGGAGTGATGGTTTATTTGACTTCTTCAGCAATGATGAGGCAGTAAGGCTTGTAGAGTCTTATATCTTGAGCAATCCTTTTGGTGATCCAGCAAAGTTTCTTGTCGAACAGCTTGTAGCAAGAGCAGCTGATTCTGCAGGTCGTTTCTCAAGATCTTATGCTAAATTTTAATTTTATTTGCATCAATATAGATTTTTGTATGTTGTTTGGCTATTGGTTACCTAAGCAACTCTCATGCAGGTTTCAGCATGGAAGAGTTGATGAATATTCCGGCTGGTAGGAGGAGGAAGTACCATGATGATGTGACTGTAATTGTGATCATCCTTGGGATGAATCAGCGGACTTCAAAGGCATCGACATGCATCTAAAGGCTGGCAAAAGAAGAAAAAGTCACTTGGAGTGGGCTAATGATGAGGAACATAGGTAGTTTACAAGAGGTCATAGGTTAAAACTTCCGTGTCACTATTGTTAAAAAGATAGGAAAAAAAACTTGCAAAAGAAAATTTACATTTGAGTAGCTTTTCAATGGATGCCATGTTCAAGTAGTATTTCCTAGTTATAGTTATGATGTTTGTATATATGCCATTTTAGAGCTTACAATCATGAGGTCCTTTGAAATGTAAAAATTTTGGAGGAGCATCACCATTTTGTTTGAACAAAATTGTGGAAGTGCATTTGTTTTGGTCCTGGCGTATCTTATTGACAAACTTTGCCAATATGATTGCTAGATTTTTCCTTGTATATATCAAAGAAATTTTGCTTTTACGTTGAAAAAATACAGAGGAAAAACTATATCTTATAATTAAAAGTAAATTAAATTCAGAAGTACATGAAAAGATTTGAAGGATCAAAATTTAAGCATGCAAACAAAAGTACTTAAATACTACAGTGATTAATCAACAGGATTTGGGTTCATTTTTTGTGTTTTTTTAAAAAAATTTCTTCATCATCATTTCCATGTTTTTTCTTTTTAATAGGACATAAAAGCTATTTAAAAATTGTACAACACTATACAATTCATCCATAAAAATATATGGATTTACAATTTGAGTTACTTTTCAATTATTTTCTGAAAAGTATCCGCCTTCAACGGCATTATCCCATTGAGCTTTGTTTTTCTGCTTCACTTCAATGCAACACTGCTTGTTTGAATTGAACCAGCAATGCGTAAACTTTTTATGTTCTCGGGCTTCAACCTTCTGATAAATGGACTACAATTCACACATGCTTCTTCCTTTAATGCCTTTTCCACTTTATTTCATTGATGTTCACAATTCTTTTAGGTCCACAAGCACAATCCCTCACATCACATAGGTGGCTTCAACAATGTTATTTGCAACGCTATATTTGTTATACTATTCTTACACCACTTCTCTTTTAGATAATAAAACAAAAAAAATACATGTTTCAACATATTTTTTCTACTTTTTTCCTAAATCAAAAGGTGTAAAGAATGGTATGAAGGCAATAGTGTGCAAAAAATATTTTCCTAATTGGCTTAACAGCATGAATAAATGCATGTAACATAAAGTGTGCCTTCACACCTCATTATAGTGAAACTAAGAATGTGTATGCAAATTTCAGTAAAACTTGTCAATGGAACGCTTACTCAAATTTAGAGATAACTCAAAAATACGAAAATTTTCGTGAAAAAACAGTTGATTAATTATAACATTGCTCTAACATCACAAATGTTTTGCTTTCTTGGCCATCTGATGAAAATTTTCTAAACTGTAGGTATTCTTGACGATTTTTGGCACTATTTTTCTGCAGTACATTATAGCACCTAAAAATGAGTAACAGAATTTGGATACTTAAATATGTTGGGACCACTCAAATACGTCACTCAAAAAATGACATATTATACGAAATTACTTTAATTTTTGAAAAAGTTATCAACATTTTAAAAAAAGTTATAATATTTTAAGATGAGGTTACTAAAAAAATTTAGAATTACTAAGTTACTTTATTTAAAAATGTAACATTATTTAAAATGCTTGTAAATTTATTAAAAAGGTTTATAACTTTCTTAAAAATTGTTGTAACTATGAATGACGCACTGGAGTGCACCCAAATACACATTATCTTTTGTACATGTACACTTCAATATTTATTGAAAATTTTCAAATTATAACTGAATTTACTCTACACCTCATTTTTTTATTTTATATCTTTAGAATATTTTTTAGTTTATATCTTTTGAATTTGTACAATTACTTTTTTTTGACTGGAATTTGTACAATTACTTTGAATCAATCTTTGTAGCAATAATTGTGTCTAATGGTATCAGAATCTGCCCCTTAACAATCATATCTGTTTAGAATATTAACTTTAAATATCATAGTCACAAGCGATTCCATAATCTAAATATTTATTTGCAATATGCCTAAATTTGGCACTTAAAAAAAATTTTGTTTTGGATTCTTGGTTAGGTGAAAATTTAATTCTTTTTGATAGCATCTGCCCCTATTTGGTAAGCTCTTTTCGAGTAATTATCTTTCAAATTTTTTTTCTTTGATTTCAATTGAGATTTTTGTTTCAAACCTTGGCCTTATCACTCATTATTCAGTAAGTGTCTTTTTAAGACGAGCTTCTATCAAATTTACAGTCAAGTGGCCTCTTTACCAACTTCACAATATACCAATATAAGATTACTAGTTCATATATTCTATTATTATTAAAGAATATATTCATACTCTTTATTTAATATTATTCTAATTAATGTGAAAATTAATAACTCTCACTTATTTTTATAACTCTTACTAACTTTTTCAGTTAAATTAAAAATTTAGAGTTTTCTAAAATATCTAAGACATGCAGTTACAAATGAGTGGCCTTAAAATGAGATTTGGGTTAAAAAAAAGTAGCATTCACAATCGCAGTGATAAATTGTATAGTAATACTTTAATAACGTCTTATTGTAAACGGAAACATTGATTCATGGGCTTGCTGCTTTATTGAAGCAGACAATTTGACCTAAAGAATGAGGAGGAGCAGATAATGATATAATGATATACTCTCAGACAAAACATTATTCAAACAAAATTAAGTTGACTTTTAAGGTGGATATGAACATACGTTCATGTTTTGACCTAAGTGCAGAATGTCAATAAAGGATGGAGGAGTCCTTTTGGTATGAGATGCTGCCGCCCCAACAAGGCGGCACGTTATGCTATTTAACAAAGATTAGTGATTTTTCTACACAAATTAGTAGTTATATATAACTACGGACAATTACACACTGATTTATTTAAGTTTAACCAAAAGAAATTCAAATAGAGCTAAGGTTAAAATAAATAAATAATTAATTTTTATAGTTTTATTCGATTTAAATTTTGATCATTATAGTTTTTTTTCTTTAGATATCGATTTCTATAATTTCACTCATTTAAATTTTGATCCTTACTATTAAAATATTAATTTTTATATTTTATAAATATTTAATTTTAGTCCTTATTTTTTATAATAAATTGGTTCTTATAATTTTTAATTATTAAAGTATTAATTTCTCAAAAATCAAAATTAAAATGAATAAAATTATAGAGATTAATATTTAAAAAAAATTATAGGGACTAATATTTAAATTGAATAAAATTATAGAGACTAATTATTTATTTTAATTTAGAACTACTTACAATTCAAAAAAAATATGAATTATATAGCATAAATATATTACTGTTTACTTTTGATAAGATTATTAAAAAAAATGGTACAATTTTATTCTACACAGATGAGAAAATTAGAAAGAAGTTAATTTTGATATGCTATTAGAAGGATTTGAACTTTTAAGTAGTTGGATTATAATGAACTCCTTTTAATAATATACACGGCATAAGTAAATAATGTAAGACTCAAAAGTAAATCCAGTTTAAAAACCTCTATAAATATATACACATATCCCAAAACCCTCCAACCAAACACGGCATACATCACGGCTTAGCCAGTGGCCACCACAGGAGTGTCCTCGTAGTTGGAGAAGCAAATGCAGTAAGCCCACTAAATAAATGTTTAAAATTGTGCAGCCCTAATTCTCAAAGAAAACTAAAATTTGTTCGTTAACCCTATATAAATAATTACTTTATATATAAAATTAAACATTTTTATGTCATTAAATTATTTTTAACTTCTATGTAGTGCGCATTATATTAAAATATCTATATTCAATTTAATTACTTTATGTAATTGTTATTTTATTTATCTCTTTCAAATATTGTTCACATAACATTATCATCCAAATTTCTTAACTATTTAGCAGTCAGCGTATACATGCATGTACATATACAATTCCTTCCTCAAAAAGTGTGCTTGAAATGAGATCCTCCACTTCCTAGCATATGGCCTTTTCAGGACAGCAACATGAAACAAAGATTCTTCTACTAAGTTACCCTAGTCTAGATGCAAAAGGGACTGTTCTTAAATCATCGACAATAAGCGAATGTCAACCTTTGTTTATGACATTTATAACCCACGTCTTGTTTTTTTCTTATTAATAAAAAATTCTCAGTTTAGGATCATGTGTATGCTTTTATATTCATAGGGTGCTTATAAAAGCATTTACAAATGACTCACTATCAACAAAAGAATTTAAGAATTAAATTTAAGTTATAACAAAACATGAGTAGAAGGTCGACTAAATAAGCTAACTTCCTTTAACATCCACATCTTACTTTCTCTTCATTGCTGAAAGAGCTTCAATGTCTTTTCGCTTGAAATGCCCTTTGTACATGGAATCTTCTCCAACTAGCTAGATTATCAATGGATTATCTTGAGCTTCACCCATTTGCAAATGAGCATGGATTTTGATAAGAGATCTATCAGGGCACTCAAACTTTGAGGGGAATATGAGCCCATATCAACGAGGGTGATATGCTTTCTATTTTCCCACCAGAGAATTTCATTGTCTTAATTAAAACCAAATACATTAACACGTATGAATATCAAAGGCGTCATATTGGAACATGGTTTACAATTTGGTCCAAAATCAAAATAAGCTAAAGATGGACGTTTCAGTTGAAGTGCAAAATCAGCCCCATCAACACCAAGGAGATAACAATGTATGCCATGAACTCTGTCCCTCTACCCTCTGTTACAAAATTAAAAACCATAGTGCAACATTCTCTTCACTTTCAACACCTCACATAATGGAACAGCCATTGGCATTTTCATCACTGAAGATCTCAAGGGAAACAAACGGTGTTGATTGCAGCTGATAATTGTCTTGGTCTAGGCCTGCACACATGTAGGGTGATGGTGGAACATAGTAAGAGGGACCACCCATTCTTCCCATGGGACATAATCTGTCGTAAGTTGCAACATAAGCCAGGGCAGGATTACAGGTTTCCGGGTACGGGTATGATTGGCTGTGATTCATTTGGCCCACAACCTGCCCTGGACTCTGGAACTGGAATCCAGTGTGTGCAGCTGCACTGGTAGATGCTGAACTCGAGCCGTTGCTTCCACTGCCACCACTCTGAGCTTGCTTTTTCTTCTTCTTATCTGAACGCCCTCCGCCACTTTTCCCGGCGACTCCTTCGCTTTGAACTCCCCTGTGTCCTTCCGGCGGAGCCTGGTTACCGGCCGGAGACTTTTCCGGTGCGTTGCCGCCACTTTTTGAGCTGCTGGTCTTGCTTTCGCCTTTGCAATTGGCAGCGCTTTCAATTCCCCTGTTTTTCTCAGAGATGAGGTTGGGCTTAGCGTTTTCAGTAGAATGGTTTTCCGCGCTTTCTGGGTCTCTTCGTCCTTTCCTCTTCTTCGCTTTGCCGGAGGTTTTTCCTTTCACGTCGAGACTTTCCGGCCAAATCTCGGCCTGTTTCCCGGCTTTGACAAGTTTTCTGATCAGGGTCTCAACGCCAACACTACCAGTGACTGTTACTTTGTGCTGTTGTGGGTCGATTGTCGTAGTAAAAACACCTGCAAAATTCTCTGTTACCGCGAGAGCCCAAAAACAGTGCAGGGCAGAGCAACAACGCTGTGCCAGTGCTGTTTGGTGGCTGAGAATATGGTAAGAAAAAAAGGGAAAGGAAAACAACAGTGTTCGGGTGTAAACACAGCAAAGTTGGAGCTTTGTAATCTAGTCATGCATGGGAAAAAGAAGAAAGAAGAAAGCCCTGTAAAAACAGGGTACGGAAATTTATGTTGTAGCGCATGCAGAGCAGACACAAAGAAGGAATAAAAAAAAATTCTGTTCAAGCTTAGTACCATCAATGCTCCGTAGAACTTTGTTTACTTTCCTCCTGCAACCTTCGCAGTGGATAGAAACTTTCAAGAACCATGTCTGAGAAACAGAGGAGAAACGAGATTTAGTAGATAGAAGAAGATAAATTGGAACAGGAAAAAAAAAAAAACAAAAATAGATTTCCAGAAGAGGGTGTGATTCTTGGGTTGAATCAATTAAGGCAATTAGTAATTACCTGATACTTCAAAGGTTCCGAAGAAACTGCTGCAGATTTTGCATCCATCAGAGAGAGGGAAGTGGAAGTGCTTGTGAGAGGTTGAAATTGAAGGAAATGGAAGAGAGTGGAAACTTGAAAACAGAGAAAGAAGTGAATGTGGGGCTTAAGAAAAAGAAGAGAAAATGCCAAGAATGTACTGGGTGGTATGTAACTATGTACTCTGCAGGGGAGCAAAGTGGGCAGGCCAGGATGGCTATCAAAGTATAATGTCACAATCACAGAAGGACACCCACATTGCTGCCACTGCTGCCTTCTTTTGCCATTGAACAAGATTCTACCTCCTTTCTTACAATTTCTTTTTTTAAATTTAGTTTACATTTCAATTGTGGAAAATATTGTTACTTTTTTTTTAATTTACTTATCTTTATATAAACTAATTTTTTAAATACTATCAGGATGTGTTTAATTAAGAGATTCTTTTAATAAATATTTATCTCAAGATTTAGATTATGATTTTTTTTAAAAGTTGATTTATTACTATCAAGAGATTCTTTTAACAAGAATTTATTTCAAAGTTTAAATTTTAATATTTTTTTAAGAGCATAACTTTTTTATCACCTTAATCGACCTTTGTTGGTTGGATGTTAATGACACTCATTGATTAAGATAATTATATTCTCTTCTTTATTTATCCTGAGTTATTTTTTGTCTCTTATAAATGTACCGAGCTTTTGTTTCGTGTGAAAGAAATCAGTCTGTTATTCTACGAGGCTATTTGTGATTCTTTTAGATAAGATTCTCTATTACTTATAACTTTGTTAACTACATGAATTGACACTTTGATAATATTTATTATGGATTACAGTACCTTTGGTTCTTCAAGCTTTTAAAATTTATAGTTATTATACACACTGTATAGGTGGAGGCCATTCTTAGCTAACGAGCTAAGTTTGATTAGGGTGAGGTTGTCTTCCCATTTTGCCTTGAGAAAGCACCTACAAAACTCCTTGCACGAATAAACGCATGGAAACAAAATATCTGGGATTTGACTGTTTGAGTTTGACCGCTCCTCCATCCTAGTTTCTAAACCTCTTTTTTATATTATTAAAGAAAAATCAATAAAAATAGAGGAGGAATCGTATTGGCTAGCATTTCTCATGTTCTATACATGTACAATCACACTCCTTTTTTCTTTTTAATCATTCACTTAATTATTTTGTGTAATATATTTTGACATTTCAAATTAGTAAGTGTATCCTTTACTTGATAAGGAATTGTTAAGTTAGTCTTTTTTTTTTCCCCTCTTTTCTGGTGGGGGCACAAGAGAATCATGAAATAATATAATACAAGGTAAAAGCGCCAGAACTGTGGGGATAGAGGAAGTGAACTGGTGAAGAATATATATCCTACATGACGATTCAGCAGAACTAAAAGGGCATCTTGAATACTTCCAGTTTGGACAAAAAGCACTTCATTTTACCCACTTCAGCCAATTTACTGCCCAGAAAAGAAAGCACTAGTCTGCTCTGGAGTAGTCTATGAGGAGAAGTGACTGCAGGAAAATCTAGGGTCGAAAATGTCCAATCTGAACTTGATTTGTTCTACCCTCTACTAAGATGACCAAATTTAACATAACCCCGTTGAACATTGGTTAAAGTGTTAAAATCACAGGCCGAACCATCACATGACAAATGTGTTAAAATCAAGAACGGTCAAAATTAAAAATTTTTGTAAACACCATGATACATGCAAAAGATGCTAACATAGCACGATCTCCGTCAAAGATTATAATCTCATCAGTGCTTTAAAATTATAATATCACATTAATGACATCCGCTATATAAATCATTAAGGGACACATTTTCAGGTATGTTCACTTTCTACTATCTTTCTTCTATATCATTCAAATACTGACTTTAGCATTAGAGTACCTTACAGGTATTTCCGATCTTCATTCTCGCGTCATCTTGCTGAACTGGTTCTTTCAACTGACCTTAAGACATCTATACCGATCCACTCAGAGGTAGGAACATGTTTCTTCCATCTCTAGTGTCTGCATGCCACCTTCAAAATCTTCCCATGAGGAAAATCAGCATGTCATGTATTTTCACCTGAGAATTACATTGAAACCCAACTTTCAAGTAAAGCATTTGCACACAATTCAGGTAAGAGTTGACACTCTCTCTAATTGATATCATTAAGGGAAAATTGAAAAAAGAAGTTATAAATATGATCACATTTACCATTCAAACAGAAATATTAGTCACTGAAGTGATTGATATCTCTGTTTTGGTAAATATTAGTAGGGCAAATTTATTTTTCTTGTAAGAAAAAATCTATTAATTGCATGGTTGTATGAGTCCACATAATCCCACATATATACAGCAATCAACCATTACTCCAGAGGGCAGGTAATACTATGGCTGCAGAGTTACAGTGGAGAAAATTAGAGAATGGACAAGGACGAGACTAAAGAAGGAAGCAGCAATCATCATTAACACCATTTCCCCTTCCAAAACTGCACTTCTCCAAAGCATGGTACGAGGGAAGCATTTGAGATCTCATAATGGTAATATGGTAGGTAAACTAAATAAACTCGTCATCGAGAGTCGAGACCTTCCTCCTTGCTCAAGCTAACATGCACTCGGAAACAGCACAAGGAAAACCCCATTTCACTTCTTGAGAAATGAAGTTCACTCCACCAAATCAATAAATGATCAAAGAACTCACGTCATGACTCGCTTTATATTATTTATCTTAACTGAAAGTCCTGCAACAAAATGAATATTTATTAAGAATATTATTAATTTTTTTAATAAAAAAAGTAACGCGAAAAAAGAAAAGTTATATTAAATGGAAGTAAAATAATTTTAATAAAATTTGAACGGAAAATCAAACCATCCCCATAAAAGATTTAGTGTCATTTAAGATAAGATTGTTGAACAAAATTATTAAATCTTTAGGATAATAATAATACTATAACATTAATCTCGGAGATATATTAATGACAGGGGGAGCTACCCCTACAACGTCACTCTACACAAGCCAATGAGCCATGAGCCATGGTTAGTTGAATACTAATAACAAATTAAATGTTATGTACTGATTTGAAATATCTTGGTATCAATTATGACGTTGGTAGCATATATTGGTGGGGATTTCAGCATCTTTAGTTAAGGATAACCTTGAATTTAGCAAAAGGAAACTTTTAGTTAAGTATCAATTTAAGATACTAATTATTCAATTTATTTCAATTGCTTAATTCTTAAGCATCTGTTTAGCACTTGAATAACCGAAAGCTTTCCTAAGAAAACTTGCAAGTTGCAACCAGTTATTACTAATGATTAATCGAATGAGGCGACCTCAACAAGGCAGAGGTTATCACTAAAGCAAATTATCTGCAGCCTAGCCAAATGCAAATTACCTAAATTAAAGCGTTAGATTATTACATAACAGTTACTAAGTATGCTCAGACATGATGACTTATGGGGTGTTTGGCAACTGTAAAAAATCAGTTATGTAGGTGTTATGGGGCTAGTTTTTAAATATAAAATGTTTGTTTATTATTAAAATTTTAAAAACTGGTTATCATCTAATCAGAATTTGAAGCAAAATCAATTTTTAAAAAATCTAACTTAAAATTAGCTTCTTTCTAACTCAATTTTTTCTTAACAAACTCTCTCTCCTCTTACTTTTTTTTAACCCATTTTCTCTCTCTTATTATGTTACAATAAACTAACAACTCAATCTAATATAATTAAAATTAGTTTTACATTCATTTTTTATTTAATTATATTATTTTTATTTTGTAAGATAAAAGTAAATTAAAATTAGTTTAAAATTTGAACCAAACTAAGTTTAATTTTAAACTGGTTTTTATATAAACTTATATAATTAGTTTCACTTTGTACTATTTTAAATTAATTTTTAAAATTTTCAAACACCCCTTTAGATTGTAATTGGATTAGATTTGTATTCAAATTAACTTTTACAGACTTAATATTGAATGAATTTAATTTTCAAAGCTAAATTTTAATTAGAAATAAGTTTAAATGAAATATTTTGTAATTTAAAAAAATCACATTTAATATAAAACTAAAAATATATTCATTCCAAATTAATTAAACTTTTAAAACTAAAATCATATTTAAAAAGCATTGCTAATGCCAAGATAAATAAAACAAAAATAGATAAAAATCTATTTGAACCACTAAAAGCCTATTTAGATGATACAAACACTCATCTGAGCATGCAATAGATTGTATAAACTTACTTTTAAATTATGTTAATTTTACTCAAGCATATTTACAGTAAAATAATTTGTTTAAAAAAAATAAATTCAATGCAACAATAATATATAAGACTAACATCAAACCAAACAAGATAAAACAATGAGCAAAAGTCTTTTTGAGCAACCAAAACTCATTTAGGTTGATCAAATATTCACCCAAACATGCATTATTTTTGTATTTTCCTTGCAAAGGTACACACCTCAACCCCAATAAAGTATTGAGCAAGCTCATTTGCATAACCTCCTATCCACGCAAGAGGATTAAAAGATGCTCAACTCAAACTCCATGACCATCATAAACAGCAAAGTCCTACGGAGGCACAACAAAACGACTCAGGCACAAGGGAGGTCAAGGGACAGGAAGAGAAAGATAAGTAATATGGGATGGGAATGACCTATTGTAGGCAACAGGAGAACGCTTTATTAGTTTGAACTTCACTAGGAAACTCAGCAGCCACCGTGCAACAATTATTTAGGGTTGGTTAAAAACGTCCATGTAGAAGTACATTAATCATACCACACAATTTGTATAAGTAAATAAAGATTGCTAGCAAATGAAGGATAACAGCAAAATTTACCATCGATTGATTTGAGTCCTGTATTATCCCCCAATAATCAGGATCATTGCTCATCAAACAAAACATAGAACTAACAATACAAATACACAGCAAGTCATTCATCTCCTCTAATAAGGGTAATAGGGTATACACTGCTGGCTGCAGATACTCCAAACTAAAGCCGATTTAATTTTCTGCTATTTTTCCATTATCCTCTTCGGTCAACACCAGCTGCTTTTCTTCCTTGTCAATTTCTTCAATCTTAGCCTCCTGTGACTGAGCTTGCTTGCTATCTACTGAGACATCTTGAAGCTGCAAAGCATTCATTAATGTTAGCACATTCAATAAGTGAAGTAAACCATAAGATTGGGAAGAAAATTCAAAAATAAACCCAAACATTGCAGGGGAAAAAAAAAAAATCCTCCCAAAGACTTACCCCCAAGTTTCTTAAGCTAGCAGTAACATCCTCTTGTTGCTGCTGAAGGGTGGTCCTGAGGTCTTGAAATTCCTAGTTTTGATTTTATAAGCAAATTTCACACAACAGATTTTATTTGAAGGAGAGCACTTAAGGAAAAATAAAAAAGCATACTTACTGTACGAAGTTGCTCCACTTCAACATTGAGTGTTTTCTTAAGTTCTGACAGCTCCTGCATAAACAAAAGAAAATGCATCAAGAGTTGCAACATTACAAATTTATCACGTGCATAAAGGAAGAATGAAACCTAAGCAATATTTGAATCATATATAAGAGAGTTCAGCCACCATAATAGCCAACAAACAAACAAGAAAGAAACGAGAGCAAATTTATCACTTCTCCATTACTTGTTAAGAACAGATTATGAATAACATGAACTGATGAAGTATATCTGAACTAGGCAAACCATAATGCAAAGATGAATTAAATGAGCCACGGCTCATGGACAATTCAGTCACACATATATGGCATGCATATGCCCATATATTAGCATAATAAAACATCATGCTTACTTCCTCTTGGAGTAAGTGTTTTTTGTTATTCTATGGAAGTGAATGCAAGGCAAATAAGCACATGATGTCAGGTTTGATATCATTTTTATACACTTATCTATAATCTAATACCCTAGAGTAAGAAAAAGCACTTACTCTAGGAGGAAGTAAGAATTTCTCCATAAAAACTGACTATTCTGAATGTACAATGTTAACTGGTAAATTCCCCTGGTATGGTTCCAAAGACTCAGGATCATAACTCATATCTTTCTTAGGGATAGGATTAAAGAAGACAGACTGACAGTTCATCCATTCAAATGCTTTTATAATGAAAATTAATGAGTGTGTTAGTTGATTTTGAAGGATCACAACATGCAGCTTTCCTTATCTGATCTGTTAATTCATGCTAAAAATCCACATTAATTTGCAAAATTGCATCTAATTACCATAAATGCAGTATCTATATTGAGTATGCCATTTTGCTTCTCCCGTTCCTTTCACAATTTTTATACAAAATTACAAATTATGCAATCTTGCCAACTTAACAAACCCTACTGTCAAAAGAGAAAAGGCCAAAAAGGTCCTTTAGAAAGGATGGTGAGAAAAGTTTAATGTAGAAATTCATAAGGGGAAGTTGGAAGTTGTTAACATAAGGGGAACAGCAACAGACAAATAGGGAAGGCAGAGAGTCTAAGAAGACAAAGAATGAAATATAAGAGGAAGATCAAGAGAGGCACATGTCTAGTGATGGTAATGATTTGGGCTCAAAAAAAAGATGAAAAGTACATCCTTTATAAAGAGAATGAACAGTTTGCAGCTGATATTACAAAATTGTAGATTACTTCTTGTCATATTATGAAACAGCCTTGTAAAATGTATCACCCTCAAGTCGCCCAAGGGTGCACCCACTTCTAGCTCCTTGTACCCACCCAACTCCAGGAACCCATAGCACTTCTTAAAAGGATTGATTTTCACCAAATTTAATTTTATCCTTCCTATTTGGATAACAGCCATGCCCAAGAAATCCCACATTTTTAACTATTGACAAAATCAAATGCAGTCTTGTTCAGCATGAAGATAAACAACAAAAAAAGTAAAAGGACTTTCAAATTACTGCCTAAAAGCTTTCCTTTCTTATACAATAGATTTAGCATAAGAAATACCTTATGGAGTTAATTCTCCTAGCAAAAGCACAGGAGATGAGAATATGGAAATGAACCAAATTTTATGACTTATTAGTGATGCCAATTCCCAAATCAGCATAGGGTTATAGATGAACATATTTGCAAGGCAGAGCTAGCGTAAACATCTAAAGGTGCATCAATACATGAGTCCATGCATGCGAAGAGGTAATCTTCTAATAATTGTCCACAAAATCAATTTTTATATGATAGACCATTTTTATGTGCATCCTAATGGTACTTGATAAGACATAATAAATGAAACAGCTAACAGTTATAATATCACAGGGGAAAAGCAAGTTATTAGATATCTGTTATCTTCAAGACAATCTAGTATATTGCATTAAATGAAATTAAAAAAAGTCCAAACTGAACATTTCATCTGTAGAAACACCCTATGTCCAAATAGATAAGAACCCTCAGGGAATTACTGATATGAACCATAAGCATCTTCTGCACACAAAACTGTATAGCAAAATGCAGTGCTTTGCAGAGACTGAGATTGATCATCACTTACATCGCGATAGACCTTCACTTGTGTGTCTAACTTTGACCTCCAACTTTGCAAATCCTAGGAATAGACAAAAATAAATAAATAAATAAATAAAAGAACTCAAAATCCACCAATAGCCTTAGTGAGTCAGCGTATATTAAATCATAACAGCACTGTGAATTGAGGAGGCGATATATTGATAAATGTTACCTGTTTCAGGCTCTGAATTCTGCCGAGGAGCTCCGATCTTGATTCATTCAGTTCCTGAGAACAAAGCCAACAAGCTTATATAACGTAAGAACGAAACCTAGGCGTTTGATGTTCCATGATGTTATGCGCTCTACAATTTCTGACAACCCGATCATTATAAAATCACAATATAAATTTTATAATTGCAAAAAAAAAAAAAAGCAAATGAACATGAAAACCTACAGCGATTTTGGACGAAATTGGAGTGATGTTCTCCTTCTTCTGAAAACAGAAAAGGACGTAATGATTAATATTGAGTAATGAAGGTCTTCCAACATCTCAGAATTTGAAAATGAACAAACGCAAAGAAGAAGAAGAAGTAAGAGGAGGTCACTGACAGTGGAGAGTGGGAGAGAAGGTGCGGTGGAATCAGGGGCAGCCATTAGGGATCGGATCGGATCGGAAATTCCGAGAACGATTTCTAGGGTTTGCTTACGACTTGGTAGCGTGCTTCTTGCTTCTCGCAGCTCTGGTGAGTGGTGGAACAACTACGCGACTCTACGAAACAACGTTATAAAAAGTCACGAACAGACAAGACAACTGACGAACTCAAATTTTGAAAACTGAGGATAAGGAATTGCGTTTGGGCGGGATATCATAAAATTGCCAACACTCGCCGCTCGCCACAGCTCAGCCGCCCTTTTTATTTCGGTCCTCCTTTCAGTCCTTTCTTTCACGTCGCATTTTTTTTTCTTAAAAAAAATCATACAGATTTTTTTTTTTACTCAAATCATGCCGTTTTAACTTTTAAGCAAAGTAGTTAAATAGAAATAAAATAAATTAAAATTATTATATTTTAAGTTTTTATTTTATTACGTACACCGTTTTTAGTTTTCGATGAATAAGTTGTTTAATACATAATTAATGTCCTATATTAATAATGTCACATCACGTTTAATTTTCAGGTTAACAAGTTAGTTATGGGATGTTAAAGTTATATTTAAATAAGTTAGTTATAAAATTAAATTTATAAGATAATTTAAATAAGTTAAATTCTATAAAAATATTATTTATTTACATCAAAAAATTTGTGTGAACAAATTTATTAAATTTTTATATAATATATTGATTAAGGGAATAAAATAAAATGATATTTTTTATGAACTAAATTAAGTAACTTTGGTGTGTTAGTTACATACTTAACATTCCTCTCAATAATATTACTACTCTTGAATTTCAAAGGTGAAATGCTCACCAAAGTTTACCGGAAAATATTATTGTTACACTCTTTCCACCAGAGTCCTTCACTTCATGGCAAATCAGATGTATCCAACAATAACACTTTATTATGCATATAATAGCAGTTAGGATCGAATGGAGGAAAGAGTTATTATACATAAGCAGTTAAGACCCTCGTTGAATGTATATTTAAGAATAAATTCTTAATTTAATCTTTAAAGATTGACTCAACATTATTTTAATTTTTCAAAAAATATTGACATATTTAATTTTTAAATAGTAAAAAATAACATTAAAATTATTCTTTTGTATATAGATAGGGACTAAATTGATATAATTTTTATGATTAAATAATTAAATTAATATTAATTTTATATAATTATGAGATTAAATTGATGATGTTTATCAATAATTAAAGGATTAAATTGATGTAAATTTTTTTAAATGATCAAAATAATATTATTTTTTATAATTAAATAATTAAATTAATATCATATTATTTAAAAGATTAAAGTGATATTCACTTAATTTTTAAAATATCAAATTGGAAGTTCATTATAAATCTAATTGCATACGTTTTAGATTAACAATGCATCACATCAATAGAAGAATTGAGCAAATGCTTCGGTTGCACAAGCTCTAGCGGAGGAAAACGACACAGTAAACTGGCAAAGAAGTGTCTTGCTTATTAAATGTTGAGTAAAGTTTCTTTCACCTGAAACATTTTTCTTACCTAACTCACATATTTTTATTATCGTCATCTATCATTTATTTTTTCTCTTTCTGTCTCTTTCCCTTTTCTTCATTCTTACACACTATTAATGGTTCATATTTTTTGAAGTGAATTATGTAAGCTCATTTTTATGTGTAGAAACCATTTTTCTTAATATTTTCCTAACACTGTCTGAACTCAGGATGAACAAAAAATCATACCTTTTAAATAAAGAGGAAAAAACTTATTCTTGTTTTTTGAAGTATAAGAAATTTTTTCGTAGACATTGTTTACTATCTCATCTCATCCGTAGAAGCTCCATTGAATAGTTAACATGTAAATTAATGGCCTATATTTTTCTATTTTCATTAATGCCACACAAATTTCTCTTACTATATTATAAATGCATATATAAAACTAAAAGATTTTGATTCACAGTTAGTGTAAATTTTTTTACATATACTATTATTTACTCATGTTTTGACACATCTTTAAAAAAGTTTGACCAAGATAACAACTATTTAAAAAGTTAAACTCATTTAATGATGTAGTGACACGCGATTGAATAATAGTGTAACATAACTTTATATTAATAATAAATTAAAATTAAATTCAAAATTAAGTATGTGTTTGGATTAGATTATTTTGTAATTAAAATAACTTATAATTAAAATATTTTTAACAGTACTTTTAAAAAATAAAATGATTTTTTTAAAAAACAAAGCTCTATGGAACATACTCTAAATCATACAGGTTGTGTGATATTAATAAGAATTTGAATGGAGTGCTTATAATTATGAAAACGATGATAAGTACTACCTATGTAAGAATTTATCTCCTAAGCATACAGATATGGTGATAGTGACTAATCTTTTTTGGGATCCCCATCAATTTTAAAAATCTTTGTCATATATAATGAAAAAATTATGGAACATTTGAACCACTAAACAAAGTTCATGAATAGTATAAACTTTAATTTTACATGAATAGAGTCATAATAAAAAATATTACATTATACTAGACTACTAGAGCATCTTTTAGACTATAAATACTTTTAATTACATTAGATAAACAGTTAAAAGAGTTGATAGCTAGTTCAATGGAGCAATGGAATTATTGACTCCAAGCCCTGCTTTTGTCAATTGTTCCTATAAAATGTTTACAAAGCTCAGTGACATTTGTGTTAATAACTTACTTTAAATTTTATACATTTAATTTTTAAAGCATGAATATGTTAACACAATATATGCAGCTGTAAATTTAATTTATATATTAAGTACTCATTTTGGCTTCCTAAAATTTCAGTTCAAGCTCGGCCACTGGTGGTGATTAAGATATGCACATCCACCCAAAGCTGAACTTTTGTTCATAATTCTCAAGGATAATGTTCCAACTTCTAAAACACAATAGAGATAGATCACATAAACACCAAGAGCAGGCCTAGTTTTCTTTTTGTCTTTCTTCTAAGATAAATTTATCTTCAGAATATAAAGTACCATAATAAACTGGATTAATAATTCAATTTGAGAGAACCATCACCGCAACAAATCATATAAACATCTCATATAAAAATGTAGAATCATGATGAAGGTTTTGTGCAATCATAGGTTCATGTTCATCCTTATGAGCTACTTGGCAAGGGTGCAGAAACACCTATTGCAGGCAATCTGATAGACCTAGATAAGTCTTACGGTGTATTATTAATATAACATTACCATGCTTCTAAAATTCACATTTAAAAAAATTCAAAGATAGCCAAATTCTAAAGACAGAACATTAGTGATCTCATCCTTTCTAGCCAAATTCTAAAAATGACTTTTTGCCCCCTAGAATATCCATTGAACAATGAACAGATAGAGAGCATCGTTATGCTTCACAAGTAAAATGCACAAAGACCATAAATATAATTGGAGCTGTTAGTTATTCTTCCATGAAGTGGCTAATACGAGAAATGTGATGAGATTATGAGAATCATAAATTGTTATCGCTAGTTTGTTTCATTAATTTTGGCTGCAGGTTTACCGTTTGCTAAAAACACTGATAAGGCCATGTTGCCATCATCGACATTTTACTGTGGCAAACAGTCATACATACAATGACAGAAGATCAGAAAGAATTTCAAGAAAGTTCTACAATAAGAACCTGCAATTATTCTGGCTCGGCCCTGGGAACACTGCAAAATGGAAGGTGCATGTGTAGCTGCTCTGCTTGCCCTTTTATGTCTGTCATTAAGACAGCAGGATCAGACTGGTTACATGGGGATGGCATTGGCACCTTGTCTTTCACGACACGCTCGAATTAAGAACTAATACTATAAGCAGGTGCAGTCTCAAAATTCCAATTTTCAAACCTTGCTTTCTCATATCCTTTTTGTAAAAATTTCTAAGATGCTGCATTGGCATAACATGGCAACACCTTCTGTCAATTCAATTCTTGCTTCAAATGTTGGCACCTCAGTAACTCAATTTCTTTCCCAATCCTCCTCCCACCTCAACCCTTTGGTGCAGTAAATTCTCTGCAGAATTTTACGTTGATATTTGTTTCTAATTTTTTTCCTCAGTAAATTTTTTAGATAACCCACTTGCACTAGAAAGATAATTGAAAACAAATGTGACAGTGAATGCCTGAAGATCTATTGATTATTTTGGCCAAAAAAATGATCTAGCTTAAGTTTGAACCTATAGTGGACATAATGAAGTAATTAAAGAAGGAAAGGGGTAAAGAATAAGAATGAAGAAAAGCAACAAAAAAACTATAACTACAGTGAACAGAAGAATTAGAGATCAAGTCACAGAATTAAAGGAAGTTCCTGAAGCCTTGATCGAATCTTATCCAATGTACCGTCAATAGTAATATCGAATGCGTCTTTCTTTGCTCTGAGACCTGGCGAACTATTATGCTTCCTGTACACGACCCTTGGTATCAACTCCAAAACTTTCTCCCTCATTCTCCTAACTCTGGCCCTGGGTATGCGTCGCAACATATCCAAAATCCTCAACCCTTTGAACACCACCTCCTCCTTGGGTATAAACACCGAGAAGGTCTCGAACTCGTTCTCTGGCAAATGCCACCCATACTGTGATTTCGCTGACAGGTCCTCAAAGAAAACTGGTATGCACCCTGCAAGAATCCCATCAAATGTTGACCTGCGAGTTGGAGTATCCCCTGGAGGCTGCAAGCAGAAACTTGCTTGCAACATTGGCCTCATGAACCTTATGGGGTCATGCTCACAAATCCCATTAGAGCAATCAACGATCTCGCACAAATTCGCGTACCCAGCATAGCTGGTTGAATTCCTAGTGCCGTTCTCGCACTCAAGCCTAATGCTTCGTCGGATATTGGGAGTGGCGGAGACCCCTCCACCGCCGGCGAACATCACCAGAGAAGAGCGCTTCGAAAGCCGCACGCGCTTAACCCACGACTCCAACAGCCCAAGATTGGGCGGATGAAACGACGTCGGATAAGGGACCCCGTGCTCCTGCCACGGCCAGGCACGAGCCTCCACTGTCAAAGCCGTGACATTGAAGAACTCGTGCAGCTCCAGAAACGAGGTGCCCCAAACGCGGGGGTTGTTATCCAAGGGCTGCGAGAAATCCCATGCGGGCCGAGCCATGACCAGGAAATGGTCATGACCCATGCGGCGATTCCAGATTCCGGGCTCGTCCTCTTGCAGAAACTCGAACAATTCGAGCCCGTGCTTGGCGCTGGAGTTAACTTCGGGGCCGTAGAGGTAGCGCAGGGCGTCGAGGCTCACGTAGTATGGGAGATAGACAGCGTCAGCATTCGTTGGGTCCTCGGTGAGGCACGGGTACTCGAGCATCCGGCGATGGAATATGAGTTCGAGCATCAATGGGTCGGTGCGGTACCAGCTGTGAGAGCGGTTGTGGGTCTTCTGGCCAAGGCCGTGGTTGGCCAAGTAGGGGCAGAAGTCATCAAAAAGTGTGTATTCGGAGCAATTCGCAAGCAGATCGAGGTTGAACCGCGGAGGGAGCTTCCTCACGTGGATCCAACGGTTGTCACAGTCCACCGCTGCCTCTGATTCAGAGCTTGAATTATTCTGAGACACAACCGAATTGAAGAAGAACAAGAGAGCGATGAAAACAAGGATGTGCAAGGAGGATGCCATGGAAGATTTCTTACGTAGAATTACAGGGAGGAAGAAGAGTCGATTTCATTATATGGGAGTGACGTGGGAAATGGAGTTTGAAGCCATTTTTTTTTTCCTTTAATTTGATTCACCATGACAGAGAATGCTGGGCAGCTTGATTCTCTTTGCTGTCTTCCTTCACGGAGAAGAAAATGGCAAGTTTTCAAGTTTGTCGCGACTGGGTTTGTTTCTTTCTTACCATAAAATGCTTGTGCTTGTTCTTTATTAATTTGAGGAAAAAAAATTGAATATAAAAATTGTATTTTTTAAATTAAAATTTTTTTGACATGAAAATGGTATTTTATTTATCAAATTTAGTTGTTTAAAAATCATTTTTATTAATTTACGTTCTCTGTCAGTAAGTTATTGATAGATTTTCTTATTTTGTACAAAATGAAGAAAAATAAAGGATAAAATTTATATTAATAAATTTTGAGAGATTAAATTAATAAAGTTAAATTTTTTATTTAATAAAAAATAAATTATTAATTTTAATACAAATAAACAAAGAAAAGATTTAAAAAACAAAAAAAACAAAGCAGAGAGGCTTGGTCTTGGCTTGAAAGAGAGGTTATTTTAACGACTAGGGAGCACTCGGTTGCAGTGGGGTTTGCGTTTGACCCAGCATTGTCGGTGCAAGGAGCAACGGTCCCGGGGACATGGCGACATCACTCACATGATTCAGTTCAGTGCTTCACAAATACGGCGACGTTTTAAAATAGTTTGTTTTTCTGTGCGTTCCCGAAACCGAATTCCCACTACCGCTGATTTCAGTTGGCGCCATGAACAGTGCGGATTTGCAGGGGAAAGCATCCACTTGGATCGTTTCCTTTGACATTGATTGGCGTAGATGGACGTATAATCTTTTGGTTTTAGACAAGGCCTCGCCAATTAGAAATTCTTAGCTACATATACGTTATGTTTGTTTCAGACTCCAAACGGTTGCTGGAGAGATGTTTAAGAAAAGTTAAAAGTTTTTGCTTCTCATCAAAGTGACATTGGAAAAGGCAAAAAATTAGTTTATATTAAAAAAAAATTTCAAACAAACATGAACATGATCTCCGGATAAATTGAAAGGTTCATATTTTATTTTTAATTTTATTATTTAAAATTTTAAATTTAATTCAATGAATAAATAATAATATCGTATCATGTGTTATATATTTATTAAATAAATATATTATTTTAAAAATACACAAAAAATTTTGCATAGTAGAGTCGTAGACGCATGGACATCAAATCATCAACGCTCCCGATTTGTAGGGTCTTAGCAATCAACCAACAAATAAAAATAAACCTCGAGTTTTGATTCACCCACACTTAATAATAGGATTAAAAACAAGATAATGTCTCCTTGTCTTAATAACAGGGTAAGGTACAGTGCTGGTAAAGTGATTTTGGTAAAATTTAATTTTGGGATTAAATGATTTTTAAAGAAATTTAGTTCTGTTTTTATGCTATAGATAATATCTAATATTTGCATCACATTAAAATGTTTTATCAACAAGAGTTGAGTATAACGATAAGCAAACTGTATTTTTATAAGAAGATAAAAATTCAAATCTTAAAATAAATATATGTTAAAATGATTTTCTGATTATTAACAAGTCACAATTATGCCTACAAAGGATAAGACAATGTAAAATAAACACATATAAGTACTTACCAAATTCTAAACTTAAGTCTCATAATTTTTATTTAATCCTTAAACGGAACATTTGATAACCTAAGGGAGTGACTTAGTGCACTCATGTTTAACTGTTTAGGTTTAAATTTGTAGGGCCCTTACACTCACCTAAAGAGAAACTTTATCTTAATTGATACAAAAACTAGCAAATATTACAAAAAAAAAATGGCAGAATACATAATCACTAACGAGCCCCTTAATTTTGATTAGCTTGGCATATTATTTGTACTTCTTTTTTTATATTATTCATGTTTAAACTCAAATGAATATTGTTTTAACATAGTACTCCTCAAACTAAATATTCCTGTCATATATATGACGAAGTTTTTAGTGAATCCATGTATAGTAAAAAATTGCATCTTAGTTATGATATGTTTCAACAACAAAAATTATTTCACATTTATTTTTAATTTGTAATTTTATAATATTAACATGGAATGATAAATTCGTTCAATGTTCATTGAATTGAATGAGATATTCCCGATCGAGTTTGTTAAAAAACAAATATAAACATTGTATTTAAGGCCCCCATTTCAAGTCATTGAGAATGAGTTACCAATAAGAGAGTTGGATAGTTTGTAGGATATTATAAAGTTCAATCTCTATACTGTCATTGTATATAAAATAAAAAATTTGAATTTGAATTTCATTCCCTCTTAAACAAGTGAGACTCTATAATGAAGTTTAATTTTGTTTCCATCGTTCCGTCATTAGTTTTTGCAAAATGACAATTGTTAATCTTAATTTTAACACACTTCAATTTTTTTCAAAAAAATAAAACATTATTTTCTTTTATTTTTTTTAAGCAACAAAACCTTTGCTATAAAGTTTAACAAATTAACATTAAACATTACTCATAAGAATGCACATGCATATTATATATATAAGATATAAATAAAAAAAGTGTTTTATCTTTATCTTACAAAGTGTATTTATGTAATTTGAATCAAATTTGATTATATTTCTTATTAATTTTATCAAATAAAGCTCCTCAATTTTTAAAACTATCAAATTATAGATTAAGAATAATAATTTTATTATCATTTCATGAAATTACTATTATATGCACCAAATTTGGCATATAGAGCGATCTGTTTTTAATATTTTATTAATTAACGTATAGTTAATAATCAATGTCTTAAATGATATTTTTATCAAATAATATTATAAATAACTCTTGAAAGTATATATTTTAAGATTATTCAATATGTATTTTTAAAAAGTTATTAAGAATGAGTTAATAATGAGAAATTTAGATAATTTATAAAAAATTATAAATTTAAATTTTTGTATCGTTATTATGAAATAATGTATATTTAAATATTTTAACAATCCTTTAGAGCATATTAATTACAGCTTTGAAAAAACTTTCGAACATTATTTTGAGTGTCATGCTAATCAATCTTCAAACTATTTACTTTCATTAAAAGTAAAGTGTGCAAAATAATACTAAAAAAAATAAAGGAGATATATGTGTCTTCAAGCATGCATACAAGTAATAATCATACAAGTTTGTGTGCATGAGAAGGGAACAAAAGTAATCATCAAAAGCAGGGATAAAGGTTAAGCAAGCAGACATCCAATACTTTAATAATACAATTTATAATAAAATTTTAATAATCATAAAATGTCTACTTACTCTAATTAATTTCGTTTATTTTGCAGTTACAACATTATTTAATAATATAAAAATTAATTCAAACACCGCCGAAAGAAAACCCTTGAAGTGTAGTTGATCACTTTTCATGCTCCATTAAACATCGTCAAACTCAAACAGCTCAAAGTTATTAATAAATAATTAAATTTTCAGATGAACAAAAAGTAATTATATTTTTAGATTAAAAAATTTGTAAATTCGGTAAATTAAAAATTAAATAACGCTATTTGAAAGGGAAAAAATAAACATACATTTATCTTTTGACAGGATACATTTATGTAAAAAATTTAATATAACACTGAAATAAAAATAACTGTAAATTTTTTATTCATACAGCACGTTGTAAATTTATGATTCTTTAATTTAATCCCAAAAAGGAAAATTCTTTCTTCGTAACAAAGAAAAAAATAGAAAAAGCAAACGGGGAGAAATTGCTAACGCAGGTAGTAGAACTTGAACTGTAGAACAGCCACAGCAGTCTCTCTCTCTCTCCCTCTCCGAGTTGCGAGGGGTCTGAGTTGCAGAGCAATGAGTCAGGAATCGTTTATATATAGCTTCGTCGCTCGGGGGACGATGGTCTTAGCTGAGTACACCGAGTTCACTGGGAACTTCCCTGCGATTGCAGCTCAGTGTCTGCAGAAACTGCCCTCCTCCAGCAACAAGTTCACCTACAACTGTGACCGCCACACCTTCAATTTTCTAGTCGAAGATGGTTACGGTATGGCCACAGTGCTCTGATCTCTTGCTCCTCTGCAAAGTTTTGTCTTATCTGCATTGCTAACACAAGTTTTATTATCTACCCTCCCCCCTGAACCAAGATGAAATGGAATTTCAATTGCTTGTTTGAGGGCTGGATCTAGTCTTGAAACGGATGTGACTTAATTTGGGGTCTTTAAGTTTGCGCAAAGATTTCATTTTATGGATTTTATTTACCTTCTGAATTGATTTTCCGTGGTGGGTTTTGTTTACTTTTATGGGTTCTTTCCCAAATTTTGTTAATTTTTCGTTTGATTACTGAATCAAACAAATAAATGGGGAGAAACAGAACTCGGGTTCTTGAGGCCCAATTCAGGTTTCTTAATGAAAAAGGCCTATATTGTGGTGCATGTCTGTACCGTTCGGCGGTGAATACTGCTAGAAGTATTTGCTTTTGTTGACATTCAATTATTCAAATTTTTTATATTACGCCTTCCTTATAGGAACACCTCATTTCTATGTAATCCTCTGCCCCTGACCACCAGTAGTCAGGGATCTTGATGGGACACCCAATTATTTTGTCAATCCTTTAGAGATAGTCACGCAATGACCCAACAAACAGTCTTCAAACAAGGGCTCATCTTGTGGCTGTGAAGTTGTGTGTAGTACTTCTTGAGTTGGGCCTAGGCTGCAATAGAAATGCATGGTCAATGGGGTCTTTACATGACTGATGACCCCACAACTACTAATTCCAAATGCTGGTGCCTAACTTTTTGTTAATTAAGCTAACAATGCAACCTCTAGATATATATGTTTGACTTCTGTTGGTTTTTAAACCAAACTGCCAACTTCTGAGATTTACTTAAACATTGAGTTGTGATACAATGAGGATTTTAATGCCTTACATCTGGGCTTTCTGTAAATTGCAGCTTACTGTGTTGTTGCCAAGGAATCTGTTAGCAAGCAGATCTCTATTGCTTTCCTCGAACGTGTCAAAGCAGACTTTAAGAAAAGATATGGTGGTGGAAAAGCAGATACAGCTGTTGCGAAAAGTCTCAACAAGGAGTTTGGGTATGCTCATATTGTTCTAAAATCTAAACCCTCGTTGATGTTTGTTGATATCTAAATGCTTGGATAGAAAAATTTCTATAGAGAGGTAAATAATGCGCGTGCACATTTGCAGACCAGTTATGAAAGAGCACATGAAGTATATTATCGACCATGCTGAAGAGATTGTAAAACTTATAAAAGTGAAGGCTCAAGTTTCAGAAGTTAAAAGTATCATGTTAGAGAACATTGACAAGGTACTGTATTGTATAGGATTAAGACTTGAAATATTTTTCTGATATTCAGTAATTTCCTTATGCAGTTATCTCTGTGTATACTGGCCTAACCTGCAATCCGTATACTCTTCTCTCTTGGAAATAAATTATGGGTTGAAAAAGGAAGGGGGGGTGGGGGGCAATTGGCTTTGCAAGGGTTGCTATGTTAGTCAGCAGACTGCTTTATTGCAATTTTTGGGTAGTGATTGGGAAAAAGTCACTATCATTCTGCCACTTCTATCAGAAAATTTTAAAAACAATGCAAAATAATTGGACAACCAATATGCTTGTATACTTGCTCCTTCCCCACCCTGCCAGTATGACTTGCAATGACAGTTTAATGATTATTCCAGTAAATCTTTAGTTATAGATCTATTTGGTCTTAATCAGTAATCCTCTGCTGTTTGCAGACATTTCTTTAAATTTTCATTTCATTTTTTTATAATTTTCAGTGACTAAATTATAACCTATTAAGTTCTGTATCATCATTAAAATTCTTCATGATGCTTAGACATGTTTATTTTCATTATACATGCTTTCAGGCTATTGATAGAGGAGAAAATCTAACTATTCTTGCCGACAAGACAGAGACATTGCGCTCACAGGTAAGTTGACTAAGGTTAGACAACTATCATTTTGAATCTTATGCTTTCTAAGGCTGAAGGATCTCCTGATTTTTCAGGCTCAAGAGTTCAAAAAGCAGGGAACACAGGTCCGTCGGAAGATGTGGTATCAGAACATGAAAATTAAATTGGTTGTTCTTGGAATTTTGTTGTTTTTGGTCCTGGTTATCTGGCTCTCTATTTGCAGTGGATTTGTCTGTACGAACTAGCAATGAGTGGAAGTTTACAGGTAAGTTTTTTAAAATGATGTTTAAATGAGCAATTTAGCCAGAAAATCTGCTTAGAAGGGGGAAGTTGGCAATTAGAAAAAAGCTTCCTTCCTTCTTTGCTGGTTGATAATGATATAAATATTCTTGGAAATTCTTGAAGAGAGGGAGAGCGGGGTGTCTGTGTATTATGTGACTGTTTGATCTTGACAAACTTATACTGCTGTAATTTGCTTTTTTCTTTCTTTTTTATTTTGAATATAGGAAAAAATGTTATTAACTTAGTTTCTGTCAGTCCTAACCAATTTACTTGACATTTTACTCCCCAGAAAAGAGGAATTTTTTTTTTCTTTTTTTATATAGACAATTACTAAAGGAAATTCTGGCAAAGATATGGGCTCTTAAGGGAATGAAGGAATGAAGAGTAGTTAAAGAAGTCAATACGTGGTTAATTCCTTTTGACAATGGTTAACATGTGAAAATGTAGCTCATTAAATATGCATGTGTTATTGGTTTTTCTCTGCTTAATAACTTATGGGTTGTTTGGTATCATGGAGGGAAAAGAAAAAGATGGAATACAATTTTTTTAAAAAAAAAAGAAAAGAAAGGAAGAGATAGGTAGATGAAACCTTTCCTTTCTTTGTTTGGTTTTATTAAAGAAAAGAATAGAAATATTTATAAATAAATATCAAATTACTTTATTATACATCACAATTTTAGCATGGGTAAAGTAAAAAAGCAAACTTTTAAATCTTTTCTTTCTCTCTCAATTTCTTAGATAAGAGATGGATGCAAAAATTTGAAACTTACAAAAAGTTTATCACTCTAAATATCTTTTTTTTTACGGAAAGGTTATTACTCCAAGTTGATGTTTTTGTTAGAATTTCCATTTTAGTAATCCTCCTATTGTTATTCATCATTTTTTTTCCCTTCTGAGTTACTTAATATTCATGAGTATCCTATCGTGTTTAAATAACATATTAGAATGCCAGTGTCAACTAATTGTCACCAATCAAAGATGACTGTTGTGCTCCAAATATGGTAATGATCTGTTTTAGATCCCCATCAGGTTGAGCAGATGCATTCTTCCACTGTTGCTGAACGCTATGATCATCTAGCGACCTTTATCCTAGTCCTTTGACTTCTTTCATCAAGAACGATGCAAGTCATAAGCATAACCAAGGAAATTTAAATTGTAGGACCTGATCTAAAACCCGAGTGGACAATGATACTTCCACATATATTGTGTCTCACATATCCTCACATAGGCTGAATCGGACTAATAATGTTGAGGAAGAAAAGGAAGAGAACCATCAGGTGGCAGTTCATCTGGTCAACCTTTTGTTCTAATAGAAAGAGCTTTTCCTTATATTAAATTTTCTTGTACCAAAACAGAAGAGAGACTGAGAGGGAGAAAAGAATGATAAATAATGACAATTGATTGTGTGTAATAAATATGAGAAAATATATAAGAAATGTGAGCTAAGCAAAGCCCAACCCCCATGCCCTAGTCACAGGATTCATTAGCAATATTGTGTATGTTTGTTGTGATGAAAATAAAAAAAAAATAGAATATAATATACAAAATCTCAAAGTCAGTATAATGGAGATACATTAGCCCGTGCCCTAATTTGGGATTAGTGGGCGACTCTACGATTTTAAAGCGGGTGCGGCATGAATCTGCGCACTAAATTTTTGGAATTCGCTCTTCAGATCAGTCCATTTTGTTTCCTCACACAATCACAGTCGTTAATTACGTCTTTTACTTATTAAGCAGGTCATAATTGGCTGTGATGTTACTTATTAACTTCAGTCAGAAAAGTGCTCCACAGGCCACACCCCACCCATTAGCTGCCACACTAACAAGTATCAAGAATCGGGCAACTTGAGGCGTGCCCCAACTAGTGGCTCAAGACTTAAAGGGATTCATATCCGTTGTTCACATTTTCTGCTTCCTTGACCAAATGAAAGCTTCAGCCTCGACTTTCAAATGAGTCATACCAAGGCGAAGTAAAATGTGCGTATATTCATCAGATGCCTTGACGGAAACTCTGAATTTGACTCTTGAGAATTCTAAAGATGCGATTCAAACATGCTTCTTCTCTAAAGAAGTGGCCAGCCACGATGAGGAATGGTATATGATGCCTAATGCACCTTCAACCTGTTGTGATTCGATAAACTGATCATATTGCTCCCATACCCATGTGTTGCAAAATCGGTCTTTCGTACTTTATTAATGTGATTGAGACAGGATTAATTTCACTTTGAAAGAATTTTAAAGTATAATACACAACACTCGCCCTTAAATCTTAAACCTCAGTATAATCAGCCTCAAGATATTTCCACACAGAAGGTTTATAAGATTAAACTCGTTCGTACCTTTACCATTCAAATTAATCACTCAAACTTAGCTCTCGTTGTAACTCAAACAAGGAAATTGCGAACAAAGACTCAACCAAGTTAGAAGAACCAGAGACACCGATGGATTCTACGCTACTCAACCAAATCATGGTGTCTCGTCGAATCCGGTTCTCATGTCGAAACCTAAACTACCATTTTACACTGGATTTCATTTTGAGTCAAAATGTCTTTAGTTTTTGTGGAAGTGAAACAACAACCCCGTTATAACACTTGAAACTCTTGAAGCAACCGAATTGAATGCAATTGAGGGAAGATGGAAGAAAGCACGAACACTGAATTGAATGTCTATAAGTGCATGACAAGAAAAGAGCTCTACGGAATGGTTAGTCTAGTCAAATGCAGAAGCCAAACTGATGAGTAGAAGACAAAGAAACAACTAAATTGCCCCATTCTTTGCGGAAGGATAAAAGTAAAAGTGACATATATAGAGCTTCAATTCTTCTTCCTGACTCAATTCCTGTTGAGGTTGAACTTAAAGCAAGAAACTGACCACTCCACGAAAAAGGATTCGTTAAATTTATGAAAAAAGTATTTTTTTATATATTTATTTTTAGTACTGCCATTTGAAATCATTTCTAATGGACGTATTCGATCCCTTGTTGATCATAAATTCTTCCATGCATTCACATCTCCAGCGTTATTTATAACTATTTTTCCTGTAAAATTTTAGAAGAACATCAAAAAATATAAAAAAAAAGTAAAAGTAAAAAAAATCAAAATAAAAGCGTCCTTCTAAAAATTTGAGAAGCTCATGCATGAGTTTTAATATTGTTAAAATTGAACTGAATAATAAATTGATTAAACTTCCAAGTTAGATTTAATCGTCTGAACCGGCTAATCGAATTAAATGATATCATAAAAATAATTTACACATAACAACATGAAACCTATGAAAATATTCATAAAATGTGTAAAAATATTAAATTTTTTGAAAAATATTAATAATTAACATGTTTAAGTGGTTTAACTAGTCGATTCAAGTAGTTTTTATTAATTTTGTATAATTTTGATTGATATAAACTGATTTAACCGTAAATTTAGTTATGAGACTAAATCATAATTAATTGAGTAATTGGTTCATAATCGAATTGGTTAGACTCTTCGATTCAATTCAATTTTGACAATATTAATGTGTTTAGATTGAATTAGGTTTTGGTCCTTACTCGAATATCTTCACATTACTTTGTAAGTATGAAACTAATTCTATTCAAGGCAGCCTCTCTCGATAATGTGTTTTTGTGAGAGTTTAAACTCTTAAAATTATAAAAGTCATTCAACTATTTAATTAAACTAAACTTACTTATCACTTAAGCTGTAATATATTGATAGAGGAAATTAAGTTAGCTATGATTTAGTGTCACGTTTTAAAAAATAAATTTATATGTCTATATTTTTTACTTTATAATTAAATAGATAGATCTTATAAAAGTTTTAGTTATATGAAAATTTCATTTCAGATCGTTCAAACAGGAGTCCAGGAATGTGAAACCCCCCCCCCCCCCCCCAAAAAAAAAAGCAGGACAGGAGTCCAGGAACAGAACTCCTTTTAGTCATTATTTTTAGACAGATACAATGCATTCAAGTAGAATAACGTCTAATCGAGTTACATTCTGATTCACAGCAAAAAGAAAAGAGTTACATTCTGATGCCTCGGTCCAGAGGGGTATTCAGAGGTGCCGCATTCGCAATTAATCGCATCCAGAAGTTTCCTCTGTTAACTATTAAATTTATTTTGAAATTATTACATAATTATTACATCAATTTCTCTTTTCCACAAATTCATATACAATCCAACAAGATCAAGGCAGGAACTAGAATAAATAGATTATAAGGGGTAAAATAAAAACTTTAAGGGAATTAATGTCATATTTAAAAAATTTTAAAATATAAGAAATTAAATTCTCAAAAATTTTGGGAGGCGAGGATCCCAACATTGAACCTATAGTTCCCCCATCAACAAGATTATTATTATTATTATTATTATTATTATTATTATTATTATTCTACTTCATATGACATTTTTCTCATAAATACCACTAACCAACTGTGACACACAAAAACTAGATAATTACATTCTAATGTAAGCCATTAGATTTTGACAACATTTTGTACACATCAAGTGATATGAATAAATTCAAAGTATACATAAAAAGTTTAGGTTTGTTCCGTTAAATTTAAATTGAGCCATGAGCACAAACAGAAAAATGATGTGTATATTTAAGTATGAAAATAGCTCGCACAACATTTTGAAAATATTTTTTCAGAGTGTTTGAGGGATACATCTTGCTGTGATCGTGTCAAAAAGACCATTTTACCATCTTAAACTGTTAACTAGAAAGAGGAATGACTTATACTTTTAACGCACTCTTCTAGTAAAACTCCTTTAGTTTGTACAGTGGATAAAAACATGCCTATTATTATGATCTTTTAGTAAAATTTTTAATTTTATTTGGAAGAATGAGAGTGATAAAGATTGAATTTTTTAAGATTTAGTTATAGAACCGTAGATACCATATCAAGAGTCATCTTAATTCAACAATAAGAAGGGAGGAAAAAAATGATATGGCATGCGTAAATGTGAGACATTCTATCATAGGCAGTAGACATTGTCATTTAATTTGAGTGTATTGAAGTTACGTGAGTGACTATCATATAGCAAGTTTGGGGGAGTTTTTAGGGTATCCATATGTCTATTTATTTGTCTTGTAATTTGCAGCATTATATTTGGCAACTGATAAATAGAATTGCTTTTCATTCTTCTAACTTTGATTTTTACTTCAAACCAAGGTTTTGGTTGTAGTAAGATTTCGTTATTTTTACATTTAAATAAAAGATAGTTGGAGAAACTTTGACATTTTTAACTTTAATATTTTTTCCTTACAGTTTTTATTTTGTCTTTTTTACAATATCTAAACTCATATCATTTTTAGTAATTATACATTTAAAAATAATTTTGATCAATACTATTTAAACAATATTTATTTTTTAAAAATTAATTTTTAAATAACATTTTTCAAACATAAATCACTTCACTCTAAACTCATTTTTGTTCAAAATCAAATTTATAAAATCAAGTTCATCCAAAATCAAATTTGTAAAATATAATACAAACACACACATAAAAACTATCCATAAAAAAAATAATTTCAAACCAATTATAAGAGAATTTTTTGTGTAATGTAAGTCTACATGACTTTTTTTAATTACATAAAAAGTGTTAACACCTCGACAGAAAAAAGTAATAAGTGATCTCGAAAAGAATTAAACCTTTAACATCATCATCATCTACTAATCTTAAGACTGACCGATAAATAAAAGGCATAAATGCAAATTTTATATGAAACTATCCAAATGCTAAAGTACGGAAATATACCTTAAATCAAGATATCTCAATCTTGAGTACCGTAAACCATTAGCTGGAAGGATATAAGGTCAAAGGCTCTACTCACTACCAATACTTAAGAAAGGGCAAGTTAACCTTCTTCCCGAATTGGTCTTTGTTTGTTTTTTTTTTTTTGTTTCTTTTTTTTGTTTCAATTTTGTAAGTTTTTTTTTACACTAAAAATATTTTCGAGACTAAATTTCTAACCAAGCAATCTTAAGGCACACCTTTCACATTGATTTAGTACCTTTAAGAGAATTAACTTCTCTAAGCACTGGATCATAATTTGAACTCGATCAATCAAATAAAAATATGGAACAAACTTTCTTTACCATTAAGCCAATCTCCTTAAACTCATGGTTGTTAGCTCCATATATCCTATGAAATTTGTCACTGGACTGATTTTTTCTTATGTAACAATATATACAGGAAGATTATTTTCCATAAATAAATATTATTGGCTAAACTAAAATGATCAATAAATGCAATGGAGACCTTCGCTGATGAAAATATAATTTAAGCTGATGTATTTCTGTCGAAGTTTATAAGAATTTTATGAATAATTTCAAAGTTGATCTTATCATTTATAAACTTGTGGAGTTTTGCATCCTATAATTAATCGCGGTTCATCTTGTTGTGTGTGATTTATAATGTGGAGTCCACATTGTTTTAGAATGAACTCACAAATTAAACTAGATAATCCGTAAATAATGGATCACTCCAAATGGTTCAAACCAATAAATCTAGACCATATATTATTGGTTTGTTTTTAATTAAAAATTTAGGCAGAAGTATGCCACAAGTTTTAGCAAATAGTTAGAATAATACTTATAAATTACTTACTAGAAGAGACAACATAAAAATAATTTAAAACCTTTAAAAATATGCAGCTTGATCTTAACACTCATTGGCATTTTTTTTAATTAATCTTGGTAGCTCTTCTTATGTTCTTGTGTTATGACAATCACACTAATATATCATTTAACGAAAAAAGAAAAAGAAAAGATTTTTAAGAAACAAAATTTCTTATTTGAAACTATTATGTGATAACCCAGTAGTAATTAAGAAATCTCAAGTAGAGATGAAACTATGTGATAACTCAAAAGACAAGTTTTATCCTAAATCATGACTTGAAGATCTTCAAAAGTTAAAAACAGAGATACCATACTCAGCAGGCAAGTTCGGAGTAAGGAAGCTCTCATCCTAGGCCTTATAAGCATGAACATCAATGTCATCTTCTTATTCTCTTTTATTGAAATTTAGACTTTAGAATTTAGATACGATTCTGATTGAATTTTTATCTAAAATATTTAAAGAATAATGCTATATAAACTATATTTTACACACATATATAAAAATTCACATATAATTTTTTTATTATTAGGTTTATTTCTGAATATATGTATTGTCATATTAATTAATTTTTTTATTCTCTTTTAAGTATTTTGTAATAAAATTTTACATTTATCTTGGACTAGACAAATTGTCCTTTCTTCATATATAGAAACATGCTATTTTGAGTAAGTAAAGATGTTGGATTCAAAACTCCAGATAATGTTTTGCTATTTGCCACTTCCAAAAAAATATTTGTTTGACGATGAATTCTAATAGACTAATGCCTCAAGTGCACTGGTGTATATTTTGTTAGTAGTTTTATTAATTGTTGAGTTGATTTAAGCAAAAAATATTATATATAAAATAAATGTAATAAAATAATTTTTTTTATGTAAACTAACAACATTTAATATTGGTATATATCAACTTGTAGATATTTGCACTTCTTAATTATGTAACAAGAAATAAAAAATTTACTTTGTCTTACATACAGAGCCAATTTAAAAATTTTGAGCTGTTTTTATGATTTTTTTTATAAGATAATTTTAGGAAGTTGAGGTGTGTGGTCCTAAACCATCTCCTAATTATATCTCATTTGAAAGAAACAAATTATAAAAAGCTTAAATTTTTTTATAAAAAAAAGGAAACAGAACAGGGAATTGCAAAACTCTCTCTACAGGCACATATAAATATTAAATAGAATAGACTAATAGTGTATTTGGGGTAGCGTTTACTATTCTAAAAGCTCATTTGAGGGCAAAAGTTTTTCCTTGAAAGATATGCTATCATGTTTAGCAATTACAAGATAGAGTTGTTTTTTACTTGATATCAAGATTTTAGTAGAAGTAAGATTTTGTTATTTCTGCGTTAGAGTAAAAGTCAATTAAAATTTTTTTAATATTTTTAACCTTGATATTTTTTCTTTGTAATTTATTTTATTTTTTTTCACTGCACATGAACTCATATCCTTTTTAGTAATTATACATTTAAAAGTAATTTTGATCAATACTATCTAAATAATATTTATCTTGCCAAAATTAACTTTCAAATAAAGTTTTTCAAATATAAATCACTTCATTCTAAATTCAGTTTTAATCAAAATCAATTTATGCAAAATCAAATTTATCTAAAATTAAGTTTATAAAATCTAAACCAAACACATATCACGTCTACTTGGATTGCGGCTACTAGCATGTTTGGAGCGCTGCAAATGTTTGAGGCAAAAAACATTACCTCATTACTTATGCCTTCATGTTTGGTAGCTTTCGGTCAGAATTGCTTCTTACTTAAAATCAAGATTTTAGTATAAATAAGATTTTGTTGCTTCCGCGTTGAAGCAAAAGTTAGTTAGAGAAATTTTAATATTTTTAACTTTGATATTTTTTTCTTATAGTTTATTTTATCTTTTTTCACTACACCTAAACTCATATCCTTTTTATTAATTATACATTCAAAAGTAATTTTGATCAATATTATTTAAACAACATTTATTTTGTCAAAATTAATTTTTAAAAAATATTTTTCAAACATAAATCACTTAACTCTAACTCACTTCTAACTAATATTAAGCTTACAAAATTAAATTCATTCAAAATCAAATTTATAAAAACTAATTCAAATACACACTACTTCCTCAGCAGCCAGCCACTGCACCAAAATGTTGCTCTCTTTTAATTTAAAAAAAAAAAAGAAAAACACGAAAGGCAAATAGTCAACAACTAAACCTCCTCTCACGTGATCATCTTAATTTTCCTCCATCTCCTCTGTCTTTTCATCATGGCAATGCACAACAATTCAGCCTCATTAAAAAAAAATGTTGCGCTTTTTTTTAAAAAAATAAATTATTAGTTTTTGTACAAGGTAACTATATGATACGTCTTTTCACTATTTTGTGGCAAGAATACGAAACGAAAGAAGATGTTATAATAATTATAATTTTTTTATTAAAATTTTTTATAAAAAATTTGATATATTTATTGACTCTTCTATAAGTGAATAATAATAATTATTTTATTTTATCTAATAACTATTCTTAAATGTAAGTGAATTTTATTAATTATTCTGATTATTTTTTTATCTGTGTATTTTCTTTTTTTTTTAAAAGGTCTTATGTATGTCATCACGTCACGAAATTGTTATTACATATTTCAAACGTATTATATATAACATTTAAGATTTCATGTTAAAATTAAATTTTATTTCACATATTACAGTTTATTTAGTGCAGTACATTAAACTTGGTGTATATATTTCACCAACATCAATTTTACTAGTCCGTCCTTGTCATCCATCATGCATGTGAAATTGGAACAAAAATCAATACCAAAAGAGAATGAAAAAAAATCCCATAAAACTTGATAAAAAAAAATCCAAGTCGTCCAGAAAAACCAAATTCCTCATATACAGTTGAATTCCTCGTAGAAAAAACCAAAGAATCAAATAAAGAGTAGGTCCAAGTAATTGGAATGAAATTTATACAAAGCAAATGAGTTACACAAAGCTCAAATTCTAATTAACGAAAAGTAGAAGTACACAACGTGAACATTTAGCACAAAGCTCAACTTTGAATCTAGACTAAAAAGTTTTACAGCAGCACACACAAATGTCACCCAGTCCTTACGAGTCGCCAACCAGACCCTACCTACATATATAACTTCACCTACATACACAATTTAATGTCACAATCACTTAGACATAGAGACACCCCCCAATGACCACTAATCTGGAATTAATCAAACCAACACATGCGTGCAGCTAAATCAAAAGAGAGACTAAGAAATTACTCTACAAGAATTCAATCTGTAGGGTACACATGCACATAGAGAGACAGCGACACCCATGTCCAAAGGCCATGCAGGGGGTGGGTTGTTGGCTATATATATATATATATATGGCTAGCTACATGTCCCTAACTTCGAAGGCGTTCTTGTTCTTGACCACTATGTCATACATGTGCATGGACTTGAACTTGTTGAAGTCCCTCGGGAGGGAGATGAGGTGCACGGTGGAGCGCTTGTGGAACTGGAGCAGCTCCGCGTCCTCGTAGTACCTCTCCCACCCCAGCGAGCACAGCTTCTGCTCTAGCACCGCGTACGAGGTTATCACCTCATTGCTTGGCGTGTGAACCAGCACCTTCCGCCTCCCACTCGACCCCTGCCGGCCACCGTCCACAGACTCCGCCCCCGGGTTCTCCACCAGCCGGACCACCCCGTTCTTGAAAACCCAAACCCCAGACATTCTATTCTTGAGAAGAACAAGGAAGAAAGAAGAAGAATGAGTGTGTGTGTGTGTGTTTTGAGGGTTTGTGAGGTGGCGTAGAGAGGTGTGCGATGCGAGCTGGGGAGGGGAGAATAGGGTATTTATATATGTATATAAATAATATATATATATATATATATATATATATATATATTTATTTATTTATATATATGTATGTATATATATAGGAGAAATGATGGGTAAGATAGTTTCAAGATTGAATTATTTTAATTTATTATCCTATGCTCATATATATATATATATATATATATATATGTCTAATTAATGAACGCTATATGGGGGAAGATAGAGAGTATAGAGGGGTGTTCGGATGTGGGTACAGCTAAGGTGGGACCCTGCGTGGAAGAGTCCTAAGCTAAATATGCATTTGGGGAACACCGAACATGGTGTTTGGGGATCACAACATTTCATCTGCCTAGCTAGCAATTTTTCATTTGGTCATAATCGGATTGCGGGGAATCCCTTTACCATTTGCGTAGTACAAGTATTGTAACCCCAACTAGAGAATCTTTGTTTTGTTTGGAGGATAAAGACTTATTCTAGAACAAAGTCGAAGAAATGATATAACTCTCTGTAATATACACACACTGTATACTGTGTATATATGTGACGGACACTTTCTGCTTGTGCCAGGCGTATGCAAAGAGACTCGAATATAAAGGATTAGATATGTAGCAAATCAAGCTCAATAATTGGCTTAAGACTAACGAGGCTATTTAACTTCAATCTAGCTGCATCACAAAATTGTATGACAAAGTCCTGGGTGGTTAAGAAAAATATGAGTGAGAGAGAGTGTGTGGAGAAATATAATTTGGACTTGAATGGTTTGTGGAATAAATTTCTTTAAGTAGAAAGGAGGATGCTTATGGCACGATAGACATCTAAATGAATAACATGCTCTTTTGCAAAAGTTTTCCAATGGTTTGTGGGGAAGGATCAAGATGTGCATGTGTGTAGTGGGGGTGGGGACCAAGAAACGAAAAGGAATTGATCTCAATTTAATTCTGGTCGTTGGGCGTGGAAATAACGATGTTGATTAATTTCCATTAGGACATGTCCATGTGTGTGGGGGAGGCTTTCCAAGCACTTGTTTTTAATTTGTTTTTGTTGCCTAACTGTCTATGCTAATTGTTACTTTCGGTAAAAAGGGTTCTTGTTTGCCTAACTAGTGTTGACTATTCACGTCGCCAACCTTCAATTTATATTATTATACTATAATTTGCGTGAGGAGCATTGGATGATGACAGGGAATAATGAACTTTTTCTCACCTTCAAACCAAATCCTTATGTTGAATTCGCCTTGAAAATGACTATATGAACCATATATATCCTTTTGCAACTTTCTTTCCCGCCATATAGGGAATGGGTTAGGTAGCTAGCTAGAGAGCTCATGTTTACAAAGTTAATTATGGGACTTAATATCTGCATTTCCTTTGTACAATGATCCCCTGTAAACTGAAGCTATATGTTCTCCCGGCACATTTAGAGAAGATAGACTGATAAGACCTAAGTTTGAACCTGCAATATAGCTCCATGAAAACTCAAGCTCCAATTTAACCATAAACTGACTCTTGGAGTAGTAGTACAGTACATATCATGGAGATTGTTCAATTTGTCTTGACTTAATAAGAAATGGTTTAATTTAAAACTTAGTTTGAGCTCAGTATGAATCATTTTTTTAATTTAAATTTAGCTTAGATCAAGTTCATGAATTGTTCAATTCGACTCATCAACTTGAATAACATGAACCAAATAAATCAAATAAAATAAAAGAAATTTATTTAATTCATAAATCAAGTTTATCGAATTAATTAATGAGTATGAGCAAGGCCAATGCAACATCAATTATTACCCAATTACTGTTTTGTGGCCATTCGAATTGTCTTCTACTTTAAACACGCACAAATTAATTAGTTTGTGTTGAGCCTCTAAAAGCCTAGTTAATTTGGGGTTAAGACCTAGCTACAAGAGTTGTCAGACTTGTGCATGTGATTTACAAATTATGCTATCTGTCTTTTGTATGTTGACCAATTGTTTGGGAGTTTTGTGAAAGACGGGGAAATGTTCATAGAGGAGCAAGCACAACAACTTGGGAGGTGAATAAAAACTAAAAAGCAGAGCTAGATTCCAACACCCTATCCCACTCAACCAAAACAAAAGTTGAACCATCAAAAATCGTATGCCCTTAGGTCACACATTCTCTTTAACCCAACACCATGGTCGTGGCCTTGCTTCAATTTGTCATCTCCTCTCCTCGTGCCACACGGTCCTGTACGCGAGGCAGAAATATCCACACCAAAATTTTATTTGCCTTTGCTGGGGGCTTCTCCTTCTGTCAATTTCTCACAAATTCCTTTTGCATGACCATTGATTGGACCATCTGAGTCTTACTCAATTTGTTATATCTTCCATCAATAAGTTCATAACTTGATATAAATTATCAGATAAATTCAACGTAATTTTCATTACAAAGAGCTAATAGGAACCAGCGCTATTGTAAGAGACTATTTTTGATGGATTGTTCACAAGGAAGTATGGATACTTTAAAATGTCTATTATATTGGTGTTGGATACTCTTTAGAACCCATCAATACCCGTGAAATACCATAAAAATTTGATAAAGGTTAGTATTATATTGTATCTACAAACTAATACCATATTTGTGCATCATAAATAATGTGTGTGGGTTTTATAACAAGAGATAATAACCTTCAATCTATTTTCTAAAATCCGTCACCACAAGATGCCCGTCCCTTCTTCTATTATGTGATTATGTGATGACTTCAAATGATGGGATCGTTTTAGCTCATTCATTTTAGATCATTTCCTTCTATATATATATATATATATATATATGACAATGAGGTGGCACAAAAACTTGTTTTCCACCCACAATAACTGTCCACCTCAGACAATTTTGATTCTCATCATCCAAAACAAAAATTTCCCAAGTTGGGCTTTCTAGATAAGCCACGTCAGCTTCAGCCATCACTTTTTGGGATTTTGCCCATATTTATGTGTGCAATAAAGTTATTCGGAGAACATATCCATAGCCTCAAAACAGCCACCTTTCTAAACATGCTTGCTTCTTTAATCCCATGTAAGCTGTAAGATTGAGCATCATAAAGGAGTTGGCTCCACAAATACAATGGATTGGAAAGCTTCCTCCAGCAGCACATCCATACAACAAACCCATGTGACTGTCCCCTATAATAAGAGAAAAGCCAAAATCTTAGTCCTATATTTAACAAAACAAGATCCTTGCTCCTATCAGCATCCTTCAGAGCTGTACATGTCTTTCCATATTAACCTCTTCTTTTAAAAGAAAGGCCATGATCCATCTTGTCACTAAAGGGAGTTGTTGGCTAGGGCTTTGCGTTATGCAATAACATTTGGTGCCAGAGATCTCCAATGTCTGAGAATCAAATTTTAGATGACTGGGGTTTTGACCAATAGCTACCGCTCATGCCATATTAGACTCGAGGTCTATGCAGGTTCTGTAATCGAATTATTCATTCCCAATTTGCCATTAGATTTTTATGGATGACCAAAAAAAAATGATAAGTTCATCAGCAAAATCTACAGTAAAAAATAGTACTTTATGAAAAATTAGATAAAAAAAAAGCAGTTGAAAATGCATTAAAAAATTGTATGCCACTATTTTTCATGTCTAAAATTGTAACTTTTAATGCAACCTGCATGTGATTGTCTACTTCAAAATCTCATTAACAACCATCGTGCCATTATGAGAATTATAATGAATTAATAATAATTATTTCATGTAAAGTGGATGTATATGATAAAATCTATTACGATCGAAATGGTAAAAAAAAAAATAGATTCTATAAATTTGTTAAATTTAATATACTGCAATTTAATTAGAGTGATCAACTGAAAAGCAGACCTACTGGCAGCCGGCGCATTGCACTTAAGATTAGGTTAGACATCTCTTATTGTATCTACTAAAAAATTAATAATATAATTATATGAACCACTTCAATTAATGCTAATGTAATTATCTATCTTCCTAAAAAAATTATCCAGTAAGAATGCAAAAAGTCCTCTCTAAGAAGCATGTACATTGTTAATTTATCTTTTGATAAAGAATAGAAATGCAAACTCTAGAAAAGAGAGGATAAGTACGTTAAAAAGATATGATCTATCAATTCACCTTTAATTTTACAAGAAGATAGGAATTTGGCTCTTTTAAAATACAAAATACAGTGTTAATAACCCTTCATTTAAAATCAAGAGTTTAGAATTTGATAAACTATAAGTACATATATAATTAACTATGAATTTATTATAATTTTATCTCTTGATTTACTCATTAATAATTATATATTTGTACTTTATTCTCTAAAGCGGAGGATCCAAATCTTGACCATCGATTTAAGATTTAATGATCATGATTAACACTTTTTACCTCTCATAATAAACAATACTCTTCTCACTTGATATATATTAAAATATGATTTAATTAGACTCCTTATACTCTAAATTAATCTATATATTCAAATCTTTCTTTAGCACAACTCAAATTCTCATATTAAATATATACTAAGTGTGCAAACATAATTTATATATCTACCACTATTGTTTGGTACTTGGCCTCGAGGAATTTTAATTTGCTCCAAAGTGATTTTTCCAAATGATCATCTATTTTAATCAATTAAAGTTAGGGCATCTTAAGTATTGAAGGACGATGGCCAAGGTATATGAATTTATTCTGCATTCTACTAAGAGTTAAAAAAACACAAGAAAACCCGATTGTGTTTACTAAGTTATAGTATTTTTGAATGGGTATATTTCAGATACCAGATTTTTTCTAAATGGGTAGAGAAATGAAGGGTGAGGAAATTTTGTTATAGAAAAGAATAAGATTAAAGCTAAAGGAGAATGGTTTGTTTGCTTACCTGCTGTTAGGTTTGTGCCTAACTTTGATTAAAAAAGATGGAATGAGGGAATTTGCATATTTATTTTGAGAATAAAGTACTAAACATAAGGAATGTAGGATCAATTCTCATAAGGCCATTTTAAGAGAGAATTTTATAGTCATGTTCCTCTTTACTGACAAGGAATTATGACAAAAAAATCATTGATTTCTGATTAAAGTATCAAACTAAAGCGCAGATAGGGATTTGATCGCTTAAGTTGATGTGTAGACATTTTATACGGTGCAACGAATGTAATTATAATTGTGTTGTTCTTAATGCTTTTTTTTTTTGGTACTATATGAGTATTCTCGAGTCAGTATAATAAATTTTTCTCCAAGGCGCAACTTTTATATTTACCTAGTACATAGTGATAACTCAAAATTTAAATCCAAATTGTTAAAGTAAAGAGCAATTTTCCTTAATTATTAGGCCAATCTCAACTGCATTGAATTTCTTTGTCTTATTAGGACGGTGAATATTGTTGGCTTCAAGAATTTCTGATTCGTGGCCTTGTTAGAGCAGATGATTTATTTTTTAATTGAATTCATTGGTAATCCCCTAATTAATGAAATGCTGGGAATCTTCTATGACAAAAAAATCTGTATTTTATATTTTAAAAAAATTTGAATTGGTTTTCCACGTATTATTCTTGAAATTTGAAATCTTTTCCCACAAAATATTTCCGGTAGAACTTTCATTTGAATTTTTTTTTTTGGTTTTCCAATTTAAAAATAAATAAAATTATTTAAAAATGTTCCTTTCATATTTTTCTGTAAAATATTTAAGAAAAATAAAATTATTTCTCAAAAGTAATTATATATATATATATATATATATATATATATATATATATATATTTCAAAATTAAGTTTGATGAAAATCCATTGGAACATTTGTTTTTTTTTTTGTACACTTAGAGTATCTCTTCACCCGAAAGGTGAAATACTAATCTCTCGGCTTTTGGTCGTGTGTTTTGTAGGGGAACGCCTACCAACAACGCATGTTCCATTCACATCTTCTAGGTATTGAACCCCTGACATGATGTTTAAGGGACTCAAGCCACTTTTACTTAGACCAACACATATTGGTTTGGAACGTTTGTTTTGAATTTGTTAACAAGCCAAATATCTCCATTTTTTTAATTCAAAAAAATTTATAAAATAAAAACCTATGGAAAAAATTCGGTCAAAAAAATCCACTAAAAATTCAAAGCATTCCTTTACTAAGACTTGTCATTTTGTATTTATTTTTTATATTGTGGATTTAATACTGCAGTTGATACTCGATGTGAAATCGTTTTTGTTTTTTTGTATGAATTTTTTAAAAATGTGATTCGTTATTCAATTTGTTTTTGAATTCTTGCATAGTAAGTGAAGATTGAAAAATTTGGTACTTGGCTTGAGCGAATCGAAAGGGATATAACCATTTTTTTAAAAAAACTTTTGACACTATTTTAAGTGATGAAATTTCATTTGTTTTTAGTGGGGGGAAGGGATGGGAAGAGAAGGCAAGGAGAGGAAAAGTAGGGAATGAAATTTTTTTCCTCTTATTTAATTTAAAATGAACATTTTCCCCTCCTTATCTCAATTTGAAGGAGAAAAAAGCATCTAATCATATTACATTTATAAGATTTGCCACAAAGAAATTTGTATATCAATATCTATATATCTATATTAGTTTGCAATGAAAGCCTTCCAAGTTGTTATTTCAAGTAATTCCTTAACTCCTGATTAATTAACCATTTGAATCTTTAGCTATTAATAAATGTAGGAATTTAGTCGAATTCTCACGTATGAACTCAAATATAATTGACTGAACTTTTGAATCCTTACTCAATGATTGATAAATTTTGGTGCACGAATTTGGATATGCTCTCTTTGCTACATAATGATAATAATAAAAAAAGTTACACTTCCAATTTAAACTATACAATCATAATAAAAATTTAATATACACAATTTTTAAATAATATGTTAAATGCTTTAACATATTCTCATACTGTTTCACTTTACCACTTAAATCTATCACACTAAATTTTATAAATTTAATTAGTAAAATACTAACCAACTAACTAACTAACTAACTATATATATATATATATATATATATATAAGCGCTTGCACGAGCTAAACGATTAGTTGTATAATATTGCCCACTTTATCAAAAAGACTATAAATTCAACACCTCACTAATTTGGGACACATTATAATTGATAGAGTAACATCTCATCTTTTTTAAGTCTTATATTAATGTTCAAAACTTTTTAGTGCATTAAAATTTAATGATATTTTCACTCAAATTCTTATGTAATTATGTAAACTAAGTACAAATAGCTGTAGTAATATTACAGATTTTATTTGATGTCTTGACAAGTACTAACTATAGACTATCCATAAGAATCATGAATCGGAACTCATAAGATGAGAAACCGTATTAACTACCACCAAAAGAGTAGTTGATGAATTGATCGCAGCTTATAGCTTCCAAAATAGGTAATTAAGCATTAATATGGAGGTTAGCAAGTCTCACTTTAGGTACCTAGGCAATAAGCCATTCTTTCTAAAGCTTCTTAGTTCTTATTATTAATAATACTAGTTATCATTATTCTTATGCGATGCACTGGTTTATATATATTTTATATTATTTAAAAGATTGTTTAGAGTAAGAAAACATAGATGTAAAAGAGTTATTGTTGTTTAATTATCTTAACATATAATTTATATTAATGATACATGATTGTTTTCATCGAAATTAGGCTTAACCATGATATGTTATAAAAAAAAAGGTATTACACTTAATTTATGATGTTTGACCAACTTCTTGATTCGCATGTTACAACCGGTCTTTAATCAATAATGTTATATTCTTTGGCATTTTAAAGGGGCAAATGATGAGGATGGAGAAAAATTGTAGGAGGATTTTAACTCTTAATGTTGCATATTCAAAAGAGAGTTGTTAGTGAGACAGATAAATCTGACCGAATTTAGTTTGTCAGACTGATGTAACAAGTTATTAAGTGAGATAGCATTATTACGGGTAATTATTATTTTTTAAAATAAATTAAAAATGTTGAAATGTAGATAGGAATATGCATTGGAAAAACAATTGCCACTGCAACTCTTTTTCTGGTAATACTTGGCCACTGCAACTCTATTTTTAATTTTTTAGAGTTTGGAAGTTGTACAGCTGCTTTAGGCTTGCATATTCTGCAAATTCTGCAACTGTCTATTCAGTAGAGGCAACGTCCACACTACTTCAAATCCACCTGTACCTACATATTCCCTATACAAACACAGCTCCTCCATATTCCACATACACTACTTTAAATTCCAAGAGAATTGTTTGATAAAACTTTTGGTCATCTGAGTTTTTTTGGGAGCTTTAAATTATTGCAGATTTGATGGGTTTGAGAAACAGGCTGTGTGTTATTGAGTAGATGCCTTGAGTACTTTCATCTGATCTCCAAGCATTCGAGAAAAGGCGCAAGTGCATATGGTTACCCAGTTGCACCATAATTCCAGTTGTGGATGAGGTCCTCGTGGCCAAGGATGTTCTCATCCATGGCGCTTTTAGTGTTTCTACCATTTTCAAGTCATTTTCTTCCACGGCTGATCAGTTAATGGGGGTGGTGTGGTTACTGGTGGTGGAGGTGATTTTCTAGGAAGGGATTGAGTTTTTAGGAGGCCTTGATGCCAATGGTGAAGATAAATTGTTAAGTAGGTTTGACAGTAGGGAGGGACTATTGTTGAGTCAGAAAAATTAAAGGGTCTATTGTTGAGTCAGAAAAATTAAGGCTGGGGTGGACTATGAAGATATAGGAGACACGTGGAAAAATGTGATGAGATGGAAACTACACCTAATTCGGGCCTCATCATTCGGGCAGATCTTTCGGGTTGAATAACATTTTTTTTTCAAAATTATATCATTTGTAATAATTTAATTAGAGTATGCTATTGTAATTCAATAAATTTTAGAATTTAAGCTATCCGTTAAATTTTGATATACTGGTTGATTGAAATTTTTGCAAATAAAAGTCTTAATAGTTTCTTGACTAGTCCATAGTGCAATTTAATTGGATTTTAAAAACTACATGATTATGCTTTGATGTTGAACCTTCGAGCTGAGGTAATGTTAGTCATATTAGCAAATTAAAGTGTGAAGATAACAATATGGTTTTCAATGAAAGTGGGTTTAAAACTCTACATGAAGTTAGACCAATTTAGAGTTATGATCTTCATGAATTTATATATTTTTTATATTATTTAAAGAATCATTTAGATTAATTTTAATATTTTTTACTTAAAGAATTTAAAAGAATGAGAAATGAGAATAATAGTTTCATTTAAATTGTATTAATATTCAATTTACTTATATCAAAATTATGAAAGAAAATTTAAAAAAGCAAAATATGATAATTATAATTTAATCTATATTAATTTGCATTTTCGTGCAATGTAGGATTTATCTCATTCATACTGTGTTAATGTTTGTTGAAGAATTGATATATGAGATTAGTTATTTCATTTGAATTTTGAAGTGTTAATATTTAATTTATTTATCCCAATAATATGAAATAAAATTTAGGAAATTAGGATCTGATAACAATAATTACATTTAAATTAGGTTCATGTTTAATATATTTAATAGCATTTATTAAGTTTATGTTAATTTTATTATATGTAGAGATAGATTGATTCAATGAGGATGATTTAATTGACTTGGTAATTGCTTGAGGTACAAGTCCATAGATAAATTTCGAACTTTCTATTCTAAGTCGTATCTAAATTCAAATGTTGACAAGTGAAAGAATATCTTTTTTTTTTTAATCAACAGTGAAAGATTCTCTTTTTTTTTTTTTTTTGGTCTGGGGGTAGGGGGAGGAGTTGGGAACGTCCCACGTCCGGAATCGAACCATTGGTGCAGGACATCAAGGCACCTATGCTTAGCACGTCAACTACGAGCCTGACCGCACAGCGAAAGATTCCCTGAGAGCATGACCTTTCCTTTTTGGGCTTCAAAGAAGGCTTGGTTGGAGTCCTTGGGCATGGAGAACCTTAATGGGCCAACATGTACTATAGCCATTGGCCCAATGGTCCACCCAAGTTCGACCGTCCTAAATAAAGGCCTAACCGATGACCAAAAAACCATAAAATAGGGGCCTAATCTCAATAGTCAACTCTCTTGTCTTCTCAAGCTTGCTACTCTTTCCTTCCTTTGCCAATTTTTTTGTATTTTAATGAATTTTAGATTATATTTAAGTCCTCCCACTAGTTAAGCAAATCAATGAATTAGTTGTTGAGATAATTATAAAAAATTCCAACCTATATATTGATATTTATACAAGTAAAGCCAATAATCACATGCCGTAAACAAACTTGTAACTCAATTATATATATCGATCTCAGTCTTTGAGATTGAAGTATAATAATATTGGAGGTTCAATTTTTCATAATGCTACTTGTCCCTTTTCTGGCTCATACGTAGGTACTTGCACTTCTTATGGTAAAAAAAAACTATAATCACATGCCAACTCGCTTGTAAATTTTCTCTGATTTTGTTTTTTCAAATTTTGCCTCCACCATGAGCTTTATTGGGAGTAATTTTCATATTGTCAAATAGTTGAATAATTGCTTGGTTGCATAAATAGAGAAAGAAATATTTGATAATATTAATAATAAAAAATTATTCAGCATTTTCAAAACATTTATCTAAATTTATCTTTCATCATTTTATATTAGTATAATTCTTATATATAAATATAACATTTGAATGTTTATTTCTTGTATTTGTACATTGTGCTTGCCTCGACTAGTCAAAATTTCTGGGTGGGTAACTGATATAAAGGCAAGTTAATAATAACATTTCACTTTGTGAAGGAGATATCAGATATGCATGAATCATTACTCATTAAAAAAGAAAAAAAAAAGATAGCAATAGAGAAAATCAGAGTATATATATCGTGAGGCGCATCTGGTTCTGGTGTAGTGGGGCATCACGGTAGACAGTGCCATAGCCTCCTTGAAACGTGCATATTATCATGCAAATCTAACATTCTTCCATCATTGAATAATTCTGTCACAACATTCCCTATTAAGTTCAAAATTCTTATCATATTGATAGTAACTATAAAATGTTACATTAATTTAAAATAATTTTATACAATTTAATAATATATGTAAAGATTGATGTAAAATATATATTTTTCAAATATATACAGTTCAATGTTTTTATTGATGTTCAATTTATTACACATATTTTTACTATGAAAATTTGTGTAAAATTTTCTTATATATATAAAGGGCATTGCAATTAACTTATAAATTTATTAGTTGAACAGTTAGTTTTATTAACAACTCAGATGCTTTATGATTAAATATCATTCAATTCCTACACTTATTCAATTTTATAAATTGAGAAAATGAGAAAAACACATTTATTTAATACAATTAATTTAAATATTCTTTTAACATATAAGATTGAACAAGAATAAAAATAATATTTTATCACGAAAACAATAACGAGATACTTACAAATTGTTTAACCTGACATGACAGAATATTTTTGAGTTAAAATAACTGTATGCATAATTTTTTGTTTAAATTAAGAGTATTTACAGAGTTCGATCTATTTAAAATCATCTCATAAACTTAATTTATCTTTAAAGTAATAATAGTATAACTTTTTTTATAATTAAACTGCAGTTCTTATTTTTAGAAGTATAACTTACTCTTATTATACTAACATGGTTATGTACAGTTTTCGGAAGGAATTACTGTATATGTAATAAACAAAATGCTAAAGAGATCATAAGAGTAACTTATTACTCAAATTATTATCAAAGTACTGCCATGTCCCACATGGTCCATGGAAGTAATTAAGTTTATTGAACATAAAACACCACATATATATAGCTTTTTAAGGCACCCCATCCATGCCCATGACCTTTATTCTACGATCAAAACCAGAAATTACAGTAGTTTTGCAGCAGGAGAAACAGTGAAATGAAGTCATGTGGTGGGCACAGATGGATATATAGGAGGGGTTGGTAATGGTTAATTAGGCATCTATGACTTGGAAAGCGTTCCTGTTTTTGAGCATAACATCATGCATGTGCATGGAGTTGAAGTTGTGGAAATCCCTTGGGATGGAGATGATGTCGAGGGAGGCGTAGGGCTTGCGGAACTGAAGCTGGTCAGGATCCCCGTAGAAACGCTCCCACCCGAGGGAGCACAGCTTGCTCTCCAGCACCGCGTAGGAGGTGATCACCTCGTTGGTTGCGGTGTCATAAAGCACCTTGCTATGCCCCTTCTTCGCCCCTGCCTCGTTCCTCAGCCGGACCACGCCGTTAACGCTCCTGAAAACCCAAACCCCCGACATTGTTGACGACAAGATCGAGTGTGTGTGTTTTTCGAGCTGGTGACTGGTGAGTGGAGGAGGGGGTGGGTATCGATATATATAAGTGGGAAAAATTTTTATAGAAAAAATTCTAGTTTAAAAATACATTTATATATATATATATATAATATTTTTAGTGAGAAGATTGTTTATTGTAAAAAGTAAGAAAAATAAATCTTGATCGTTAGATTTTAAATGAATGGTTAAGATTAAAACAAAAAGTCATGTAACTTTTTAAGTAGTAATTTGACCTTCAAATAAAATCTAATCCTAACCATTCATGTATGGTTTAATGATTAGAATTTACTTCTCTCACCTCTCATAATAAAAAATACTCTCACTTGATACATCCCCTGTATATATAATTTTGATATTAACATACTAGATTGAATGGTCTTATTCTACAAAATTGCATTCTCTAATCTTAATATTTTTCTCAAAGTGAACTAATTATACATTATCCTCATTTTATTCTTATTTATGCAAGTAATTACTATTAACTAATTAACTAATACAAATTAATACAAGATATACTAACTATTATAATTCCTGTTAAATTTACTGTTAAATTAGACATTAAATATTTAAAAACTTCATAATGATATTTTATTTTGGTGTAAATAGAGTTATAATCAACTTTTAGTGTGAATTATTTTATATTATTATTTAATTATATATTATCATATTATCATTAAATTTTTTATCAATAATAAATATTTTAATTATTCAAACTTTTATAATAATGTAATAATACATGATTAGATATTAGGATAGCAAAATTTACAATAATATATAATAAATCATAATTAAACTCAATTAAATTACTTAAACTTTGTGGAAAAAGCTCCCAATTATAAAAGCCAAAACTTCACAATGATAGGTGAGGGTGCGATTTGGAGATGCGATGCCTTCATCTAGAAGATATTGTGGATACCATAAGGATATTATTAATCTAATAGCCATTGCTGAATGTTGCTCAGCCTCAAAAAAAGAAATTTTTCTCGAAAAGTGCTTTTTTTTTTTTTCCGAAATGATCATGTAACTTAATTATTCTAAGTTTAGGTATCAGTAGTGTTGGTGGAAGATGGCCCCGCCAAGGTATACGAACTTATTCTCCATTGTATTATTTAAAAGAATACTAAGAAATGTGATTGAGTAATTTTGAGATTTGAAAATTAATTTAATTTATAATTACTTTTTTTTGTTTTTAAAAAGTCTTAAAGTATAATTTGATTTAATTTTATAATGAATTTAAAACATAAAAATTAATTTTTACGTGAAATTAAATTAATTCAATTTAATTAAAATTAATTTAATCAATTAATTTTTTTAACAATTTTAAATACAATTAGATTTGTTTTCAAAATTATATGAGACATTACTCTTGTAATGTCGAGTTGAAAGTGATGGTTAAATAAAATTTTTTTTAAAATAGTAATTTTATAATTTAAATTCATAACATTATAAATAAAATTTACTTAAAATTATAATTTATTTCTATTGTAACTAATTATTTTTGAATAAATTATAATATATTTGAATGGTTATAACAATGATGACTTTTTTAGACAGGAGAGAGAGTAAAGGGTGAGGGCGAACTGAAGGAATTTTGTGGTAGGGTAAAAAAATATGATTAAATTAAAGCTAATGGATCGAGAATCGGTTTGTTTGCTTATTAATTGTTAGCTGTGTGCCTAACTTTGATTAAAGAAGTTGGAATGAGGGAATTCGCAATGCTTTTGAGAACAAGTCCTGAAGGACCTGAACATAAGGAATGAAGGACCAATTCTCTCATAATTAAGGGCATTACAGAGATTTTCCTTGTTATTATTCTACTTTACAGAGAAAGATAAAAGAAAAACAATTATTGTTTTTTTTATTAAAATATCAAACTAAAGTGAAATTGAGGATTTGATTGCTTAATATATATTTCTGTATTCCAATATGCTTCGCTGCGTGAGTGTGTTTGATTATTGAATTCCTTGTGTTATGTTCTAACTAAGCATATAACCCATGTAATGTTTTAGTTCCCAATTAAAATTTTAAACCGATGGCACACAAAACAATTTAAAAAGAGTAATTTTAAATAAAATAACATTAGAATGACTTTAAAAGTTTAATGACAAACTTATAATACGTAAATATATACATTTTGAAATTGTATAAAATCTCACACCGATATTAATCGATTTTTAACATACGTTTATATTGCTATTATCTTTCTAATTTATTCAATTAAGTTCTTGTTTGGCTGTGTGTTGGGCTCAATTCCCTCTCATATTCTTTTTTGGTATAGTCATTTCGTACTCTACCTGTTAATAAAATTATTTGTGTCTGATATGCTTTGGTAACTGTAACTATATAAGATATTTAATATAAATATTAAATTGGCAAAAGCATAAACCGTCAAAGAAAAGCGCATCTGGTGTAGTGGTATCATAGTACCCTCCCACGGTACTGACCGGGGTTCGATTCCCCGGATGCGCAAGTTGGTACTAACTTTTGGTTGAGTCCTATAATCAATTTTTGTATAATCTTGAATTACCAACAACTTAATACTTTTCTTTTTGGGTCTACTTGGACCCTTTATACTGAAGTAGATCCTTGAGTTTGTTTTCATTCAGCATGAGCCTAATACCTACCCTAAGTTTTGAGATCCATATTTACATATACGGTATAACTGCTGTCTCTCTTTTCCACAACAGAAGATAATTACTTCCTCAAGTCTAATTTGCTTAAATATGAATCACGAACCAACCACATTGACCCTATCTATTCTATCATCTATTAAACAAAATTGTAGTTATAGATTTTTTGTTATTTTTTTTACGTGTTTAAAATTTAGCAAGGGTTGGTCAAATATATATATACATATATTTCATTTTCAAAGGTAGAATTTCTATAATATTGCCAAATATTTTTCAAACATTACTTAAGTAAAGGAGGGTAAATTATGATACCGTACTTCTTTAAAAGAGTTTAATTTTGCAGGTATTATTATAATAGTAAAATTTTTTTAATAATAAGTCAATACATTATTAGATAATAATGTAAAAAAATAACGATATTAAATCAAAATTAAATCTGCATAAAAGATTTCAATCATATATTAATATGTTATTAAATTTTTTTGACTATAATAACAACTATTTTAGAAGTTCAAATTATTCAAAGCTTGAATGAATGATAAGAAACCAAAATTAAACTCTAAAAAGTTCAGCCAAACGCGTAGCTTGCAATTCTCATATCACATTGAGAAATACAAAGGACTCACTTTGCCCAAAACCTTATAAGGGACAAAGCCCAAGTTCATTTATTCAAGGCACTGCCTTCATCTCACAACCATCCTAAAGCTTCATGTCTGCTGAAACTTTGAGGGTTGCTGGCCTTGAGAAGATATCATTCCACCAAGAGTTTACTCTTGGACGACAAGTTACAAGGTTAGCCTTAGGAGTTCTCATGAAGTATACAAGGTATGGAATGTGGTGCAAATCAGCCAAACTGTAATTGTCTCCAGCAAGGTATTTATTTTTGGACAACCTTTCTTCGTAAACATCAAGGACGTTCCCAAGCTTCTGCAATTCAGACTCGATTATTTGTTCATTAGGAGGTAACCCATATATGGGATTAACTACTATCTGGTTGATGATGGCAGAAATAGGTGCATCGAATTGGTGAGCCTCCACTTCCATCCATGTATCTACACTGGCAGATTCTGTGAGGGTGTTTGATCCAAGGAGATCAGGCCCAATGTTCTTGTATTTTCTTGCCAAATAGCGGTTAATTGCCCTTGATTCTGGCCGTGGCAAGCATTCATATGGAAAAATCAATTTTGAAAAAGCTAATATTTTGCAGCAGAATGTTTTGTTATAACAGAGATGGTTTAAAGATAATCTCACCAAAGAGACTGATGTCACCATCCTCCAATGCTGGTATCTGCCCAAATGGCTGTCAAACAAATAACAATGGCACACATTTTAGTGCTTTGAGCAGTGCTTTTTCTTTAAAAAAAAAAATTAGACATTTCAACAATTGAAAACTGAATCCTCTGATATAGATCATAGATAGAAAAATGAGCCATTCCCTAGCTTAAAAAGCACTTGCATATGTTATGGAGGAGTTCTTACATTTAGAGAAACGTAAGGTGGTTGTTTTGTGGACGCCGGCAGCCAAGTCTACTGGGACAAGCTCGAATACTAGGCCTTTCTCACAGAGACAGAGCGAAACGCGCGCAGTGGCTGTGGAAATTGGAACCCCATGAACCTTGATTGCCATTGTGATCTATCACTATCAGACTATGCAATTCTTGTGGGAGAATTAAGTTTATTTTTAAGGGCTCGATGAATTTGGGAAGGCTTTGGTCTTGTCTTTAAATAGTTCAACAAGAACAGACAGCTTTCATGAGGACTTCCATCAAATTTATCGTTGCATCAGCTCCTTATTCCAAGATCCCTTTAGATTTTGCCGGCAATTTTGTTGCTCTGCGGAGCTTTAGATGGAAATCAAAATGCACTCAAGATGGATCCTCATTTTATTTTTGCTTGCACGAAAATCTTGGGCGGGAAAGATTAAAAAATATCAATCTATTATTTAAAAGTTTTAATAAAGAAACGAAGATGACTTCCTTTTCATTGTTTAGAAGTTAAAATAATAATTAATGGAGTAGAATGTATTATAAATTTAACTTCTAATATTATTATTTTAAGTTTTTATTATCTTTCTCGTGATTAAAGTTATGAAGATTAAAAAAGGTATATGATTATTAAAAAAAATATCACTCCATCTCAAATCTCCCAAATTGAAAGGTATGAAAATTTAGGAGTTTGAATAGTATGAATTGGATTGAGTTTCCTTTCTTAACATTTATACTCCATTACTTAAAAAACTCTCAAACAATGAGTTAAATTTTTTTAACCACTTTATTCTATTATTAAGTATTCCATTTCATCTATCCAAACATAAGGTAAGCAAGGAAGAAGAAAATATTAGGTGGATTGGGTTTAAATCCATTGCTTGGACCCAATCTTGCTATTTATCAATCAGTTCTCCGTGTTCTTTTTTTAGTTGGAGATTTGGGAATTGCCTTGCGTATTATCAATCACCAACCTTACCTTCCTATATACGTTGCATGAAATTATAAGGTTTTGCTTGCCCAAACAAGTGTGCTTGCATACAGCAAATGCATGTCTATATATAGAAGTTGGAAGCTCTGTGTGATCCTTGATTGGCATTGTCATTTATCAGGCTAAGCATTACGAGAGAATAAGATGTTGGAAGTACTTTTATACCATAAAAAATTGCATTAAAAGAAATTTTAATTAATAATATCTTTATGTCATCATCAAAATTATATTTTTTCATTTTTTCAAAAGAAATTTTAATTTAATCTCAAAAAAGTATTTTCTTTTTCTGATTTAGCTAAAAGAAATCTCTAGTGACATGTTATTTATGGGTAATTTGTGTTCTTATGTATTATGGTCCCACTAAGTTGAACGTAAAAGTACAGAAATGTGTTTAGTCTCTTTTGATTGCTGGTATGCTCTGTCATTACTGGATGACTGATAGCAAATCTAGCCGGAATTGCATCCTTAACTTACCCTATAAGCACCCTAAGCTAGTCATGGAGGACGCAATCTTCAAATTTCTCTCTCCATTAACTTGACATGAGCTATTAACTAACTTGAGAACAAATACTTGTGATTGACTACACATATTATTTTATATTAGTCCTATATACATTTCGTAAAAAGTTGGTTTTCTTTGCATGAAATATTAATTTTGTTTTCAGGTTATTTTTCATACAGCTTTTAGGAACCAGAATCCTCAATGGAGGAGGATGGGCTAGTGCTAATCATTAAAAAAAATATACATTTTAAATGTAAATACTAAAAAAATTACAAACAATAGTAACGTTTGGCAGATTGACCATCTTTTTAACAAAATATATTTATGTTCAACTTAAAACTTGCTGTTATATGGGCCAATTTAAAGTAGTGTTTACACCTAGAATCAGGACTTGCCACCCTAAATTTGATGGCAGGGCTAACTCAAAGATATGGTATGGCTTAGGAAGAGATACAAAACGAAAAGCAGTTGTTGCATTGGCATTCTTCCTACCTTTAGTTGAACTGAACCATCAATCTTAATAAACCTATTTATAATATAATTTGGGCAAAAGAAAAAAAAAATTACCAAGCAGCTTCATAGCATATAGAAAAACAGATTTTTGTTCCCCCTACAACATGAAACAAGAAGTTCTTTTTCTTTTTTCGTTTGGCCATAGAAATGAGAAATCAGATGTTTTAGTTTCTAACTTTAAATTACAAAAAAAATCACAAAAAGAACAGGGATGTCAAACACATTTCACATATCACTTAAAATATACACTCATAATGATAACTCGAAGGAAGCTTATAAGGGTAGAACATAATTATACAGATCCCAAAAACAAAAAAAGAGAAAGAAACAGTGCAATGTGTAAAACAAATTGAATTAAGAAATTCAAAAATCGAATCCACCGGCATCATCAAAGCCTGCATCATACCCAGCATCATAGGCACTCGCATCAGATACCATGTCCCCGATAAGAAGCCCACCAAGCGCTCCCCCGAGCAACCCCGCTCCCATTCCCATTCCAAACTTGTTCTTCGCCGGTTTCTGAGCTGGTGCATACCCGTAACCCGGTTGGGGTGGGTACCCGCCGTATGACGGTGGTGGCGGGTACCCATACCCAGGCGCATATTGTGGCGGCGGTTGAGGATATCCCCCGGGCGCCGGAGCGTACGGCATTCCATACGGCACCGAGCTAGATCCCGCCGCTGTGGGAGGATAAGCCATCACCGGCTCCTGCTTCGACACCGTCGCCGGGGGATGATAAGCATCGTACGTCGACACGGCCGCCGGCGCCGCCTTCGCCGGAGCAGCGACCTGTTCCCCAAATTTGTAAGAGAAATTCAGGGAGCCTTTGGGCTTCCCCGACGGTATCCTCACCTGATAACTAACGTGCTCAAAGGACTTGCCGTCTCCGGGGCGGTCGAGCAGTTCCTTGATGGGGACGTGGACCTGGCCGATGTCGGTGGCGCCGGCGAGGGTGCGGTCGGAGATGAGCTTGATTTCGAGGGACAAGCGGTTCTGTTGCGCCAGCGATTCGTTGACGGTGAATTTCATGGGGAAATTCCAGGTGGGGCTGGTGCCGCCGTCTTTGTGGACGGGGGTCCTGGCCTTCTGGACGTGGAGGGGATCTCCGGCTAGGGAAACGACGGCGTAGACGTCCATCTTGGAGAAGCGGTTGACATCTTTGATGTCCTTTGCTGACACGATGTTGAGTTCCAAGGTCCTGTATTCCATGGTTATGGTTACCAACAACAAGGGTAGAAGCAATTGAATTTGTGGCCAATGGTGGTGTTGGTGACGAGAGGGTGAATTTATATAAGTTGGGGAAATCAAAGGCTCCGAGGCCAGATGAGAAGAAGATATTTAGGAATCTTCCAGGTAATGATGTTCACGCGTATTTCTTTTTTTAGTTTTCATTTTCCCAATCCTATCTCCATTTTTTCTCTAACTCAAAGGCGGTCCTATATTATTTTTCAATTTATGCTTCGTCTTCAAGTTATTTTATTCAAATATTTTTTTTGCAGTTATAGGAATTTAATTTAAATATGAATTTAGGTAGAGAGAATAATATAAATATTAAGAATTTAATTTTTTTATCTAGTCCTTTTGTTTATAGAGAAGTTTTTTTTATTTAATAATATCTATTATTTAAAATATTAAAAAATTATTAATTAATTTTTTTAATTTTATTTTTAACTTTTAATGATAAAATAATTAATAAAGTAAATAAAATTAAAAAAAATTATTAATAAAATAAAAAAATAATAATTTAATTATTTTAAATTATATTTTTTTACGATTGTGATTTTTTAATAATTTTTTAATTTTTATATAAAAATTTTAAACGATATATAAAAATATACAAAAAAAAAGTATTTAATATTAATTATGATATATTAATGCTAATTGATTGTATTTTCATTGCTATCCTTAATTATTGTTGTTAATTTTGTGTACCTTGAAGTTTAAGGAACTCTTATGTCTTACGTGTAACATGCACGCGAGTCATTTTGGAGAGTATTTTAATTCATGGTTCAAATCTTATTGACTCATCTTGTTTTTATTTTAGTCTATCTTCTTCAAATTTGGTCTTAGATATTTTAAAAAAAAATTATCAGAAAACATCATTTTGGTACGATGAGGCGCCAAAGCCCAAATTATTAAAAAACATTATGAAATTAATATGAAGTCTTTCAGAGTAATTAATAAGAACATCATAATCATGTAGCACTGGCAAGTCGCAGCAGAAGAAATTGTTCCTTCTGGAACATGAATTCCACTAGATCATTCTAAAAATAAAAAATAAAAAAATTCCACTTGATGATGTCATGTGTCATGCGGTGTGTACGTCATCACGCATCTATTTGCGGAAAGAAAGAGCCAAAGAGCCACGAGGCCACGGGCTGGACGCGGCACTTGCTGCGGCGAATTTCCGAGTACAAGAATTTCGGAACTCAGAGTCGGAGGAAGCATATTGCTTTTACCTTTCTTTTTGTGCGATGCATCTGGGAAATCGACCGTTTCCCCTAAGTTACTGGCATCCTTATCAGGTTCCCCCGACTTTTCTCTCCCGCTTTGACACGTACGTAATCAGAAAAATTAGTTAAAAAATATTATATTCTCTTATAATTTTTTAAAATAATTTTTTTAATATTTAGTATAATAAGTATTAAATAAAAAATAAAATATTTAATATTTTAAAAATATAAAAAATATTTAATATTTATTTTATTTAATAATTAAAAAATTATTAAAAAATAAATTAAGAAGATATATAATTACGGCAATGCTATTTGATACGAAAAGTTATACGAAACTTTTCACGAACAACTCAATTCCAAAAAAAAAAAAACTAAACTATCAACCAAAACAAAAACAGATCAATGTAACTTTTATATCTTCGTCCGTTAGTTTCACGAAATTCTTTTCGTGACAAATAGTGTTTTTCATATAATTATTCTTAATTAAAATTTAATAATTATTGAATAGAATAAAATAATACAAACGATTTATTTATTTAAAAGTCATTAAATATATTAAATTATTTTATTAAAAAAATTTATTAAATAAAATAAAATAAAATAATATAGATAACTCATTTATCTAAAAGTCATCAAATATATCAAATTATTTTATTAAAAAATTTTAAAAAAATTTAACTAAATAATATTTTACATTCAATAACTATCAATTCCAACCGTCACAAAATATCCCATTTATACTATTCACAAGCCATGTTTCAATTGTTACATAGCCTGTACTCTATAGGCTTAAGAAGCAACACTTGAAATTTTAGTAGGAGTAAAGATTCAAAATATATATCAATGTGCATCTACGTGTATGGATTTAAATTTTCTGTTTTTTTTTATCTTCAACTTGTTTTTGTAATTAAATTCTGAAAACTCACTCACAAAATATTTAAATTTTAAAAAATTAATATTAATTAAGAGAAATATATTTTTTGCTGAGTTATTATAATTTAATTAGAAAGACAATTGAAAACAGAAAAATAAGACACAAGATTTGAATTCCTATGTATACATGAATTATGTGTTGGTGTCCATGTTATTAGTACCAAAATATCAACTTTTTGTTATTGCTGATTGCACCGAATTCCAACTTCCTCTCTAGAGTGACTACTATCTTTTTTATCTTGTCATTTCAGGGAGGCCATTACTACTCTTCCAACTTAGAATTCATAAGTCTCCCATTCCTCATCCCTTCCCTTTGTAACTAAAAATCCTTAATTCAGAGATGGAAAGGGCACGTATCCTAATTCCTAACACTCTGCCTGGGAGTGGAAATGGTGTTCAAGATGGTTGTAAGGGATAGATAAAATCCGTTTAAGTCAGTTACAGTTAGTTTGCTATCTGTTGTCTACTCATTGTATAAAACCAATGCTTCTCTCTCTTATCTATAACTATTGAATTATCTAACACACAGCATTTCTTTCTTTCCATGATTTTTTCTCTCTGTTACCTTCTGCTGTGATACCTTGTGGTATCAGAGCTCGCCAAAGCTTCTTAAATGGAGGATCTGTCTTCAATGGAGAACAATAATTCATCTTCGTTAGCTTCTGCTGCAGTCTCTTAGTTTGTGCTGCAAACCTTTTCAAATCCAGTATCAAATTAAATTAATTAACATCAAATTAAGTCAATTCCAATGATTCCAAACACAATATAAACCTAATGAAGATATGCCCAACTTGCTTAATTAAGTACATCCACAAACTATTAATGAGGGTCAACTTCCTTGGTCAATTCGCTGGTACTTCGTCATGATTTGAATTTCTTTATTAGTGGGTCATCTGAGTGAGGCGAGCTAATAAAAGTGCAACTGACAATCCTTAACGATGATAGAATTATTTAGAGAACCTGTGGTGTATCCACCTGAATTGATGAGGCCTGTGTTGAATTGCTCTCTGACATTGCTCGAAAAAGAACGGACAGATAATGAACTGACCTTTTGTATCGTCGTTCTTATGATTAGATGGAGGGGAATCTCCACTTTGGCTAATGCTGGTGCTACCCTTTGCTCCAACACAGTGAGAACATGCAGCAGGCATCCATGCACCGGCACGGCATGTTTGAACAAGCACCTTACGCAGATCAGCACTGGGGTGTTCGAAAGGACGCTCCACTTGAACACCAAAACTGCCTTTCTTGCGTTGAATCTTGGCTACAAAAGAAAGTCCTACGTTCTTGGTGAGATAATAGTGTGCCAAAGTCCCTACGTAAGCATTGTCAAAGTTATCTCCTTTCTTCAATTCGAGAACAAAAAGACCGTTTCTCTGCGAACAACCGTATGAAAGAATAGTTGTCTCCACTGAGTAATTTTGTTTGGTCCTGGTAGAAGACGTTGGCTTGCCAGAAGATGTGCCCCTTATTCCTCCACAGAGACCACCGCGTCCATCCCTTCTGATCTCCAAATCAAAATAAGTTTGATTGTCAGCAGAGTCGTCTAAACCGAAACATATGCGCCAAACACCATTGTTGTCACAGCTTGCCTTTAGTTGAAATCGACAACGCTTCTTCTGACCCACTTTGTATTCCACGCCCAAAACATAATCAGTTTCCTTGGTGACGGAAACAGCGAGGTTGGGGTTAGCGTTTTTAGCAGAATGGTTTTTCGAGCTTTCTGGGTCTCTTCCTCCGTTCCCCTTCTTCGCTTCGCCGGAGGTTTTTCCTTTCCCGTCGAGATTTTCCGGCCAAATCTCGGCACGTTTCCCAGCTTTGGCGAGTTTACTGATCAGGGTCTCAACGCCAACACTTCCAGTTACTGTTACTTTCTGCTGTTGTCGGTCGATTGTCGCAGCGGAAACGCCTGCAAAATTCTGTGTTACCACAGGAACCCAAAAACAGTGCAGAGCAGTGCTATTGCTATTCAGAATATGGTAAGAAAAAAGGGAAAGGAAAATAACAGTGTCCGGTGGCAGGGGGAGGGGTGGAAATAGGCTAACCTTTTTCTGAAAGGCCTTGAGCTTCAGCTTGGCCACTTGTCCTGCAAATTTACTTAAAAATTTACATTATATAAAAATATTAAATTAAATTAATAAATTTACATTTTCAAAATTTGAAATAAGCCTATATTCTTAATTAATTGTTAAATTATATTTAAAATTGATAAATTATATAAATATATATTAATAAATTATATAAATATTATAATTTTTTAATTACTAATACTATTATAAAGAGTATTTTCTTTTTTAATCTTAAATTTTTAATTTCTTAAAAACTATTAATAATTAATCAAAAAATAAAAAATAAAATTATAAACACAATACAATTATAATTATTTTTAAAGACAAAGATTTATTTTCTTTTTCCTTATATTATTATAAATGAATTCAAATATACGACTATTCCATTTAGCCTATTTCTATCCTTTTCTGGTAAGTGCCTATTTCTATCCTTATTCCGAGTAAACACAGCAAAGTTGGAGCTTTGTAGTCTAGTCGTGCATGAAAAAAAAGAAGAAAGAGGAAAGCCCTGTAAAAACAGGGTAAGGAAATTTATGTTCTAGCGCATGCAGAGCAGACACAAAGAAGGAAAAAAAAATTTCAGTTCAAGCTTTGTACCATCGATGCTGCGTAGAACTTTCTCTAATTTCCTCCTGCAACCTTTGCACTCGCAGTGCATAGAAACTTTCAAGAAACATGTCTGGGAAACAGAGGAGAAACGGGCTTTAGTAGGTAGAGGAAGATAAATTAGGAAAAAACAAAACAAAAATAGCTTCCCAGAATAGGGTCTGATTCTTGGGTTGAACTTGAAAGAACCAATACCTCATGCTTCAAAGGTTCTGCTGAAGAAATTGCTGCAGATTTTGGCTTCATCATAGAGAGGGAAGTGGAAGTGCTTGTGAGAGGTTGAATGGAAGGAATTGGCAGAGGGTGGAAACTCGAAATCGGAGAAAGAAGTGAATGTAGGGATTGAAAAAAAGGAAGAGATGGAACTATATATAGAGACAGGACAGCAATGTGACTTTAGTGTCAAGAGGGTGAGTTTGTCCTTCAACGAAGCTGTCTTGATTCTTCTGGGTAAGATTATCTATTATGACTTCAGTAATGATAGATGTCAAAATGACATTCTACAAAACATCTCGGTTTTTTCATTCGTCACTTTTTCAAAATTCTTCGGTGTATATTTTGAAAGATTAATCTTTCACTCAATTAAGTAAAAAAATATTATGAAAAACTAAAAAAAATTAATTTTCAATCTATTTCCACTTTTTATCTTATTTGTTAGCCTGTGCTACTTTCTCTTTTCTCTTTTGGTTTTTTAATTGTTGTGTGTGGTCCAAATGTTGGACGACTTGAGGTTTCAAATTAGTTGTTTGAAGTCGTCCATGAAGGGACAACTTGTATTTTTTAAAAACCTTAATCAATTTTTTATTTTTTTAAATGTTTTAATAGTTTTATTAAATCTTGAAATAATTTAATTATAAATTCAAAAATTTTATTGTATTTAACTTTTTATTTTTCAATTTAAATATTTTTTTAATTAATTAAAAAAATTAAAAGCTGTCTTTTTTTTTAATTGGAGGAATGTTCATGACTCATGAGCCAAATTTAACTAGATCCAATTTTAATAGGTTATTTGGATTGACTTTATTTTTTTTGACCTAGTCTCAATCCTATACCCAAACACATTCGGACCATCCATCGAGTTAACCTAATTCGATACAAGATTATATAATATTTTTTAAAAATATTATTGTTCATTTATTCTTAAATCTAATATCAATATTATTATATTATCACTTAAATATTAAATAAAAAATTACCTTCTAAAATTTAGTACTTCTAAAGTCTAAAATTTCATGACTTAGTATTAGTTATACATATCAAAACTTAAATTATGTTTAAATTTAAAATTGACCCAATCCTAGTCAAATCACATATAATTTTAATGATAATCAGATTTATTTAAATTTAGAGTTAATATCAAGCTGAAAAATTGATTTGATTAAAATATTAGATAAAATTAGATCTTGTCAAATCCGGCAAATAAGCACCTTTACAAATTAAAAAAAAGTGGCACATACTTACAAATAAGATAAAAAAGTGGCATACAATAAGAATTAATTTTGGAAAAAGCCAAACGTGATCAGTTGACAACATTCTATTAGTTCTTTCCAATAAGAAATGTTAATTAACAATGCTTCACTTCTTTGTATTACCTCACATACTTTTTGTCTCTTACATCACCACGAGTAGCCTGCCGCGCAAACTTTCGCAGCTGCATTCGTGAACATTCTTTCTGTTGTTAAATAGCACTTCTCTTATAACTTCGTCAACTACATTAATTGACACTAATAATATTTATAATGGATAATGGTACTTTTGTTCTTCGAGCTTTTAAAATTTAGTTATTATTATATACTTCGTAGGGGAATGATATTCTTAGCTATCGAATTAAGTTAGATTAGGGTCAGTTTCTATTCCCAAAATACCCTTGAGAAAGCACCTACCAAAAAAAATTTCTTGCACCAACAAAATCGTGGAAACAAAATAGATGACTGTTTGAATTTCGGCTAACCCTACGATGCACTGCGAAGTTATAATGTATGGATACGTCGTGTAGCTATAATGTTAATTATTTTTGTGTAGATGTAAACGGTTATGATAATTTTAATTTAAAAAAATATTTTTTTCACTTAATAATAATATTCTTCTTTATTTAAAATAGAATAAATTAAAAAAAAAGTTCTCAAGAGCATGACTGATTCGCAATCGGAGAAACAAAGATAGAATGAATGATGGGATATGAAAATAGGAAAATGGATATTCCAGCCGTATTCGAAGTCAGAAGATTTCAAAAATAAAAACATCAGGAAGATACTCCACCATACTCCAGCATATTATGCTATTTAACACAAAGAATTTTCACGTCTAATCACGAATTCACATGACACCAATAAGATTAGAGGAAAAAAAAAAAAGAAACAACACAAATTAAAAAGTATTCTATCTATTTGTGAAATTTTCGTATTGCTCGGTTTTGCATCCTTTTCGTATTAACTAGCATTTCTCATGTTATAGGCATGTACAATCAAGTATGTGTATCTATATATATGTGTGGGATGTATCAAATAAAAGTATTTTTTATTATAAAAGATAAAAGAAATAAATACTAACTTCTAAAATAGACATGAATGGTTAAAATTATATTTTATTTAAAAATTATATAACTACTTAAAAAAATCACATAACTTTATGATTTAATTTTGATTATTCATACAAGATCTAATAATTTAAGATTTACTCATCTCACTTTATATATATATATATATATATATATATGTATGTATTAGTAAATGTATCCTTTATTTAATAAAGAATGTTTCCAAAAGAAAAAAAATTGTATGTATTAGTAAATGTATCCTTTATTTAATAAAGAATTATGTTCCAAAAGAAAAAAAAAATTGCTAAATTAGTCTTCTTTCTCTCTCTATTCTGTTGGGGGCATAAGAGAATCAGAAAATAATATAGGATAAGGTAAACAGTGATGGACCCAAAAATTTTAGGTGATCAGAGCAAATATAATACACAAATACAAAATAAATTTTCAAATACTTATATTTATACATAAAAAATGCTAATACAAAATGATGAAATATCAACTCACAATTGTTCTTTTCGTGTTTTCATATTATGAAAATGTTGAATGATTTTTTCATTATCAATACTATCAAATATTTTTCTTTATATATATGTAACCAAGCAATCATTTAATCATTCATTTCCGTACGATTAAGCGTCCAATTTTGTATTATATTCATTGCAGAGAGTGCTCTCTCAATTGTTGCAATTGTTACTAGTAAGACTAAAGCTAACTTTTAAAGTAAATAAACCAATGAATAAATAATATGTTTTCTACCTTCAACTAAGTGTATGTTTGGATAGACAGTTAACCTATCCAAACGTGCATTTGCAGCTTAAAACTAGTTTTTATTTTTAGAAGAATCTTGTTTAGTTACACGTTTAAATATGGTTCCAAACTTGATTCTAGCTTCAAACTAGTGTTTGGTCTGAAACAAAACCAACTTACTTCTTTGTTTAGAAACTCCAATTTACGGTATAAACTACTGTTTTCCCATACCAACTTTACCCTTCTTTCACCTCTTACAATTCTATCTTTGACTTTCATCCTTTTGTCGTGAACCATTTTCTCAATAGGTTGTTGATAACGGTGCTTTCAGCCTTGATGTTAGAAAAATAATGAAATCCAATCACATTGATTTTTCTCAATTCAATCTCATAAATTTTTTTCAATCTCAAAATTGACAAAAATTTCTCAAAGGGTAAAATGGAAGAAACAAATTTACCTTCTACCTTAATTTCCAACCCCACTCTAAACTCATGAGCTTTGCTACTTTTAAATTCTCAAGTCATGGCTCTTGAGCTCGTAGGAGATGTTTCTTAAGCTTCTGTTTCTGTTTCTTTTTCGTTTCTCAAATTTTGTTTAATGCCCCTGCTTTTTGTTTCTCATTGGCAAGACAACACAGGTGGAGATGGGCTTCTTGATTTTGTGAGTAGTAGGCACGAGTGTGGAGAAGATATATCACTAAAAAGTTTTAAAGCAAATCTGATATTGAAATATTTTTTATATCTTTATTTTCTTTAATTTGTATTTTTTAAAAAATGCCCATTTTATATAAATGCTTATTTTAATTGGATGATTTAGGAACATTTAATTGAAGTTTATATTGATAGAGTTCTTTTGAGTGTTTAATTAAATATTGATATTAATTTAATGTAATTTCTCGGTGAATGTATCATCTTGGTTGCTATGTGTGCAATGCTATTGCGGAGAGATTAAGGTTAAAATGCTGTTCATTTAGCCACAATAGGACTTTTTCATATATATATATATATATAGAGAGAGAGAGAGAGAGAGAGAGAGAGAGTGAGAGAGAGAGAGAGAGAGAGGGGGGGGGAAGGACGAAAGGAGAGTAAGAAGGAGAGAGGAAGAGAGAGAAAAAGAAACAGTTTAAACAAAAATAATTTTAAATGGATAGGTTGAATATTTATCTATTAAAATAGATTAATAGATGGGTTGAATAATTATCAATTCAATAGGTCATGGATGGATTTGATTTTTTAATTAAATTTTTAACGGATCTTAAATAGATAGTGATTTATTTTTGACCCGTCTATTATAATTTAATTTAAAATTCATCCAATCTATCTATTTGTCACTCCTACTCTAAATGCACCTTTTATTTTTTTAGTGTAAACTAAGAGTAATCTTACAGAGTTCGACTTATTTAGATTACCTTGTAGATTTAATTTTTTGGGTCAGGAGTGATATAGTATGACTTTCTTTATTAACTTTTGTTGGAGCATGACAATGGAAAGGTTTTGTTTTAATTTTTGGTATATGAGTTGAAAATTATGATTAACTCACTTTTATGATATAGGAGAAGAGGCTAAAAGTTGTGGATTTTGAGCGCAGCTGAGTTTTAATTTATTTTCAGTCGTCCCATCGTTTTTTATCATACTAAGCAAACATAAATTAAAATAATTTTTATTTTAAAATTTTCGTTTATATAATATATTTGGCCCAACAACTATACTTGATAGGGATAGTGGAAAATGGAATGCTAGATAATAGCAAGGAAAGTGAAAATGGAGCAAAATGGAAATCTGATTTTGACTCATTGTTATTAAGCAAACGGTGAAAAATAAAAAATTATTTTCTACTCCTTTCATGCCATAGGAGGAGAAGCCAATTAATGCCACTTGAACTTAGCTCAAGTGGAAAGAGACACTTCAACTCAAACCCTATAAGAAAAAAAAAAAGAGTGAAAATGAGTTGCAATCCATTTACATTTTTTAAATATTTGTGTTGTGTGAATTGAATATATATATATATACACACACACACACATAAAGAGGTAATTTTGTTTCAAACAAAATTCTCATTATTTGTGTCCTTGCTGTAATATAATTTTTCTTTCACTAGAATTTTTATGTTAATAGAAGTTTAAAATTATTTTTTAGATTTTTTTTATTGTGATTAATTGATAAATATTGATTATAGGTTGCTATATTTTCCATATATAACGTCTCTTGAGGAATCGAAGAGATGTTTTTTCTTGTTTTTTTTTGGGTAAGCGAAGAGACACATTGTATTATTGTAGAACTTGTGTGGCCTCGCTTGGCCACCGTCTGTCTCCGTGTCTCTGGTTTTTAGCCTTTGAAGTCTGACTATTGGTCACCACAAAAACGAGAAAGAGAAGTGTCTGTCATCAAAGTCCCATTCCTTATTTTGCTGGTGGGGTATCAAATTGGATCATTTTATGGCAAAGTGATGAAACCTATCACTACATTACAAATGCATGCTGCTGGTGAAGAGCTATTGATCGCAGAATAAATGGCCATGTCTTTTTCTTTGCCAAAGATAGATGATGGATTCCATTAAATTAAATTGATGAAAACGAGAGCCAGCAAAACAGTGGAAAGGCTATAAATACAACGCAGTAGAGCAAAAGCAATCCTGAAGGCATCACTTCTACCTTAAGCAATCCATCGGTACTCTCGTGTTGTATAGCTTTTCTTCCTTTAATACCCTTTCCAATTAACCTCATCAAGAATTGGAGCCTGTTTTAGCCGAAAACAAGAAAATATTTTTCCTCCTACCAAAAACGGAAGAATATAGAGTTTTCCTTAGTGATATGCTTAAGATTTGATATCCTTATTAGCTTGAAGCCCATGGCAACATATTTCTTGGGATAACACATTATATATAGTTATTAAGCTAATTGCAATGAGGCTTAGCTTGGATTATTATTATTTTTTTCTTAAAATTAAACCAATTCAAAATGTGAACATACCTCAACCTTTAAGGGGCCATGATTCTCCATAATTTTCCAAAAATAATTTTTATAAATAATTATTTTTTAGAAAATATAAATTTTTTTAACTTAACCTCCTAAATAAATTATTTTTTCTCTTTTGGTCTCTAACAAATCTTCTAGTTTTTCTTTTTTACAAATACTTGTTTTCTTTTTTTTAGAAAAAAATTAGAAAGGAGATAGGCTATCCCATTCAAAATAAGACATGCTACAAACTTATAGTCATATTTATAGGTTGCCTACTAATAAAAGACTTCAACAAAAATTAAATCCAAGTTCTCTTAAATATATATAACTCAATCTTACTAATTAATATAACTTTTATTCACTTTAACAACTTTTTACTTATAACATATTTGAGAGTTCAGTTAAAATTTAAAATTATTTGACCAAAATGACACATGTTGGCCATTATATATATATATATATAGCTGTTAACATTTTTTTATTGTTTTTTATATTAGTGGATTTTAGCAAATTTTACCTATTTATTTGGACAAAAATATCATACTTTTATTTTAAGTTTTGCTATATCATATTAAAATATTTTTTTTATAATCATCATAATATTTAATAAAGTAAGTATTAAATAAAAAAAGTAAAGCTTTTAATATTTTAGAAACATAAAAAATATTTAATATTTACTTAAAATGAATTAAGAGAATATAAAATTATTCTTTTATTTTTAAAAATAAAAAATTTTAAAATTTTTTAGACATTTTATTAATATTTTTCTTTCTCTTTTTTATTAATTATTGTCTTTCTCCTTTTTTTCTCAATTTATTAAAAATGAAAGAGTGAATTAAAAAAATTGAGGAAAAAAATAGATAATGATTAAAAAAAATTAAGAAAATATTTCTAAATGCTCTTAAACTTTTTTTAAAAATAAAAAAATAAAAATTTATTGTATAAATGAAAATGTGAAATATGTTAACATTCATAAATGAAAAAAATAGTGTGAATATATATATATATATATATATATATGTATGTATGTATATCCACGAGTAGCATGAGTGCAATATATTAAAATGAAAACAAAATGAAAATGAAAGGGACTTGACTCATGATCATGAATCGGGTGGGCCACTCAGGAATGAGGGAGGGGATCCTTGTAAAGTAAAAGTGTAACTTGGACGTTCACATTATATTTTTCATCACTGCTTTTCCAATATATTAGCAAATTGCAAGGTGTTAATATTTTTTATTTTAATAATTGAAATAATTTATTATATAATTATTTTATATTTTAATTTATTTTATATTAATGTATTTAAATTTTAAACATAATTATAACTATTTTTAAAATAGTTTAAGATTTTTTTTAAATCAGTTCAAAATAATTTTAAGTAATGATATTTTTAGAATAATAAAAATTAGATATCAAATTTCTCCATTTTCATTATAAAATAGTATAGATTATCATTATATTTATTCTTCTTCATATTTATTTATTGACTTGTTAATTTTGGACTTGGACTGGTCAATGGATTGGGTTCATATCTTCCCACATGTCCCTCGTTTCCTTTTTACAATCTCATATGCTTTTTTCTTTTTTTACTTTTCAAGTCTCGTTTGTTTTATTTTACATTAAAATTATGACATTTTATAAATTATTCAAATACTTCTTATAACTTTCTGAATCTCAATAAGACTATACCAATCAATATTCATGATAATAAACTTTACCAACAGATGCCAAAGAATTTTATAGTACTCGATCTAGATAAGGATGATAATAAAGAGTTATAAAATCATATAATGCATTTATACCAGATTTTATGTTTCAAATTTTTATGTCATTATTGTATTAATAATAAATTTTTTCATTACTAGAGTTTTGATATACATTGCTGTGCCTGTTAATTGACATCTTTTATTTTAAATTATATAATTATTTTTTATAGTAACTATAAATCAATTAGATAAAATATGTTTGGAGGTTGCAAATGTATGAATAATGTCAAAAAAGATAACTTTTTGTAAGAGTGAGAAGGATTTAGAGACATTCATAATCGGTGGTTATATAAAAAAATTTGTTTTACCATTGTTTTCTCTTTATATTTAATTGATTACTTCATTTTTGGGAGTAGAAAAATTAAACACCAAAAGGAACAATCCCTTTATAATAGGAAAGATTAATTTCACTTTTTGCCCCTTATTCCCACTATTTTCAGCCCATATTTGTGAAAATGGAAAACTTGCCAAATTCTACAAGTCACGTGGGTGACTAGATTCCAATTAGCAACCATCTTTTTAAATTTTAAAGTAACCTTTTTCAAACTTGTGCATGGGAGAAATTGTATCCACGGAAGGTGGCTTAAGTTGATAAAAGAAACAATCTAATAATAAATAAATTAATTAATTTATTTCATTTCACAATTTTATTATATAAATATAAAATTGAATTTTTAATAACAATAAACATTGTAATTAAGTTACCCACATATAAAAAAAAAAGTTACTAAGTGTATCAAAGAGAAGGTAAAATAATTCTTTATCCTGTTAAAATATTTTTCTAACAATTCTTGTAATTAGTTTCTAAAATATTAAATGTTTATATTTTTTTATTTAATAATGTTTATTAAATATTAAAATAATTATTTCAAAGATGTTTTACAACGGTATAACATTATTTATCCCTTAAGTTTTTAAAAGTCATAAATGATTATATGATGTGCATATATATATTCTTCTAATGTTCTAGGAATTTTTTGCTCTCGCGTGCGCTAGCGTGTTTTAATTTATTATTTTTGGTGGGTTTTAACTTGTCTTATGTCAAGTCTATGTTACGAGTGATTTGGTATATCAAATGATTATTTTATATAATGTGAATGAAATATAAATTAAAAGTAATAAGTTGAAATATTATAAACTAAAATCTTTGTTTTTAATTTATAATTTGATAACTTTTGAATCGACATATAAAATTAAAATGGAATAGAATTAAAATTGATTTAAATGACATGAATGTCTCTCCTAAAAAAAGTTTTAAATTTTTTTTATGTATATTATATATATGTAATATAAATGTATATTTTTTATTGCAATGTTTAAATTTAAATTTTTTTATAACTTAATGACAATAAATTTTTTACTCAAGGAAAATGAACAAACATTGATTTATTTGTGAAAAAATTAAAGTGTGTACATTATTATTTAAAATAAATGTAATATAATCATTAATTTCTTAATTATATTGCCTTTTACCTAAAATTTTTAATGATAGCACTCTCTATTTTTATAAGATTTTAGTGAGTTAAATTTAATAAGAATAATAATTATAATTTTATAAAATTTATGAAAATATATTGAGAAAAGAATGATAAAATCTTATTTCGTAAAGCTTAGAATCTCAACTTTACATTTTTTTTGAAATAATTAGTTTCATGCTCCATTTATAGTTTGTGAATTGAGACAGAATAAAAATTTTATTTTATATTTATATTTATTTTTATTAACAAATATATGAATCTCTCATTTTATAGAACCAAGAATAAAATAAAATCTCAATTTTTTCATAACAAACACTACGTTAATTCGCCCCATTGCTTCAATTCCTACCTCTCTTTTGGTTTGATTGTTTGGAGGGAATACTATTGCGGATGGAAACGTGCAAATCAAACTTTATTGATACTAAATGCTATCTCCTACGATGATTAAGGCAATTTTTTACTTTAATATCGTTTGGTCAATTTTGTTAACTAAAATTCCTTAAATCTTAATTGTAGACTTTTAACATTTATTAGGTTCTAAATACTATAAGAATTTAATTTGATTTTCTATTTTAAGTAGGATATCATTTCTTTTTTTTGTGGTTCTTTGCTTAGTTCATGTCCCGCTTTGTATTATTACTCTTTGATTACGTCTTGAAATAATAAATTATTTCCTTATTGAAAAAATAATAACAATAAATTTAGTTATAAAAATTATTTTTAAATTTTAAATTGATGATGTAGACATAATGAACAATGAATATTGTAAAAATATTCATAAAAAATAAAATTAATAATTCATAAAAAATCAAATTTCATGTTCATATATCCTTGGGCAAAAAGCATAATGGTGACCTCTTGAACATGAACGACATAAAGGCTAATTATGTCCTTGAAGAGCCTAATTAAATAGAGCAATAACACACAAACAAACTCTTCATATATATTTTTATTATTTTCTGTTAGTCAATAAATAAAAAAATTAGTTAAGCTCTTTTAAACAATTTATTAACCTTTTTTTTAGTCTCTAATTGTACAAAATCTCTATACATATCATACAATCATCAATTTATAATCAAATAAAAGGCATAATTGAGGAATTGATCTTTACACGTATATACTACACAAACAGATACAGATAATGCATGCTTGTAAAAATATGGTAACTGGTTTTCTGAAAACAATAATAAATTTGTCTCTAAATTGTACAAAATCTCCATACATATCATATCATGCAGCCATCAATTTATAATCAAATAAGAGGCATAATTGAGGAAATAATTGTTCTTTACACATATATACTACACAAACAGATAATGCATACTTGTAAAAATATGGTAATTGGTTGTCTGAAAACAATATTAAATTAAATTACTAAAATAAACCAGACAAATTTTTTTCCATCTAAAAATAAATATCTATGAATTTTCGAAGCTAGAATCTTCAATGAACACAGCCATAAAATGAAAAAGCAAAAATTGATCCCTAGGATCACTATGTCCAATTATACAGAAGAAAGACAAAACCACAAATTTTTTTTTGTTATTAATTCGTAATTAATTGTCTGTCTCTGCTAAATTCCTGCGAGGCACTCAAATTCAGGAGGCAATCAAAGAAGGCGACAATAAGTACCCTTTTTCTGTTTTATTTTTCTTCCGCTTATCCCAGTGTCGGCTCTCTTCTCCATTGCCTCCTTCCCCATCCCCACTTGCTGGTACGTTCCCATGGATCCTAAAGATTGCTCCTTTTTGTCCCTAAGCTTTGCCCCTTTTTACTAATTCTCCACGGTTCTTGGAAATTTAAGCGGAACCCTAATTTTCTGGATTATTCATGATGGGTTTCAGCTTGTGATTCGTGATACTTTCGCTTCTTTTTTTTTTTTTGTTGTTGGAAATTGATAACTCTTGGCCATTGTTGACGTTGCTTTACTCTCTTGGGTGGCTGTGGAGTTTCTGTTATGTGTGAATTGTATGGCATCTGCATGTTTGTTGAATTTGAGGGTGTTTGTTCATGGGGTGCTTCTTCCAGGTCATAGTTCGAACGGGAAGGTTGTTTGTCGCAATGGAGGAGTCGAGCCAACTAAAGCGGGCGATGATTGATGCCTCGGCCGGGGCTATTTCGGGTAGTATATCACGTACAGCCACGTCACCGCTTGATGTTATTAAGATTAGATTCCAGGTCAGTTTTGGTCCTTCGTGTCCGCTTAATTGAAAGTTTCAAGTTGATTCTTGTATTTTCTTCTTGAGGCAATGTAGCATTTACTTGTACTGACGTTTTTTTTAAGCTTTTTCTGCGTTTGTGTAACAATATGTACCTATGGGGGTTTTATTTTTTATTTTTTCTTCTGAGAAGTGGGTTTGTGTTGGGCTCTGCATCTCGAAGATTTAAAGAGAAGCAATAACTATAACGGTACTGAATTGATAATGGAAATATTTTTAATTAAAGTTTCTTTACTCCAGCACTGTTGAATGATATAGAGTTTGATGAAAGTTGTAGACAGAAACTTCATAAAGAGTGACAGGCTGACAGAATGGAATACGGAGAAAATCAGGCAGATGGTTGAGTAGGTGGAGAATTGTGGAAATTTTTGTAGCTTGGCTGAGCACAACCATTTTTTGACTAGCATGTCTAGTTTTTTTCTATCCCTTCATTTTTCCTTCTTCCACTTCTTTTTCTTTCATTAATTGTGTATTTTCTCCTATCCTTTTCTTTTTAGGGAGAGGGAGGGATGGTGGAGGGGATGGGAAGGGAAGGGAAGGGAAGGGAAATTTTTATATCTTGCTTTGGAAAGATTTAACAGTAAAATGTTTGCTTGAAATGATTTTCAATTTTTTGATTGGCAAATAACATACCCTGGAATCAACTCCCAGGGTGTGGCAATGCGCCTTTCTCAGTAAACAGTGGGCTCGATTATTGGTAATCAGAGCTGATTTTACTTGACTCTTAAGAAGATGGAGCTTACATACAGTTTAACTTCATAGTAATTTGAAGGATTATGAGTATGACATCTGGCACTTGCTTCAGTGTGATATTGGATCTCATAATTTACACAATCTGGTGTGACACATGTGGAGGATGATGTGCTTTGTGTACCAGAGGTGGGGAGATTCTGAATATAAAGCTAGTTTTATATTACATGTCCAGTTGGAAATAGGGTTACTTGTCATTATTTTCTTTTCCACATACTGTTAGACAATAAAGGGTTATGTTCATTCATGGTCATCAAAAGCTTTCCAATTTACTTCCTTAATATATCAGTTATTTCTCTGTGATTTGCATCATTTTACTTGCTGAATTATGTGACTTCAGGATGATTGCATTGACGTGGGGCTGCACAATAAGATTTGTGTGTGTGTGTGTTAATGTATTCAAGTTTTGCATGGGATTTAGGTTCTTGGGTTCACGGCTATTATTCGTTGCCTGCTCCATCTTCAAGGTGAGCAATGAACTGAAGAAAAATGTTATTCACATTCATTGACAGGTTCAACTAGAGCCCACATCGTCATGGGCTTTACTACGCAAGGATTTGTCTGCACCTTCAAAATATACTGGAATACTTCAAGCAAGTAAAGATATTTTTAGAGAAGAAGGCATGCAGGTAGAATCACTCAGCCATAATTATTGTTTAACTTTCCCCCTACTTTACTTCTCTCCTTTAGTAGTCATCCACTGCCTTCCTATTCCCCTTCAGAAGGTACTAATTGGCTGTTGGTGAGATTTGTTTATGCCATAGTGTTTGAATTAAACGTCTTGAAGTTTCCTGCCAACCTTTTTTCTGGAAAAAAAATGCATACTTCCCTTTTTTCTCCGATATCTTACAGGGTTTTTGGCGGGGCAATGTGCCAGCTTTGCTCATGGTTATGCCATATACAGGCATTCAATTTACAGTTTTACACAAGTTGAAGACTGTTGCCTCTGGTTCTTCCAAGACAGGTATTATATTTTGTAAATCAATTGTTATTCAGTTGCAACATATTAGCTTGATGAGCAAAATGAATTTATCTCCTAGGTGTCTACGAGTTACTTTATTGAGAATTAGGTGGTGTATTATCATATCATTATCAGTTATAACTTTAAAAATGTGGGTCCATTGCTAAATTTCACTTTACTAAATTATTTTGCATAAGGCATTTTAGGTGAGGATGTTGTGCTAGTTAATGGATGTATACACTGTATACATTCCCATGCACACTTCAGATATATTATTAATGTGCACTTAAGAATTATTATTGGTTGCTAGGTAATTCCCTGTTCTAGGTTTACGTTGTTCATCGCTTGCTTTCTATTGCTGCAGAGAATCACATTAATTTGAGCCCTTACCTATCCTATGTGAGTGGGGCATTAGCAGGGTGTGTAGCTACTGTAGGGACGTATCCCTTTGATCTTCTCCGAACCATATTAGCTTCTCAAGGTGAACCAAAGGTATAAGCATTGTTGAATGATTAAGGTTACTAGACTGTTCTGAGGTAAATTTCTTTATGTGTATTAGTGTTCTGAAGGCCAGTGAAGGAAACTGGCGGCTTGCTTTTTCAAACACCCTCCTCCAGTCTATATACTTATGCTTTTTTCCTCCCCATCATCATGATGTACCTACATTCTCAATCATTTGTGCTTGAAAGTTTTATGTCGAGGTTATGCATTTTGTTCATTCTTTTTGCCCATTGTAGGGGGTGGGGGTGTTCACCTTTGGTTTCCTTCTTGTCTTATTAGTGGTATCGCCCAACAGAATTTGTCAGATCCTATCATGTATAGTTGTATTGGTCTAGAAGCTCTATTAAATCCTTAAGGCACCACACTCAGCATGGCTGTTTGTTGCAATGGCACTAAAGAGGCTCCCAAAATCTGTTGCCCAAGCTTGGATCCTAAGGGATGACACAGCTATATAGATTATGACCCTAGCCTCAAATTCAAGGTAAGGTTATGCCTTATAATGAGCTTCGTTAGTGTTTCACCCTGCATAGAGGTGGGAAAAGAGAAAAGAACTCAGCTCCTGGCCCTTGATAGTAGAACTTTGTGAGTGTATAATCTGAGGCTGTTGTGATCCTTGTGGAGCTAATTTTTGTAACAATGATATGCTAATGTTTTGCCATCATTTAGGTGTATCCAAACATGAGGTCAGCATTCATTGATATCCTCCAGACTCGTGGCTTCCAAGGCTTGTATGCTGGATTGTCACCAACGCTAGTTGAGATTATACCTTATGCAGGCCTACAATTTGGCACCTATGATACATTTAAGCGATGGGCCATGGTAAATTCCAGTCCTTCTATTTAACATGTCATTTATTTTTAGTTGACATGTCATAATTATGCCCTGCATGCATTGGATGTTGTTTGGTCATTGTGAAACTATAGTAAGGTGAGCATGTGGGTTCTCTTAGATATTGCATTAGTTATCCTAGCCTGTTTTGCCGTGTCTTGTGCCATCATTTTACAATCTTGGTATAAGTGTATTGATTTTAGAAGAATTAGAATGACACAAAATGCATCAATAAGTTATTCCGAATCCCTTTGGGTATGAGTTCTTGTTTAGTTGTGAGGGTTGCTCTATGTGTGTCTCACTTTTTCAATGTATGTTGAGTCTCCATTTCAATTTTAGATTCTTATCTTACCTGTTGTGTAGGTAACCAGTCTGGACTCTGGACACAAGTTACTAATTGGCTTTACATATGCCAGTCATTATGCTTGCACTAGCTATTTGCATTAACAACGAAGCTATGCAGCTGTTTGTATTAATTGTAAATTTGTCTAAGCAATTAATCATGTTCATGCCTCATACCTAGTGTCAGGTCTGCATTTCAGCTAGTTTAAAATAAATTTGTATGGAAATAGTAGTAGAAGAGAAAAGGAAACTCGGAACTATGTCACTACAAGTTTGGTTCCCTTGTAAGTTGCAACCTCATTTGAAAGATGGATCCTTCACATAGCTGATGAATGTTTTGTTTTGTTTTACGTTATAGTGAGCAATTCTTTGATACCTTCTTATTTATTCTGCATTTTGGCTGGTTTAAAATAAAATTGTATGCAAATAGTAGCAGGAGAGAAAAGGAAACTTAGAACTATGTCACTACAAATTTGTTTCACTTGTAAGTTGCAACCTCATATGAAAGATGGAGTTGGATTCATTCACAGAGCTGAAGAATGTTTTGTTTTAGTTTTACTTTATAGCGTGCAATTCTTTGATACCTGTTTATTTATTATGCATATTGTGTGAAATTTTAGACGTGGAACCGTCTCCAATATTCCAATACTGCTGTAGAAGATGGCCTCTCTAGCTTTCAGCTTATCCTTTGCGGGTTGGCAGCTGGAACATGTGCCAAGCTTGTCTGTCATCCACTTGATGTGGTCAAGAAAAGATTTCAGGTAGACCTTTTACCATTTTAATGACAGTACATGGATCGTTTGAATACTTAATTTTAGAATCTCGATCCCCCACCTTGTATTGACCTCTTGCTGGTCAAACGATGTCTTTTGTGTCATCTGAAACAAGTAAACCGAAGCTGTTATTCTGTCTATGTGGATATAGTGATGGATCTTCATTCTTTGTTTGCTGCAGATTGAAGGGCTTCAAAGGCATCCAAGATATGGAGCTCGAGTTGAGCATCGTGCATACAGAAATATGTTTTGATGCCATGCAACGGATATTACAGTTGGAGGGTTGGGCTGGTCTATACAAGGGGATAGTCCCATCAACTGTTAAAGCTGCACCTACTAGTGCTATAACATTTGTTGCATATGAATTAACATCAGATTGGCTGAAGTCTATTTTGACATGATTTTTCACTCCTCAGAGAGGCATAGATTTTTATGATTATTTATCTCATTCTTTTTTTACTCGGTTATATTAAATCCCTTATGGGGTAGGAAGATAGCACGAGGTATATAGTAATTTATTTTAGGGTTAAATTGAGTTTGTTCCGTTGTGATTTGGGACAATACCATTTTGCCACTATGTGGTTTCAATTTTGTTACCTTGTCCCCATGTGGTAAGTTTTGTTAACACTTTGCCTTCATGCAGTTCATTATCTAACATATTTGAAAGTTATTTGTGTTTTTCTTTAATTTTATTAATTAAAAAAATGCTTATTTATGTTATAATTTATTATACTACTAAGTTTATAGATAAAGATATGTTTAATTTGCGTAGTTGATATTTTATTCTATTTAATAAAGCGTACTTGTTATCATAATATCAAATTCAAATCATTTTTACATTTGTCTACTTACTTTAATATGTAATTAAATTATTATAAGTTTTCATGAAGTTAAGAAATTAGAGAAATTTTAATTATATAATTAAAATTGATGAATTTATAGTTTAAATTACTGTAATAAAATTGTCGGGGTAAAGTTTTGAAAAGAGTTAATCATTGAGGGCAAAGTGATAAAATTGAAACTACAAGGAGACAAATTCAAACATAAGAAGATAAATTGAATTTAGCCTTTTATTTTAATTATAGCAACTGTAGATAAATTGCATTTCTTTAAGATGGAAAAAATAGATAAAAGCTAAGATCTTTGTTTTTCTTTTTTTCGGTAATCCATAAAAGCTAATATCTAGTATACAGCAACATCTATTTTCCTCTTACTGAATGGGGTATCCTTGTACCCGTTAAGGTGGTTGTTCTTGTTAACATGTGATTTGAATTTCCAAATTGAAATTTTCTAAACGGTACAAAGCTTGTCCTGTCTATATCATATTGGACGAATTAAGTCGGTTGGGATATACACTTTGTTTGCAATGAGAATTTGAACATGTAGCATTCATCTTTTCTGGCTTCAGAGCTTGCTGTGCAGATTCTCGTGCATTATTGAATTGGACAAATTGGTTATATCAATTTTTTATGTATCCAAATTTTTTTAAGCATACCAAATGGATTGAGCTTGTTTTCGATAGCATCAAGATTTGGTTTGTTCGAAGCTTGGATGTGAAGGCATTTCTATCATTTTCTCTCTCTTTTTTTCATCAGAAAGTTAGAAGGGACTTCTAAAATGGTCATTATCCAACAGATTTGAACTTCATGGTAACGTGGAATCACTCTGTTAATAAGGCATACAAGGTTCAAATAAACTTGAGCATGGATGGTAACTGTCTAACTGAGGGCTTGATCTTTCAAATTGAAGTGTTCAAGCACTTGATCTGGATTCTGGGGCAGTTTCAATACTGAATGCTACATCCACAAAATCTTGCTAAATTCCCGGGACAAAATGAAGGATCCATTTACTTAGATTTAGTTCATTGTTTTGCTAATTGCATGTTTAGATGAACGTTTACACCATTAAAATAAGCTTTTGAAAGCTTACACAGATTTTAACATATTTTTTGTCTTGATTATTTTGACATTAACATAATTTATCAATTATTATTTTTGTCTCAAAAACCCATTTAATCTGAAATGAATATTTTTAACTTTTGTGTTAAACGTAATTTTTTATAATTATAAATCACTTCACTTAAATTTATTTTTTTTATTAAAATCAAATTCATCTAACATCATGTAGGCAAAATTTAATCCAAATATACCTACAAACAACCAAAATTCACCGTTAGAAGGTAAATTACTGTCAGGATATGCTATATATCTTTATTGTTCCAGCCAGCATAGAAACTAACCAGATACGTCAAGGACATGATTCTCTTTTTGTGACAAAAAGGCTAGTCGTTCGCGAATCTGAAAGAAATTACGCAGAATACAAACACATACCATGTCTTGCAAAGCAAAATCTCAATTTGCTCCTGTTTATGAAAGATAAAGCCTTGAATAAAAAATTGTTGTGAAGCATTGAAATATTATCAAACAATAACTCAATGATTACAAAACCTTTATTGGAACTCCCTCCCTCCAAAGTTAATTTCCCTGCCAACGACAAATAGAATTGTGGATATTACGATGTCCAAACAAAATCTAAGTACTTGGGCTTTCGGTGCACAAGCACTTCTTAACACAGTCAATTACAAGTCAATGGGCGTCCAAGATCTGACAGCCTTAGACATTCACTCTTCTGTAGAAAATAACAAGCATTTTCCAATGGGCAAGACTTCGTCTACACTTCAAATCTATTTAGAACTGCCCTTTGTCATACAGAAACCTGTTAGCAATGCTGGCAAAACTATTTATCTTGATGTGTTGTTCATATCTTTACTGCTACCTTCTGGAGGTAGTGATAGGAACTGCAAGATCCTCTGAATCTGGACAACATCAACCCGGAATTTTTCAGCAATCTGGTGGACATCCATAGGCCCATTTTGATCATCACCCTTGCCCTCGTGCAAGAGGATGACATGGCGCAACTGTGCTACATTCAAAGTGCCTGCAGGAACAGGCCTTTCCTCATACCTGCCAGAATCTGGTTTTGTATTTCGCAATTTTGGCATGGGCCTATTATACTTTTCTACCAGAAAGGCCTGTAACAATATTATCAAACTGTAAGATGAACTTGTCTCAGTAAATAATGCACTAACAAGCAAAGCTTAGCCATTGAGGCTGGGTTAGTCATTATGCACAGCAGCGTTCTGTAAACTCTTGCATAATTTAGAAGACCAAGTGCCATGAAAAGATTTCTCAAATTTGTTAGGTTCCCATGACACCATCCTAGTCCCATGAGTCAATAATGAAAGATACCATTAACCCCAGCATTATATGAAGAACAGTGCAACCAGGTAAGATTTTTAAAGTTAAATTAATATCTAAAGATAAAAGTATAAAACACCAAAGTATTTCAGAGTTCACACAAATACCAATGCATAACACGCTGTCAAGAATACCAATTTTTTGGCAGTTTTCAACTTTTCATTTAATCTGAGAGGAGATATATAAGCAAATATACAGAAATGAGATTCCCTTGGACTTGAATTTTAATAATACATTCTTCTAATCCAGCATACAAAGATCAACATTTAATAGTACTCAATATTCAACTCTAATGCATTTTCATTTGCAAAAGGGTGAATAACAAAACAATGCCAAATGTTAGAGATCTAAGATGTAAAAATTGAAATGGATAAGGATAAATGAGACCCAACATCATAACAATTCTGTATCAACTTCAATTCTACATAAGGAGAAAAAGTAACTTGCATAAACTCACCTCACCCATCTCAGGTTTCCTCCCAGGCTTTGATGTTATTCTACCAACCATTTGACCAAGCATAGCATCATATTTTGGATCTCTTTCTTCCAGGATGTTGTCAATATTAACTCTAGGACGACCATCTTAAGTCAAGAACAATTACAACGCCATCAACTATAATGAATTATCACAGTAGCAATATAAAACCTCACACAACACCAAAATTATGAGCAATATATATGTAGGTATATTGCAAACTGACAAGAATTAAGATAAAGGGATGCCTCACAGATAAAATAATGGCAATTGCTAGTAAGCCCACAAAATCTAATAGCATGCTTGGTAGGGAAGATAAAAAATAAAGAGGGGAGCAAAGATGTTGTGGGATGGAAAGGTTTTGATGATCACTCGTTGTTGCTTGGTAGAGGGTGGAAAATGGGTGGAAATTTAATTTTCAGCTCAATTTCATAACAGGCCAAAAATTGTGGGGTCGGACTGAAACTATGTTGCAATCCACCCTCAACAATCCCACAATTTGGTTGTAACTTGTAACAAGCACGGCTGTAAATTAATTTTCATTCCAAAATTTTCACCTACCCATTTTCTGCCTGCCTATTTTCAGCAGAACCAAGAAGGTCCCAAGGCAAAGATATCAATTCCGAAAGCAAAACTTTCAACTGACTCTTGGGATTCATTAACCCAACTTTGTTTCAGTTCTTTCAGCAATGAAAACAGGGCCATGTTTACCAATTCCCCAACATAGGTCATATTCTCAGTTTTCTAAGAAAGAAATGAAGTGAAAGGAGCTAAATTTTTTGCAATCGCATAACCTCTCGACCAAAATCCTTAAACTTCGCGTAAATGCCCTCCCCCCAACACAAACAAGCACAGACACTCACCGACGTTCACTGCGTCTTGTTCGCCGGTCTTCAAAATCTCCGCCTTGTTGGCGGGAACCTTCGGCGGCGGCCGGCGATCGACGGCGGCGTTGGATTGTCGTGGGATTCTTCCAGATGCTCGACGAAATACCTGACCCATCCCTGTCGTATGCAACCCAAAAACGCAGTCTTCTGCTTCTTCCTCAACCTTGTTGTAATGTAAACCCAACTTTTGAAAATTATTTAAAAAAAAAAAAAACACTTTTTCCAAAACCCTGCGGTGGCCTGTACTGTAGAGAACCATTTTTATATATATTTAAAATATGTAATATCCGTAACATAAAAAAAATATGTAATATAAATATATATTGATTGAGATAATGTTGACAATTTGATAAAAGAAAATTAACGTCGGTGTAAGTTTATGAAAGAAATTCTTAGAAAAAAGGATAAGTTTATTTTTTAAAAACGTTTAGGAAGTATACTTTTTAATACTAATTAATATAGAAAAAAAAATATTTAAAATGCGATTTCAATCTTTTGAAAATGTGAAAATATTTTTTTTGAGATTCTTTGCTTTACTTAACCTAACCTTAAACCCAAGAACATTCATTAACTGAAGAGGCCCCAAAATTCAAAAGCCACCATCATCATAGAGCTCCATAACAAATCAAATTTAATTTATGTTATGTGCATCCTTTCTTCCCAAAGAAACTTATTCTGAAATAAGTTTTAAATATTTTTTATATTCTTAAGATGTTAAATATTTTATTTTTTTATTTAATACTTATTTTATTAAATATTAAAAAAATTATTAAAATAAATTTTAAGATAATATAATAAAACTCTATAATATACTGGCAAAGAAAAGGATACTAAGAAAGAAAGAAACTACTTTAACCTCTTTAAGATATAACAAAAATAATTGTTTTTTTATTATTATAACCAATGCTCTTTCTTTTTGTTAAGTACTTTGTTTTTACTATTGTACATATTATTTTTTATTACAAAAGGAAGATTTAATTTTGAAGTCAAAGTTTATCTTATTTAAATATTTGTTTTCTTTTATATATATATATATATATATATATATATATATATATATCTTTTTATGCTAAACTTATCCTTCAAGTCAAATAAGATGTCACATTATTCATAATAAGAAATTATACTTATAAATAAACAATTTTATATAAAAAATTACATCTAGCTAAAATTAGTTTTATCTATATCTTAATACAACTCGTCTTACTTAATTCCTATATTTATTTTAATATTCTTATTTAAAAAAAGCCATCATGCTTTAGTTTAGAAACACCACTTTGTTTACTTTATTTTTTTATTTATGATTTTTTACCTAAGCTCTATATTATAAACCAGAGAATAATTTCTTTTTATTTGTGAATGCCTCAAAGAAAATAAGCGTAAATTTTTAAAAATTAAGTTTTCATTACATAATAAAATTAACGACATCTAACAGTAAAACTGACGGGCATAATTTGATTAAAAAAAATACATGTAACAACTATGTTATTAGAAACAAGAAAGAAGGATAATGTCTTTGTGACTAGAGCTAAGTCATAACTCAAGTGGGAATTAGTTTTACATCTGAAAAGTATAAGAACACTTCATAATTTCAAAAAAGAAAGAAGAAAGGAAGAATATTATTATTTAGTTATATATTATAAGAAAAATTCATGATATTTCTCCTTAAAAAAAAAACTGTAGACAAGATCATCATAAAGCGCTTAACACTAATCTACTAATCTATAAGCAATCACAAGGTGAAGCCATGACCTCTCTAACAACAAGTGTCCAATTGTTAGGATATCAACTTATTATTGAGTGAAAATTTATAATCATTAACCATGATGTAATTATAATTTTCATAATATACTTTAGAGCAAATACTAAGCAGTGTTTTTTTTTTATATTGACAGTACGAAGATTTAAACTTATGACCTTTTACATATTATTCAAATCCTTCACCATTACCTTACTCCTAATGGCTTAAAGTTAGACACAATTAACCTTCAATCAACCAATAAATATTTATAAAATAATCAGCAAAAATTAAATTTTCTGCCATAATAGACGTGAGATGGCCATCAAGCCACGTCGAAGTAATTTTCCTCCCTTGTTTTGATAACTTATAATGTTGGTTACAACATTATTATCTAAATTTATCTTTCTAACTCATTTTTTTTCTCATAGATAATAATATAAAGGGAGATATAGATTGTAACAAGCTGCCAATTAAGAACTTTTTTCATTGGTAATATTATTCCTTGCATTTTACATGGCAAAGCAGTTTTGAGTCATGTAACAACTGAAGTTAACTCTGTAATTATTCATTTTTTTTCTTCAAAATTGAGCTTAAATTAATCGAAGAATTATTTTTCACTTTATAGTATTGAAAGATATTTTTCCTTTTCCTATTCAAATGCGTACATGCATTTGTGTTTACATGAATAAGTTTATCTAAAGGTGAACAGGGTAAAAATATATCACAATTTGTCAGAAGGACAAAAACTAAGATATATTTGTAGCTGGCTTTATTGAGAAAATGACTAACTACGAACTCTACCATTTCTCAGCAATCCCATCTAACGTTAGTTTTATACATGTCATGGTCTTTTTTAGTCAAAAATTTAAAGAAATCATAATTCTAAGTGCATGTCACAAATAGATTATTTTAAAAAAAATCAATTTTCTTTTAAGAATTTTTTTACACAAAATTTTAATTATAAATTATTTTAATAATAAAATAAACTAATTTAAATACACACTGAGTTAACGTGCATAAATGCAAGCACCCCACTAGTGGCTGGAGCAGCTCCCATCCCAAGTCCTGATCAAATTTCTATTACTATGGAGCACAGAGAAAGTCAGTAGTGTTACTCATTCATATTTTAGCATATGGAATAGTTTTTTTTTTTTAAAATGAATCACAACTGAGTATGTTTGATTTTCTATGACAACGAGAGCTTTTGAGAATTTCCTTCATATGAAATTTAGATTGCAAGTGTATGGTTTGACTAGTGTTGCAATCTTACGCCACGAAAAGAGAAACTCAAAGTGATAAGTAACTAGATTCGCAATTTAACGACTTCTCACATCACTTGTTTCCGTATTGCAATGATTAAGTACTTATTGAATCAACATATTTGATATGGAAAACAATTTGACTATATCAAGTCTATGCAACTACGAAGATATAATATTTTATCTTAACAAGTCAACAGGATTTATGACTGAAATGAACGTGTCTGGAATTATATGTCTTTAATATACTTTCTATTAATTTCTTATGATAATTTATATATGTCACTTTCTTCCTTCATCTTTATCTTATATTCAAAGGAAAAAAATTTTATTTTACTATATTTATTATTTTAAAAATTAAGAAAGTATTCATCATTTTTTAATTTTATTTATGATATTAATAAAATAAAAGAGAGTTAGTGAAATGAATAATAATAATTTAAATATGCTAATAAAAAAATTTAATTTACTATAATTATTTTTTAAATAATTTTCTTAATTTTATTTAAATGATAAATGAAAAAGAAAAAAAATGGTCCTTCTATATTTTAATAACTACTGTGTAAATTGGTTTGATTGTGGCTTAAATGTCTGTGAGATAGTACTCTTGATGACTCAACGATAAATTTGATTAACAAAAGGGCTTCACTGCATTCATTGGCTGAAGTGTTCTTGGGAGTTTGGGACATATAGTGCAGCATTAAAGATCACTGGTTTTGCGGGCCTCGTACTAACAAAAGAACAGAGAGAGTGGAGAGGAGAGATTCTTTTACTATATCCTAGGATTAAGCCTTACACGAGGATTTTCTTTTTCTAATATCTTCATAAGTTATCAAATATATATATTATTGATTTTCATTTAGATACAATAACTAATAAATATTTGATGACTCATTAAAATATCAGTACTTAAAGAGTTTTGTTAACGTGTTATCTCTAGAACATATGTTAAGAAATCAAAAATAAAATTTATTAAAGATGTGTTTGGTATAGTAGTAAATATAGAAGAAAATTTTTCATGAAAGAAAATTTTATATGTAAATCTCATCCATAAAAATTTATCTCTCATTTTTATCTTCATATCAAACATATATTAAATGAAAAATAAACATTTAATGTCTTGAAAATTTAAAATATATTTAATATTTTTTTAAATAATTAAAATAATTTGAAGGATAATAAATATTATTTTTTATTCCTTAACCTATGCTTTAAGAGCACACTTAACAAAACTTGTACTTAAAAAAAGGGTGGCAATACTTTTCTTGAGGTTCTTAATACTAGAAAATTCAAAATTATGTTGGGAAGTTGAAAAAGCAGAGGAAGTTTGTACTTGGCTCTCGGGACAAATCACAAAAGCACAGCTATTTGGTATAACAAACTAGGGAAGGCTTGTTGGTTGTACTTCGAAGTATAGCCAAGAACCTCACAAGCAAAGGCTTGTAACCTCTATGAATCCAGTTTTCACTTCTCTTTCAGGAACTTATTGCTGTATCATAATACTAAGAGCTTTGCACAAAGTGTTTTAAGAGTTGCTTTGACACAACCATGTCAAAAAATATAGTGGGCAAGTTTTTTTGAGAATCGATTCACCCCTCATGGTTCTCGGAGGTTAAAGTCTAGAACGTGGCTTTTCAGTTGTCAAAATCAGAAAGTAAGTAGTCAGAGGAGTACATAAAAATACCCTTCTTGAGCCGTATCTCTCCTTTCCTCCTCTCCATTAATCCATTAAATATTAGCAAAAGCATAAATAACAATTCCTTGTGAAATTGAAAGCAAAAGAGCAAGGGTGAGTACAAAATAACCACCAATTATGAACGCAAATCACTATATATGTATGTATAATGAATAATTGGAGTCATCATGAAGACATTCAGGAGGACACACCCAAACAGGGGAAAAGCCTACTGCTAAACTGCTCCATTTTCCTTTCCTCTGTCGTCATTTGACAGAACTGACGAGGTTAAACATCTAATCCTTAATGATATTCTCTAATTATGATGACAGGAAGCAAACTTCAGTAGTAATCTGCATTGGCTTGCTGTGTATTCTATTTATTAAAACTAAGCAGCATTGACAAATCACTTGATCAAAAGGGAGCAGAAGTAAGTCTCTGAAACCTTGACTGAGATTGGAGACCGGCACTGCAAGTAAAACATGAGAACAAAGCATAAAACTTCAATTCCAGAAGACATGAAAGACTTCTCAGATGCAGTGGAGCTCAGAGCAGGGGAAACCAGAGGGATTTCTCTATGTTCAGATTTTCAAGTAGCATGCAGCTAATTGCACCTTCTCTTGCAAGAACACTACATTATAAAACCTGCCTTCAAATTTTGAATCTAACATTATGTATGTGCTATAACAATTTAATGAGTGAAAAGACTGCCATCTTCTTCATGTCATATGTTATTTCATGATATTGGAAACAGGTGATAAATCTTTCGGGGCATGGACTGCAAGAAGTATCGTTCTCATCCTGAGTCCAGCCGGGAACTTGAAAACTTGGTCCTCTTTATCCTTCACTAGACTTGATGCCTGTACATATCACATTACTGTTACCATTACACACAACATTTGCTCCTTCCTCTTAATGGAAATCTGCCCCACTGCTACTAGAAGTCTCCCCAGCCACTTAACGACGTGCGCGTCGAGCAGGTCTTGCTATTAAATCGTCTTCGAAATCCCGCTTATCTGTTTTGTTTAGATATCCAAAGGCCAAAGCTTCCAGCACTTTTGCTGTCGGTGGACCGAATCTTGTGCTCTTCCTCCGGGTGTTCATGTCAAACTGATGCTCAGGGTGATTTTCAGGTTGGGGGATTGCTTCTACACTCGCATCATCTGATTCCTCCCCTGTATTATTTTGTTGTCTCTCATTCACTTCAGTCACAAAAGGTTCATCAGCTTCAACTTGATTTTCAGGTTGGGAGCTTGTTTCTACACTCGGATCATCTGATTCCTTCCTTGTATCATTTTGTTGTCTCTCAGTCACTTCTGTCACGAAAGGTTCATCAGCTTCAACTTCTGGTGAAACAGGTAAGTTAAGGTCAATCATAGATTTCTTATGTTGATCCTTGGTGCCAGAAGTACCAACAGCAGAAGCAGCTTCTCTGCTGATGATGGAGCTGGAATTTGACAGAGGATCTGCTAATGTCTTGTTCTCCTGGGGTAGAAGGCCTGCTAACAATTTATTCTCCTGGGGTGGAGTTTCCTGTGAAAGAACATTCTTGCTAAATTTTGAATTGTAAGGACAGCAACCGCCCTTCTCTTGTTTTCCTCTGGGAGCCACAAAGATGTCGGCAGTTGCATTCTCACTAGATTTTGAATTGTTAGGACAGGAACTGGCCTCCTCTCGTTTTACTCTGGGAACTATAAAGGTGTTAGCACTGTTGCAATTCCTCTCTGCATGGCTACAGGCAGTTAATCTCCTCCGTCTTTTTGTAACAGGGACTAGAACATTTTCATTATCAGGTAATATTCTCCGGACTGATTGGCACTTCATAGCAATACTTCTCTGTGTGTCACTCAACAAGTCTGTCTTCTGGCCCTTGGAGGCAGCAAACAGACTAGTAGAACCTATGCTGTTCATTGGAAGCTCCTCTTTCGAAGGATTTTTTCCAATACCATTCATGTGAGAAGAGACTCCCCTACCAATGTGAAATTTACTGGCTTTAGCACTATCAGTCTTCCCCCTATCAAAGCTCATGGTATTGACAGTGTCAGATTCATTTGTTTGCTCCTCTGAAGTATTATCCTCATCTTCAGAATCATTTTCAAAAGTAGAAGCTTTTAAAGCTCCCACTAGTAAATTTCTCAGTTCTCTTACCTTTGTCATCCTTTCACTAGCCAGACTTGTGTCCACAACAGTAAACATTACATCTGTACTGAGATTTGGAGTTCTTGGCTTCAGATAGCATTGGCGTTGCTGATTAGGGGAATTGTCCTGGTCCATTTTTGTTTTTTTTGTTAATCCATTTCCTTCCTTTCTTGTGCACTTATTATCTGCAACTGTCTCAAGCTCAATTAGCTCAGGATCTGAAGCAACTTTACCCAGGACATCACTAACGGAATCAAAATAGTGATTCCCCTTCACTAGTTTCCTTGAAAACTCTTTAACTCCAGGGAGAAGGAAAACCAGAGGATGCTTGGAAGCAAAAGCATAATTATAACTACCCGGCTGCTCAGAGTGCCAACCCCTGGCAAGTAAACGAGGCCAAACAGCTTCCCAAAACAGATCACTTGATCGAGCTTTACTTAATCTGAAATTGCCTGTTAGAAACCTTATTATTTCTGCAGGTGTAAGCATTGAGCACGCTTTGCCAACTGGTATTTCTGGGCGAACAAGAAGTGCATGAGTGGACTTCATAGAATCTGCAGTGAGACCTGTAAGATCTTCCTTTCCTTTACCAATTCCTACTGCCTCAACAAAAGCCTTGAGCCCAACTGAAGCCTTTAAAGTTAAAACATAATCTTCTAGAAGCATTTTTCCCTCCACAAATATCTTGGACACCTACCAAGTAATTGAATTTAATTTTAGAGATAACACATTCAAAAGTGAATCGTTACTAGGCAGCAGACTTGCTGAGATGGCTTTAGTCTCCATAACTACTGAGGTCCATGATGCAAAGACTTTACAATATATATAATGGTGCAGCAATTTTTCAAGTTAAGATAAATTAGTGACACATTGAAAATTGCAAATCAGATTGACAATGTCTGTTAATTAAACAGAATTTGCATAGGAAATGAGAAAATGACATTACAAGTCTTCCATTTGGCAACCACTTGGCACAGAATTTAACCATCAACATCAACAAATCCATATTATGAATATTATTTCATGATTGATTCAATATATCAAACATATACTAGCAAACTATTGGTTGATCACATTCTAGGCTTTTGCAAGATGCAAGTGACAATGAAGAGATGATCCAACATGATGTAATTTGTGTGCTACATCCTAAATTTTATGAACAACAACAACAACCAAAGCCTTATTTCACTATGTTACCTCTTATATTTTATGATTGAGAAAAAAATTTAAAGATGCTTCTGTTGCTGCAGGGAAACACCTTCTACAGTACACATTCACATTAACATTCATTTTCATACAATTTACACTTGATTTAAGACTGAAAGAACCCAAAAAGAAAAGAGATAGAATAGAAGAAGAGTACAATCAATTTGAAAAGCTAATAATCAACACAAATGTTATAATTGTGCCATCATGATATAGAAACAAGAGTCAAAGTTGGATGACCGTATGAAGAGGTAGAGTTAGTTTGAATACTCCATAAATGAACTACTATGGATTCTTTTGAAAAATAATATAGATTTGAAAGTCATCCCCACCCTCAACCAAAATTTATTATCACTTTCAAAAGGATAAATGAACAGTTGGTATCTGCAAATTCTGGCATTTTTGAAAGTGTATTTTTCTTCTATGGTTTGAGAGGGACGGGAGATGCCCTTTGTCCCAGCCATATCTGGGGGATGAAGGATTGATAGATCCAATCCATGACAGCGGAGCAATGGTGATAGGTGAGAGAGTGCATGAAGATTTTTGTCTGTTCTTGAAGTGGTGATGCAATGGTATTGAGGCAAGAATGGTGTCCCTGGTAGTAAGCTCGATAAGGTGTCTGTGAGCATGGATTTACCACTGATGTGTTTATCTTGATAGCATTAAATAATAGAATTAAAAGGGCATAAACTAAGGAAGAATTTAAGTCAATACCTCAAGTAATTTATTGCGGCATTCCTCTGATACATTGGGTAGTAAACGAGATAAAAGCTCTTGTTGCCTTGGTCCTGTGAAAATCTTTTGCCCATAAATGCATTTTCTGCTTCTCATTTTCCTACATTCAGTCCATCTTCGATATCTGTCAGACTTATAAAATTTCCCATAATAGAATAACAGTATATCCCCCATCTTCTTATTGCCAATAAATCTTTTCACTTGAACAAGGTTCTTCCCAAATATATACAAGCCAAGGGTCAAACTGGCCTCTTCTATTTCATTCCAGGTGTCACTTGAAGACCCAGGAACCAGACAGTGGCCTTTGCCTTTATTCTTCTCATGCATATCAATCTTTGTATCTTCTTGCCCAATGGAGTTTCTAGATTCTTCCAATTTCATTCTGTTAACTCCAATTGACTTGCATGCATGTTTCAGTGGATCATGCTCATTGTCCTCTCCTTCATCCTTGATCCAAATTATAGGAATGGGTAATCCTACTTGAAAATCATGGAAAGTACATTTGCTTTCTGCATCATGTGGGTTCTTATGAAACCGGTAATAGTCAGATTTTGAAATTAAAGCTGGAATTTCAACCTGATGCTGCTCACCCACCTGAGGAAATATGACTGGATCACCAAAAACATCATAAGCATCAGAATATTGTGGAGAAAGTGATTGCTCATCTGCTTTCTCGTCAAAGCAATTCACAGGGTCATTAACTTGCACTGCATCCACCTGTCAAAAAAATTAAATAAATTTAAAGACAGCATAAAGAAAATATACTTCTTGTTGCTGACACAAGAGACAAAGTAGTAGGAACAGAATTACAGGGCCTATGTCTAGAAGACACCTATGTCTAGAAGACACCTATCATCATTTCTTCCAGATGTTTGTAAAGATGCTATTTTCCCAAGCACATGCTAGTAAGTTAACCAAAATCCCAGAGCTATGTACTGAGATCATTTCTCATATGCCTGAACCTTCACCTAGGAGTCAACCAGAGCCATACCAATGAAGGCTTTTACTAGTCAACCTAAAATACACAGAAAGACAACCTACAAATTCACAAGTGAGATTTGCTTGCCATAGTTAGTGGTGTGTTGGAGCAAATTTCTCCAGAAGCAGGTTTCTAATTCTGGTCATCACAACTTCCAATCAGCAAAAATGGATAGTTTTCTAAACTAATAAGAATAAAGAAATAAAATTTTCATTAAAAAAAAAGAAAAAAAACAAGAGAAATAATTCTAATCGATCTTATGACAGATATATATTTTAAATTTCGCAAGTCTCAAATTAAACAACAGCATTTAGAAATAAAAATCAAATAAACTTATGGCAAGCAGATTCTCCCAGTTTATACCAACCAACTCGACTCACAAGGACAAACTTTGTTATTATCCAAAATTCAGGATATCGAGTTGAGATATTTCTGGGAAGTAAGCAACACCCCAAGAAAAGAAAAAGTAACCGGAGCACCGGGCCGCAAACTCAGAACGAAACAATGGACCAGATCCACTCCCTGAACCGAAAAACGAAACGAGAGCAACCCGACATCCAAAGTTGAAGACTTGACGCAAATGCATGACAACCCACTAATCACATTACTCTCGAATGCCAAAAGCAACACAATCACTACGAAACCAGCAACATTCAAAGCTGAAACGGGACTCAAACAACGAAGAAAGGAAAGAATACGAGAGCAAAAAAAAAATATTAAAACGAAAAATAAATAAATAAAAGCACCAAGAAACAGACAAGCACAGGCACCGGTTTTCCCAGAGAGAAACCCAATATGATCCAAGAAAATTCGAGTCATTTACTCGACAAACAACTGCTAGAAGACATTTACAAGTACATTAAAATCGTACAGCAAGCAAAGCACGATAGCGAGGCCGCAGAGGCGAGAGTAAAGAAACAAGACGAAAATAAGAAGATTCCCGTTGTTACCTCCATGGCTGAAGAAGAACGCACTGAGACCGACGAGAAGAAGCGAACCTGCAAAAATGGGTCGTCATGGTCACACACCGATTGGCAAGTCACAGATTGAAAATAAAGAAAACGTGAACAAGCAGAGTTTTTGAGGAAGAAAGCACATACATATACCAAGTTAAGCACACATGGAATACTCACAGAGAGGGAGAGAGAGAGAGAGAGAGGGAGGGAGGGAGTGGTACCTGGGTTAAGGAAGCTAAGCTTTCATGGCAACGAAGGTTGAATTGGAGGAGACTGTGCTGAAGGAGAGGGGGGCCGAGGGAGGAAGAAAAAATATACGAGAGATGGGGGTTGGGTTGTTTGGGTAGAAAATGGAGAAAACACATACATATAATAAGAAAAATACGAGTATGGAGAGAGAAAGTGTAGTGAGAGAAAGAAGGGGCTCTGGTCCGTTCAGGGTCAGGGAGGTGATATCCCTACGCGCAACTTGTGGGCGCGTGTAGATAACGACACGTGGCTTTGCAAAATTCCAATTTAAGAGATTCCTCAGTTAAATGAATATAAGATAATATTCTTATATTATATTATTAAATATAAAATATATTAATTATTTAAGTTATTATTATTTTATATTATTTTTATTTCATACATTAATAATAATGAATATTAAATAATTTTTAAATATAATAATTAAAATATCAAATAATAATAATTTATATAATTGTTGTAAGACATTTTTAATGATATATTATAAGAATATTATATTATATTAATTAAATCAAATGTTAAAAAGCACTCTTCACATCCCACTATTTAGAGAGATCTTGCAACATAAATTCTTTTTTTTTATTTTTTTGTTTAAATGGTAAAGGTATTATTAGATTAATTTTTACATCAACTAAGTCCTTTTTTAAGTGATCGTACCATGACACACTTTTAATGATATATTATAAGAATATTATCTTATATTAATTAAACCAAATGTTAAAAATCTCTCTTCAGAATTCACTACTTAGAGAGATCTTACAACATAAATTCTTTTTACATTAATCGAGACTAAATCTCTATAAGTGATCGTAAGTGTATGAGTGATCATAAGAGTACATTCTCTAATATCTATTTAGTGCATTTAAAAGAATTAATTTTCCTAAGTATAGGCACAAGATTTGAACGTATTCAATGTAAATAACACAATTCTTTAACCATTAAGTCAACAGTTATCTTGAAATGGAGTGTACCTAATACTTAACTATTAGGGTGTGTAAACATAAATTAAAAGAAAAAATAAAAAAGAATAAAATTATGCTAAGGTTAAATTTTTATAACTTTATATTATAGAAAATAAATTAAGATTTTAAATTTTTTTAATATATTTAGAGTGTGCGTGTAAACGCGTATATATTGATAGTGTGAAAAAATGTAACATAAAAAGTAATAATCTTACTCTGCAACTTTTACTTAAATAAACTCCACATTTATGGTATAGAATCCACATGAAATTTATGATAGCCACAAAAGAAAACAAGCCAAATCTACCCAACCCCGCTCACGGAATTGATCATGGTGTGTTTGGTTTTGGTTTTGGTTATTGTGAACCATTGTAAGAATTAAGGGATAATGCTATTTATTGGATATAGTTAAGGATATTTACGATTTGAATTGGTTCGGTTTGACAAAAAAAAAAATGCATGCAAACTAAAACAATTGATTTTCTTATATTGAAAATTGATTGACTTGGTTCTAATTAAACAATCAAATCAAACTAAATTAGTCTCAATCAATTTAGTTTCGGTTTGGTCCAATCAATTTTTGGCCAAACACTTGTTTTAGAAAAAAAAAATACCTAATTGTTGGAACCTAAAACAATTGAGTATGGGTCAACAGTCCATAAGTTGTTTAAGATAATGTCACAGGCTAATTTATTGACAATAATATAACGACCTAGAAAAGAGATAGATGATTTGGGTGAGTTCCCGCCTAAGAAACAAGGATTAGATAGGGTTTGACCAAGTATGAGGCCAAAAGCATAGCAAACAAGACCATGGGCCTAGTCATAGGAGTCCATACATTGGCCTAAAGAAAAATTAACAAGAAAAAAACAAGCATCGGGTGGATAAACCAACAAAAAGAAACTTTTTATGACCAAGTCAAAGTCAGTATTGGAAGATAAATGTTGATAAAGATGCCACAACTCTTAAAAACGTGAGTTTTCCCTCTAGCTCTGACATGCATAAGTGGAAGAATGGTAGTTTTTCTGAACTTCAAGGATATAAAAGGTTCATTTAGAGATTTAAGAAGGGACAGACATTACATAACACCAATCAAGTAATCTCGAATTTATCACTTGTTCATAATTTACCTTTACTTTTATCACATTTTATTTGTTTTTTTTATTTCAGCAGTTCATTTTATTAGTTTTTCTTTATTTTTTCATAGCTTTATTATCATTTTAAGTCATTTACTTATATTTGGGATCGTTGTAGTCCAAGTTCTATTCATGTAATTTTATTTTTTTTGAAGTCGATTAATGTAATTTCAAGTTACTTTTTTCAATTTTGCATCTTGATTCATTTCAAGGGCTTTCTTTAGTAACCTTAAGGACTCATACTGAAAAGCATAGTTTCTCCCTTTGGAGTTTTCATTGCGTAAGGTTCATCTATTTAGAATAACAGTAGAAGTGTAGATCTACCTTCGTCAGTAAAGTTACATTTACTTTTTGTACACCAACATTAACATCACTTTTTTTTTCACTCACATTCTAATTAATAACAATTGGCCTAAAAATATGATAGAAACATGATCAAATAGATATAAATAACAAACTGTCATAAAACTCTTATAGAAACAATATCAAATATATATGGATTTGGTTTAGTTTAATTTCATAAATAAAAATAAAAATCAAACCTATCAATTTTGCTCTGTTTTTTATTTTTTATTTAATTTTTTTTAATATGTTTGGTTTGATTATGAGCACCCATAAATATAACCCTAAAAAATTGACGTAAAATAATGTTATATATAATACAAGTTCAAATTTTACCTATATATGTCAAAGTAAGAGGTAAGAATCCTTCTTTTAGTAGGTTAATTTTCATGACTTAGCTAGAAGTTTATTTCAAATGAATGTTGTAAAGAAATAGTTATTGCTTTATTTTTTTTAATTTGTACAGTAAAATATATCCTTAATATGGTTGTTAAAGCCTAATTGGACCGGCTGATCGGACCGGCCGAATTGTAAACTGACCTTCATTCTGGTTATAGTTTACTGCCATAACCGAATTTGGAGTTAAACTGGATTGAGTAGGTTATAACTGGTAAACTGGCCAGTTTTCATTGAATAGATCGATTATGATTTTTTTTTAAAAAAAATATTTTACTTTTTTTTATTTTTAATATTGAACAAAATGCAGAGTTCTGGCTCCAAAATGAAACACAACTCAGAGATAATCAGGACTTATCTCAGCATGAATAGAAAAGGGGTTTGAGGCAGCCATTTCTTCTTTGGAGTCCCGCCACTCTTGCCCTAGGCTAAGTGCCAACCATTGTTTTTGGCACTAGGAGCAACCTGCAATGAAGCCACACACAAATAGAACAAAACGGACGAAAGGCACCAAGGGGTTATGCTTGTGCAATGCCCACATCTCCTCCAAGGTTCTAGCACAAGGTACAAATGAAAAACCTTATTTGTTTATGAAACACCAATTTGGTTGATTGCAGCATTTCATTTCTTTTCTTTTTCTAGTAGATGCATCATTTCGTTTTTAATTTTATATATATATATATGACATCATCCGATTCGATCGTCTGATATAATCAGTTGAATTTGAAATTGCCAAATACTAATTTTATATTTTCTAAGGCGGCCAAACATTAAAATTACATGAAAACTTTTCAAAGATTTTAAAGCCATTTTGAGGTTTGGGATCGCGGCCCTTGCTAGAATTACACCTCCTTAACTACTATCCTTAAATTTGATTTACTTCAAATTGAGATCAATCTTAATTTGAGTTTGAATATATATATATATATATATATATATATATATATATATATATATATATATATATAATATGTGTGTGTGTGTGACATTATCCAGTTCGACCATCCGATATAACCAATTGAATTTGAGAATGCTAAATACTAATTTTATATTTTTTAAGGAGGCTAAACATTGAAACTACATGAAAACTTTTCAAAAATTTTAAAGGTATTTTGAGGCTTGGGATCGTGGTCCTTGCTAGAATTACACCTCCTTAACTACTATTGAATTTGATTTACTTCATATTGAGATCAATTTTAATTTGAGTTTGAATTTAATAATTTTGAGTTTTCTACTTTTTGGTATACTATTAAAAGAAAATTAAATTTGACCTAATGAATAACTTAAAGTGGTTGACTTGGTGGTTAAGAAGGTTTCTTCCCTACCTTAATTATTTAAGTTCAAACATTAGACTAACACTTAAAAGTTAATTCATGTAAATGCACCATGTCTGTGAGGAGGTAGTGTAACTTTAAAATTGTTAAAGAAATAATTTAATTTCAATTGACGCCAATGTTATCTCGAGAATAACCTCATCATATAACTAAAAAAAAAATTAGCCCAACGATTTGGGTCCCAATCATATTCTTAAAAATATATTTTATCTATCGCAATCTTATTTAGAAATCAATTTTGTTTTACCGAACTTGAAATGCAACTCAAATATTTTGAATTCCGAATCATACTTAGTATTCAAATAGAGCTCAACCTAAACTTTGAGGCGAAAAGGATAGTTAAAAAACTTGAGAAGATATTCGATTAAGGCATAAAGATAAACCAATTTAAGAATACCCATAAACTAGTATAAAACAAGGGGCCAAGAGGGAACCAATGACCCAAACAGTGGTTAACAATAACTGAAAGCAAAAATTAAAAAAAAAAACTTTGTTGGATATAATGATAAATTACCACGTAGGAAAAAAAAAACAATGAGTGGCAAATGAAAGCGAAGAGAGACAAAGAGTTGTCGAATATCGGAGTATGTGTGCCGCGACGAGGTTTAGTGGGGACCATCACAGTGGCTTACGCTTACACGTAGCGCGTTTATGTTACGATCCCATTTCGATCAGATACTCTATCTCAATTCACCAAATTACCCCTACTTGTCTAGGAAAGCAAAACCGTTAAAAAAAAACTCAGAATATAAATAAAGTAAATAAATAGATAAGGTGGGAAAATGAAAATTTGGTTATTATTTTTAGGATTATAAATATTGAAACTTGAAAGCCTTGAAAAAATATTATTATTAGTTAGTTAAAAGGTTCAAATTTATTTTATTCAAATAATGAAATCTTGTAATTTTAGTATTGAAATTAATTATTTTTAATATGTTATTCTTTTGTTATATTTATCTTTTTTATTAATTCACTTACATGTCACAATTTATGTAGCGGCGTAATTAATGTAAAATATTTTATATTTATTAATACAATAAAATTTGTAATCATGTTAGTTGGATTTATAAATTTTTGCCAACCCAATCTCACCTTGTGCTTGAACCCTTACTTTGTGAGTTTATGAGATGAAAATCAAAATAAAAATTTGGTTATTATTTTTAGGATTATAAATATTAAAACTTGAACGCCTTGAAAAAAATATTATTATTAGTTGGTTAAGAGGGTCAAGTTATTTTTTATTCAAATAATAAAATTTTGTAATTTTGGTATTGAAATTAATTATTTTTAATATGTTACTCTTTTGTTATATTTGTCTTTTTTTATTAATTCACATACACATCGCAATTTATGTAGCGGCACAATTAATGTAAAATGTTTTATATTTACTAGTACAATAAGTTTTGTAACCGTCGCTCAACCCAATCTTGCCTGTGCCTTTACTTTCTGAGTTTCTTAGATGAAAATCAAAATGGAAAATTGGTTATTATTTTTAGGATTATAAATACTGAAACTTGAAAGCCTTGGAGAAATAATATTATTAGTTGGTTAAAAGGTCCAAGTTTTTTTGTATTCAAATAATGAAATTTTGTAAATTTAGTATTGAAATTAATTGTTTTTAATATGTTACTCTTTTGCTATATTTTTCTTTTTTATTAATTCGAGTACACTCGCAATTTATGTAGCGAAACAATTAATGTAAAATGTTTTATATTTACTAGTACAGTAAGTTTTGTAGCCATGTGAGTTGGATTCATGAATTTTCGCTCAATCCAATCTCGTCTTGTGCGCTTACTTTGTGAATTTATGAGATGAAAACTTGAATTTGCTCTTATGAAAATTTAAAAACCTTGTATCCTACCCATTCCATCTTCATAAAAATTTCAAGCACACAAATGTATATCAATAAATGTTATGCAACATGAAAAGATTTGGCTCAACACATATGATGGCCTAAAGTGAAATAAAGTAATTTTTTATTTATTGAACATAATATAATTTAATTACAATATTTTATTTTTTCAAATATAAAATTATAAATTAAATTTTTAAATCTATTGAATCTAATTATGAAGTTAATTGTAGAGAATATCACTTTGTGTGAAAGTATATGATAATTGAAATTGTTTTAATATATAAGAGCAATATAAAGGAAGAAGTCCTATTGAGAAGAAATGTAAGTGAATGGTAAAAATTAAAAAATTTGATTTTGTAAAAAATTAAATATTTGAAAAATTACTAATATTTAAGTGTGAATGAAAAAAAATTTATATGAATAAATAAATAAATAAAATATAGAAAGTAAATTTAAACGTGAATGAAATAAAATTTATAAAAACAAATAAATAAAAGATAGAAAATAAGGTTTGTATATAATGATTAGTAGAGGTGGTGGTTGACTAATTAATAAGAGAGAAATAATATTATATATAATAAAAGAAACTAATTAAGCATTATATTAAAAAATGAAAGAGTATATATGACATTTTGTTAATTATATCAACTTTTATTATAATAGATAACTTTATAGATAAATTACTCGCGATGTGTTAATGTAATAGAAGTGAATTATACTTCAAACATAAAAATTATAGTTTAATTTCTAAAAATCTCATCTCATACGTAGAATTATATCATTATCACTCTAAGTTTGAAAAGATTAATTTTATTGAGCAGTCTAAATAAACCTAACCTTATAAAAATACTTTTGATTTACACAAAAAAATTTAATATATAAATTTTACTTTTATTATTAAAAATTTATATTAATTTCTCAAAATTATATGAAATATGAGTGTAACATTAGAAAAAGTATGAGGCCTAAAGCAAGAGCTTTAGTTGCTTCCCCTCCATCTAGCCGTGGCCAAGCCTATGGCGCAATCTGCGCGTTTAGATTCAACTTTCTCTTTCATCTTCTTCTTCCACCGACACTTGTCTCTCTATCTTCTCTTTTGACATCTCCACCATTTTCATGGTTGATCTCCATTAATGTGCCATTTTAGTCCATCTATGATCACACTCAATTAGCCATTTCTTACGTCGGTGATGTTATTCCAACCTCTCCTTTTCATATATTGTAATATTTATTTTTTTATTATCTAACTTAATTTTATTTTTCAAAGATTAAAGAATTAAAGAAAGGATAATTGCCATGTCATTTTTTTGCACCAGACCATTGCCAACAGAGAATGATTGTATGTGATGAACAGAACCGAAATAATAAGGATTTCACTAAATATGCGACAAGTTGAGCAATCTCAAACTTGTACAATCTCAAGACCAATATATCAGAGTCATAAATGTTACAAGTTCATCTTCTCAGGCTCCTTCAGCCTCCGCATGTGACTTAAGATCAATCCTCTTCGACTCATATATGTACTTTGTTTCTAGTTGTTAGTTTTAACTTAACATGTATTTGAATTAATTTATTTTATAATTAAAATAATTTATTTTTAAAATTTTATTAAAAAAAATTAAAAAAATGATTTTTTTCTTAAAAAATAACTACTCCCAAACATACATTAAGCATCTCCTTGAGGCTGCAATTAATCCTTCTAGTCTTGGGTTCACCAGAAGAATTATCAATAATGATCTTGACCACAACACAGGAGCCATGGTGAAGTTCAATTTTCCAAAAGCCAAAGTTGCCAAGCCAAGGTGAAGTTCACATTTAATGGAGGTTTGGTAAAGTGTAATTTAAAAGAAATCATTTTTTAAATTTTTTAATAAAATTTTAATTATAAATTATTTTAAATACAAAATAAATTATCCAAACATACATATTTCATAAAAACCTATTCCTTCACTGCTTTAAAAATAAAGGAATATCACATGCGACCATGTGTATTTCACAACAAACATTTTTTTTTCCTTTGTCTTTCAATTTTTTCTTATGAAAATTATGTTTTTACAGTTGAACTAATTTTTATTTAATAATATTTAGAAAATATAAATTATGTATTGTTATAAATTAAATTAAATATATTTTACATGTGCCATAGATTGTGCCAGTTCATATAACACATCCCATATGAATCAACAGAATAAGGAATATTTAACAAAAGAGCTATATTTTAATTTTTTAAATCTAAATGTATATTATTTTAATAATAAAATTTGAAAATATATTGAGTCAAAAACGCAATTTCAAACCCAAGTGAAGCTTTTGGATTTACATTTTTTTTCTTTTTTTTAATTTTATTTTCTCTCAATAATTGATTTCCAACTCTACAATAGTAAAGGCTCTTGTCAGCTGACGCCAAAAGTCACAATCATTGAATAGAGTCTTCCTTTGAAAAATATATCCCTTTTTTTTTTACTATAAAGAACTAAAGATCCTTAAAAGAAGTATATTATTATTTAAACTTGATTAATTATTTCCGTTATTTATACTTGAATGAGTAAATTTTTTTTGAAACATAAGCTTATTATGTTTAGCATGAGATAAAAATAGAGTTAAAATTTTTATAAATAAATTTTATATAAAAATTATGTATAAAATTTATTTATTAAAAATTTATTTTTATTTTTATTTTTATACTAAACGTACCATTAATGTCACAGTTACTTTCTTATGTCTTGGATGTTAAAAGTAAAAAATTATATTTAATCGTCTTAAACTCAAATGGTATGTGATGTCAAAAGTGGAAAAATTATATTTAATCATATGAGACTCAAACAGTATGTAAAGTTTTGGATTATGATGACAAGAAAAAACGGTTTCATATAGTCTATATTCGTGATTATGATTGTAATGCTATGATTAATAGCAACTTCTCCAATCATTTTCTTTTTATTTTGATTTACATTATTTTTCATTGTTTTTTATTTGTATTGATATATCCTCATATTTACTTGATGTATTTAGAAAAATTAATTTTCTTATATATTGATATAAAATTTAAATTCAAATAGTCAAGTATTAGAATTCTTTAACCATTAAACTAACCCCTTAAGTTTATCATTTTTATTTATACCATCTTTAATTGTTGACATAGCCAAAATATATACCGTCCATGTTAATTTTGAATCTTGATAAGTAATTAAAGTTTTATGTTTCAGATAAACAAGAGTTTGAGCAAAGCTTCAAAGTCAAAGTTCTGATGTCTTTATGTACAAAAAATTGTCTAAGTTACGTGTATCACTCTTTTTTCAAACAAAGTTAATACTTTAGAATTTTTTTAATTTTAAAACTTATAAATATATCTTTTAATTTTTTAAAATCATATTTTTAAAAATAAGTGCTAATATTTAAAATATAATCCTAAAGTGTTTCTTCTTATAGTTACTAATTGATTTATATGTATTTGTATAACTCAACTATGATTATTTTGATTATTTATCATAAAGTGAAAGTGGTTATTATGTCTAACAAATACAAGTGAATCGTATTTATTTTATTTACTATATATATACAAATATATTTCTATTTAACAAGTACACATAAATTATGTTCATTATATAAATTAGAAAAATAGTATACTTAACAAGTACAATAAATTAAAAATAATATTAACTTAATTTATTTTTTACAATAAATTAATATTATTTGTGCTTCTATTTGTGGAAGAGAGATACTTATAACTTTGAAAATAGAGGGACTTGAGTTTGTTTGATAAAAGTGAAAAAATATAGTGCTGAAAATTTAACATTGAATTTTTAGTATCTAAAAATTAAGTACTGAATTTATTCTGTTTAAAAAGACTTTAATTTTAAATATTGAGCACATATTTAAGGTAATTTTAGTACTTAATATAATAATAATACTACATCAAAAAAACATTAACATTTAATATTTTAAATTAATAAATAATTGTTGTTGAAGATATTCAGTGACTTTTTATGTGCTGAATGTATTTATTATTTTTTTTACTTAAACTTATTTTCAGTTTGTATTGAGCAAATAATCGTTATTTCTTTTTAATATTTTAAATTAGCAACTGAAATAAAAAAAAATAGCACTGAAATCAAGTTATTAAAAATTAGTCAAATGACTTTAGAATGCAAATTTGAATTTAGAAAGGAGTAGGCATGTAATTTGATGATTGTGCAGCAGAACTAGGTTGTGTTGGCAGGCTGAGAGAACATAGAAGCCGTAGCGCATGCTCATTCAAAAGCGAAAAATTAGTGTGGTACCATCAAAACAGGCCCGCCCCATTCATTGGTAGCTGTCGATATGTTATATCATTGTCTGTAATATTATTTTTTTCATTTGATTTATTTAAATTATTTTATAAAATTATTTTTTAAATTAAAAATAATTTTTTATCATAAAATATAATTTTTAAAAATTAAATTATAATTTTTATATTTAAAGACTTAATTTTGATTCACTTTTATTTTACTAATATTTATTGAGATCATTATATGTAATTTTGAAGTGAGTATTGTTGGTGACCCCACCCCTCAAAAAGTGGGTATTGTTATTTTCTTAAGCATTTTTATTTACATACCTTTATAATATGTTTATTCAAAGCTTTATTTGTTTTAAATTTTTACTAACCTAATGTACGTTACAATTGGAGAAACACATTTTCTGAGATAATTATTTTGTCAGCAACGCTATTTACCTTCTTCTCAAGGTGTGTTTACAACACAAATTTATTGAAAACCAAACAGGCTAAGTCGATGTAAAAGACTGTAAACTTAAAATCATTTGAAAAGAAATTAAGTGTTTGTTTGAATTAATTTATTTTATATTAAAAATTATGATAAAAAATATTACAGAAATTTTTTTAATGAAAAGTTATTTTTATATAAAATCAAGTAAAATCAATTATGTGTTTAGTCTTGATTGAACGAAAAAAAAAACTAAAATTACTTTGTTTACGCAGTCAATCTGATGATTCAAGTCACAACGTTAAACATATGCACCATTTATACAATTATAACTATACTGGATTGTGGGTAATATTATTCATAATTTTATGTTGTTAATTTATGAGGGTGCATTATATTTATGAAATTTTTTTTTGGTATTTAGATTCATGAAAATTTTAATGGTAACATCAAAGGTTTAATTTCCTCATTCAATTGACAAAATACCAAATTCTTAATCATCACAAATATTTTTTATATTTATTTGCAAGAATTAATTTGTTTTTAGGTAAAATACTCAAAGATAAATTTTCTATAAAAATTATATGAGAATTTTAAAATAAGTTTTCACTCCAATTTTAAAAAGAGCTTTAAATTTTTTTTCTTGGTAATGTAGTGGCTTTAAATATTGTTTTTCTATACTATAATGCCTACAAGCATGCAATACACATGGGATCCCACATTCAGACGCAAATGTTGAATATTCAGCTGAGCACTTGATGAAGTTAGTGTGGATCGATTGCTGCTATTTCCTTAATTAGATAATATAATTATATAATTCATATAATATAGTATAAATGCTTTTTTTTTTGTTGGTAGTGTCATTTACTGCTCATTCCCTCTCTATTACGTAGGTGTTTGCCCCTTTTAAATAAAAGAAAAAAACTTTATCTATGTTTAAAAAAATTAAAAATCCTGCCAATGAGATTTTACATAATAAAGTTGTGTCTTGAAATATGATAACTTCTTCTCCTTCTCCTTGACTTTATATTTTAAAAAACTAATAATAATAATCGTATATTAGAGTTTTGTTCTTTAATTTGTGATGTATAGATTCATACGTGAATAACATTACTCACGTTTTAACCTTATTTATCCTCTTGTATTTTCTTGTCACAGGTACTGGGAGACACTGCGTTATGTGTCCCAATTTTGTAATAAGATGTGTGTTTGGTACATTATATAAGAGATGGATAATATAATATAATTAATATTATTTATCTTTGTATAATATTTGAGTAAGACATTAGATAATTTAATACTCGATCAAAATAATTTTATTTAATTTCGATCCTATAACAGATAAGGATTAAATTAGTTTATTTTATATAATTAAAATTATATAAAATTATTTTGATCTAATAAGTTGTTATATAGTATTTTGTCTAAATATTATATAAAAATAAATAATATTAATTATATTATACTATTTATTTCTTATATAATATACCCAATTTGACCTTAATTTTATTTGTGCCTTCCATTAAGTTACAGGTTTTTTTTTCTTTAATAAATAAATGAGGACTGTATGTGGAGAGAGAAGGATGATATGTTGGACTACAGGCAAAGTGATGATTTATATTGAAATCATGTAGTCTCTAAAACAATTCATTACTTTAGTTAAGGCTCTTGGATAATTAAATATTTTCTTTCGTGCCACTTGAAATGCTTCCAAATAAAAAGCCAAAACATTTTGGAAGTGTTGTGGCAGAACGTAGGCCAGTTAAAAATATGGAATACTATATTTTGAACGCTTATTTAGTGTAAAAATACACAGGTAATTGAAAACAAGTTACATTTTATCAATTTTTGGTTTCCCATCTTTTTGAGATAAGTATTTTAACTTCCTTTCTAATATTTGCATTTTCTTTTTCACTTTTTTTATTAAGCGAACTAAGTTGGCTTAGTAAGTTATAACATATTTGGTTTGATTTTTGAAAATTTTAAATTATGATTTTAAAGTTTTAAAAGCCAATTCAAATATGTTAAAATTTGAATAGAAAGAAAAAGAATCGGTTAAAAATTTAAAAAGATAGATTGTTTAATACTTGCCTAGTAAGGGAAAAATTAGGTGATGAGTTGAAAACGAGAGGCACTTTTTTTAATATAACAAAGGCTGCAAGGACAAAACCAAATTAAAGGAGCTCCAAGGGCATGTGCATGTTAAAAAACCAAACAAATGAGTTGGGTATTTAATTGGAGGAACATGGAAAAAGAGAGATAAAAATATTTGAATCCTGGCTATACATGAATGATAGTTTTGGGCGATGTTATATACGACATCCGACAAAGATCATTCACCATATCATGGCAATGTTAGTTCTTGCCAAGTTAAAAGTACAAGATTTAGGAAAGTTCATGTGTCTACAAGCCATTTCTTGAATAATGAATGAGACAAGAATTAAGGATGCCTCAATCGACTACTTGAATGGTAAAATTGCTAGTTGGGCAAAATTCAGTAGGAAAAAACTTTCGATGGCGACTCACTAAATTGTCCAGTTATCTACATTTACTCCTCAAATTGCTAATCGTTATGACACTCAAGGAATAACATTGATTGCAGCTGGGAAAAAAAGTGTCTACAAATTCAGTTCATGAGCTTGGAATAACAAAGAAGAAGAACAATTATCTTACCAACCCTTCATTTGATGTATTGACTAGACCAACATTTCTCAAAAGAGATTGACGAAATTGCTACAATCATCATTAGATTAGGTGGTCAAGAAACAACTATATATCAGGGGTTGAGTTTTGCTTTGTTAGGTTAGGATAGTCATAGTCATCAAACCGGAACTCATTTATCCAATGTAGCTGCTTCGAGAGGATAGATGAAGGATGGAGTGATAGAATGTCACATTCAAGGTAACAACGAGTCCAAGCTCTAGTGCTATTCGTATTCCAAATCTAAAACAGTTAGCATACTTGAAGCACAATCAAAATATAATTAGCCAAAGTTCAATTAATAATTGCTAAGCACTAGAGGACGAGAATGTAGAAGAGGAGAAATTTTTGCTTGTTCACAGAGCACCATTAAGCATTAAATTATTAGAAAAAACATTTATTAATAAAAAAACACACACACACACTTTCAAGTAAAAATAATTAATGTTACATTAATAAATACGTTTTCTTATAATTTAATGTTGAAATATCAAAATATAATCAAATAGAAACATAATTCTAGTGACACTTTAAGAGTATAGTATAATTTCTCGTAGAAGCGAGGGAGCTCAAACATTGTCTGACAAAGACATTAAAGAGCTTCAAATGGAGAGTCATGAAAATAAGTTATGTTGTCAATGGTCCTGAACTTGTAAACTAATTCTCTCTTAGTAGTACTAGGGCTCTTTAATTTATCTCTTCTTATCTTGTCCCTTTTAGTATGAGTTTTTTTCCTGATCATTAGTTTGTGGATCATTATGGATAAATAATGCTTGGGGTAAAACTCACCCATGTCTGACAACAAAGTTTTGGTACCGTTTGGTATATTGTATAAGAGATGAACAATATAGTATAATTAATACTATTCACATTCGGGTAAGATATTAAATAATAATTTATCTAGTTAAAATAATTTTATTCAGTCTTAACGGTATAAGATTATATAAAATAAAATAACTTAATCCTTATTTATTAAAGAATCAAGCTAAATAAAATTATTTTTATAGAAGATTATACTATTCAATATTTTTTTCAAATACTATATAAAAATGAATAATATTAATTATACTACATTATCTATCATTTATATAGTATACAAAACGAATTAGTCATCATGTTCTTTTGTTTCTTAACACAGACCATAACACAAACTAACCAAAACCAGGATTAAAAGGGCCAGTCTTCCCTCTTCAACAAGTTCCACCTCCTTCAACCCAAACCCAAAAAAGGTGGCAAACAAGCATTCAAAAAATCATGATTCAAAGTTTGCTTATTGCCAACATTATTGTACTTCGGCTCGACAAAACTTCTAGAGAAGGAGGGTATCATACAGTTAAATTTGGAGGAGTTGCTGGTACCACTTTCTTGCAATTTATAGCATGAACCAATAATTGACAACGTTTAATTTCAACCAGTATGTTCGAAAATTCCAGATTAACAGCCAATTATTTGTAGTCTTACCAATGTGTTCGATGTATCCTGCCAAATAATTAACAGCATGGTATACGAAAACTCCCTCAGCACCAGCCTTGCCCAGATTTGCAATAAATTAAATGCACCATCAATATTAAGCATACATAAGCTTGTAACCAAATTGGTATTGGGTTGTTTCTATGCCCAAGTGAATTTGAAGTTTGTTTTGAGACAATTAAAGATGTTGCCTGGAAACAATATGATTCTGCTCAAAGGTTTTATTTTTGGAAAATGTTTCTCATTCCTAAGACTTCCAAATATGCCAAAAGGTCAAGGCCAAACAAAGTAATTCCCCCAAATCTGATCAACCTTAGCAGTTGGCACTAATGTTGTTCCTACATTGAAGAACGAAGGGTGTGAGATGTGGGGAAGGAGGTCACAAGTCTAGTCCAGATGGACTCCGAGTCTGCCATTCAACTGATTTTTAACATGTTTGGCAGAGATTAATTTTAAAAAATAATTGTTTTTTTTTCAAAAATTTTTTTAAAAATATTTTAATTATAAACTGTTTTGACCATAAAATAAACTAATTTAAATATACGTAAAAGATACAAAATTTCATCGTCTTGGGTCTATAATTGATTTATGCAGGTTCTTGAAGAAATTTAAACAAAATTACCCCTTGTCTACAAGGAAGTGGTAGTGGTTGTTGACGCTCTCTGAGTAGGTTAGTGATTAACCATCAATAGTTTAAGAAATTCAACCAAACCAAGTTATCCCACGTCTAAAAGGATGCCAACATGATTATTGATGCTCTCTCCATGTTGGCATGCCATTGGGGCCGCAAACTGGTTCAGAGATTTATCATCAACAACCGGCATTGGAATAATTGTATCTAACATATATGTGGTCTGTACACTTTGAACTTTATCTTTTAATCTAATCTAACTTCCATTTTAACGAAACAATAAAAGTACAGGGTCACCCCCAAATGCATGCACCCATAAAGAGAATTGGTCTGGGAGTGATATTAAACAGGGAAATTCTCTAGAGACACAATGGTTGAAAAATGAAATCATTTAAAATAAAATAGTGACATCTAAAATACAACTGCCAGAGCTACAAAGTTGCTGCACCAAAGCCCTAAATGGCAAAATGAGCTAAAGGTTTCATCACAAAGTCAGTTTCTCCTAACTCAACCTTCGTTGATCCATAGAAGCATTAGTCTAGAAGTCAAAATAAATCAGTCTTTCTGTTGAGTCCAGATCTTCACAGTTTTATCATTGCCAAGAGCACCAGAAGCAATCATGTTCTCTGTAGGGTGACATGACACAGACACAACAGTATCAGAGTGACCTTCCAATTTCTGTACTACTTTCCTCGTCTGCAGTTCCCACAAGTATATACAACTATCCTCTGAACCACCGACAACATACTTTCCATTTGTTACAGAAAAAGTGGATGAAATGCAGTATTTTGAATTAGCATGACCCGTGTAAGTCTTCAGAAACTTCCCAGTTGAATAGTTCCAAAGCCTCTGCAAGGAAAGAAAAATTCCCAGGTATAAAACTATCAAATTAGTTGTATGTATCCCATTACATGCAAAAACATCTTATGAACAAAGTAGAGCAAATAAGAGAAACTGAACATGAAAAGCATTTCATTTTACTTTTCCAATGTTATACAGCCAAGAGATCCCATAATCTAAGTGGAATTTAACACTGTAGAGTAAGAATTTGTATAATAATCAAGTTCATGAGTACATTTTTTACACTCGAAGATCATTTCTCCATTGCTAAAATCCTAATATCAGAAGTTCGGCCAGTTTTACCAAGTTAAAGAAACCCAGAAGTTTAGCAAGATAGAAATGTTATGAAAAGCTCTACTCTCATTACGCCATATTGCTCGGTTCAATAAGGCTAAATGGTATATGATTCTCCCAAAATAAAAGGAACCATTTGTGCTTTTTATAACAAAAAAGAAGATATAAAAATCCCAACTCCCTTCTATGTAATGTACAATTAATTACTGTTGAAATTATAGGGTTTAGGTAGAGAAAAAGAAAAAAGTAAAATGAAGATTAATTAATAATATGTGACAGATGTGTTTAATGTGATTGATATGATACAAAAGATAAAATACTAACTCCTATTTATATTTTAGTAATCCTAATAAAATAAAAAAATATAATCCTAATCAAATAAAGAAATATAAGAAACATAATTAAATTAGGATTCTTCAATTAGAAGACTAATTGACTCCATGATATATTTTAAGATCTTCTAAAATATGCTAAAGATATTGTAAATATCCCAAGGATATTCTAAATATATTCTAACAATTACTAATTGTTCAATGTCTATTACGGCAAGTAAATTACTGAGAGGCCGTGAAGCTAGAGCTAAACATTTGGAATTGAAATAGAAGTTGGCTCAGAGCAACCTTCTTAGATTGCAAGTTCAAACAAATTCATAGCGCAAGGCAAATGCATCAATCAAATCAAATTTTCACCATCCTTCTTCAAATTAAAGAGACCTTAGCAACTAGGAAAGACAGCAACTTTAGGCTCTAGGAAAAAGACGAATTGCAAAAGTGGAATGGTTCTATTGAGCCAAATTTCCGCATGACTAATATGAGTAATGGGTACATACACATACACTTGCTCAAGTTGAACAATGTCCCTAAAGCTGATAATTGAATTGATAATTGGCCGCATTATTGAGCTCAAAATTGAAGTCTTGTTCACAAGCCAAACTACTGCTCAAACATGAAAAAGCAATTGAATTGGATTGAATTACCAGAGTGTTGTCCAACGTGCCAACGAGAATGAACTTCCCGTTGGGTGAAAACTTGACAAAGGAAACGGGCGGGTTCTCGTCGTCAATCAAAGTCTTCATACAGTGGCCAGTGTAGGCATCCCAAATCCGACAGAGCCCATCGTAGCTGCTGGAAACGATGAGGGAGCCGTCGCGGTTGAAATCGACGGCGGTGACGGGGTCGGAGTGGGCGGGGAGGACCTTCAGGCACTTGCCAGACTTGACGTCCCAGACCCGAACCGTCTCGTCGAAGGAGCCGGAGACGATGATGTTGGACTGGGGGTTGAAGTTGACGCAGAAGACGTAGTTGGTGTGGCCGTGGAGGGTCTTGATAAGGGAGCCGGTGGGGACGTCCCAGAGGCGGAGGGTCTTGTCGTCGGAGGCGGAGACGAGTAAGCGGGAGTCGGAGGAGAAGGCGAGGTCGGAGACGCCCTGGTCGTGGCCTTGGTACTCCTGCATCGGGGAGAGGGTGAGGCTCTCGGAGTCGGAGTCGGAGTCAGAGTTGGTGAAGCCGTAGGTGCGGAGGGTCTTGTCGCCGGAGGAGGAGGCCAGGAGGCGGCCGGTGGACGAGAATTTGACGGCGGAGACGGCGCGCTTGTGGCCGGTTAGGGTTTGCGAGAGAGTGTAGGGCCTGAAGGGGAGTTCCGTGCCCGTCGACATTTTCTCTTCCTTCCCTAGAATGCACTCTCGGGTCTGAATCTGATGAGCGATGAGGATTTTCTTTCTGAGGGTTTAAGGTTTTCTATTTAACACAGTCTCACGAAAGCCTCGAGGTTGCTATATCGGAAATTCAGAAAAGGAGACCAACAACCCGTTAGAATTAGAACACCGGATGAGCTTGGTGAAATTTATCTTGCGAATTTTGGAGGGACGCAAAAGGGGTAACCAGATATTTTATTTATTTATTTATTTAGTCAAAACAAGCTTAATGAAAATGAATGAGCTACGTCCATGCCAAAATAATAATAATAATCAACCACGTGTGAATTTAGATCCTAACTTACTAGGCTAGGTTAAGTTTGTTTTATCTGCATTTTTAAAATTTTTTAATTATGAGTATACATTTTTTTTTTGAGCTACATGGATCTACATTTTTTTTTAAAATAATAAGATGTCGTCTTTATTAAATATCTATTCAAGTTTAAAAAGTAAATTTATAATAAAAGTAATTTATGTTTTTTATTACAAAGTAATTTTATAATAAAATTAATATTATTTAAATAATATTAATAAAAATATTTTTAAATGTTTAATTTTTTAATATATCAGATAAAAAACAAAAAAACCAAGAAACATAAAAAAAAAAAGCTACTGTCTAAAGAAAACTACGTCACAGGTATACTTTCTTCATGTTTTTTTCATTATTTTTTTATTTTTATTTTTTTTTGGTATAGAGGAATTTCATTACTTTTTTTTTAAGTAGGAAAAAGAAAAAAAAAAACAAAATTGAAGCTCATAAGTCAATTGACTATCGTCAAATAAAAAGAAAATTTTTATGTATTTTTTATGCAAAATTTTTTTTTTATATCATATCATTATACACATAACATATTAAAATAATTAATATTATTGTTAAGATAATATTGACTTATAAATTTAATGTATCATGTGCTTAATAGTATGACATAAGAAATTTTTTTTACAGTAAACATATCTAAAATTTTTTTCAAATAGATATAAAAGGTGTTAATATAGTAGAAGTGAGTTACACTCAAACATGAGGACTTAGGTTTAATTTCTAAGAGTTGCATATCATAAACATGATTTTATCATTATCACTTTTAGTTTAAAGAAATTAAACTTATTAAACGGTTTAAATAGATCATTTTATAAAAAATATTCTTGATTTATAAAAAAAAAATAATTTCTACAAACAAAAACAAGAGGAGGCTGATGCAAGATACAAAGATGAGTCGAGGAAAATGCACCCTCCCTAACTAGGAAATTAGCACTTCAATTCTCTTCCCGCAAAACATGAGCCAAGAACGCATCCCAGTCATTCCGAAGGAGAATTCTTTATATTACTCTTTTACTTCGTTTCATTGTTATTAAGTTAAACTTCAACAAATTATATGAATTGTTTATAATAATTTTTTTAAAATTTTTAGTGTTACTTTTTAATTAAAATATAAAAATTACAAGATATTTTATTTTTTTGAATTTTAAAAATTTTATAATTTAAATATAATATTTCATGTATTTATCAATAAATTATATAAAATTATTACCAACGGTCAAATAGAAACAAAAAAGAACTCTATAAATAGAGAGTTGGAAATAAATTATTTTTAAAAAAAAATTACTTTTTTCAGTAAAAATTTTTTTTATAAAATTTTAATTATAAATTATTTTAACTACTAACTAAGTTAAACTAATCATACGTCAAATGACTCTTAGAATAATATAAATCAAAGTCAGCAACATATATATAAAATAAGTTTTTATTACTTAGGCTTGAACTTTGAATTATAATTTAAAAAAATTAAATTTCTTAAATACATATCTTTTAAATAATATAAAAAAAACTTAATATCAGTTAATATAAAATATGACATGAAAATAGTTTTATTGTATAAAAAAAGGAATTTAAAATTTTAAAAAATATTAATTTCTAGAAATTCTAAAAATATGTAACTAAAATTTTTTTATATACAAATGGAAATTTTTGTATGAATTTTTTTGTATTTAAAAGTGTTATCTACTTGAGTTCAAATTTTAAAATATAATTTAAGAAGATTAATTTTTTTAAATGCATGTTCTTTAAATTACATGATAACATACTTAATATTAATTGATACAAAATAAGACATGAAAGTATTTTTATTATAAAAAAAAGAATTTAAAATTTTAAAAAATATTAATTTCTAAAAATTCTCAAAATATGTAATTAAAAAATTTTGTATGCAAAATGCCCATAAATTTTAAAGAATTGAGATTATAAAAGAAAAATTTTACATACAAAAAGAGACAACTAAACTTCTATAAATACTAAATCTTTGAGTATATCAAATAAAATCATGAAAAATCAAATTTAAAAAAGGAAAATAAAATTATGGGGAAATTTTTTTAAAAAAATGGCACGCCACTCTTCCCCCTTCTTAAGTGACCTTCCTTCGTCTGCGTTGCTGTGGATTTGCTTGCTCGGAGGTTCGCGCTTCCAAATTAGTTCAGCATATATCTTCATTGATTCGAAATCAAAGCGAGCACCCTTCAATCTCCACCTCATGTACAATTTCCAACGCCTCAAAACCCTTCTCTACTTGAAGGGTTTCAGGAAAGCGTCACCAACCCCAAGATGTTACCTCCTTTTGCAACCCTACCCATTATCACCAATATCTCTGAAATACAGCACAACTGCTTCAGGTCAGTACTCTATTACTGTGTCCTACCTCATAAACAATTGTGGGTTCTCACCAGAAACTGCTGTACTTGTTTCCAAGCAAGTTAATTTTGAAACCGCTCAAAAGCCCGATTCAGTTCTCGCCTTCTTTAGAAGCCACGGTTTCTCTAACCCTCAGATAAATAGTATTGTTAGAAGGGCACCGAGAGTGCTTTCGTGCAATCCCCACAAACGGGTTTTGCCAAAATTTGAATTTTTAGTCTCCAAAGGTGCTTCGAGCTCTGACATTGTGGTGTTGGTGACTAGGTGCCCAAGATTCCTGTATGCGAGCCTCGAGAATAACATAATCCCTAAGTATGAATTGGTGAGAAGGTTCTTGCAATCTGATAAGAAAACCATTGATTGTATAGTTCTTTTTCCGTATTTCTTTGCTAACGATCGTTTGGCACATAATATCAAATTGTTGCTTGATGATGGAGTGACGGACTCAAACATTGCCTATTTGTTTCGTACGAGAGCTGGTATGTTCTTGTTTGGAAACTTGAAGGAGGCTGTGAATGAAGTAAAGGAATTGGGGTTTGATCCTTCGAAATCAAGCTTTATTGTAGCATTGCTAGCCAAGGGGGCTATGGCCAAATCCCGGTGGGATGCGAAAGTTGATGTCTTCAAAAGCTGGGGCTGGTCCGAAGAAGCAATTTCCTATGCATTCAGGAGTAATCCGTCCTGTATGTTGGCATCCAAAGATAAAATTAATGCAGTGATGAGCTTTTGGGTCAATCAGCTAGGTTGGAACTCTTTGGCCCCTGTCAAAACACCAGGGCTTTTTGGATATAGTTTGGAGAAAAGAATCATTCCAAGGGCTTCCGTTGTCCAGTATCTACTCTCAAAAGGTTTGAGAAACAAGAATGCAAACTTACTTACACCGATTGTTATTTCTGAGAAGTCGTTCCTTGAAAAGTATGTGAATTGTTTTAAGGAGGAGACTTCTCAACTATTAAAGCTGTATCAGGGAAAAAATGAATCTTAAGATAATAGGGAGCATGGTAGCATATGGAAGTTATCAAACAGTTAACTTATGAGTACAAATTTCATGTAATTTAACCTTATTCTGTTTCATCATCCCATTGAAGTACTTGTTCTGCTCCTGTCTCAACCAGGATTTCAACTATTTAACTGAAGTTTTTGGTTTGTTAAGTTGGATTGTTGGAAACTTTGTTGATTGTTGTAATCATCAATTCCAGTCATAGTTGTGATCTATCTCAGTTGATTGATGCTTCATAAATAATTGATTTAAGACTATAAACGGTTTTCTGATTAGAAAAAATCTTTGAAAACTTATTGATTCACCCTCCTGAGGCACCCCCTCCCCTGTGGGTGGGTGCTCAACTGCTCATGCCATATTGAGGCTCTATATGTCATTAAATTTTGGCACATTGCTTGAAATTTCTAAAAACTTTGCCCATCAGGCTTGTGGACTAAAAATGCAACTTGGCCTTATTATTCTTACTTGAGGTGATTAAGGTACTTATCTTGCTCAAGCCAAGATGGCAATTGAAGATGCTTGTTTCTTTACTGATATGAATACTGTTTTGCTTGTTGTTATCTTATTTCTTGTCAATATTTTGATGTCAGTGGGTATATTTTAATATCCGATCGATTATCAGTACTTAACTGACATGTGCATATAGATGTGGTTACTTTTCTAAGCATTATTTATTCACCCTCAGCTGCATCTGTTATTATTGATATGAATACTGTTTTTCTTGTTGTTATCTTATTTCTTGTCAATATTTTGATATCTGTGGGTATATTTTAATATCTGATGGATTATCAGTACTTAACTGACATGTGCATAGAGATGTGGCTACTTTTCTAAGCTTTATTTATTTACTCTCAGCTGCATCTGTTAGTTTCATTGAGCATATTTTCTATAGCGAAGTATTTAGATCAATTAGATTTATGCCCTGGGAAGGATCCTTTTGTTAATTGGTTCTAGAGCATAATCTCAAATATAGGTTTGGCTTGTTGCTAGAAATTTTTAAGCTTTTTTGTCCATTGGGTTTGGGTACAAAGGAGAGCTAGTTGAGCTCTTTAACTGGTACAATACTTTCAAGATATCAAGGTCCATACATCACAAGAAGGTCTTGCCATGGCTAAGTTTGAGTGATTGAGCAGTTGTTTCTCAGCTGTTTAGCTGGGAAATATATGGTGTGACAGCTTCTGCGTACAGCATTGTATGCCAGGTAAAAGTATTTAGCTTTGTAGGGTGTCTTTGTTTTTTGTTTTTGATGGAAAATTTTGTAGGGTGTCACTTTAATATTGATAAGCACAGATGTGGTGATTTTAACTAAGGACCTCTAATTACTTTGTTGTATTCGGTTCTACTAGATCAGTAGCTTATTGCCTGCTTCAGTTTTGCAGTTCCTTTTTCTCAGTTCTGATTAAGGAGAAATTCAGCTGGCTTACAGTGTTTTTTACTCTGAAAAGGTGTTGCCAAAGAAGTTTTTGACCTCTAGGAAGCTTCTCTGTTATTCAAGTAATATGAATTATGAAAAAAGGTTGTGACATTATTTGTGGCATAGAGATCAATAAGATGGGACAAATATGGGGCGCTAGTTCTTCACTTCTTTTCATTGGAGAAAGATGAGTAAAATAAGCAAATTTTAAATGTTGCATTCTGTCATGGAAGCAATAAGGATTTATATTGCTTTTTAACTTTCCTTGGTTTGCAATATAAGCTTTATTATTGCAACACTGGATATTTCCCTGTTTAAAGATTGAGCTCTGCGTTGTTATGTAGAACTACATTGTATGCAAAGTTGCTTTCACTGAACATCCTTAAACTAAAATTTAATTGGTGCAACCTGTCTGTAGGACCCACATAGATGCATCGTTATTTGTGAAATGAGTAAGTTATTTGGAATTTTATATTGAAGAATTACTATTGTGTCCTGTTTAATTCTATACTTGCTATTTTTAATTCTACAATTTAATCTCAATGTTGAGTGAAAGTGATCGTGCATTTTTATCAGCAGAAATATTCTATTATATGTTGATTTACACTATGCTGTTACAATGTTGGAACTACCTGTCAACTTTCGGTAAACCTGTTAAATTTGTGTAGTTTCTAAAAGCACTTCCTCTGTCACCTTCAAGTTTGCGTGGAAGCTCCCATTGCACATGGGTGCAAAATCTATGTGGATCCATTCTGATGTTTGAAGGAGTTTCACACAGATTACAAGTATAATTCTCCTTGGATTGGTAATTTAGCCACACCTGTATGCTCGCAATACTATGATGGGAAGACTATGGAATTTTTTGGCTTGTCATTGACATTTTGGTATCAAATTTTAGTGAAAAAAAAAATAGAGCTTCTCGAAAGAGGTAAAACATATTTCCCTTGAAAGACTGTTTGGTGACCTTAAACACTTCCTAATTTCTCTCTCCTTGTTTTTCATGCTTGCATTTTGCCTGCATCTAACCTTGAGAGGATGAATGTGATAATTCATAACCTTCATACATTGGGGAGGTTTCAAGTGGCTGATCTTGGACCTCAAGATAATTCTTGGATAACCAGACAAGTAGGAAACCAGTGAAGGAAGTAAGGAACAAAAATACTCAGAATTTGGACTGTTGAGTTGTGCTGTCATGCTCTGCCTATACAAGAAACTAATGATTCGGCCAAGTTGATATCCTTGCACATGCAGTCTTTGGACTGTTGCATCTGCTGATTGAGCAGAAGGCAGAATGCCTTCACAAGAGTTGAATATTGAAGGCCTCTATAATATCTTTGGACATTAATATGGCATGGATAGGGAACATTGTCTGATGAACTCTATTGCCTGTATCATGTTAAACTATCCTAAATTTGGGTAAGCTCTTGTTTAAATATGTCAAATGGAGTATTATAATAACTCATTCATATGTTGGTCTGACACTTTTGATGTGACTTTAATTTCAGTATAAACACAATAGTATCTGGCTGTACCATATACTATTTAATCTACCGCATTTTGTTTGGTGCTAGGGCTGACCAACATGGATCCCTATGTTTCAACGTTTTCTAAGTGGGTCAAAGGATATCTGCATTCTGATACAACAGGTAAACAACACTAGGGAGATTTGGACATATTTTTAGGAGTGTTTTGATATTTAGAATCTTTTGAGAGTTAATCATATATTATTGGTACATTTCATTTCTGAGAACACAACATTCCCCATTCAGTATTTCTTACTGCCAAATTCTGCAGGAAGTTTAAGCAAACTGGAGAAACAAGCTCCCTTCTTCAAGGCTAGCAAGTGATCCCAAAAGTATAAATGTATTAAAATTTTTTCTATCTCAAATAACGAAGTAGTGACGGTAAGTATTGTCAAGTTATCAATTAAACTAGTTATTAGTTATTATACTTGTTTTAGATATTTAGATAATTATTTAAAGTGATTTTGATTAATTTGATTAAAAGTAGTTCCATCTAGATTATGTTAGTGTTCTCTTTGGATTGGAATTTTCTCTTGTTTTTGAAGAGCATGAGATAAGGCCATGTTATGAGAATAAGAGAGACAAAATGGTTTTGAAATAAAATTAATAGACCCATAACTAATGGTGGTGGATTCCTCAAATATAAAATTTAAATCTATCTTTTTCAAGATAGAATTATTTATGTTGAAGGCTTGGGATGTGAAAATAGTAATTATATCTGGATCATGTTAGAATTCACTGTAATAATTTTAAAATCATGAGAGAAAATTTACAAGAGTAGAATATAGTAATTTTATTAGGATTGAGTTAGTATTGGATATATCTTAATATCAAATAGTATTTATTAAGTCATCATAGGAGAAAATTTAGAGAGCGAAATATAATATGATAATAATTTCTTCTGAATTAAGTTAATGTTTTATATTATTTACATAATAGTATTTATTAGACTCAATATATAGATTAAAAATATTAAATTATAGAAATAGAATGAAAGATGATTATTTTATTTGCAATCAAATCTAATTTGAAATTTTTTGCAGATATTTTTTGTTATCTTGATTTTAATTTTATTTTTTAAAACTTATTTGAGATTTGACTTTTTTTAAGTGAGAAGTTCAATTTTGAGAATAAAGTGTAAAATATTAATTATTAATGAGATAATTAAAGAAATAAATTTTAATAATTTTATAATATATTATGAATGTATATATGTTTTATCATAATTTTAATAATTAATACTTTTTATTGTATGGTCTAAAGTGAACTGATAATGTGGTAAAAGAAAAGATAGATATTTGACTTGATTTTTCGATTTGCTAATGAAAGATAATGAAGATATTTTTATCCTCGTAAACTTCTGAAATTCAGAAGATATGAATTGTTGCTATCTATTCTCTCTAACTTTCACCTTTTTCAAGAAATCACCGGAAAACTTGAAATATCAAACTTAAATTTTCTTTTTTTGTTTTAATGTAGACTTCATTTATCTAGTCAGAGAATAGAAATTTTGTGAAAATTTCTTTGGAATAAGATTGAATAATGTACTCAGGATCAAACTTACATGAAAACTGTTTACCAAAAAAAAAATAAATATTTATTTTAATTCTTTAAAAATGTAGTAATATTAATTTATTTTTTTTAAAAAATTAATATTAATTTAATTTTTAATTATAAAAAATGACATTAAAAGAGTTTTTTATGTTATGAATAATATGAATATTATTAATGTAATCTTTGATTGAGAAACTAATTTAATATAATTTTTTATGATTGAAAAATTAATTTAATGTTATTTTTTATTATATAAAAAATAAATTAATATTAATTTTTTTATAATATTAAATTAATATCATTTATATCTTTAATAAATTAAAATAATTGTTTACTAAAAGAAACCTTGCATGAAAACAATTTTTTTTAAAAAAAAATTACACACAACCAAACTCCGCAAACGAATGATTTAGAATTATTAGTTTTAAATATATCTTAGCACGGAAAATATATTTAATAAATTTTTAAATTGATTTATTTTGTATTAAAAAAGTTTATAGTCAAATGTTATAAAGAAAATTTTCGGTCAAAAATTAATTTTATGTAAAATTTAAACAAAATCAAACATTTGTTAAGTAATAAGTATCAAAATGAAGTGACATGAAAATAAAAAAATAAATATTTCTTAAAAGTTTCTTCTCAAAATAAATTTCATAAAAGGTGTTACAAGAAAAAAAGATAAAATATAGTTTATATTTTTAAAATCTATTTTGATATTAAATAATTTTTTTAAAAATTTTTTATTTCATTAAATTTTTTAAATTTTAATCTATCTTAAAAATATTAATTTTATATAAAATTAACGTCATTTTTATGTATATATTATGTGACTTTTGTATACATTATATGATTATTTAATTAAAAATTTTTATAAAATAAAATATAATTTATATTTTAAAAATTTATTTTTATATTAAATTATTATTTAAATTTTTTTTATCTCATTAAATTTTTTAAAATTTAATATAACTTAAAAATAAATATTAAATTTTATTTCATTTAATACAAAAGTTAATATTTTTAAATTAAAATAAAATTTAAAAATTTAATAAAATAAAAAATTTTAAATAATTAATTTAATATTAAAATAAATTTTAAGTATATAAATTATATTTTATTTAAAAAAATTAAAAAAAATTAGAAACAAGGGAATCATCATGATTCAGGAAGAATTTTCTCTAAAAATAAAAAATTAAAAGAGTGATTAAGTTAATACATAATCAACCAGAAAATAATTAATCAAGTCAATATATGAAATTAGCTTTCATCCCGTTCTTCGTCACCGTAGGTTTTGACGCTTCCATATCACAGCGCGCTCCCTTCATCACCGCCCAAATCTGAAGCTCATGTTGAGTTCCCAACGCTTCAAAACCCTTCTCTGCCTGAAGGGTATCATCAAAATACCGCTACCATCCCCAAATTTGAACCACATTTCCGGAAATTTTCGATCGGCATTCTCTCCGAACTACAGCACAATCACTTCAGATCAATACCCATTTACGGTGTCCTACCTCATAAACAATTGTGGGTTCTCACCAGAAACTGCTCTAAATGCTTCCAAGATTGTTCGTTTTGAGACCGCACAAAAGCCCGAATAAGTTCTCGCCTTGTTTAGAAACCACGGTTTCTCTAACTCTCCGATAAATAGGGTTATTAGGAAGGCACCGAAAGTGCTTTCGTACGATCCGAACAAAACCCTTTTCCCAAAGTTTGGATTTTAGTCTCCAAAGGTGCTTCGAGCTCTGACATTGTGCTGCTGGTGCCTAAGTGTCCCAAATTTTGATAGAATTTTGATTTTTTAAATTAATGTTAAGATTTTGATATTAATTTTAATTTTTTAAATTTTAAGAATTATTATTAGTTAGTATTATACTTGATATTATTTTATGATATTTTTTTGATTTGTTAAGATATTATTTTTTATTTTATTTCGAATTTTTAGGCTATATATATAAATGTCGTACGACTATTTTGAAGAGGAATTAGAAAATTATTAGTTTAAACATTTTATTTGGAGGACTAGACCCCTTCGAAATTGTTACCTATTTTAATTTTTTCATAAGAATCTTCGGGTTCTTATCATTTAGTATTTAGAATTACGATCTTAGATGCCCCTTGAAAAAAAGTACAAGCAATGACTTCGGATCAGGTTTCAGACAATCAAATTGATGCCATAATAGAAGCAAAGCTTGACAAGAAGATAGAGGAGTTGAAGTTAATAATATCTCAAATTATTCGTGATTCTATTAGCTATGAACAATAAGAGTGACTCCTTGTTCGTTGTAGATCTTCATAGTATAAGAATATTGATGGACAACTAGCAAAAATCTGTTAAACATCTATCGTTTTGGAGTGCCAAAGTTAATTTGAACGATTGTTTAATCAGGCAAAAGGTTGGACTGAACGTCAGTTGGTTGAAATGTTTGTTGAAGGACTTCAAGTTGATATTGGAAGAGAAGTCAAAGCTAAACAACCAAGCACCATAGTTGCAGCAATTTTTTATGCTCGTTTGTAAGAGAAAAAATTAGGTGAAGAGTAGGATAAGAATAATTATTGTATATAAAGGAGTTTCTTGGTGATTAAGCCTGTTAATGAGTTGAAGATTAATGATGATACTGAAATAGACTTGGATTACGAAGTTGATCTTGTTAAAGTTTGGGTAATGATAGAATGACTTATGCCTAAGACTGTAAAGACAGACTATGACAAGATTAGTGTATCTTTAATAGCTTTACTAAAAAAAAGATTCTTTTAGTTGGAACCAAGAGGTTGTATTAGATGCCTTAGGAGTTGGTATTGAAGTAGTTTTATTGCAAGAAGGCCGCTTGATAGGTGCATGGTTAAGCATAATAATAAAGTTGTTGTGGAGATTATTATGCAAAGGTCTAATTTGCCACATGAAGATGCTATATGGGGAAACTTTACCATTCACTGAAGAAGTTTCTTAAATTTTTGAAGTTTTGAAGACAAGACTGTTTTGAAGGAGAAGAAAATGATAGGATCCTAATTCCTAAATTAATGTTAAGATTTTGATATCGATTCTAATTTTTTAAATTTTAGGGATTGATATTAGTTAGCATTATACTTGATATTATTTCATGATATTTTTTTGATTTGTTAGGATATTGATTCTTATTTTTTTTAGAATTTTTAGACTATATATGTAGATGTCGTATGACTATTTTAGAGAGGAGTAAGAAAACTGTTAGCTTAAGACTTTTTCTTTGGAGGACTAGATCCCTTTAAAGTGGTCACCCTTTTTAATTTTCTCATAAAAACCTTTGGTTTCTTATCAAATTCCTATATGCAAGCCTCGAAAATAACATAATCCCTAATGGTGAGAAGATTCTTCCAATGTGATAAGAAAACCATTGATTGCATAGTTATTTGTCCGAATTTCTTTGCTAACGATTGTGTAGCTCAAAATGTAAATTGTTGCTTGAGGATGGGGTGACAAAATCAAACATTACCTATTTGCTTCGTACAAGACATTCTATACTCTTGTCTTATGACTTGAGGAAGGTCGTGGTTAAAGTAAAAGGATTAGTGTTTGATCCTTCGAAATCAACTTTCAGTATAGCATTGCTAGCTAAAAGGGTTATGTCTAAACTCCGGTGGGATGCGAAAGTTTATGCCTTTAAGAGCTAGGGTTGGTCTGAAGAAATAATTCTGGAAGCATTTAGGAAGCAGCCTTACTATATGTTAGCATCCAAGGATAAAATTAATGCAGTGATGATTTGTTGGGTCAATCAGCTAGGTTGGAACTCTCTGGCCCCTATCAAAAGACTAGAAATTTTTGGATTTAGTTTGGAGAAAAGGATCATTCCAAGGACTTTTGTTGTCCGATATCTACTTACAAAAAGCTCGAGAGACAAGAATGCCAACTTATTTACATCATTTGCTATATCCAAAAAGTTGTTCCTTGAAAAGTTTGTGAAATGTTTTAAGGAGGAAAGTTCTCAGCTATTAAAGCTTTACTAGGAAAAAATGAATGTTCAAGATGTTAGGGAGGCTCGTAGAATCTGGCAGTTACCAACTGGGTAACTTATAAGTACAAATTTCATGTAATTTAACCTTGTTGCGTTTATTTCATGCCATTAAAGTACTTGAACTACTTCTGTCTAAATTGCAACTTATTTAACTAAATTGTTTCGTTTTGCTGAGTTGGAAGTCTTGGAACCCTTGTTGATTGTTGCATTCTTTAATTCTAATCATAGTTGTGATGCTTATCAATTACATGATGCTTTATAAATGACTGATGCATGAGTATAAATGCTTTAATATCCTATGCTTATTTTTAACCTAGTTGACGCATACATGTTGTTGATGTTACTTTTATAAGCAATATGTATTCTCCATCCTTGTATTTAGAGTTATGCCCCACAATGATCTTTTTGTAATTAGTTCTAGTTAATAATCTCAACTTTCAGGATTGGTTTATGACTTGAATTTTTTAAAGCTTTTTTCCTATTGTGATTATCGTAAAATGTCATATTATCATTAGAATAGAAATATTTTATTCTTTGTATCCCTATAGATTAGGAAAATCCCTATTATTGTGGGCTTAGAAGTAGACTCAAATTCAAACTCAAATTCAAATTAGAAGTAGACTTAGACTTAAACTCATATTAAAAGTAAATTTCGATTCAAACTCAAATTGTAATTCTATTGTATAAATTTTTGGGTGCTGAGAGGATTTCTCTCAAGCAATTAAAGAAATCTAAAGGCTTCAATTTGAAATCTAGAGCCTAATTATTTTTTTCCTTCTTTGTCGTGAATCACTCCGGTAGAGCACCAACCATCGTGAACCAATCCGGTGAGATCTCTAATCACGAAAGTCAAGTGACGGGATACCCCAGACTGCGTCGACCAACCTATCCTCAAAAATTCACCGCTCAACATCGTCGAATGCACACCAACCGCTATGAACCACTCTGCCAAGATCTCCTTCTTGCTTATGGCTTCCTCCTTTGACAACGGTAGTGATGTCTCATCTGTTACATTTGAACTTGTCAAGAAGGGCCTTATCTCCTTTGCTTTTTCAGGTTCACCCACTGTAGCGTCTGAAAAATTAAATGAAATTTTTTTTTGGATTGGTCTGCTACTGTCGGCATTTGGTTTCTTAGACAGGGTCTCTCTGATCACCTAAACAAGAAGTCTGAGTCCATCCCTGTAGCTGAAAGGGATGAGTGGTAGCGGGCTGATTACCAATTAGTTTCTTTATTATGGCAATCTATTTATTCGAAGTTGTTAGTCCACTTTCGCCCCTAGAAAACGTGCTACAAAGTCACCTAACAAGGTTTCTCCTTAGCCATTGTAGCTCATACTGGTAATTCTACGGTTTGCCTCTCTCAATTTTCGTCTATTGGCTCCTGGATTCTTGATTCTGGTGTTTCTGATCACATGGCTGTAATAATTCTCTTTTCTCATATTTATCATCTCCTAAGCAGACACATCACATCACCTTTGCTAATGGTTCCAAGGCTATGGCCACAGGAATTGGCCAAACTACGCCTATCTCTTCTTTTACCTTTAAAACCTGTTGTCCTTGTACCTGGTTATCCTTTTAACTTAATTTCTATTAGTCAACTTACCCGCACACTAAATTGTTCTGTAATATTTACTGTTGATTCTTTTCTTATACAAGACCAGGGCATGGGTAGATGATTGACACAGGATCTGAATCACATGATCTTTACTATCTCCAGCCTCTTTCATCCACCATATGTGTTGTCACAAAGTCTCTTAATCTCCTTCATTGTCGTTTAGGTCATCCTAGTCTTAATAAGTTTAAGAAGATGGTTTCACATCTCTCTTGTTTATAGTCTCTCAAGTATGAGTCATGTCAGCTTGGAAAATATGTTCGTGCATCTTTTCCGAACAAGGTCCATAATTGAGCCGAGTCTCCTTTTTATGTTATTCATTCCTAGTCGTGTCAATTCTATTCTAAGTTTTGGGTACTTTGTTACTTTCATTGATGATTTTTTCAAGATGTACTTGGATTTTCTTAATGAAAGTTCGTTCAGAATTATTTACTATTTTAAAAAAAATCTTCACTAAAATTTAGACTCAATTTAGGCAATCTATTCGCATTTTACATAGTGATAATGCCAAAGAATTTTTTTTTGCTGCTTTTAATTCCTTTATGACATCTCATGGCATGATTCATCAATTTACTTGTCCTCAGACACCCCACAAAATGGGATAGCTGAAAGAAAATATCGTCATATTGTTGAAACAACTTGCACTCTTTTATCATATGCCAATGCATCTATAAAATATTGGAGTGATACAGTCCTCATTGCTGGTTACTTAATTAATCGGATGCCATCCTCTGTGTTGAATGATAAAGTTTCACATTCTATTTGTTTCCTAAGGACCCTCTTTACACTGTTCCTCCTCGTGTTTTTGGATCTACTTGTTTTGTCCATGATCTTTCTCCTATTCTTGATAAATTGTCTGCCCATGCAATAAAATGCATTTTTGTTGGCTATTCTCGGGTCCAAAAGGGTTATCGATGTTATTCTCTCTCCTCACATTGTTTTTATATGTTTGCAGATGTCACATTCTTTGAGGATACACCTTACTTCACATCTCCTATAGAATCTGACTCTGTCTTTCAGGTTTTACTCATTCCGTACATTGCTCCACCGGTTTTCGTTTCTCAGGAATTATCAGTTTCAGACTCACCTTCTCAATCACAAGCTCTAATACAAGATGCTATTATTTCTCTAGATTCATGTGATTTATCTCCTGCTCCAACGGCTCCACCTGCCACAGGCCTACTCGAACCATCAGAATACCTACCCTTAGCTCTACGTAAAGGTATCCGTTCTACCCGTAATTCTCATTCTATTTATAATTTTTTAAGCTACCATTGTCTATCTCCATCCCATTATGCCTTTGTATCGGCGTTGTCTTCTATTTCAATTCCTAAAATTATTCAGGAAGTACTTTCACATCCAAGGTGGCTACAGGCCATGAATGATGAGATGAAAGCCTTGGATTCCAATCATACATGGACACTTGTTCCTTCCCTTTCTAGGAAATCTACAGTTGGTTGTCACTGAGTTTTTACTATTATGGTTGGTCCTGATGGGTAGGTGGAACATCTGAAAGCCCGTCTTATAGCTAAAGGCTATACACAGATCTTTGGTCTCGATTATGGTGATACCTTTTCTCCTATTACTAAAATAGCTTCGGTCCGTTTATTTTTGTCTATGACTGCCATGCATAACTGGCCATTACATCAGTTAGATATTAAAAATGCCTTCTTACATGGTGACTTGGTAGAGGAAGTGTATATGTAGTAACCACCTGGGGTTGTTACTGAATGAGAGTCTAGTGTTATTTGTCACTTGCATAAGTCTCTGTATGGCCTCAAACTATCCCTTCGAGCCTGATTTGGGCGATTTAGTAAGGTTATACAACAATTTGGTATGATCCGTAGTGAGGTAGATCATTTTGTATTTTATAAACATTCATCCTCTAATCACTGTATCTATCTCGTTGTTTATGTGGATGACATTGTTATTACAAGAAATGATCATGAAGGCATGAGAGACTTAAAACAACACCTATTTCGACACTTTTAAACAAAAGATTTAGGCAAGCTTTGCTACTTTCTTGGCATTGAAGTTGCCCAATCAAAGACAGGAATAACTATCTCTTAAAAAAAGTATGCTCTTGATATTTTGAAAATAATTGGGTTACTAGATTGTAAACCCACTGATACTCCTATGGATCCAAATGTCAAGCTTCTACCAAATCAGGGAGAGCCTTTCTCCAACTCGGGAAGGTACCGCATATTAGTGGGAAAGTTACTTTGTCTCCCTATGACCGAACCAGACATATCCTTTGCTATTAGTATTGTGAGTTAATTCCTTAACTCTCAATGTGAAAGTCATTGGGATGCAGTAATAATTTTAAGATACATCAAGAGTGCTTCTGGAAAAGGATTTGTCTATGAAAATAGAGGCTATACAGATTTTATTGCATGTACAGATGCAGATTGGGCAGGATATTCTGGTGACAGAAGATCAACTTCTGGATATTGTATTCTCTTTGGGGGTAATCTTATTTCCTGAAAAAGTAAAAAGCAGAATGTAATTGTAAGATCAAGTGCAGAAGCAGAATACCATGCTATGGCTTTAACTGCTTGTGAACTTGTTTGGTTAAAACAACTTCTTTAGGAGTTGAAGTTTTGTCAAGTAGGTTCTATGAAACTCATTTGTGACAATCAAGCAGCATTACACATTACTTCCAATTCAGTCTTTCATAAGAGGACAAGATATATAGAGATTGATTATCATTTCATTCAGAAAAAGGTTCAATTTGGAAAAGTCACTACCTCTTTTGTGAATTTCAATAATCAGTTAGCAGATATCTTCACCAAATTTCTCTGAGTTCCAAGAATAACTTACATATGTAACAAGTTAGGTGCATATAACATATATATATGCTAACTTGAGGGAAAGTGTTGTGATTATCATAAAATGTCATATTATTATTAGAATAGAAATATTTTATTCCTTGTATCCCTATAATTTAGGAAAATCTCTGTTATTGTGAGATTAGAAGTAGACTCAAATTTAAATTCAAATTAGAAGTAGACTTAGACTCAAATTCAAATTGTAATTCTATTATATAAATTCTTGAGTGCTGAGAGGATTTCTCCCAAACAATTACAGAAATCTAAAGGCTTCAAATTTTCCTCATTGGGAATGGGATTAGATATGAAGGAGAGATTGATGAAGGTAGCAAAGCTCCTTTATCCAATGTTTTTTAAAATATCTAGGTCCATGTTTAATTTATTCTGTCCGCAGGAAGGTCAAGCAATTGCAAAACTTGAGTGATTGAACAGTTGTTTCTCAGATGTTTAGCTGGGAAATATCTGGCCTGACAGCTTCTGGATACAGCATTGACTGGGTAGAACTATGTAGCTTTGTAGGGTATCTTTTGAGATGGATTAGTGTGGATGGGGGAATATTAACTAAGGAATATTAATTGGTTGGATACAGTGCTACTAAATCAGCAGTTTACTTCCTCCTTCAGTTTTGCATTTCCTTTCATCAGGTTTGATCAAGAAGAAATTTAGATGCCTTGCTGTGTTTTTTTAACTCTGAAAATGGTGTTCCTAAATAAGCTTTTGACCTATGGGGGAGAAGCTTCTCCGTGATTCAAGTTATGTGAAGAAAAGTTATGTCGTTATTTGCAGCATAGTGGTCATTGGTCAATAAGATAGGGCAAATATGAATTGGAGAAAGATGAGGAAAATGAGTGAATGTTAAACGTTGCATTTGTATAGAATCATAGAAGCCATAAGGATTTATAACTATTCAACTTTCCGTGATTGAGTTTTTGCCTTTTTTATTTTTTCTGCTGATAATGCATATTTTTTTTTTGGGGGTCCAAATAGAGGTGCGACCTTGTGACTTGGTGATCATGGGTTTTGGTCGTGGAAACAATCTCTCTACTCATAGGATAAGGTCGCATAAACCTGACCCTCTCTAAACGTCACAATGCTGGCAGCCTATTTATAAATATAATAAATTTTTTTATTTATTATAATCCATTTTTTTGATATTTTTTATTAAAATATATTAAAAATTATAAACGCTACATAATGCTTCTAGCTTGCATTAGTTGGACTAGTTATTAAAAAAAAATTGATAACTTTGTTGGGACTTTTCAACTTAGTTAAAAAAAAATTTTGATAACTAGTTCAAAAGTTATTATAATATATGGTAACTTATAAATTAATTATAAAAAAAAATATTTAGTATAAATTAGAAGTTCTTATAACTTAAAATAACTTTTGACTTTTATAATTTTCAGTGCATGTTGATAAATAATTTTAAAAAATAAATTATGATAAAAAAAATTATTATATTTATATTAAAAAATTAATACTAGTATGTAAAATGTAAATATATGATAATTAATTAATTATTTTTAAAAATGAAAAAGTTAAACTAAGCCAATGAGTATTCACAGTTTTTTTATTTTTTATAATAAATTTAATTTTAATATATTTTTAGTATAAAATTATTTTATATTATTATTTAATTATATGTTAATAAAATATTTTTAAAAATATAATAACTCATATTTCGATAATATTCAAAATTAAATTCTTTTTTTAATTTTGGAAATTGTTTCGCCTTTTGTTTTTCAAGTTATCGGTACCAAAAAAAAACTAGGTATGAGTAGTTCTCTTCCCTCTCGTGGCTACTGGTTAGGTTATATAACGACTCCAAATCATAGCAAGCTCCCTCCCTCAACAACCGCTCAAAGTTGAAGCTTGAACCCTCATCAGCTTAAGGCTAACATTCATTGATTTCAATCCTCTTTTTCCACAAAACGTTTCCTTGGTATCTCCATATCATGTTCAATTCCCAGCGCTACAGAGCCCTTCTCTACATCAAAGGCATCACGCTCGCAACAACATCACCGACCCCTAAGCGTTACCCTCTTTTCCGACACTACCCATCACCGTTTTCTCTGCATTTATCCACAAGCACTTCAGATCCACACTCATTTGCGGTGTCCTACCTCATCAACAATTTCGGTTTCTCGCCAGAATCTGCCATCAAAGCTTCCAAGCATGTTCGTTTCCAGACCTCACAACAGCCCGATTCAGTGCTCAGCTTCTTCAGAAATCGCGGTTTCTCAAACGCTCAAGTGTACGATATGATTAAAAAGGCACCGTGGCTGCTTTCGTGTGATCCCGACAAAAGGGTTTTGCCCAAATTTGAATTTTTACTCTCCAAAGGTGCTTCTAGCTCTGACATTATCCACATGATGAGTAGGTACCCGAGAGTCCTACGTCCAAGCCTGGAGAATCATATAGTCCCTATCTATGAATTGCTAAATAGATTCTTGCAATCTGATAAGGAGACCGTCACTTGTATAATTCATAGTCCATCTTTCCTTAGTGACTTTCGTGTGGAACTTAATATCAAATTGTTGCTTGATAATGGAATGACAGACTCAAACGTTACCTTATTGCTTCGTACCTGGTCTAGGATATTCAACTCAGCAGACTTGCTGAAGGCGGTGGAGGAAGTGAAGGATTTGGGATTTAATCCTTCAAAATCAACTTTTGGCGTAGCATTGCTTGCCAAAAAAGCTATAAGCAAAACCCGGTGGGATGAGAAAGTTGATGCCTTTAAGAAGTGGGGGTGGTCCGATGAAAACATTCTTGGAGCATTTAGGAGGCAGCCTCACTGTATGCTAGCATCCAGTGATAAGATTAATGCAGTGATGAGCTTTTGGGTCAATCAGTTGGGTTGGGATTCCTTGGCCCTTGCCAAAGGATCAGATATTTTTGGGTTAAGTTTGGAGAAAAGGATCATTCCAAGGGCCTCAGTTGTGCAATTTCTTCGGAAGAAAGGTTTGCGAAAAAAGAATGCAAGCTTGATTCGGCCATTTACTATTTCTGAGAAGTTATTCCTGAACAAGTTTGTAAAATGTTTTGAGGAGGAATCCTCTCGTATAGTAAAGCTGTATGAGGAAAAATTGAATCTTGCATACAACAGGGAAAATACAAGCTTGTAGCATTCACGAAATATGTAAGTTAACTTTTATGTAATTTAATCATAGGTTGTTCCTTCTTTTATTTGAAATATTTGTCCTGTCTAGACCAGGATTGGAGCTAGTTTAGCTAACTTGTTTCATTTGCTAACTTGGACCACTATTGGTTTTTGTTTTCATCAATTTTAGTCACATGTAAAAGTTCAAATGGTCTTGCATATGGTGAATGGGATACTTTTGTAATAGTGTTAGTTCTCCTTCCATGTTTATTTAAGCCAATAATCCATTGTATATATTCAGCTCTTCATGTTATCCTTTCAATTGCACTCGATTTTGTCACATGTTGGCACGTTGCTTGTTATTTTTACCTTTTGGCCAACTGATTTGGATATGGTGGAGCTGGGTTTACATATCACTATCAGAGATCTTATTTGTCCTTAACTTTCATTTTATCCATGTTCTGCATTTTTTGTGAGAATGGGAAAAATTGATTGCTTGAACAGCTTTTTCCCAGGTATTTTATAAGTAAATAATTTACATAACTGCTTCTGGATGCAACCTTGTGTCCCAGCTCAACATGTATAGCTTGGTGGAGTATTTCTTGCTGTGGTTAGTGTCAGGTAAGGGAATTTTAACTCCAGACCTCTTACTAATTTGTGGCCCTAAGTGCTACTAATTACTAACCAATAGCCTGCCTCCGACTTCGGTTATGCAATTCTTCTAATAAAAGGTATTGATGAAATTTTTTTTAACTGCCCTACATTTTGTTCCCTCTGAAAAGTTGTTTTCAGGAAGCGTTCTTACCTACAAGGTTGAAGCATCTGTGTGTGTGATTGAAGCAATATGAAGGAAAAATAGTCTTCTATGCAATAAAATGATTTTTAAGATGGGGCAGATAAGATCTGATAAGTGCTTTTCGTTGGAAAGGGTATGGAAAAATAAGGAAAATAAACATTGGCTTGTTTGATTTGATATAAGTTATGAAGGTTTAAAACTGTGTAATTACCTTGATTGAGTTATGTGATTTTTTCGAATTTGTCTTTTATAGGTGGCTTACTGTTCTGAATGTCAGTATAAAAAACTCTCTTTGCAGGTTTACACAATTTCATGATTAAGGCTTAAGCTTTAGATTGGTAAGTACTTCTTCCTCTAATTACTTTTTTCTCTGGTTCTTAATCTCTATACATTGTCGTTTTAAGGGAACTTTTATTTTTTCAAGATTTAAGGGAGTTTCCATTACTGATATAGTGATAAACAAAGAGATTAAACAGTATTTTTTGTCTTGTTGAGCCACTGTGGTGCCCTGTTTTCTTTCATTTTTTTCTGTTTAGGAGAATATCTTATCCACCTCTTAGATGTACTTTCCGTCTTTTCTTTCAAATAAGATATTCTTTTATCCCCAAAAAGAAATAATCCCCCTTGGGAGACTGTTTGGCGATCTCACCTGCCATTCCAGATCAAATTTTGACTGCCTGTATACTGGGAGGAGTATTGTATTCTTGTTACATGCCAATGTGGTTGTTTCATTTTGTGCTGAAAGAGTATGGGCATCATCTATTTTCATTGAAGGATTGTTGTATGTTGCTTGTATGGGAGGTAAGGAGGGGGAAGGGAGGGAAAAGTGACATAAATCCTTATTTGTAAGATTTTTATGGTGGGAGAGGTAGGGGGTTCCCCCTCAAACCTCCAATTTCTTTTCCCTCAAATTGGTGGTAATCAGGAGGAAATGATGTATTTTAAATTAAATAAAGAAAAATTGATTCCCTTCCCTTCTTTAACTTTAACTCCCAAATAAGGATAAGAGAATGCCCCTCCTTTCCTTACTTAAACATCCGAACAACTGGTAGTAACTCCCCTCGATTTCATCCCTTCCCATCCTTTCCCCTTTGCTCAAAAACTTCCAAACATAGTTATGTTACCTCGTATAAGGTAATGGGCATATTATTAATCTATGGGTAAAATAAATGTAAGGGATAACTAATCCGTTGAGAAGTTGTTGTACTCAGTTTAGTTAGTTTTCTATTCTATTATAGTTTATTAGTATAAATATTACACTCATTCTCTATATCTGTAACTCATTCTATTCTCATTCAGTAATAGATTACATTCATTTCTCTCATGGCTTACGCGCTCTGCTCTTCTGCTGTGATACCTTTAATAAAGATTACCTTTTTGAAGTTCAGGCCATTTCCATGTGTGGTACATAAAGTTCATTTTTAACACATCACCCCCTAAACTTTGGTCAACAATGAAACTCTTAAGTGGGTATTATATCTATTGGCGGGTTTGGTTGGGTGCAAATTTCTGCCATTGCTGAGAGCAAACTCACCAACCGCATACTCCCACCACAACCACCCAGTCTCGTGTCCTCTGCCTCTCTTTGTACTGCAGAAATTTCTTTGTCTTATGTTTTCCAGAAATGTCATTTTATAATATTAGTTAGAGTGAGATCAGAAAAGTTGTTAACATCAATTTTGTTAAAACCGAATCGGACACTGAATCGGACACTGAATCGCAAGACTTCTGATTTAACTGGTTAAACTGAACGATTAGATCGGATGACGTTATAATTACGTTATATATATAACAAACACAATCAAATGAATAAGATACCAATAATATATTTTTATAAGTTATTAAGTCATAACACTCATCATTAATATTTAAATACACAATAAGGTTTTAGTCTTATAATCATAAAATATCAATCACAACATAATAACAATTTAAAAAAAGTTTGGTAACATTTTGGTTAAAAAAAAAGTCAAAAAAAATTTGTTTTTTAAAACCATAATTGGGTCGGTTTAGCAAAAACCGGCCAGTTTAACAGTTATACTTGGTTTTTGACTAATTTTTATCAGTTCAAAATAATCTAATTATGAATTCAGTTATGGTAGTGAATCATAATTGAAAAAGAGTTTGGTTTGCAGTCTCATTGGCCGGTGTGGTTCGACTATAACATTTGGTTAACATTAGTCAATATAGAAAATAACAGGTGTGTAAAGCTTTGGGATTTCATGTCACACGAAGAAAATATAAATTTAAGCCCCATTATGTGGGGATCATATCAGTTTTCATGTCGTAAGGAAAACAAAAATCTGCTTCAAGGATAAAATTGCCACACCCACAAACCAAGTGAAGAGTTTTACAAACGTGCAATTGCTGAAGACTTTGACTTGCTGCAGTATTCATATCGGCAAACACAAAAAAGAAAAAAGAAATTGACAAAAAAGTGTGACCGATGAAGGTATCACTAAACCGTTACCGCTTTAAAGCAAAATTGCACGCCCAGATATTTTCTCCTTGAAGAAGACAAGATTAGCTCTACAAGCAAGAAACTACATGGACACGCTAGTCGCACAAGCACACAAGTTTTTTAGTAAGTGTACCCAAAGCAAAAATGTGCAGCAGCAAACAGTTGCAAATTGCAAGCATAAAAAGATAACCTAAATTTCTTAAATGCTAGAATAAATGCAGAAAAGCAAGTTGGATGAGTGGATTCTATCCAGCATACGCTACCAGCACAACACAGAAAACAACACCAATGAGGAATGTTGCCCGACAAATATTATGCTCTAAGCCTCATGGAACATTGTAATTTCTGGCCATAATCATTCCCAAAGATGACTACATTGTTTGATTTATTAATATTAATGAATTAACAGAACAAACTAAAAAACCAGGTGAATTTGGAGCAAATTTTCATGTTCATCAACCATTACTAAAGAATGTAGAAAAGCAAAAAATCGTTTGGTACTTGCAAGCGGCGTGAACTTCCAAAATCAAAGGAATTGTAGTAGGTTGGGCTATTTATATAATTTATTAATTATTTATATAATTTAATAATTTTAATTAAAATCTTGGTTCTATTTAAGACCTTAGACTTGTTAGTTCATCTAAAAGATTTTATGCAATATAAACTTTTAAATGTAAACTTTTAAATAAGTTTACACATAAAATCAAACTTTATAACAATGCAAAACAAGCCAAATTTATTTTAAAAAAATGCATAGCCTACCTTATTTCTGCCCATAACGATAAGTAGTTTAGCCTTGCCTTTTGCCCCGAAGTGAAGGGTAGCATTCGTTGATTTTCAATCCTCTTTTTTCCACAAGACCCTTCGTTGGTATCTCCATATCATGTTCAATTCCCAGCGCTACAGGGCCCTTCTCTGCCTCAAGGGCATCACTTTCGCAACAACATTACCAACCCCTAAATGTCACCCTCTTTTCCAACACTACCCGTTGCCATTTTCTCTGCATTTCTGCACAACCACTTCAGATCCACACTCATTTGCGGCGTCCTACCTTATCAACAATTTCGGGTTCTCGCCAGAATCTGCCTTCAAAGCTTCCAAGCTGTTCGTTTCCAGACCTCACAACAGCCCGATTCAGTGCTCAGCTTCTTTAGAAATCGCGGTTTCTCAATCGCTCAAGTGCACGATATGATTAAAAGGGCACCATGGCTGCTTTCGTGCGGTCCCGAAAAAAGGGTTTTGCCCAAGTTTGAATTTTTACTCTCCAAAGGTGCTTCTAGCTCTGACATTATCCACATGATGAGTAAGTGCCCGAGTGTCCTACGTCCAAGCCTGGAGAATCATATAGTCCCTATCTATAAATTGGTAAATAGATTCTTGCAATCTGATGAGGAGACCGTCGCTTGTATAATTTCTCGGAGTCCATCATTCCGTAGTTACTTTAATGTGGCACATAATATCAAATTGTTGCTTGACAATGGAATTGCAGACTCAAACATTGCCATTTTGCTTCGTACCTGGTCTAAGATATTCAACTCAGCTGACTTGCTGAAGGCGGTGGAGGAAGTAAAGGATTTGGGATTCAGTCCTTCAAAATCAACTTCTGCTGTAGCATTGATTGCCAAAAAACTATAAGCAAAGCCCGGTGCGATGAGAAAGTTGGTATCTTTAAGAAGTGGGGTTGGTCCGATGAAACCATTCTTGAAGCATTTAGGAAGCAGCCTCACTTTATGCTGGCATCCAGTGATAAAATTAATGCAGTGATGAACTTTTGGGTCAATCAGTTGGGTTGGAATTCTTTGGCCCTTGCCAAAGGATCAAATATTTTCGGGTTAAGTTTGGAGAAAAGGATCATTCCAAGGGCCTCAGTTGTGCAGTTTCTTCCGAAGAAAGGTTTGCGAAAGAAGAATGCAAGCTTGATTCGGCCATTTACTATTTCTGAGAAGTTGTTCCTGAACAAGTTTGTTAAATGTTTTAAGAAGGAATCTTCTCATCTGTTGATGTTGTGTGAGGAAAAACTGAATCTTGCATACAACAGGGAAAATGCTGGCTTGTAGCATCCACCAAATATGTAACTTGACTTTTTATGTGATTTAACCATAGCTTGTTCCTTCTTCTAATTGAAATACTTGTCCTGTCTAGACCAGGATTGGAGTTAGTTTAGCTGCCTTGTTTCATTTGCTAACTAGGAGCACTATTGGTTTTTGTTTTCATCGATTCTAGTCATGTGTAATAGTTCAAAATTCAAATGGTCTTGCGTATGGTCAATGGGATACTTTTGTATTAGTGTTAGTTCTCCTTCCATGTTTATTTAGGCCAATAGTCCATTGTATATATTCAGCTCTTCCCAGAATAGGTTGCTGGACTCACACCATACTCATGTTATCCTTTCAATTGCACTCAATTTTGTCACATATTGGCACGTTGCATGTTATTTTTACCTTTAGGCCAACTGATTTGGATATGGTGAGTTAGGTTTACATATCACTATAAGAGATCTTATTTTTCCTTAACTTCCATTTCATCCATGTTCTGCATTTTTTGTGATGACAGGATGCGTTTCACAAATAACAATGTTTAAAATTGATTGCTTGAACAGCTGTTCGCAGGTATTTTAGAAGGAAATAATTTACATAACTGCTTCTGGATGCCAACTTTCGTCCCAGCTGAACTTGTATAGCTTGGTAGAATATTTCTGGCTGTGGTTAGTGGTGTGGAGGGAGTTTTAACTCTGTACCTCTTACTATTTTGTGGCTCTAGGTGCTACTAATTACTAAACCAATAGCTTACCTCCAACTTCGGTTATGCAATTCCTTCTAATCAAAGGTTTGAAGAAAAATTTTGTTAACTGGCCTGCATTTTGTTCATTCTGCAAAGTTGTTTTCATGAAGCATTCTTACCTACAAGGTTGAAGCTCCTGTGTGATTGAAGCAATACGAAGAAAAAATGGTTCATTCTCTGCGATAAAATGATGTTTTAAGTGTTGCAGATAAGATCTGAAAAGTGCTTTTCATAGAAAAGGATATTGAAAAATGAGGAAAATAAGAATTGGGTTGTTTGATTTGATATAAGGCATAAAGGTTTAAAACTTTTTTTTTTTTGACTGGATAAAGGTTTAAAACTATTTAAATTACTTTGATTGAGTTATTTTATTTTTTCGCAGTCTTTTGTAGGTGTCGTAAATTTTACTATTCTGAATGTCAGTATAAACTCTCTTTGCAGGTCTACAGAATTTCATAATTAAGGCTTAAGCTTTTAGATTGGTAAGTACTTCGTCTAATTACTTTTTCTCTGGTTCTCTTCACATTGTTGTTTTAAAGGAACTTCTACATTTTTTAAGATTTAAGGGAGTTTCCATTACTGATATACAAAGAGATTCAACAGTACTGTTGTCCTTTTGAGCCACTATTGCGCCCTGTTTTCTTTCATTTTTCTATTTAGGAGAATATCTTATTTTTATATTTTATAATATCACTTAATTTTAAAATTTAATTTAAAATATAAAAAAATATTATTAATTATTTTGTAAATATATATATATATATATATGAAAAAATGAATAAATAATTTTTTTATCTCATCCAAATAAATAAATCAAGATAAAATATTAACTAAAACATAAATTTATTTATTAATTATATATTTTAATAATTACATGATAATTATTTTTTATAAAATTATATTTAAAAAAATAAAAATGAAGATAATAACATAATAAAATATAAAAGTTTATAAAAAAATTATTAAATTTATATTTTAATTAAATATGATACGTTAATAATTATTAGCCAGAAGTGCTGGTATAATTATACAAGCAAAAAGTAACCAAAGATTCTCCATTTGGTTAAATTTCAGGACCTTCATGAGCACCGTCGATTCCGAATCAAAGCATGCCCCTTCTCTCAGCCCCTGCTCAAGTTTTTTGCAGCTTTTGTTTAAATTTTTAACCCTGAAGTGAAGGGTAACATTCGTTGATTTCAATCCTCTTTTTCCACAAAACGCTTCCTTGGTATCTCCATATCATGTTGAATTCCCAGCGCTACAGAGCCCTTCTCTGCCTCAAGGGCAACGCTTTCGCAACAACATCACCAACCCCAAAACGTTACCCTCTTTTCCAGCACTACCCATTTCCATTTTCTCAGCATTTCTGCACAAGCACTTCAGATCCACACTCATTTGCGGCTTCCTACCTCATCAACAATCTTGGGTTCTCGCCAGAATCTGCCTTCAAAGCTTCCAAGCATGTTGGTTTCAAGACCGCAGAAAAGCCAGATTCAGTGCTCAACTTCTTTAGAAACCGCGGTTTCTCAAACTCTCACTTGGGCGATATGATCAAAAAGGTACCGTGGCTGCTTTCGTGCAATCCCGACATAAGGGTTTTGCCCAAGTTTGAATTTTTACTCTCCATAGGTGTTTCTAGCTCTGACATTGTCCGCATGGTGACTAAGAACCCGGCAATCCTACGTCCAAGCCTGGAGAATCATATAATCCCCACCTATGAATTGCTAAATAGATTCTTACCATCTGATAAAGAGACCGTTGCATTTTTAATTCGTAATCCATTTATCCTTAGTGAAGTTCGTGTGGCACATAATATCCAATTATTGCTTGATAATGGAATGACAGACTCAAGCATTACCTTATTGCTTCGTATGAGTTCTTTGACATTATGCTCAGCTAACTTGCTGAAAGCGGTGGAGGAAGTAAAGGATTTGGGATTTAGTCCTTCAAAATCAACTTTTGCGGTAGCATTGATCGCGAAAAAAGCTGTAAGCAAAACCCGGTGGGATGAGAAAGTTGGTATCTTTAAGAAGTGGGGGTGGTCCGATGAAAACATTCTTGAAGCATTCAGGAGGCAGCCTCACTGTATGCTGGCATCCAGTGATAAAATTAATGTAGTGATGAGCTTTTGGGTCAATCAGTTGGGTTGGAATTCTTTGGCCCTTGTCAAAGGACCACATTTTTTCGGGTTGAGTTTGGAGAAAAGGATCATTCCAAGGGCCTCAGTTATGCAATTTCTTCTGAAGAAAGGTTTGCGAAAAAAGAGCGCAAGCCTAATTCAGCCATTTACTATTTCTGAGAAGTTGTTCCTGGACAAGTTTGTGAAATGTTTTGAGGAGCAATGTTCTTATCTATCAAAGCTGTATGAGGGAAAACTGAATCTTGCATGCAACAGGGAAAACACTAGCATGTCGCGTTCACCAAATATGTAACTTAACCTTTTATGTAATTTAACCATAGCTTGTTCCTTCTTTTATTTGAAATACTTGTCCTGTCTAGACCAAAATGGAGCTAGTTTAGCTGACTTGTTTCATTTGCTAACTTGGATCACTATTGGTTTTTGTTATCATTGATCTAGTCACTTGAAGAAGTTCAAATAGTCTTGCATATGATCATGGAATACTTTTGCAATACTGTGAGTTCTCCTTATGTCGTTGTTTAATCCAATATGGTCTGCATTTTTTGTGAGTACAGGATGTGTTAAACAATGACAATAATTGATTGCTTGAACAACTTTTTCCCAGTTATTTATGAGGAAACATTTTACATAACTGCTTCTGGATGGAGCCTTGTGTCCCTGCTTAACATGTATAGCTTGGTAGAGTACTTCTGGATGTGGTTTGTGGTGGATGAGGGAATTTTAACTCCAAACCTCGTACTAATTTGTGGCCCTTAGTACTACTAATTACTAAACTAGTAGCCTGCCTCCTACTTCGATTATGTGATGCCTTCAAATAAAAGGTTTGATGAAAAATAGTTTTAACTGGCTTCCATTTTGTTGACTCTGTCAAGATGTTTTCTAGGAGCATTCTTACCTACATGGTTGAAGCCTTTGTGTGATTTAAGCAATATAAAGAAAAATTTGGTCCTTCTATGCAATAAAATGACTTTTAAGATGGTGCAGATAAGATGTGAAAAGTGCTTTTCATTGAAAAGGATATGGAAAAAATAAGGAAAATAAAAATTGGAGTGTTTTATTTATTTATTTATTTTTTGGTGCAGGGTGTGTTTGATTTGATATAAGGTATAAGGATTTAAAACTGTTTAAACTACCTTGATTGAGTTATTTGATTTTTTTGGAACTTGTCTTTTGTAGGTGTCCACAATTCTGAAGGTCAGTATAAACTCTCTTTGCAGGTTTACACAATTTCATGATTAAGGCTTAAGCTTTAGATTGGTAAGTACTTCTTCTAACTACTTTTTCTTTTGTTTTCTACACTATTTGTTTAAGGGTACTTCTATTTTTTTAAGATTTATGGGAGCTTTCATTGTAGGATAGCTGCTTGTTGCAAAGTTTAGATGAGAGGTAAGGTGTTGGAAAGTGACCCAAAACCTTGTTTGGAATATTTTTCAGGAGGGGAAGGTATGGTGTTCCCCTTCAAACGTCCAAAATTCTTCCCCTTCGAATTCGGGGGTAAGGAGGAGGAAATGATTTTTTTAAATTGAAAGGGAAAATAGATCCCCTTCCCTTTCCTTCAACTCTAACTCCCAAACAAGGGGAAGAGATTTTCCCTCCTTTTCTTACTTAAACATCCAAACAAGTAACTCCCACTCCATCCCATTACTTCTCTTCCCTTTCCATCCTTTCCCCTCCTTTCCCCTTCGCTCAAAAACTTCCAAACATAATTATGTAACCTCATATAATGGGTATATTATTATTACAGAGCTCATACTGCTGGGAAGGTGTTGTGCAAATGGAAGGGACATATTGCTTGGAATGGTTTTCCAGCTCTTAGCATGGCTTGGTCTGATGTTTAACTGAAGTGTAATGAGCAAATATTTTTAAGAACCATCTGCTTGTAAGCTAATATTTGCTAAAGCTGTAAGCAAAACCCGGTGGGATGAGAAAGTTGATGCCCATAATAGGTGGGGGTTTTCTGAAGAAACTATTCTTGAAGCATCTAGGAGGCAGTCTTACTGTACTGCATGTTAGCATGGAGTAAAAAAATTAATGCAGTGATGAGATTTTAGGTTGATCAGTTGTGTTGGAATTCTTTTGCCCCTATCAAAGTACCGGCTCTTTTTGGATATAGTTTGGAGAAAAGGATCATTCCAAGGGCCTCACTTGTGCAGTTTCTTCTCTCAAATGGTTTAATGAAAAGCAATGCAAGCCTAGTTACACCATTTTGTGTTTGAGAAGGTGTTCCTTGAGAAGTATATCAATTGTAGGGACCAAGTTGAATATAGCGTGAAACTATAAGGATTATGAGTAATTCAACCAACATTAAAAGTCCTTGTCTGGCCTAGGGGAAATTTGTGTGATTGAACAGTTATTTCTCAGATGTCTTGTATTGAAATTTTGAAGTGAAAGCTTTGCATACACTATATAGCATCCTATCTTATGTATAGTTTTTTTTTAAAAAAAAAAACTCTTTTCAAATAATCAACACTTTTGTAAAGAATTTTGAGGAAGGATTATTCCACAAGCTAAACGTGCTGTTTCTTTTATCAAAAGGTCTGATAATATTGCCAGCTTCTTAACACCATGTGTTATTTCCAAGGAGTTTTACATCTTGTTTGTTTCAAGCATATATAAAGATAAATAACATGATGGTGGCATGTAGCATTACTTAATTATTTAACTTGTTGATTAAATTTATGCAACTCAACCTTATTATCGTACTTATTCAACCAAATTAATTTGTTCAAACCATGATGACAGCTCAGTAATGGTGCTTTATAATGCTCTTTTGTTTGTTGTTATCACATATCTGTTCGATACTTTGATATCAATTTTTGTGCTTTAACATCCGATGCTTATTGGTTCTTAACTGACGCATACATATAGTTGTAGGGATCTCTGTCTAAGTATATAGATATGTTTGCAGTTACCTTTTTAAATTAAGCAATATTTAGTCACCATTCTGGGTTGCATCAGAATGCCAGTTTCATTATGTTTTCTCTAGTGTGGTATTTAGAGTTATGGCCCAGTGAGGATCCTTATATAATTAATTTGTTCTACTTCATAATCTGAAAATTTATAGGATTGGCATTGGATTGTTGTTGCTGGAGATTGGTAGGTGCTCATTGGGCTTTGGCTATGAAGGAGAAACATGTAAAGATAGCATAGCTCTTTTTCTGTGGGCCAAAAGAAAAGAAAAAAAAGCCGAGCTCTTGTTCTCAATGTGTGATTTACTTAAATATCATGGACCATCTCTCTCTCTCTCTCTCTCTCTCTCTCTCTCTCTTTACACACATGTGCACGCACACACACATATGAGTAGGGATCAATTAACACTTATCAATTGCACTTGGGACAATTTGTTCAATACATATATATATATATATATATATATATATATATATATATATATATATATATATATATATATATATATATATTTAACAAACTCAAATTTTTAATTGAATATTAAGGTTGCTAGTCAAGATGTAACCTGATTAAACTCGAGTTAATTGGGTTGGGTAAAAATTTATTTCAATAAAAAATTAAGTTGGGATCTAATTTGAAAAAAAATTACTCAGTACATTTTTAGACTAGGATTGAGCTCTTCAAGTTGGTCTTACCTGATTCAAAGTTATATATTAATTTTCTTTTCTAAACATAATTTCCTATTTATTATTATATTATCACTTAAGTATTGAAAAAAAATATTTTCTAAGTTTCTTACTTTTAAAAACTAAAGTTTTTTTTTACTTAGTTTATTAGTTAAAATTTACATTATGTTCAAATTTTAAATCAACTTGGTCTTGACCCTGTCTTGGTTAGTCTACACACAAAGATGAGCATGATTAGGTCTGTTCAGATTTAGGATTGGGTCCGAGTTAAAAAAAATAAAATTAACTTGATTAAAATATCTAGTTAGGTCAAATTTGGTCCAATTCAACCCATGAGTACATTGCCAAATATCTAGTCTTGTATGGATATGAATCCTCTCTTGTTAATTGTTAGAGAGAAAAAGATATGATTATGTTTAAATTATAATAATTAGTGAACTTTACAATCCATTAAGGTGAGTTCTTACATTATAAATTTTGTGTCTATCTTTCTTTAACAAAATAGTCCTGTGACAAAAAGGATCTAAATCCGTCTTGTGTATAGATCTAAACATAAATTGTCTAATATACATTTTTCTAACAAATTCAAATTTATTTCATTTGATGTGATAGTTTATTATAAATTCAATCTATAAAGTAATTTAAAATTTATTTTGTATTGTAAAAATGAATTTAATAAATCACCCGTTTCATCTCTTAGAGATTTATCTCTCCATAAAATAACAAAAATAAAAAAAATTTATATAAGAGAAGATCTAAATGCTATAAATTTAGCACCAAAAAAATATGCTATAAATTTAAGATAAATAAGTTTCTCATGATTTTTTAAATTAAAAAAAAGATTAACCTAGAAAAATATCAGTGTAATTTATTTACCCTTTCAATAAAACCAATAACTATCATGTTCAATTCGAAGCTTTTGTTTTGTTCAATTTGGACTGCCACCAAATCCTGAGCCGAAGGGTATCTATCATTCATTAATTTCAATCATCTTTTCCCCCAGAACGCATACCTTATTCATTTCCTACCGCTGCAAAGCCTTTCTCTGTCCTCTTATAATGCACTACTCGTTGCAATTCTCTCTGAAATTCTGTGCAAGCACTTCAGATGAACACTCATTTGCGGTGTCCTACTCATCAACAATTGTGGGTTCTCATCGGAATATGCTTTCAAAGCTTCCAAGCATGTTCATTTCCAAGACCTCACAAAAGCCCGATTCAGTTCTCGCCTTCTTTAGAAACCACGGTTTCTCAAACTCAAATATATATGGTATCATCAGAAGGGAACCGTGGCTGCTTTCGTGCTATCCCAACAAAACGATTTTGCCAAAGCTTGGATTCTTACTCTCCAAAGGTGCTTCTAGCTCTGACATTGTTCACATGGTGACAGCGAATCCCAAATTCCTACAAAGAAGCTTGCAGAATCGTATAATCCCTACATATAAATTGGTAAATAGATTTCTTCATTCTGATAAGAAGACCATCGACTGTATAATTCGTAACTCGTTTTCCTTTTCTTATAGTCTGACTGCATCTAATTTCAAATTGTTGATTGATTATGGAGTTGGTAAAACAGATTGCTTTGTACGTGGTCTAGCATACTCTACTCAACTGACTTGCTGAAGGTGATGGAGGAAGTAAAAGATTTGGGATTTAATCCTTCAAAATCATCTTTTGGTGTAGCATTGCTTGCCAGAAAAGCTGTAAGCAAAGCCCGGTGGGATGAGAAAGTTGATGTCTTTAAGAAGTGGGGTTGGTCCGATGAAACCATTCTTGAAGCATTTAAGAAGCAGCCTCACTTTATGCTGGCATCCAGTGATAAAATTAATGCAGTGATGAACTTTTGGGTCAATCAGTTGGGTTGGAATTCTTTGGCCCTTGCCAAAGGATCAAATATTTTCGGGTTAAGTTTGGAGAAAAGGATCATTCCAAGGGCCTCGGTTGTGCAATTTCTTCTGAAGAAAGGTTTGCGAAAAAAGAATGCAAGCTTAATTCAGCCTTTTACTATTTCTGAGAAGTTGTTCCTGGACAAGTTTGTGAAGTGTTTTGAGGAGCAATCTTCTCATCTATTGAAGCTGTATGGGGAAAAATTGAATCTTGCATGTAAATGGGAGAGCACTGGCTTGTTGTGTTCGCCAAATTTGTAACTTTTAGTCAATTTTTTATGTAATTTAACCTTAGCTTGTTTCTTCTTTTATTTGAAATACTTGTCCTGTCTAGACCAGGATTGAAGCTAGTTTAGCTGACTTTGTTAACTTGGACCATTATTGGTTTTTGTTACCATCGATCTAGACACATGTAGAAGTTCAAATGGTCTTGCATATGATCATGGAATACTTTTGTGATGCTGTGAGTTCTCCTTCCATCTTTGTTTAATCCAATATTCCATTGTATATATTCAGCTCTTCCCAAAATAGGTTACTGGATTCATACCATAGTCAGGTTATCCATTCCACTGCACTCGATGTCACATATTGGCATGTTGCTTGTAATTTTTACCTTTTGGCCAACTGATTTGGATATGGTGGAGTTAGGTTTAGATATCAGAAGTCTTTTTTTTTTTGTCCTCCCCATCAACTGCCATTATATCCATGTTCTGCATTTTCTGCGAGTACAGGATGTGTTCAACAATGAGAATAATTGATTGCTTGAACAGCTTGTTCCCAAGTATTTACGAGGAAATATTTTACATAACTTCTTTCTGGATGCAGCCTTGTGTCCCCGCATAACATGTATAGCGTGGTAGACTATTTCTGGATGTGGTTAGTGGTGGGTGAGGGAATTTTAACTCCGATCCTCGTACTAATCTGTGGCCCGTAGTACTGCTAATTACTAAACCAATGGTCTGCCTCCCTACTTTGGTTATGCAATTCCTTCGAATAAAAGGTTTGATGGAAAAGTAGTTTCAAGTGGCTTGCATTTTGTTGACACTGAAAAGATGTTTTCTAGAAGCATTCTTTCCTACATGGTTGAAGACTAGAAGCTTCTATGTGATTGAAGCAATATGAAGAAAAATTTGGTCCTTCTATATTTTTAAGATGATGCTGATAAGATGTGAAAATTGCTTTTCACTGGAAAGGGATATGGAAAAAAAACAAGGAAAATAATAATTGGCATGTTTGACTTGATATAAGATATAAAGATTTAAAACTGGTTAAACTACCTCGATTGACTTATTTGATATTTTTGAAACTTGTCTTCTGTTGGAGTTTTACTATTCTTAATGTCAGTATAGACTCTCCTTGCAGGTTTACACAATTTGATGATTAAGGCTTAAGCTTTAGATTGGTAAGTACTTCTTCTAACTAGTTTTTCTTTGGTTTTCTGCATATTGTTGTTTTAAGGGAACTTCTCTTTTTTTTTTTTCAAAGATTTATGGGAGTTTCCATTACTGATATACAAACAGATTAAACAGATTTTTTTGTCTTTATGAGCCATTATGTTTCGCTGTTTTCTTTGTTTTTTTATTTTTTTTTGGAGAATATCTTATCAATCCCTCTGGACATAATCTATTTTCATTGAAGGATAGCTGCTTGTTGCGATGTTTAGGTGAGAGGTAAGAAGTAGGAAAGTGACCTAAACCCTTGTTTGGAATATTTTTAAGGAGGGGACATTATGGTGTTCCCCTTCAGACCTCCAGAATTATTCCCTTTTGAATTGTGGTGGTAAGGAGGGGGAAATGTTATATTTTAAATTAAAGGGAAATGGATCGCCTTTCCTTTCCGTCAACATTAACTCCCAAATAAGGGAAAGAGAGTTCCTTTCCTTTTCTTACTTAAACATCCAAACAAAGGGAAGTAAGTCCCACTCCATCCCATTCCTTCTCTTCCCTTTCCATCCATTCACTTACCTTTCCCTTCACTCAAAAATTCCAAACATAATTATATAACCTCATATAATGGGTACATTATTATTAGTTACAAGGCTCATACTGCTGGGACGGTTTTGTGCAAATGGAAAGGACATATTGATTAGAAGGGTTTTACAGGTCTTAGCATGGCTTGGTCTGATGTTCAACTGAAGTATAATGAGCAAATATTTTTAAGAACAATCTGCTTGTAAGCTAATATTTGCCAAAGCTGTAAGCAAAACCCGGTGGGATGATAAAGTTGATGCCCATAATAGGCGAGGGTTGTCTGAAGAAACCATTCTCGAAGCATTTAGGAGGCAGTCTTATTCTACTGTATGTTAGCATGCAGTGATGAGATTTTGAGTTTATCCGTTGTGCTGGAAATCTTTTGCCCCTGGCAAAGGACCAGCTCTTTCTGAATATAGTTTGGAGAAAAGGATCATTCCATGGGCCTCAGTTGTGCAGTTTCTTCTCTCAAATGGTTTGATGAAAAGCGATGCAAGCCTAGTTACATCATTCTGTGTCTGAGAAGTTGTTACTTGAGAAGTATGTCAAATGTAGGAACTAAATTGAATATAGCCTGAAACTATAGGGATTATGAGTAATTCAACCAATATTATAAGTTCTTGTCTGGCCTAGGAAAAATTTGTGTGATTGAACAGTTATTTCTCAGATGTCTTGTATTGAAATTTTGTAGTGAAAGCTTTTGTAGACGCTATGTACATCCTATCTATTGTATTTGTTTTTAAAAAAAAAACTCTTTCCAAATAATCAATTGTTTTGTAATGAATTTAGAGAAAGGATTATTCCAGTGTTTCTTTTATCAGAAGGTCTGATAATATTGCCAGCTTCTTCACACCATGTGTTATTTAAGTGGAGTTTTCCATCTTGAACTATGTAAAATGTGATTAAGTCTGTGGATCCAGGTGAAAAAAAATAACTTGGTTGAAATATTGGCTAAGTCAAATCCAGCTCACATCTAAATATCTGGTCAAAATATAATTTGTTCAACATATATATTTTTCTAACAAATTCCAATATATTTCATTTGATGTGATAGTTTATTATTAATTCAATCTATAGAGTATCCATTAAAAAAAATCAATCTATAAAGTAATTTAAAATTTGTTTTGTTTCGTTAAAATGAATTTAATAAATCACAGTTTCATCTCTTAAGAGATTTATTTCTCCATAAAATATCTAAAAATGAAAAAAATATATAAGAGAATATTTATATGCTAGAAATTTAAAATAAAAAAACTATCGTAATTTTTTTAAATAAAAAAAAGATAAACCTAGAAAAATATCAGTGTAATTTAGTTACCCTTTCAATAAAACCAATAAAAATCATGTTCAATGTGAAGCATTTGTTTTGTTCAATTTGGACCGCCACTGAATCCTGAATTGGAGGGTATCTATCATTCATTGATTTCAATCCTCTTTTCCCCCGAAACGCATACCATGTTCAATTCCCTCCGCTACAAAGCCTTTCTCTGTCCTCTTATGCGGCGCTACTCATTGCAATTTTCTCTGAAATTCTGCGCAAGCACTTCAGATGCACACTCATTTGCGGCGTCCTACCTCATCAACAATTGTGGGTTCTCACCAGAATCTGCTTTCAAAGCTTCCAAGCATGTTCGTTTCAAGACCTCAGAAAAGCCCGATTCAGTTCTCGCGTTCTTTAGAAACCACGGTTTCTCAGACTCACATATATATAGTATCGTCGGAAGGGAACCGTGGCTGCTTTCGTGCGATCCCAACAAAACCCTTTCGCCAAAGTTTGGATTTTTACTCTCCAAAGGTGCTTTTACCTCTGACATTGTTCGCCTGGTGACGGTTTACCCCAAATTCCTAGAAAGAAGCTTGGAGAATCATATAATCCCTACATATAAATTGGTAAACAGATTTCTTAAATCTGATAAGAAGACCATCGCCTGTCTAACTCGTCACTGGATTTCCTTTTCTTATAGTCTGACTGCACCTAATGTCAAATCGTTGATTGATTATGGAGTTGGTGAAACAAGCATTGCCAGATTGCTTTGTACGCGGCCTAGCATACTCCACTCAACTAACTTGCTGAAGGCGATTGAGGAAGTAAAAGATTTGGGATTTGATCCTTCAAAAATAACTTTTGGCGTAGCATTGATTGCCAAAAAAGCTGTAAGCAAAATCCGGTGGGATGAGAAAATTGATGTCTTCAAGAAGTGGGGGTGGTCCGATGAAACCATTCTTGAAGCATTTAGGAGGCAGCCTAACTGTATGTTGGCATCCAGTAGTAAAATTAATGTAGTGATGAGCTTTTGGGTCAATCAGTTGGGTTGGAATTCTTTGGCCCTTGTCAAAGGGTCAAATATATTTGGGTTAAGTTTGGAGAAAAGGATCATTCCCAGGGCCTCAGTTGTGCAATTTCTTCTCAAGAAAGGTCTGCGAAAAAAGAATGCAAGCTTAATTCAGCCTTTTACTATCTCTGAGAAGTTGTTCCAGATCAAGTTTGTGAAATGTTTTGAGGAGCAATCTTCTCATTTATTAAGGCTGTATGGGGAAAAACTGAATCTTGCATACAACAGGGAAAACACTGGCATGTCGCCTTCACCAAATATGTGACTTCTTAATCAATTTTGTATGTAATTTTACCTTAGCTTGTTCCTTCTTCTATTTGAAATACTTGTCCTGTCTAGACCAGGATTGGAGCTAGTTTAGCTGACTTGTTTCATTTGCTAAATCCATTCTAGTCACATGAGGAAGTTAAATGGTCTTGCATATGGTCAAGGAATACTTTTGTAAAGCTTTGATTTCTCCTTCCATCTTTGTTTAATCCAATAAGCCATTGTATATATTCAGCTCTACCCATAATAGGTTGCTGGATTCATACCATAGTCAGGTTATCCATTCCATTGCACTTGATTTTGTCACATATTACTGCTTTGGATATGTTTACATAGCAGAGGTCCTTTTTTTTTTCTTGGTCAACTGCCATTTTTTCCATGTTCTGTATTTTTGTTAGTACAGGATGTGTTTAACAATGAGAATAATAATTGATTGTTTGAACAGCTTGTTCCAAGGTATTTTATGTGGAAATATTTTACATAACTGCTTCTGGATACAGCCTTGTGTCCCCGCTGAACATGTATAGCTTGGTAGAGTATTTCTGGATGTGGCTAGTGGTGGGTGAGGGAATTTTAACTCCGAACCTCATAGTAATTTGTGGCCTTTGGTACTACTAATTACTAAACCAATAGCTTGCCTCCTTTTTCTGTTATGCAATTCCGTCAAATAAAAAAAAGAGTTTTAACTGGCTTACATTTTGTTGACTCTGAAAAGATGTTTTCAAGAAGCATTCTTACCTACAAGATCATTGAAGCTTCTGTGTGATTGAAGAAATAGGAATAAAAATTGGGTCCTCCTATGCAATAACATGATTTTTAAGGTGGTGCAGATAAGATGTGAAAAGTGCTTTTCATTGCAAAGGATATGGAAAATATATTGAAAATAATAATTGGTGTGTTTGATTTGATATAAGGTATATACATTTTTCTGGGCATTTCTCTCTGCATTCCTCTCTTCACCATTATGCCGTTCAACAAAGATAGCCCACATCTTGGAAGCAAGCCAGTGCTGTCAAATCTGATATCCCTTTCCTGTCAATGCCCCTCATATTTTTTCTGCCATAGTTCAAGGGCCTTTTCTTCTCAGTTCATCTTCTCTGTTTCCTCTGTTATCAAAGCCTCTTAGTTCATGTTTGGTTGGAGTTACAGCATTATTTATATGGAGAATAAACATTAGTATATATGCATATACACAGTGTTTAGGGGTTCTTAAGTGATGGGTTACTGTTGAGATTGGTATGCAAATGGGATTCAAACAAAAACTCATTCCGCACTTGTTATTTTGAGTTTGATTCACGAGATTTAGGAAATGACGGGATACAAGTTCTGAAATTTTGAATGAGATTTGTTTAATTTTCGGGTTTTGAGTCGCAACTGGAAGATATAGCGCTTGGATGAAATCACGAAGATCACTTAGAGAAGCCGACTTGTGTGATCAAATATTTGTAGTTCCTCTGGGTGGAATGACAGTGCAGCAACCTTAGTTATTGGAGGTATTTTAACATTAAAATGTGTTTATGAAAGCAATTTCTATCATGTTTTGTTCATGCACGTTTAGATATACATGTGTGTGTCTCTTTATAGATACATTGCCTGTATCACATGAACTGATTATACCTTGATATCAATATCTGACGGTGTAGATCTATTTTAGTTCCTAAGAATCAATGATGCAAGGTGAATCCCTTGTATAAACTATCCTGGATTGTCTGTAGAGACTTGTAGAAATGGAAGATGGAAAATAGAAGACCCAAGAGCAGCCAAAAGGCTGCTCTCCTCTTCTGGTATGCTTGTGGAGAAAAGGAAAGAAGAAAATTAAAGTGGAAAAAGATCTGAAATTTCTCTATTATATTTTTATTATAGAAAACTGATAAATTTCTTCCCTTCTCAACATGTATCTTGTCCTGTTGCTTAGGCTCCTAAGATGGTGGATTTTTCCGTTGAAGATGTCGGTTTTGACATTTAATCTTTGATGATTTGGTTCTATCACTATGCCAGTCTTATATGTCAATTTGGAGTGGTCTGGTTCACCATTGTTTGTTTCACATTTTTCATGTAGTTTCTCACTTATTATACATATTTTCTTTTTTTTCTCCATCTTTCATTGCTATTCTGTTAGCTCTTTCCTTGGGATGCATGGCTTTTGTTTATGAAGCTGATTTACATGATTTGTGTTTTGCTTATCTTTTACATGATAAACAGTGTCTGCCCTTCTGGTTTAGATTTGTGCATAGTAAGCTGGCTTCTGTATATCTCACTTCTTTTTTCTTTTTTTTTTCTTTCCTATTATCTTTCTTCATTTGGTACAGTGGTTTGTTTTGTTTTAGATTTGGGATATCTAATTGGTGAACTTGGCAGTTTAGGCCTCTTTGCTTTCCCTGATGCACAAATGGTAAGTAAACGCACAGATTATATTCCAAGTATGTAGCCTTTGTTATCCTAGCTAAAGAGAGTTTAATTTCTGACTTGAAATATGCATGAATTTGGGTTTAAACCCAAAACAGTGACAGGAGTTAAGCTCAGTAGATTCTGTCTTGGTGGTCCTGTGATTAACTGGGGGGCTCTGTCTTGGTTAATGATATCTTCTGATTATCTTCTTCAAGTTCTATTTTGTCATGGTGTGTGAATGAGCAACTAACACTTGAAAAGAGAATTTTCCCAAGTCGAGACTTGTATAATATAGTTTGTATTCATCTGGAATGAGAGTTTACTTGTCACGTTAGGAATCAAACAGCATATCATTGCTTTTCTGGCCTTTAAACTGATCGTAAATTGAGTTCAACATAGTTGAGGCCTTCATGGATTGAAATTTGCAAGACTATCGTTGAAGGACTATTAAGTTTTTAACCTTTTTGTACTTTAATTAAAGCCAAAATTGTCTTTCTCTAACATTTTGGACTTGAGATTTTATATATATAAAAATTGACATTTTTATTATAGTTTTGAGAAAAATAATCCTATTGATAATTTTCATTTCTGCAAAAAAAAGTTTTAATTTTTAAATTGTTCAAATAAGACATTTATATATATTGCAGTAATTTTTTATTAAGTAATATTATATTTTAGTGCATAAATTCAAAAAAAAAATTAGTGAGTAGTTTTGAAAGATTTTTGAAACTTCTGAAAGGTTTTATTTTAGAAAAAGTTTATCATTCCTAGACTTATCGGCTTTGTTTGAATATTTAATGATAGATAGAATGAAATAAAATAAAATAAAATAAAATAGAATAAATATAATAAAATGAAATAATTTGAAATAGAATAAAATTCTCATATCATTGTTTAAATATTTAAGTATAAAATAGAAATTTTGTGAAAATAAATAAAATAGTAAGTATTAGTAGTTGATTCTATTCCTTTCCCTCTAATTTGAAAGGGAAAAAAGAGGTACGGAGTCCATTCCATCAATCCAAACGAGCCGGAAAGGTAGCCCTGGCGTAGTTCTTACATTGATGAGCTTCATACATTGATCACAACACTCTTCATCATTTCTCAACTTCATGCTAAATTTCCGCCGCTACAACGCCCTTCTCTGCCTCAAGGGCATCAGTATCAAATTCCATTAACACATTGCCAGCCCCAAGATTTTACCCCATTTTGCAGCACTACCCATTGCCATTTTCTCTGAAATTCTGCGCAAGCACTTCAGATGCGCACTCATTTGTGGTGTCCTACCTCATCAACAGTTGCGGGTTCTCCCCAGATTATGCTTTCAGAGCTTCCTAGCACGTTCGTTTCAAGACCTCACAAAAGCCCGATTCAGTCCTCGCCTTCTTTAGAAGCCATGGTTTCTCAGGCTCAAATATATATAGTATCGTCAGAAGGGAACCGTGGCTGCTTTCCTGCGATCCCAACAAAAGGTTTATGCCAAAGTTTGGATTTTTATTCTCCAAAGGCGCTTCTAGCTCTGACATTGTTCGCATGGTGACAGTGGGCCCCACCTTCCTAAAAAGCAGCTTAGAGAATCGTATAATCACTATCTGTAATTTGCTATATAGATTTCTCCAATCTGATAAAAAGACCTACGGTTCTATATATCGTTGTACATCTTCGCTTTCTAACCGTTTTGTGGTACCTAATGTCAAATTGTTGCTTGATAGTGGTGTGTGTAAACTTAAACTTGTGTCTTTTACATTATGGATCATCATACTAGAACACAATTAGGATCTTAGGAATTCATGGTTTTCACATAACATTAAAATCAAAACAATAAATGGTACTAACCTTTTATCCATGATGCGGAATAAACTTCAGATCTGAAAGCCTTTTTGAATATTTATCGGTCCCTTCCCCTTTCGTACTTACACCTTTCACTTTCTGATGGAAATAAACTGTTTTTTTTTTGTTGGTTTATCCTTATGGGTAGAGACTGAATATATAGGGGTTTAATTTGAAATTCAAACCATAAGATAATATCATCAGTTATCAATTTCTTTCGAATTTCAAAACCATCAGTTATCACATAGGATAACATCCTATAATCATTAGATAATTGCTCCCATCAAGCAATTACTTAATTATCCTCCCTTACAACTAATTTACCTTTTAGTCCTTTAATATGTTTTAATTAAATCATCATTAGTTCCCATTAAACATGAGACATATTTTCTAACATTCTCCCACTTGGCTCATGTGGTAAATGTCATTTCATGATTTAATAAAAATATCAACTTTAGTGCCGCATAAATTCGGTTAAAGGTTTCATACATTAGTTGCATCATAATTCATAATTAGGAATAAAACTAATAAGAGTTATGGCGGTTCTACACTATCAAATCGGCATAGTTCCTTCCATGTACCACTATATTAGCTCTTCTCCCTAATATGATACTTTAATGGAAGTACACATCATGTCCAATAACAAACAATAATGTCTTCATTAGGGACAAATCCTGTATTTCAATATCATCATTCATACATGCATGTATACATAAATTTGAAAACAGGAAAAATTCAGAAACTTATATATTAATGAGCTCAGAGCGTCAATAGTCATAATTACAATTAATGATCAACAGTCACTAGCTGACATAATGCCCATACTATACAAATGACCAGTTAAATATTTTGGGCGGTAATCCCTTCGTCAAGGGATCAGCTATCATAAGATTGGTGCTAACATGCTCTATAGACACTCTACGTTTCTGAACCTCTTCTTTAACGGCAAAGTATTTCAACTCCATATGTTTAGCACCTTTGGAATACTTGTCGTTTTTAGAAAAGAAGACTGCTGCGAATTGTCACAATAAATTTTCAGCTGCCTATCAATGCTGTCGACCAATCCAAGCCTTGAAATAAAATTCCATAGCCATTTAGCCTGAACCATGGCCTCAAAGCATGCCACAAATTCAGCTTCCATAGTGGATGCAGCAATTACAGACTGCTTCGCACTTTTCCATGATATAGCTCCTCCAGCTAAAAGATACAAATAGCAAAAGTGAATTTTCTTTGTGTCCACACATCCGGCAAAGTCTGAATCTGAATATCCAATAACCTCAAGGTTGTTGGATTTCCTATAAGTAAGCATGTGATTCTTTGTTCCTTGCAAATATCTGAAGACTTTCTTTGCAGCTTTCCAATGATTCACACCAGGATTACTCTGGTATCTTCCTAACATTCCAACTGCAAACTGATATCTGGTCTCGTACAAGTCTGAGCAATACATTAAGCTCCCAACAAGCGATGCATATGGAATTGCTTCCATTTCTTTCCGTTCCAAATCATTCTTAGGACATTGCATGAGACTAAATTTGTCTCCTTTCTGAATTGGAACTGGAGATGATGAGCACTTTTCCATTCCAAATCTCTCTAAAACTTTATTAATATATGCTTTCTGAGACAAGCCTAACAATCCTTGTGATCTATCACGGAATATCTCTATTCTAATCACATAGGTTGCTTCACCCATATCTTTCATTTCAAAGTTACTAGAGAGAAATGTCTTAGTCTCATTCAAAAGACTAAGATTATTAGTTGCAAGCAAGATGTCATCAAACATACAGAATCAAAAATATAAACTTACTCCCACTGACCTTTAGATATTATACACCGATCGACGGTGTTTTCTTTAAATCCAAAGGAAACAACGGTATCGTTAATTTAAGGTACCATTGTCGTGAAGCTTGTTTAAGTCCGTATATTGATTTCTTAAGTTTGCACACCATGTGCTGTTTTTCCTTTTCTATGAACCCCATTGGTTGGTCCATGTACACATCTTCCTCTAAATTCCCATTTAGAAAGGCAGTTTTCACATCCATTTGGTGTAACTCTAAATCATAATGAGCCACCAATGCCATAATGATTCTTAAAGAATCTTTCTTGGATACTGGTGAAAAGGTCTCCTTATAGTCGATGCCATCTTTCTGAGTGAATCCTTTTGCAACTAGTCTGACCTTGTAACGTTTTAAGTTACCATGAGAGTCACGTTTGGTCTTAAAGACCCATTTACATCCAACTCTCTTACAACCTTCTGGTAACTCAACAAGGTCCCAAACATCATTCTGTTCCATAGATTTCAACTCTTCTTTCATGGCGTTTAATCACTTTTCACCATTGTTACTATTCATGGCTTGTGAAAACGTAACTGGATCATCTTCCATTCCCAAGTCAAATTCAGACTCTTGTAGATATACCACATAGTCATTAGAAATAGCGGATCTCCTATCTCTTTGAGATCTTCTTAATGCTATTTGTTGTGGTTCTTCTACTATGGGCTCATTCGGTTCATTTACTATAATTTCATTGTGAGTAGTGGGATCATTTATTTGTTGTTCTTCATTATTATTATTCGGTACAACAACATGAGGAGCAACAACTTTATTAGAGACACAAGTCAAGGGGAACTTTGTACTCTCAATTCTTGAATCTCCATTTTACGTGAAGTTTCACTCCCACTAACTTCACCATTCTCAATGAACCTGGCATTTCCAGTTTCAATAATCCTTGTAGTATGATTAGGACAATAAAATCTATACCCTTTCGATTTTTCTGGATAACCAATGAAATATCCACTGATTGTTCTTTGCATCCAGTTTCTTTTCTTGTGGATTATAATATCTAATTTCTGCCTGGCAACCCCAAACATGCAGGTGCCTTAGACTAGGTTTCCTTCCAGTCCACAGTTCAAAAAGGAGTCTTTGGAACTGCCTTACTAAGAACCCTATTTCAACAGATACATGGCAGTTTTAAGAGCATAAGTCCACAACGAAATGGGTAAAGATGAATTACTTAACATACTCCTAACCATATCTAACAAGGTTCTATTACGCCTTTCTGACACACCATTTTGTTGTGGTGTACCTGGCATTGTGTATTGAGCACATATGCCTCTCCTTTCAAGGAATTTAGCAAATGGACCCGGATGTTATCCGCTTTCATCATACCTACCATAATACTCTCCACCCTATCAGATCTGACAATTTTTATCCTTTCTGTCTAATTGCCTTTCAACTTCATCAATGTAAATCTCTAAAGCATTTACAGTCTGAGATTTATCATGTTGCAAATAGACATAACCATAACATGAATAATCATCAATGAAGGTGATAAAGTATTTTTCTTTATTGAAAGCGTTAACATCAAAGGGCCCACATACATCAGTGTGTATAATTTCAAGAAAGCTGACTGCTTCTTGTGGCTCATTTCTTTGTGTGTTTTGTTTGTTTACCTTTAATACAATCCACACATACATTCAGATCAGTAAAATCTAAATCCGGAAGGATTTCATTCCTTACCAATCTTTCCATTCTTTCTTTGGAAATATGTCCCAAACGTTTATGTCACAAGTAAGCAGAACATTCATTTATTAAGGCACGTTTAGTGCCAACGTTATGATACAAGGTCATAAGTGTTTCAGCATATAGATTATCAAGACATAATTATATAATCCATCACATAAGGTACCATTACCAATCAAATGATTGTGCCTGTACAAACTGAAACAATCACTACCAAATCTAAAGGAATATCCAGCCTTATTCAAGTTTAGAAATTGAAACTAAATTCCTAGTTATACTAGGTACATACAAAGTTTCCAATAAGTCTAAATGATATCCAGTGTCAAGGATTAAACGATAAGTCCCGACAGCTTCCACTGGAACTTTTCATTCCATTGCCTATGAAGACAAACTTTTCATTTGGCTTTGTGGCCTGGGTTGTAAGGAATCCCTGCAAACATATTAGAAACATGAGTAGTACATCCATAATCAATCCACCAAGTGTTATAAGGAACTTCAGCTAGGTTTGATTCATAACATACATAAGCACTGGGCTTACATTTCTTTTCGAACCAAGCCTTACGTTTTCGGGCAATCCTTTTGGAAGTTGCCCACCTTCTTAACAGAAATAACATATGTTTCCCTTATGTTCCTTCTTTGTGAATTTTAGAAGAAGAAGCCTCATTCACCTTCAGAGGTCCTCCTCCTTTCTTCTCATGTTTCTTGAAACTTTTTCTTTTCAGCTCCTTGACTTTTCACATAATTGATGGAATGAATTCCCTGGTTCTTAAGTCTAGTCTCTTCCTGAACCAACATACTGTGCAATTCATACACATTCCATTTATCCTTCATTGGTATTATAGTTCATCTGGAAAGGACCATACTCAGCCGGTAATGAGTTCAGGATGAACTGCACCAGGAAATTTTCATGCACATCCATCCCCAATGACTTTAGTCTTGCTGCAATATTCGTCATCTCAATAATATGCTCATGCATTGTACGATAACCATCAAATTTCATGGTGGTCAATATACTCATTAGTGTCCAGCAAGACACTTATCAGTAGTTTGGGAGAACTCTTTCACGACATTTAATACTCTGAGTTATACATACATACACATCAACATGCTTCATAGATTCAGATACATTTCATACAATGCATATTGATGTTCACCTTTGGGCAATCCTCAATATTACAACATTCAACATAATGATGCTAATAAAATTCACATAATTTGGTAATGATGTATACACTAACTAGAAATATTTATTATCTTTGGATATATAAATTATAACTAATAATATATTCACATCACCAACATTCATGCTCATTATTATAAAGATAAGCAATCAACCTTTGGGTTGATCCTTAACTGCCTTTATAATAATGAACTTCAATTTACCCATAATAAAACAATAATTTTCATCTTATTTATAGCATCAAAATTATGGGTAATTGAAACACAATCATAATGTTCAGAATTAAAACAATTCATAAGAATTTGGCCACTTTGGTGACTAACAAATCCATCATACTTAATTCCAAACAGAAATATTTTCTAAACAATTATAGGATTAAATTTTCACATTCAAATTTCCTCCTTTCCTTTTCTTTTTTTTTTTTTTTTTTGAATTTCATCAGTACCCGAACAACGTCTCCGGCGCGAACTCCGGTCGTCTTATCTGGCGGCGTTCATGTCCGGTCGTCTTCTCCGGCGGCTCCAAAACCTTCACAGTCCAGTCCATCTCTTCGGCGGCGCCAGAGCCTTGATTGTCCGGTCCGTCCCTCCGAGCCAAGACCTAAACAAATCCCGACACCCACCCGGAACGCCAGCGCCAATCGCGAACCATCATCTCCGGTCGTCTCTCCGCCATACCAGACCCCGATCATGGAGCAGGTTCACTCACGCGTCCTCCCTTACCGACCATCTTCCGCAAATCTTTTCAACGAGAGAACTGCCACTGCCAGAAATCCGAAAATCGCAGCTACAGTTGGGAACAGTAACGCGAAATTTCTGCAGCAACGATTCTGCAGTTCCCAGTTTTCCAGCGCACCACCTTAGAGGCAAAAACTGCCATTGGTGCGGCCCAGCGAAGCCACTCATAGGCCCCGTCCACGCTGGGGTATTATTGCAGAAGGGCACGGCTAACTCATCCTCGCACCTAAGGGCCGGAAGGGGTTGCAGGAGTCAAGCCAGATGTCGCGGTTGGACCGGTGATTGTGGCTGAGACGGGAAGACTGGAGCTTTATCCGGAGCGGTAATGGTCAAGCCAGGCGATGCGTGGCTGTTCGTGAAGAGAAGCGGCAGGAACAGTGCGCCGGAACCCTTCGCCGGAAAACAGGGGAAACGCCGGAAAGCTGACGGAAAACAGTGTGTGAAGTTTCTGGCCTTTTTTTTTTTTGAACGTCTTTCTCAGATCTGGCTTTCTCAGATCTTTCTCTTTCATGTTTATTTTGTAAGAACGATTTAAAAAATTATCATAATGGAAAATCATGAATTCCCAAACCTTAGCTCTGATACCACATGTAAAACTTAAACTTGTGTCCTTTACATTATGGATCATCATACTAGAAACACAATTAGGATATTAGGAATTCATGGTTTTCACATACATTAAAATCAAAACAATAAATGGTACTAACATTTATCCATGATGCGGAATAAACTTCAGATCTGAAAGCCTTCTTGAATATTTATCGGTCCCTTCCCCTTTCGTACTTACACCTTTCACTTTCTGATGGAAATAAACTGTTTTTTTTTTGTTGGTTTATCCTTATGGGTAGAGACTGAATATATAGGGGTTTAATTTGAAATTCAAACCATAAGATAATATCATCAGTTATCGAGTTTCTTTCGAATTTCAAAACCATCAGTTATCACATAGGGATAACATCCTATAATCATTAGATAATTGCTCCCATCAAGCAATTACTTAATTATTCCTCCTTACAACTAATTTACCTTTTAGCCCTTTAATATGTTTTAATTAAATCATCATTAGTTTCCATTAAACATGAGACATATTTCTAATAGTGTGACCGGTTCAAACATTTTCAAAATCCTTCGTCTCAGGCCTTCTATAGTCTGCTCCCTTGATTTGGGGAAGATGGTGGAGGAATTAAAAGAACTGGGATTCGATCCTTCCAAATCATACTTTGGTGTAGCATTGCTTGCTTTAGGAGGCAGCCTAACTGTATGTTAGTATCCACTAATAAAATTAATGAGGTGATGAGATTTTGGGTCAATCAGTTAGGTTGGAATTCTTCGCACCTTGTCAAAGCACCAGGGATTTTTGGATATAGTTTGGAGAGGAGGATCATTCCAAGGGCTTCAGTTGTCCACTATCTTCTCTTCAAAGGTTTGAGAAACAAGAGTGCCAGCTTAGTTGCACCATTTACTATGTCTGAGACGTTGTTCCTGCAAAAGTTTGTGAAGTGTTTTGAAGAGGAGGAAACTTCTCAACTATTAAAGTTATATCGGGAAAAATGAATCTTGAAGATAACAGGGTGAACTGTGGCAGGTGATGTTCATCAAATATTTGACTTTCGAAAAAAATTTCTTGTAATTCTTGCTTATGATGTCTCTTTATCCCATTGATGTACTTGTCCTGTCCAGTCCAAACCAATATTTCAACAGTTTAACTGACTTGTTTTATTTGCTTGCTTGGAACCTTTGTTGATAGTTGTAGTCATCAATTCAAGTCGCAGTTGTGAATTGTGATGTATATCGAATAAATTCTTTGTAAATATTTGATTCAAGAGAACAAATGGTTTTGCGGTTAGAAAATAATTTTGTAAGCAATATTAATTCATCTTTCGTGTCTGTTTGTTTCCTTGCATATATTAACATTTTTCCAAGGAGGCAGGTAGATTCATGCCATAGTGATGTTTTCCACGTCATTAAATTGTATTACATATGCCCATCATCCATTGGGGTTGGTTCGTTGCTCAAGCCTCTGACATTTTTGCCCATTGGGGTTGCTGAGCAATAAGGCAAAAGTAGCAAATGTGTTTTTTTCTTTTGGCAATTTATTTGTTGCGAAAGTAGAAGTGACTATCCTAGTTCGGATAGTGGAACTTTGAGTGATTAAACAGTTATTTCTGAGATGTTTTGTACCAAATTTTGACAAGAAAGATTTCATGTACAGCATACAACATTCCATTTTATGTATCTTTGATGCTTGCCAAATGCCAAGTGACCAACAATTTTGTCGTGAGTTTGGAGAAAATATTTTTCTTGGGCTTAATTTCTGCTTTTCTTTTTTCTCTATGAAAAGGGTCAAATAATATTGCTAGCTTCTCCACACCATGTGTTATTTTTGAGGAGTTGTTACTCCTCAAGTCTGAAATTAAAGTGTGTGAAGGTAGAAACTCTTAGTTGAAGGGAAAATGTATATTTTAAAATAACATGTAGATAGTGGCATATGACTTTACTCAAGTATTTAACTGTTGACTTAAAATATGTGTAATTCAGTCTCATCGTTTTACTTGAGCTGATTTAAATGGCTGTTTTGTTCAAACTTAAAACAAAGATGGCTACTCATTAACTTCTTTACTTCTGATGTTCATATGAATGCTAATTTTTTATGCTTGTTATCATATATATTGTCTACATTTTAATATTAATTCATATGCTATATTGTCCAATGATTTATGAGTAAAGTGACATATTGGTTCTTGAAATTGTATCTTGCTTTCAATTTAACTCTTAATTTAAATTAAGTGTACGATTTAATTATTAAATTATTCAAACTCATTTCACGTTATTCTTTATGCTATCACTTTTAAAGACTAACATGAAATGAGTTTACATAATTTCAGAAATGAATCATATGCTTAATTCAAATCAAAGACTGAATTGCGAGCGAGATATATTTTTAGGACATATATATAATTTTGGTTACTTTTGTAACATTTTTTAGCCCTCCTTTATTGCTTCCGTTCGTTAGTTTTGTTGAGTATAATTTCATTGATGTGGTATTTAGAGTTATGCCACAATGATTTTTTTTTTATGTATTTAGTGCGTTTGAGTAAGCTTTTTTGGGGGAAAGAAGCACTTCTACTGATAAAAAAGCACTTCTAAGAAAGCAAATGATTGTTTGGGTATGCTTTTTGACAAAGCCAAAGTTAAAAAGGAAAAGGAAATTTTTTTTCAGAAGCCATATTTTCGGGCTTCTAAAAATAAGCTCATGTGGTAGATGAAAAAGAAGATGACTGAGAATCTGTTTTCAGTATTTTGTGGATAAAATTGTCCTGTATCACTTATCAAAATTAGATCCCATGCTCTCAACTTTTTATTCCCCTCCTCAACTACATTTCTGGGCATCTCTCTCTGCATTCCTCTCTTATTCACCATCATGCCGATCAACGAAGATAGCCCACATCTTGAAAGCAAGCCAACACTGTCAAATCTGCTATCCCTTTGCTGTCAATGCCCCTCATATTTTTTCTGCCATGGTTCAAGGTCAGTTCCATTTCTCCTCAGTTCATCTTCTCTCTTTCCTCTGTTGTGAAAGCCTCTTAGTTCGTGTGTGGTTGGAGTTACAGCGTTATTTATATGGAGAATAAAGTAATAAACATTAGTATATGCATACACACTGTTTGGGGGTTCTTAATTGATGGGTTACTGTTGAGAACTTGAGATTGGTATGCAAATGGGATTCAAACAAGATTCATTCCACCCTTGTTATTTCGAGTTTGATTCACTAGATTTAGGAAATGACAGGATAGGCGGTCTGAAATTTTGAATGCAATTTGTTTGATTTTCGGGTTTTGAGTTGCAACTGGCAAACATATGGCTTGGATGAAATCATGAAGATCACTTAGAGACGCCACCTTGTTTGGAATTGAAAGTGGTCAAATTTATGTAGTTCCTCTGGGTGGAACCGTGGAACGATTGTGCAGCAACCTTATGCTATTGGAGGTATTTTACCGTTAAAATATTTTTATGAATGCAATTTCTACTAGGACTTATCAATGCACGTTCACATATACATGTGGGTGTCCCTATATAGATACAATGCTCGTATACCTATATACCTGTGTCCCTATATACCTCTCTTGCTGCTTGTTATTTTCAATTCTAGTGACAGTTGTGATGTATGTCAATGATAATAAGACCTGATGCATGTATAGACTTAAAGGTTCAAATGGTCTACCGTGTAGTTACAACCTGCTTTTCTGAGCAGGTGGGTTTATGCCAAAGGGAGGTCCTTCATTTCTCTAGATTTTGTCACATTTTGGCTTATTGGTTGTATTTTTTTTTAACCTTTTTGGCCCATTTGCTTGGATACTATGAAGGTCGGTTTAAATATCAAAAGTATTTCTTTCTTTTGTTTTCATTTTTGCTATTGCGCAATTTATAAAGTATGAAGATCCATGTTTAATGTTCTGTATTATTTTTAAGTACAGGATGTTGAAGCGATGGAAATTTTGAGTGCTTGAACTATTGTTTTTAAGATAATCTGTAAGGAAGTATATTGTGTGATTGTTTTGGGATACATCATTGTATGCTAGCTTGGTAAAGAAGTTTTTGAAATGATTTTTGATGGGTCAAGGGACTTCAACTCAGCAGCACCTTCTACTAATTTGTGGAGCTCAGTACTACTAATACCAATAGCTTACCTCCTCCTTTAGTTTTACAATTCCTTCCAATAAAAGGTTCTATTTTGAGAAGACTTTTAACTGGCTTACAGTTTGTTGACTCCAAAATGATGTTTATAAATGTTTATAATCCCTAAGGGTTAATCATCTCTATGATTGAAGGAATATGAAGAAAACTTAGGTCATTCTATGCATCAAAATGATCTTTGACTGTGTGCTGAGAAGATGTAACAGGTGCTTTTCTTTGGAAAGCTATGAAAAAATAGGGAATATGAGATGTTTGCATGATTTATTTGTCCTATGGCATGAATATTTAAAACTACTAAAACTAGACTGAGTTACTTGATTTTATAAGATTTTTGTACTGTAGCTGTCTTACTATTCCTAGTTACAAAATAAACTCTCTTATCTCAGCTTTGCATAATTTCATGATTAAGGCTTAGCTCTGCTCTAATCTACATAACTATATTGTATATGAAGTTTCTTTTACCAATCATGCTCAAACTAAAATTTAAGCATACGTCAAAGGTCACAGATTCTCTCATTTTGACAAAGGTGATGGCATATTTTTCTATGGCTAGTTTTAATCCCATGAAATTAGCTTTTTCCAACATCCAAATCCTCAACTATCATAAGAACAAGTTTGTGCTAGATTTAGAAGTTTCTTAAGTAAATTTCATAGAGTAGGTATAAGCTTAAGACAAGTGGTGATCAACTGTGTCATTTTGTCCCCAAAAGTAGGCTATAAGTTGATAGGCACACACAGACAGAAAAGTACACCATGATCCGTGAGTTTTTTGGTATGAAGCTGTTTATGTTATTACTCGGATTTCTGAATATTTCATTTTAAACACATCGACTTATGGTAAAAAGTGCTATGCCTATGATATGAATATGCCTTCCTCTGTCACCATAAAATTTGCATGGAAGCTGCCTTGGGCTTACACATGTGGAGTGCAAAATCTCAAGAGACCATCCATGATCCTTTGTAATGTTTCAAAGTAGATTGACACAGACTTAATGATTTTCCTTAGATTGGCAATTTAGCCACTGCTTAGTAATCTCGGACACTTACCTAAATTTTCGTTCTTTTTGCAGCCTGCTGTTCCGAGTCAAATTTTGACTGCCTCTATCTTGAGACAGGATTAATGTATTGTTATTAAGTACCAAGGTGGTTGTTCGATTGATTTTGTTGAGAAAGAGATGGGCACCATCTATTTTCTTTGAAAGATAGGTGCTTGTTATGGAATCTCATACGAGGTGAACAGGTATGATTTTATATCGTCTTAACTCTCATTTCTAATAGTATTCTTAATTATTAAAAAGAGTAAGTATTTAATCTTTTTATATTTTTAAAAATATTAAATATTTTATTTTATATTTTATATTTATTTTATTAAGTAAGTATTTACTTTATTAAATATGTATTAAAAAAATTATTAAAAAAATTTAAAAAAATATAACAAAACTATGTAATGCGAAATAATTATACAACTGTTAAATTATTTGTATAATTTGAATTAATAAAATTAAAATTAAATCTCAACCCTATATAACTGAATTTCTCTCTCAAATTAGGTAAGAATTTACGCTATGATAGGGACGCGATGTGAGGTTGCTAGGGCTGGCTGGAGCGACGTGCAACTGTGCAAGTAAGGTGATGAGAGTGAGAACTGAGGCCGAGGCGGCTGAAACTCAGAGCAAAGGATCAGAGGCCGGTTTCACTCAAATCGTATTCGTCTTCCTCCAACAATCCCGCTCAAGTCTGAAGCTCTCGTTCAAATGTTCAACCCTCACATCTACAAAGCTTTTCTCTTCCCGAAGGGTATCTCAAGAGCGTCACCGACGCCAATATGTTATCGTCTTTCTCAACACTACCCATCGTCTCTGAAATACAGCACAAACACTTCTTCAGGTCAGCACTCGTTTACGGTGTCCTACCTCATAAACAGTTGTGGGTTCTCACCAGAAACTGCTCCGCATGCTTCCAAGCATGTTCGTTTCGAGACCGCACAAAAGCCCGATTCAGTTCTCGCCTTCTTTAGAAACCACGGTTTCTCAAACTCTCAGATAACTAGAGTTATTAGAAAGGCACCGAAAGTGCTTTTGTTCGATCCCGACAAAACCCTTTTGCCAAAGTTTGAATTTTTACTCGCCAAAGGTGCTTCGAGCTCTGACATTGTGCTGCTGGTGACTAGGTGCCCCAGATTCCTATATTCAAGCCTCGAAAATAACATAATCCCTACGTATGAATTGGTGAGAAGATTCTTTCAATCAGATGAGAAAGCCGTTGATTGTGTAGCTATTTGTCCGAGTTTCTTTGCTAACGATCGTGTGGCACAAAATATCAAATTGTTGCTTGAGGATGGAGTGACGGAATCAAACATTACCCATTTGCTTCGTACGAGACCTTCTATACTCTTGTCTTATGACTTGAGGAAGGCCGTGGATGAAGTAAAGGAATTGGGATTTGATCCGTGGAAATCAAGTTTCGGTGTAGCATTGATAGCCAAAAAGGCTGTCCCCAAAGCCCGGTGGGATGCAAAAGTTGATGCCTTTAAGAGCTGGGGCTGGTCTGAAGAAACAATTCTGGAAGCATTTAGGAAGCAGCCCAACTGTATGTTAGCATCCAAGGATAAAATCAATGCCGTGATGAGTCTTTGGGTCAATCAACTAGGTTGGAACTCTTTGGCCCCTGTCAAAAGACCAGAACTTTTTGGATTTAGTTTGAAGAAAAGGATCATTCCAAGGGCTTTCGTTGTCCAGTATCTACTCGCAAAAGGTTTGAGAGACAAGAATGCCAACTTACTTTCACCATTTGATATTTCTGATAAGTTGTTCCTTGAAAGGTATGTGAAACGTTTCAAGGAGGACGCTTCTCTGCTATTAGAGCTATACAAGGAAAAAATGAATCTTCAAGATAACAGGGAGGATTGTAGCATCTGGCAGTTATCAAATGGTTAACTTATGAGTACAAATTTCGTGTAATTCAACCGTATGTTTCTTCATCCCATTGAAGTACTTGTTCTACTCCTGTCTCAGCCAGGATTGCAACTATTTTAACAGAATTTTTTTTGTTCGCTAAGTTGGAATCTTTATTGATTGTTGTAATCATCAATTCAGTCATAATTGTGATATATCTCAATTCATTTACGCTTCATAAATAATTGACTCAAGACTACAAATGGTCTTCTGATAAGAAAAAAAAATCTTTGAGAACTTAATGATTCCCCCTACTCAGGTGCCCCACCGGCATGGGTGCTCTTGCCATATTGAGGCTCTACATGTCATTAAGTTTTGGCACATTGCTTGGAATTTTTAAAGCCCTTGCCCATTGGACTTGGGGAACAAGATGTTTAAAAGAAAAAGTACTGTACTTCTTATGTTGGCAATTCAATTTCAGCGGAATAAGTATTGTACTTCTTAAGTTGAATTGATAAAATATCAGAAATTCTTCTCTGGCCCAGGGGAGATTTGAGTAATTGATCAGTTATTTTTTATATGTTTTGGAGTTGTTCTAGGCTTTAGCATGCTCTAGTTTGAAGTTTTATCAGAGTGAAACAGGCAGATCTTTTGAAAAACTGTCCATCTGTTGAGGTAAAAGACCAATTATGTGGATACCTTCATACTTTTCATATAGAAGTTAAAATTATTAGATTTTTCTTGGAATCTATGATGATTTGAGACCTTTTTCCCAAATTTGTATAATTTCTTTCTTTTTAAGTCCTTTATTTATCCATTTATTTTTTAAGATTGGTAGATGTTTTATGCATCTTCTGTACTTTTATACACATTTCTGCTTTTCAAGAATTCATCTGAAATGAAGATTATACCTGAGGTCCCCTCAAATGTTAGATGCGTTAAAATTGAGATATGGATCATAGTTTAGCTTACTGCCCAATTTGTTAACTTTTTCTTTACCACTCTCATTTGTCCCATTCAGTTATTGTCTTATTGACCTTATAAATCAAGACAAGAATACCACTTTCGGCAGGTGGCTGATTGAAAGGTGGATCAAGAGTTCTGGAGTTTCAGACAGCTACCAAGCAGATCTGGTTCATATGCAGTTTTGGATAGTCTAACCTTTCATCTTGCTAACTAGAGTTTAACTATTTGTCCCAAGTTTGAATTTTTTCTGTCCAAAGCTGCTTCTATCTCTGACATTGTCTGCATGGTGTGCACGAGCCCAAGATTCCTACAAAACAGCTTCGAAAATCATATAATCCCCGCATATGGATTGGTGAAAGGATTCCTCCAATCTGATGACAAGGGCAATGCTTTTATAGATCGTTTTTCAGTTTTCCTTTCTAGCTATGTTTTGGCACCTAATGTCAAATTGTTGCATGATAATGGTGTGACCAACTCGAACATGAACCATTTGTTTCGCATGAGACCTTCTATACTCTGTCTTATGACTAGAGGAAGGCCGTGGATGAAGTAAAGGAATTGGGGTTTGATCCTTTGAAATTAAGTTTTAGTGTATCATTGCTAGCCGAAAGGGCTATGGCCAAATCCCACTGGGATGCGAAAGTTGATTCCTTTAAGAGCTGGGGCTGGTCTGAAGAAACAATTCTGGAAGCATTTAGGAAGAAGCCAAAATGTATGTTACAATCCAATGATAAAATTAACGGGGTGATGAGATTCTGGGTCAGTCAGTTTTGATTACACCAATTTTGATATCAGAGAGGGTGTTCCTGCAAAAGTTTGTGAAATGTTTCAAAGGGCAGAAAACTTCTCAGATATTAAAGCTATATCAGGAAAAAATGGATCTTTTGAGACATGGGGAATTGTGGCATGTGATGTTCATCAATTGTTTAACTGTGAGTGAATTTTTATTTTTTTTTGGTAATTCTACTACTATAATATATTTCTTCATCCTATCAAAGTACTTGCGCTACTCCTGTCTAATTCAGGATTGCAACTAGCATTTCGTTGCCTCCATAAACTTTTGCTTTTGAAGAGGCTGGTGGATTCATGCCATAATGAGGTTCTCTATGTCTTTACATCATGTCATATATACTCAGAAATTATGGGATTGGCACATTGCTTGATATTTGTAAAATCTTTGCCCAGTGGGGCTGGGGAGGAAGGAGGCCACAATAGAAAATATCCTTGGCCTAGGGGAAATTGTGTGGTTTAGCAGTCAATTCTCAGATCTTATGTATGGAAATGTTGATGTGGAAGATTTTGTATACATTACATCATTCCATTTTTTGTATCCTTTGTGCTTGCCAAATGACCAACACTCTGCGATGGATTTGGAGAAAGGATTTTTCCATGGGCTTAGCTGATAAACAATATTGCCAACTTATTCACTGTGTAATATTTCTAAGGACTTGTTTCTCTTGAAGTTTATAAAATGTTTTAAATGGAAACTTTCATATAAAATGAATATTTCAAGGTAATGTAAAGATGGTGGCATGTCCTGTTTCTCAAGTATTTGAATTCTGAATCAAAATTTGTCTAATTCAACCTTATTATTTTACTTGTGCTGATTAAGGTAGTTTACTTGTTCAAATCAAGATGGCAACTAATTAATATTTTTTTGTTTCACTATTTCCTGTCAACATTTTAATATCACTTTATATGCTATTATATTTGATGCTTTATCTGTACTTAACTGATAGGTGCAAATGATTGTGGTTACTTATTAACTGTATTTTCTCTAATGAGGTATCAACTCTGAGGAGGTTCTCTGTGTAGTTAGTTCTACTACATAATCTCAAAATTTATAGGATTGCCTTGTTGCCTGAAATTCTGTAAGCTTTTTGCCCATTGGGCTTGGATATAAAAAAGAGATATGTGAAGATATCAAAGCTCCTTTCTCCTGGCATTTCAATGAGGAATTTATAAAAAGTCAAGGTCCATGTTATATTTTTTTCTGGCCACAGGAAGCTCAAGCCATGGGGAGAATTGAGTGACAAAACAGTTGTTTGGGAGGTAAATATCTGGCCTGACTGCTTCTGGGTAAAGCGTTGTATGCCACCTAAAAATATTTAGCTTGGTAGGATATTTGTTGAGATGAGTAATGGTGACCAAGAGGAATTTTTCCTGGGATCTCCTACTAATTTTCCTAGATGCTATACCTTTTGAACTCGTTTGGCAAGAGGGAAAGGAAAGAAATGGAAGGGGAATGAGAGGATTTTTATGTTTTGACATTAGAAATTTTGTATGTTCCATTCATTCCATTCCTTTACTTTTCATCATAACAAACATGACCTTTGTTTACTCTGTTCTTCAGTTTTGAAGTTCCTTCTGTCAAAAGGTTTGATGAAAAAATAGCTGATTCACGGTGTTCTTGGTGAGTATGAAAAGGTGTTCCTACTCAAAGAAGTTTCTTACCTGTAAAGTAAAAACATCTCTGTCATTCAAATGCAATGAAATGAAGATGGAAAGATATGAAAAGCGAGTTCTCTTTGGAAAATGATGAGGTAAATAAGGAAATATTGGATGTTTTATTTAATATAATCATGGAAGTCATAGACATTTAAAACGTTTGAAACCTATTAGAATATATTTGAAAATATTTTTAGAAGATCTTTAAAATATATTATGAAATGAATTAGTCCTTTAACTAAAAAAGCAATTATAAGAGTTGTATCATAATTTCATTATATTTCTTGATTTATTTTTTTATTTTATTAGGGTTACTAGAATATAAAAGGTTAGTGTTTTGTCTTTTTTAACATATCAAACACATCTTTCGTATATCAATCTAGTACTATTATTTAATCTCTATTATCTTTTCTTTCTTCTTCCTACCTAAACCCAATAATTCTAACATAGTATTAGAGCGGTATCATTCCTCTTTAGAGTGTTCGTGCTTTTTACTGTATCGAGTTCTATAAAACTCATTTATTGTTTTCTCAATACATTCTTTTATTTATTTTTTATATGTCAAAATCGATGTCTTTGTAATCGTTTGTTCTACGATGACAATTTGGTTGTTCCATTATTTTGGATTGGTGTTCTGGTGTAACGAACATGACTTGGTAATTAGATTTTCTTGTTCTTCTCTGTTTCTATTATAGTGTTACGTGATTCTTTTGTTTTGACTCTTAGTCTTGGGTGAGATATTGGATTCTTGTCCCTGATTGGTTTCACTCCCGTTGTTTAGCTCCATTTCAAACTTTAGTCTCCGTTCCCGTCGTTTGGCTCCGTTCCAAACTCTAGTATCCATTCTCGCAGTTGGGTTCCATTCCAAGCTCGTCTTTGTTCCCGTTGTCTGGCTCGTTTGGCTTCACTCCAAACTGTAGTCTCTGTTTCTGCTGTTTGGATATGTTCCAAACTATTCTCTGTTCCTGTTGTTTGACTCGTTTTGCTATGAATGGGTCCTAATACGTGCATGTGTCAATCCTTTGATGCTAGCGTGTTAGTTCTCCTATGGTTTTGTTGCACTGAAACTTCTTTGGCATTGTCGTTTCTTAGATTTCTCCAGTGATTTTCTCCTCTGTTCAAGATATGTGAGAAGGCTCTTGCTTGGTGGACACTATGTAATCTCTCCAAAGATATTTGTGGTGATTTTTGGTGATTCTAATGGCGTTATGATTTATCTTTATTTTCTGTTTATAGGTTTGTTATTTGTAACAAGCTACGCTTTAACTTGTGAGAGAGTGTTAGAAAATAGTTAGAATATTTTTAGAAAATATTTAGAATATATCGTGGAATCAATTAGTCCTCTAATTAAAGAAGCAATTGTAGAAATCGTATCATAATTTTATTATGTTTCTTAATTTTTTAATTTTATTAGGGTTAGAATATAAACAGGAATTAGTGTTTTGTCTTTTGTAACATATCAAATACATCTTTCGTATACCAATTTAATACTATTATTTAATGTTTATTATCTTTTCTTCCTTCTTTCTACCTAAATCCTATAATTCCAACAAAACCTAATTGAGTTATTTGATTTTCTTCAGTGTTTTCCTCCTCTGTAGTGGTCTCCGTAATCCAAATTATATTACGATATATGATCTCTAATTGGCTCATTGCATACTTCACTGATTAAATTGCATAGTTCTGTAGAACCACATTTTAGTGAAGTGTCCTTGATTGAACATGTTCAAACTAAAATTTAATTGGTGCAACCGGTCTGTAGGATACATTCAGACACACAAGTACTTGCAGAATAAGTGAGTTGTTTAGGACGAAGAGTTATTATCAAGTCCCGTTTAATTCTATACTTACTTTTGTGACTTCTACAATTTGATCTCAATGTAATTCTATACTCGCTAAAATTTATTTGGTGCGACTTATCCGTAGGATTCAGACAGACACATAAATACTTGCAGAATGAGTTATTTGGGATAAATTTTGTTCCCAAGTCCCGTTTAATCCTATACTTTTGTGACTTCTTCAATTTGACCTCAATATTTTGAGCGGAATTGGTCATGCATATATTTCATTAGAGATACCCCATTATTTTAGCTTTACTACTTAGTATGCTGTTATAGTTTTGGAACTACTTACGTATATTAACTTCCAATTACAATACATATTTTTCTTAGTTTGGCAATTTAGCCACACCTGTAGGTTAAGTAGTACAATGAGGGGCAGGGCAAGGAATTTTTTAGCTTGTTATGCATAAATTTGGTATCAAATTTTAGTAAGGAAATACAGCTTCACAGAACAGGTAAAGCAAATTTCCCTTGAAAGACTGTTTGATAACCTCAAACACTTCCTAAGTTTTCTTTATATAATTTTTCTTGGTCACATTTTTACTGCCTATCTTTGGTAGAGGTGGAATATTATTCTTGTTGCCTGCCATGCTTCTTGTTTGATGGCTTGTGCAGAAACAAGGAGAATAATGGCATTATTTTGTTTCATTGAAACCTCGCCGCTTGGTACCTAACCTTATATGCAATGAATGGGCATGGTTTATTTAAGGAGTTTGCATTTGCTGAGAATAGTGCTGCTTTATTGGCAGTTTGGCATAGATCTTTCACTTATGGAGTTGTTCTAGGTTTTAGCATGCTTTAGCTTTGGATGTTTAATTTGAGTGAAATTGAAATGGCAAGATCCAATAAAGAACTATCCATCTATTGAGGTAAACCACCAATTACATGGATATCTACATACTTCTAAAGAAACGAAAAATTATTGGATTTTTCTTGGAAGCAATGGATGACTTAAGACTTTGTCCCCAATTTGTGTATTGTTAGGGAAAGGGGTGGAAATAAGAGATCCTTTTCGAGGCAAGGAAACCTCCTGAAAGAATAAGGAAATTTTGGGATAAACTTCTACATATTCATTCATTCATTCTTAGTCCATTTATACACCTATTAGAAGATTCTAGCAATCTTCTAAATTCATGGGAATATAACAACCTAGTAAATTGGTTACTGCCATACATAACTCCTAACTAACCTATGTATATAAGCATGCTCCTAAGAAACTATGATTATTATTTATTTATTTATTCCTATCATTTCCATCCCCCATGACACAAACCTTGTCCTCAAGGAGTAGATGAGAAACAAGGTACAGATATTCTGCTAGTGAAAGCGTAAAAGCAGCAATGAGGCCACCCAAAGAGTCCAAAAGCACAGCAACCCTATCATCGATTGACAGGTGGACAGCACACCTTACAGGCTGCAACATGGGCTTTCGGTGATCCACCGCTTGCCGTTTCATTGCCATTGCCAAATACGCTAGTTCCAGAGATTTTTACCATGGTGAGTTCAAAATGAAAGTACCAAATGATAGGAAAAGAATTCCTCTGGTTCGAGACAGAGGGCACCTCCTACAGAAGAGAGAGATGAGAAATTAAGACTGATAATTCTTACTTGCTCATTCATTCATAGAGAGATACATTGGTATAGATACAATTCATATTCCAGAATATTCCCCTCATTTATTCCCTGGTCTAATAACCAACCCATACATGCCTGTTCTAACAACTTTTCCTACTTAGCTGCGTAGTCTACTAAACTAGAGGCATTCCCACATGTATGTATACAATCCATTACGTGCTATTCCTATCATATTATCTCTTTGATATTTTGTCTTTAGTTATTTTTTAAGGTTGATAGATGTCTTGGTATGCAACCTCTTTTATCTGCATGTTTGTTTGGGGAAAAAAAAAAAACGATGAAACACACCTTAGAAAGAAGGAGAAAATTTTGGCCAAGTAAAAAAGTGTCTTAAAAAGCGTGAATAGTGGCGTTAGCGATGAGGAGAATACTAAACAAACATAGCATATGTTATACACATTTCTGTTTCAAAAGTGTCCTTGTGAGGGTAAGAACCTTACCGAAGAGGGGCATACGTACCATATCTTGTTTTGGCATAATGGAAACAAATTTGTTATTCTTACATTTGGTTTCTATACTTTCTCTTTGCACCTATCTGTTATGGTAAAAAAAAGAAGTAAGAGAAACACATATTCCGCCTCACCTTCCTCTTTTCTCTCTCCATCTTTCCCGTAAAAGGTAGGTTAAAAAGAAAGTATACAAATTCAAGTGTAAGAATAATGTTGTTGTAATGAAAAATCAAACATTTTCTCAAACCATCAATATATAATTTAGGGATAAAAATTCTCTCAAGATTTTGTCTTTTTAATTACCACTATACATCTGCATGCCCTGTCTCTTCGGGGGTCAAAGGAATAATGCTTGCAGTTGCAGGCAATATCAGTTGACTCCAAGCAAAGCGATGGCTTTTGGCAATGCTTCAGAAACATTGATTCTTCCATGAGTAAGAAGGGCTCTTGGTCTAAGAATGTATGCTGTTTGTAAACGCGTCAGTGTGATGAACTAATGAACATGTTTGCAAGTAAGTGTGTCAAATTGAGGTTCAAAATAGTGAAAATACTCTGTGACTTATCCACTTGTTAGAATTTTTTGTATTTTGTCTAACCTTCATTATATATTTTATTGTTTGTTAAAAATTAGTTGAGTGGTAACCTAATAATCTGTGGAGTCTATATTCTATAATGTAATTAAGTGGGTTGAAAAATCACTAGTAAATTTTTTGAGCCCAATGATTAAATGTAATAGTTTGTTTATAGGATTTGATAACTTAAAATCTATAATAGAGTAAAAACTAAAATTACTGATTATTTTATAAATGACAGAATCTCCTTTACACTCTTAAACTCATATGATTGTTCACTGTCCCATAAATCATGTTCCTGAAATGCATACTTGTGTACATTGTTTATGTTTCAAGAATTCTTAAATATCTGTCAATTCTTTCAAAATATCTTTAAAAGATATGCAATTCTTTAATATTTGATTTAATATTTTAAATTCTAGTATAGATTCTTATTGCCTATGTATGTCGTAAATTCAACATTACCTTCATATGTATTCATTAATTTATTACACGACATGAGACACATAGTAGGCGCCAAACAATTTCTCTTGGGTTAAGCTCTCACTTGTCTTTTTGTCGCTAACAATGACAGAATTTTGAAGAAGAGTGGAGACCACACAGTGTGTGAATATATTTTGTAGCTCAAAGTAGAATAATCAAAAGAGAGATTCTCCAATCAAAAGTTTGCAAGTTTCTATGTTTGCTTTCTATTAGAATATCATTTCACAATGAGATTTACTTTACTTAGTTGCTTCCCACCAAATTTCATTAGTCCCAAGCAGTAAAGTGGGGGCAGAAACAATTACAGCATGCATGGAATTAATGCAGATCAAAATGACTATAATAATCAAGCAAATATTAACCTATAATCGACAACTCTTGGTGGGTTTGTAACTGTCTTGATCAATTAGGAGTTGGATTCGTGTTTTTTTTAATCATGATCATTAACATTAATAATTGCACTTGTATTAGAGAGAGATGAATAGTAATATAATGAATATGAAAAATTTTAAATTACTCTCAAAGTACTACATTTAATTATTGAGATTTAACTTAAATTTTATTATATAATATTTTATATTCAATCTAACCATCTGAATATTTATGTTATTCACTTGTTATAATTTTAGTGGATTAATTATAGTACTTTTGGAGTACATAAAAACTTTTCAATGAATAAGCACTTGCACTAATTGGATAGTTCTTAGGCATAGTGATTTAATTAATTCAGTCATTATATATATCGCATATAAATAGTTGGGAATTAGAAATTCTAATTTGAAGATCTTATACACAAATTCAAATTTTAGAAAAGCATATAATATGATACTTGAAAAAAAAAAAGAGATGGTTTACTCATATATTCTAATTCCAATTAAATTTAAACAAAAAATAATTGAATAAACCCTCTTTTCTTTAGCACTTATGTACTTTTCAATCAGAAATACGAGTGTCCATAGAAATTGACAGAATGTAGTCTCATCATAAGAGACCTATAGCATCACCCAGGAGTTTCTAAGCCATGTTCCCCTGAATTTTTTTTACTCCTCATAGTTTCTAGATAAAAATGTATGGTCTCTCTCTAAAAAAAATCAACGACTAACAAAACATAATTAGTGCATAATATATTATCTTCTTTTTCTATAAAATAAAAATAAAATATAATGTTAGAAACATTTGACTCCTCAAATGAATTTAATAATTTTAAATGTTCATAATATTTTTATATTTTTCAATCCTTATATTTAATAATTAAACTCTAACTCAATCTAAAGTGCACTTATAAGAGTTTTAATACATTTTTTATTTTCCAATTAAAAGGAGGCAAGGTAAAAATAGTTCCACGCAGAGAATTAAAGGATCTCCCCACTAATAATTACCCAAAAAGTTAAAACATATCTTATACTTTTATATTCATAATTCCACATACATTTTTCTTTTCTCCGTGGCATGTATTAATTTTTAAAAAAAATATATGAGAAAACTCCAATTGAAGTCCTTCCAACAAAATTTTCCCCTATTTGATTATTATTTATATATCAAAACATATTATATATACAATTTTACCAAAACTAAACAATTATATTTTGTCACAAATTAACCACACGAAGGAAAGTTCTGAAATATATTTAAGTTAGTAAAATCATTTTTTTGCATATAACATTTTCTCAATAAATGTTTTTTAATTCAAGCGTGCTTTCTTTTAATTAATTATGAACACCATTGTCTGTTTTATATTTACTTTAAATTTTGTTTACTTTCTTCTGTTCAACTAATATTGCATTATGAATAATAGTGATTTCAACCTTTGGATATACTACTAAAATATAAGTATGTGACTGGATCAATAATCAATAATTTTAGATAATTTATAGCATTTTAAACTTCGTCAGTGTTAAGCAAGAATAACCTACTATACTACAATAGTTCAAGTACATTGCTTCGAATTCAAAAGTGAAAGCCAAAGCAACTTTTCCCTGAACATTTGTGAGTTAGTAATAAAAAGCATGTTTTCTTGAACCTTTCAGATTAGGAATTTGAAACTTTTTAATAAAAAAAAAAATTCACAACCGTCCTAAAATATAATATACACTTTGGACACCATAATATTATAATATGTAAGTATCTATTATATATGGCTGGCGCTCTTAAAAATTTATCACAGAGTTGGCCACTTCTACCATCTTAGAAGATCTTAAGCTACTCTGATGCGCGTACATACCCATAATATATATCAGTTGTGAAAAAAAATGAGTAGGCAACTAAAACAAGAGCAGCAACAGAAACCATAGCCACAAGCATTTTCATTATAACTAATGAAACTGTAGGCTTACGAAGCACAAGCACCAAAACAAAAGTGCCATTGACTCTTCGCTTGAATTTTGCTTCTGATTAGAAGATAACGTTTTTATGTTTGCAAATTTTTAAACTGGGCAAGAGCAAGTGAAGTTTATACATATCAATATATTTCTCCTCTCTCTAATTATATTTTCCAGGATTAGTTTGTAAGAAGAAGATTTTACGAGACTGAAATAAACTTAAAATTTAATTAAAGGTATATCAATTGGTTTAATTAATTAATAAAATCCTTTGCAATGAGAGTTAAAATTTTAGATCAAATATTATTGTTATTAATAAAAAAGAGTAATTTATGAGAAAGAGAAAATTATCTCATGTCATATATGTAACACACACGCTGATATAAACAAAAAGAAAACGCATTCTAATTAGGTATCTGAATAGAGATATTTTGTATATATAAATCTAAAACTAATGACACTGGTTAGAAAAAAAAAATAAAAGCTTACAATTTAGAAATAGTTGGTTGGTTATTAATATTATTTAAATTTGTTATTGAAGAAAAAAACAGAATTTTCGCAACTTTGCATTTACAATGTGCAAACTATAATGAACTAAAGCGGAATAAACTCCCGACAACCTTGGAGCTCATTAATCACATGTACGGCTCCTAAATTCCAATTCAAACCACAACCGCTGGACAATTATTAAAAAAAAAAATTACTATGCTGTCGTATGGAATGACGTAAACTTGATTAAAACATATAAAACTAGTGAATTATGATAGTTGGTTTGTTATATAAAGTGTCTTTAAGACTTTATTTAATAAATAATTTTATCTTTTAATATAATTAATTTTTAATATGATTCAATTAATAAAATCGAGTTATTTAGATAGAAAAGATTTTAAATCTAACATAAAAAGCATTGGATTTGATTCTTAATCTCTCATTAATAGACATCCATTAATTATAATACTTTTTTCCTTAGTTGTGGAGTAATTAACATGTCTGCCTTTTAAATATTTTGCTTAAAAAAACGTAAAGATTAATTACTTTCCTTTGCTTTTGCTTTATTCATTTTACATATATTCTTTTTTTCTTTTCAGAGGTTGAGTTTGATTCAATCCACCTTGTAGGCAAAGTGCAATAATATAACCCTCACACTTAAAACCCCTAATCATTTCTTAAAACATGTTATTGTAAGCTCATTGGTGGTTCACTTTGGTGGACTTGTTCGTTTATAACTCTTTACCTTTAATACCAACACCCATCAACTTACTTGTATCTTCGAGCTTTCTAAGGGCTATATTTCTTATTCATTTTCATTCTTTTGAACTGTTCCAAAAGCCTTCCGAGCATCCAGTAACAGTACATTTGAACGCCAATGAAATACTAGATTTCTTGGTGTGGACTTTGTCTAAATCTTGCATATAAAAATGACTGTGTACTCCAATGGATTGAGTAGCACAGCATCACACCGCACAATTGTAGCTGACTGGATTGGCATCACCAGATTCAAATTCTTTGTCTCATTTTTCTGTTTCCAATCATGTCTCTTCAATTACATGTCAACAACATATTATGAAAATATATCTTTTTTAATTAATATTAATTTTTTAAAATTAATTTTTTTTTAAGTTGTCATTACTTAATTGGAAGAACACAATTGGAGACAGAAAAATAGAACAAGAGATTTAAATCCGGCATCACCCACATGTATCGAACAAGAAGACACAAATCACGACATTCATGTGTCATGACCAAGAGCGAGTGTGCCTACATATATATATATGTACTTGTCTATATATAATGGGATTCGATCTAACCTCGATTCTGTGTCTATTTTAGTCAAAAAAGAGTAGTTTGTTCCTGGGAAATCGAAAAGGAAAATGGTTGATAACATCGGAGGGAGTTCCTCTAACGACAATGGTGGCATCAAGGAACAGGACCGGTTGCTGCCAATAGCCAATGTTGGTCGGATCATGAAGCAAGCTCTGCCCCAGAACGCGAAAATCTCGAAGGAAGCGAAGGAGACAATGCAAGAATGTGTGTCGGAGTTCATAAGCTTTGTGACCAGCGAAGCGTCGGAGAAGTGCAGGAAGGAAAGGAGGAAGACCGTGAATGGGGATGACATCTGCTGGGCCTTGGGAACGCTAGGTTTTGACGACTATGCAGAGTCAATGAGAAGGTATTTGCACAGATATAGAGAACTGGAGGTAGATAGAGCTAATCATGGAGGAACTATATAAACACCCCACCAGAGGGATTAGGCAGTAACCAAAAGCTAGGTTGAAGTAGAATGTGTCCGAATCTCTGAGAGTTACTAGTTGCTGATCAGATACCTCCATCTCAAGGCCAGTTTAAGGTTTTGAGGATGAGACAATGTAATAATCTTCTTGTCTTAACTGGATTTAATTGAGTCAAGATAGGATTACTAGTTTTGTTGCTTCTTTTATAACATATTGGTCTTTGCTTTGCATGCTTTGGTTGAGCTGTTGAGTTTGAGATTAATTAATCTAGGCCATGGTTTCTGCAGAATTCATTTGTTATGTTATTGCTCCCCCATATATCTATCTATCCATTATCTCCCTCCAAATCAAATAACAATTTTTCCGTACACTTCCAACAGTAGTTCTTCATTAATGTAATTGATGATAAATTACAGCATTTACTTTCATAATGATTCATGAATATGGAGGGATACTGATCCTTCAAGCGAAGTTCACAATACAGAAAGTCTGATCTCAGTTTCTTAGAGGAGAATCTATGATTTGTCACACTAATTCCATTTGTATTGAAAAATTCCCAACATTCATTTCCAAGGATTTTCCGTCATTAATTTACTAACCTGTAAGATCGATGTTTGAGTCTGATTTCATCTTTGTTGGCACCCATGAAATTAACTTGGTTTCCTGGTTAGTTGGATTTTGGTTCATTCTCCTTGTTTTGTACTAACCCCATTTGAAGCCTCCATATCGCCGTCGTCATCAAACAAACTAGTATAAAGCCACTTTCTAGGGTTTCTTCACATAGTGAATTGTTAATCAGCATTAATTAATTAGTATCTTCAACAGGTGTTGAGTTACTGTAGATTAATTTTTTAGACATCAGACTAAGATTAGGGTTTCCATTAACTCAATTTTTTTCTAATAGTTGGGGACCACATTCTACCACACTTTACTGTTATACTCATTAGATGTTAACATATACCCCGAAAAGACTGAAGCCAAAAAGAAAAGATGGAGTTTATGGCTTCATGCTGTTTAGATTAAACGTACCAGGTCACGTTTCTAAACATGGGTGTGGAGGGAAGTTGGAGTACTTAGAAGGTTCTTACATATCAAAAAAAAAAAAAAAAGGGAAGAAGAAGAAGAAATAGGTTATACCTACTTAGTTTACGTCCTCTATTCCGGAGTTGTATTGCCCACTGCTTTCACAGGAAATCAAGGACGAAAATCCATGAAACATCAACCAACCAAAATGATTTGTACGTTGAAAAGTGGCTATCAGTTAAAGAGTGAATATTATTTCATTGAAGGAAGGAACCATCCAATTAAATCATGAAAGCATGAATGCACTGTGGTAGTTGATCTTCCCTATGGTAACAGGTCTGAACATGGTTACATAATAAGGATCAAGTTACTTTCTGCCATGGCCAACGACTCCTTTCCAAGTGTTTGGCAAGCAATTGATTGCCTTAGAGCGCATGTAACATATTTAGTATCGTCTACCTTAAACATTTTATTCAATAATTAACATATGTAAAATTCAATAAATTATGTTATAAATACATATCATTCTTTAAAATATTAATAACATACGTCAACTGTTCAATAATATAGTGTCTAAAGCAAATAATAAGTATCTACAAATTTCTTCTAGTTGGAGTAATGTTTGTCAATGTGCCTAGAGACTGAGGAAGAGCTAGCACTAGCTATTGTGAGTGATATATTGCCTTCCATATAAGACCACAAACATCATGCGCGCATTTAACTATGATTCGTAGTGCATTTCAATGCCAGAGTCCATAGTGGAAAGAAGACCACATTTTGTTCTGGCCATTTTATTATGTTAATTTGAGAAATACGTACCTAACATTACAATATACATTTATACAAGGAAAATCTTATTTATGTATGCTGAGAAATCACATCTAGTTAATGGGTTTAATAAAGAACCTTGATACATATACGGCGACTAATTTTTCTTTTTTAAAGGTAAAATATACTTTACTTTTTTAAAGTATAGTCCTTTTTTAATTTATTTTCTTAAAATTTATTTTATACCACTTAACTCTCTTAACGATTGGGCTAAATAAAAAATGTAAGTTTTTCTAGTTAAATCAAACAGAGATAGATTAAAAACCAAACTTATGTAATAAAAATTCAAGCTTCGTGGGGTTTATGTAATAAAAATCTACACTTTAGGGAAGTTATGTGATAAAAAGAACTTTGCTTTTTGTTAAGGAAAAGTCATTGACTCATATGATACGTGTCATATGTTCTATTTGAATTAACGGTTAAAGTAATATTTTTTGTTCAGTCCAAATGTTATAAGAGTTAAGTAATACAAAATAAACTTTAAAGAAGTAAGTTGAAAAACCCTATACTTCAAGGGGGTAATGTGTATTTTACTCTCTTTTTTTTCTTTGTTCGTGTATTCTATGTATGTGACGGGAGGATAATTGAAAAAAAGAATCTGCTTTCCACCCATGATTAATAAATTAAATTAGGATTTGAAAATCTTCTATTAGTTGTCTCATTCACTTCATCAATTCAAAATTAAGTGGTAGTTTGACGACTCTAATGGGTTGAGAAAGATCGCACTATCACTTTAATTACTTTGCATATCAGCCATGCCAACCCTTGAGATGTTACTGGCGAATGGCAATATATAAATCAAGTAAACTTCCTTAATTTGCCAGCCCCTCCCGTTCACATCTTTGTAAACAATTGCATGTATGGCTAGCGCATGTAGTGTGATTTATTTCAACTTTCAAACATGCAATTCTTCGATCCCCTTCACACGTTATATCCTTTGTTTGGTATGCCTTTTTTAAGTGGAAAAGAAAGGAAGAAGCCTAATAATTGAGCTTATCCCTTATTTGGTATTAATTTAAAAGTGAAAAAAAAATTTTAGAGTAATGAACTTTCCGTAAGCTCAACATTTTTGCATCTCTCTTATTTAATGGATTTAAAAGGAAATGAAAGTTTTAAAATTTTATTTTCTCGTTTTATCCATGTTAAAGTTAAATGATGTTATGAGTTGTAAAAAGTAATAAAGTAATTTGATATTTATTTACAAATATTTCCATTATTTTCCTTAATGAAAACAAAAAAAGGAAAAGAAGCTTTCCTTCACTTTTCTCTTTCATTTCCTTTCTTTTCTTTTCTATATTATAGCCCCATTGGTGATATATTGTTATTGTATATTGATTTGCGTCTTAATTAATATTTGTTATTGTATATTGAAAGTTATCAGCATTTGTATACGATTCTGTGTCACCTTTGCTTCAGTTGAGCCTAAGCATTTATTAATTACCTACTCATTGTTTAACAGCATATGATTGATAACAGAGCTTGCTAATTATACATGCATCATATATCTTTTTTGGTTATATATTTGGAGATTTTGGAAACTCAGTCCGTTACAGCCCAAGCGATCAAGACTAAGGAAAATTTCTTAATCCTGAAACTTTTTTATAACCTTAAATACATAAATACTTGCTTATATCAATCATTTTAGGAGTATAAATAATATAAAACATAACTTTCACTTATAGTCTTAATTTAGCTATTAACAAAAGAACTTTATAAGATTTTCAGAACCTTTCAACAGAACACAAACAATATATTCTCAAAATAAACCTATACATGATTGCGGGACTATATATCAACAATGAATATAAATCCTACTTAAAATGTGCTAAGAAAAGTAGTAGTTTAGGTGCTAGACCTTGCTACTTGATCACGATGCACTGTATCTATAAATGTATATTAATTTTAAGAGTGAGTCAAAATGACCCAGTGAATTATTAAGAAATCTAAATGTAATTATACACACATCCTCAACAGGTATTAATATCAGTAAACAGATTTGTTATTTAAAATACCTTAAACTTCGACTTGTAAAGTATAATACTCTAAACATTAAATGGAAACCAATAAAAATTCAATTACAACCATATAACTATAAGCTCCATAATGCATATCAGTTAACATAAATAATATGATCTTTAAATAATCATAAGCTAATGAGCTACATAAAAATACTTATAATAAACTGAAAATAAAATAATTTTTAATCACATTTCTAAAAATTGAGTATCAAACAACCATAACTGAAGCTGAATCATATTTCCCATCTCCATCTTCATCCACCTAGCACACCACAACCTCTCCCGTTATTACTCAAATCAGATAATTGAATTCTGAAAAGTCTAAAACTGAATTCCGGAGTTGTGCTCACGAAAATAAATCTAAGAATCTAAAATCGTGTTCATAGATTTACTGAATCTAAAAATATGGGATCGTGTCCACAGATCTAATCATGTAGTTGTCCTTAACTCACTTTGTGCACCAAATGCATTCTTGTTAAAAATATTTTCATTAATAATCATTTAAAATATATATATATTTTTATATAATCAAATACCATGCAAAACTGAAATAAAGAAATATTATTTATCCATTCAAAGAATACATTCAGAAATCTAAAACAACTTCAATACTTAAAGAAATGCATTATCATCCAATTTTTTTAGAATATAAGTCTATTATATTAACATGTTTTTATTTTTAAAAATAAAATAAGTTATAACACAATTACAAATATTATCATATTAATCATTTAATTTGATCACTTTATCCTAAAATAATATTATATTATTTCAAGCCAAAATTTTTTATAATTTCACAATTAAGACTTAATGTTATAAGTTATAAAAAAAGATTTACTTATAACTCACTTAATGTATAATAAAGATTACTGTCTAGGATTCCACTAAAGGTCTTATGCTACAATTTTATTCTCTTAAAATCTTGAAATCGCTCATTCAAATAATGATATCTTAAAATTAATTTCAAATACCTTTCAAAACTAAGTTAAGGTAAAAAAATTATTTACCTCAAGTTTGACCTGAATAATTTTGATAGCTCCTTTTTTTTTCTTTTTTTCTATTTTCTCTCTCTCTCTCTTCCTTTCTTTTTTGCTCTTTCTCCTTCTCTCTCTTTCTCCTTCTGCCGCACGTTCTCCCTGCTTCTCCTCTCTTTCTTTTTCTTTCTTTCCCTTTCCTCCTTTTTCTTTCTTTATTTCTTTCTCTCTTTCTCTTTCTCTCGCACGATCTCTTCTTCTTCTCCTCTATTTCTCCTTCTTTCTTTTCCTTATTTTTCTTTCTTTATTTCTCTTTCTTCCTTTCTCTCTTTCCCTTTCTCCTTTTCTCTTTCTCTTTCTCTTTCTTTCTCCCGCGCAGCCTCTCTTCCTCTCTTCTCCTCCTCCCTCTTTCTTTTTTTTTTTTCTTTCCTCTCCGTCTCCACTCTTTCTCCCTCTCTCTGTCTCTCGTTCTCTCTTTCTCACTTGCAGAAAAAAAATCTCTACCTACCTACTTTAATAAGTCATCAATTATTTATATTGGTTTTTTTTTATCTTCTCTCTTTTTTTTTTGTTCCTTCTTTTTTTTTATTACTTTACTTTTTTTTATTTTCACACAGTCACTCAGAAAAGGGAAAAAGCAAAAGAAAACAAGATATTTAGATGGGGATTGAAACTATATGACATTAAGAACTATTAGTTCATTGGCCACGTGCATCATCATTTATCAGCATCATTTTTTATCTCATGTATTCTTAATTAGAACTCAGAATAGATTGATAAATATTAAATGGGAAGAGAATTAATTGAGTAAAAATATCATTAATTAAGCTTGGGTTACTTTTCAAAGGGTTCTTTCTAAAATTAGTTGTCTTAAGCATTTGATATATAGAGTCTTGAGTAGTTGTTTCTTAATTGAAGATTATTGTCTTAAGGTAGTTAGTACTTTTTTCAGTGTATTAATAAAAATTTACTGTAACTTGAACTTATAACCTTTACTTAAATTACTACAGTCTCACTAGTTGATGCGCTACACCTGGCCAGATGGTTAGTCAATGATAATTTCTTAAACTTGTTAAAGTTTTTCATTGTTTTTCTTAATTTTATTTTTTAACCTGGGATTCTTTGAGTCTTATAATATTACATGGGATTACTATTTATCATTTTTTTATTTTCTATTTGTTGTTTAAGGTACATGCACAAAAATTAAAGAAATAACCTTATTTTAAAAAAACTTATTTTACTAAATCACTTTTTTAGTGAAATACTAAGTATATTAATTACTCCACTAACTCTCTTTCACTTTAACAATACAAAAGATAAATTTGAAAAATATAATAATATCTCTTTATTCTAAAATAAAAAAATAAAAAATAAAATAAAACGTTTTTCTAAAAAGACATATAAAAACGTAAAAAAAAAAAAGTAACAACAAATAAGTGCACTTAGAATTGCTAGCACGGACATTAATTAGGCTCAGCTTATGAAACGAGTCAAAACAAAACTAAGCTTATTCACTTCCTTAATCCTTAGGCTCAGCTCAATTTATTAAGTTAACTTGTTTATTAAACAAATTAAATTTACAATTTAACTCGAGTTGTCACTCCTAAAAATTTAAAAAAAAAAAAACATCTTAACCTAAATGGCTTGTATATCCAGATTCTGTAACCAGAATTGTGAAAGTTTAAACCCATGCAATTGTCTAAAAAGTGAGCTTATAATTGAGGTCATATTTGATTCGTTATAATGACTTTCGAAGAATGGGAACAAAGAATGAATGAAATCATCGTTCCTTGAATCCATGCCATGTTTGTTATGATCAAGAGTGGAAACACTATTAAATTATTGTGATCCATCTATACGTTTGGTATATTGGAATTAAAGCAATAGTTGTTAAAATATATTTAGAATATTTTTAAAAGGTATTTAGAATATATTGTAAAAACAATTAGTGTTCTAATTGATGAAACAATTTAGAAGTTATATTATAATTTCGTTTTTGATTTATTTCTTTATTTGATTAGATTTACTAGAATATAAATAGAGGTTAGTGCTTTATCTTTTATAACATATATCAACACATCTAATATATTTATCACATCATTTTTTATTCTCATTCATTCTTTCTCATACCTAAACTCTATAGTTCCAACAATAGTGATTTTTTTTTATTAAAATAAAAACTCAATGAAAATAATACCTTTATAATAAAAATAATGTAATATGTGTAATTTTAAGTTATTTAAAAAGTTTATCATTCACACTTATAAATAATTTTAGAACAATGATAATGCGTGTGATTTCAATGGATAAAAGTGATGGTGGTAACAATGCTGGTAAAATAATGGTACGGTGATGGTGGTAGGTCAATACAATGATAATATGCACTGAACTGATAAGTTTTTAGATAAGTATTACTTATTTTAAACATTTCATTTAATAGTTAACATATGTATATTTAAAAAAGTGTGTTAACATGTGTTAAATTTAAAGAGGTGCAATACACCTTTTTAAAAACATGTGTAAACTTATTCACCAAAAAAACATGTGTAAAATTTAATAGTCTATATTATAAATGTACACTACTCTTTAAAAAATTAATAATATATGTTAATTATTAAATAAAATATCTATAGTAAATAATGATTATCTAAAAATTTCTTACAGTATTCGTGTTGGTAGCATAAATGAAATCATTATGATAAGAGTTGGTGATAGAGGATAATTTTATCATTTCAAATAATAATAATAATAAATAGAGGATAATTTTATCATTTCAAATGTTATAGAGGAATTTCTTCATTTTAAATGAAATGGAAATCCCTCATTTGTGAGAAAGGATATTCCTTAAGAAATTAACATTCACTTTTTATAATATAACAATTAAATTTCTTTCAACTCATTTTGATTTCCTTTTTAATTCATCGACCTCATAATCCCTTTTTAATATTCATAAGATTGTGGCTAGGTGATAAGTAAAGTATAATTTCAATAAAATGAAATTTAACTATAATATTAAGACATGTTAAAAAATATTTTATAAAAAGAAATAAATTTAATATTCTAAATGAGATTACGTCTCTATCAATTATAACAAGTTAAGCATAACTTCAAAAGTTTGATTTGACTAACTTTTGAAAGTAATATTCAATGATAAGATTTTTTTTAAATTTTATTTTAAGGCTTCATGATTCGACTTGAAACCACAATAGAACCAGCAACAAAGTTTTTATATATTGTTAGAAATATAAAATTATTTATAAGCTTTTAACAAATAGATTTAATTTATTTGATAATTAGTTCATGACAAGTAATTAAGAGTTCAATGATTGTCGCTTTCAATTTTTATAATTAAGTATTTAAGTTGAATGTTAGTACAATGAGCCTGTGTTTTCCATTCTTCACGACATATATATTGTGTGATTTGGCCATGCCGCGATGTGCATATATTTTAACTTTGTACACATTACACGTTAGGTAGTGATAAATAAAGAAAATTTAGTTGTAACTGTGTGGATATTCTATATAAGTTCTCATTGAAATTCGTAATATATCCTGATCTTGAAATAAAATAATTTTTTTTACTGAACTTTTCGTTCAAGAAAAAAAAATATAATCAATTTCAAAGTCAATTTAAAAAAAATATCATATCCTTTCCAAATAAGAATAACAAATTTTATGAACCAAAATTATCTCAAATAATAAGAGAATTTACTTTTTACATTATATTCGAATTTACGAAAGATTGAGCAAGGTGAAATTTTTATGAATTTACTTTACTTAATACAAAAAAAATTATTTGAACTGGTTCGAACAAAGAACTATGGAACAAAATTAAAAAGATTCTTAAACCCCTTTTCACAATACGAAATGTTAATTAACTACTCTAATTAAGGAAGAATACTTACTGAGAGTAATATTTTGAATGGTCTAAACTTTATTTAAATTTTATTATATAATATTATAAATTTAATCTAAAGGCATATATTTTATTTTTTGTATCATGTGTTGTGTTTTTACTAAATTGATAGATGTATTATTTTTAAAGTACGTAATCAATTCTCTTAATTAACTAGTTGTGAGTTTTCCCTAAAGTTGTATTTGGATGAGAGATTTAAAAAAGAAATAAGGACAATGAGATTTATCACGAGCTTTCTTCTTATTTAAAAGTTTTTTAAAAAAAGAAAAAAATAGATAAATATTTTTAATTAATTATTTCTTATTAATTTTTATAAATATTTTAAATTTTTTTTAATTTAAATAATATTAAAAATTTGTAAACATTCAAATAAAAAAGATAAAATTTATTACTTTAACCTCTCTTTCTCCACTAATTTTTTAAGCAAAAAAAGTAAAAATAGACATTTTGGGTTTTAATAGGAAAATGGCCTGCCCGTTTAAGAGAATTGAGCACAATAGCATTTTTATTAAAGCCCACGTGAACCTGGGCCTAAAGGCTCTGTTTTCGCCAACCTTTTGTTCACATTACTTTTTTAAAAAATTTTAAAAATATTGTTTTTTTAAATTTAATTTAATTTAATTTTAATCATGTGATATTTTATATTATTTAAAAGACATTTTCGCATAAGTTTTGAATGACTATCTCCTGAGTAGTGACTCTAGTAAAAAAAAGAGTAAGAATACCAAACTAAAAGTTTCGACATCTGCCTGAGAGGGAAAAATCTATAATAAGCCCCAAGTTTAAAATCACATGGTTAAGAATTCTTTCTAAGCTTTTGAAAAATTTTGCGATTGGATTCTTTTATACTTATTTTTCTTATCTAAAAATAAAAGAAAAATTAAGGTTTGGCATGTTTAGATTATATGGTCTGAGTTAGATTAAGATAATGTATAGTGCATAATGCACTTTAAAAAGCAAAGTGCCATAGTATTATTGATTAAATAATTAACAATTTAAGATTTGATAAAATATAAGTATATGAATAATAATTTATGAATTTTTTAGAATATTTTTTATATTATTTTTTTAATTAATGGTTCCTCACGATTTACTCTCTAAAATGCATCATATGCTTTGTACTTTAAAAATTTTAAATTCGTTTGTCTTGACCTGTTTCTACCTTTACTCAATCAGCATAGATTTTATTTTGGTTAAACATTGGGTATAAATTCACACACCTGAATACACATATCTTATTCTCTTAGTAATTTCATATTCTATAAAGACCTCTCATACGAATTATGGTATAAGTGAAAATGAATCTTTTTTTTTTTAATTTTTGTTATACAAGTAACTGTAAAGTAATTTTTATTCTGGGTTTTTTATCGTTTAAATTTTTTCTACCCAACCATATATATGTAATTTTTTAAACATATTTTTATTTTTTCAGTTAGAATGATGAATACATAACAATATGAAGCAAAGCTATGCTAACCAAATGGAAGGAAATTTTAATGGAAATGGTAAAAAGAATTGAAATAGGAAGGATTTGAATTGAAATTAAGTAAAAATATTCTAATTATTATTATCTGTTTCGTTTGGTGATAGTTACAATCCATTCTAGGAGTGTAGTGATAAAGATAAGAATAACTTATTTAGTATTAGTAAACTGCAAACTAATCTATTTAAGTTTTAACATGTAAATTTATCTTAGTTTTATATAAAAAAAAAATTTATATAGGCATATTGTCGGATCAATATTGAAATGGTAATTTTATTTACTTTTATGTAGGGATAACATTGTTGCGTATTGATAGAGTAACTAAATAATCATTATCATTGTTGGCTTGAAAAATAATATTCTTTCATCTTTGATTAGGTTGATATCTTAATTTTTATATGCCCATAGGGTAGGTAATGCCGACCAAGCATCCAACTATGTGGTCTAGTTTGTTTCAATTATATTTTAATTTATAAGGTTTTGAAATTTTAAATTTTTAGTCAAAAAATTTAATTTGTGAAGTTGTGAATTAGAATTACATATAAAAATTTAATAAAAGCTTTTGTACAACTATTTTATGAAAGTTTTTTAGGTACCATTTCTTTATCAAATTCTCAATTTGTGATTAACACTTTAAATATTCATTATTAATAGATATATTAATTTACATAACAAATTGATCATTCGAATTTTCACATATTAATAAATACATGTATTTGTACATATTTGCATTTGCACAATGTAAGATAATCGACTAATTATAAAAAAATTAATATGATACTATTTTTTTTCCTAAATATTAATATTTTAATTAGTTATCAAATATTTATTAGTTGTTAGTTTTATTTTATAAACTTAATTTCTACTTGTACGATGCATGGTGAATTGATTATAAATAATCAATAAAATAATTATTAATTAGTAACAATTTATAATACTTATTTGAATTAAAAGACTATAAAATACACAATTCACTTACTCAATTAAATGATTGAACATAAATATGTGACTATAATTTATTTAGATATATTTTTAAATAATAAAAACATTATATAACAAAAGAAAACATGTTATAAAAAAATAGCAATGTATAATATAAATTAATCAATAATAAAATTAAGGAAATACCTCTTTATGAAAAATTTTGAAAAAACATTTTTTGAAAATTATATGCATAGCTTTTTGATCATAACTATATGCTAATGAAAAATGTAATATAATTTAGTGAATCATTTTTGATTTAGCTTAAAAAATTATTCCAAATTTGCATGATTTATAATTTTGAAACTTTAAGAAGTTGCATACCTTCAACCTTTAATTGAGCAACATCTTCAATTGTTGGAACTAAAATAAAAATTAAATATTATAAATAAAATGGATAGAAAAAATTAATCTTATATTAAAAAGAATACATAATGGGACATTTTTTAATTATAGAATCTTGAATTTGTTGAGAAGAATATGAATCAACTCCATTTTGTGCAAGTGCATCCTCTATTTGAATATCATTTTCGCCTGAATGAAAGATTGATTCCATGAACTCTTGTTCTTGAATAGAAGTGTTGTCAGTTTCAACTTGGATCATGACACCAGAAGATAAAGATCACAAGATTTTAATATTATGAATTATATTGATTCCAGTAATGCTATTATATGAATTCTAATGTCTTTTGGCAGAAGTTTGCTATCTATTATAGTCGACTAAATTCTTTAAATGAGATGAAATATCATATGTTATGTTTTGAGGAGTTGACAAATTATCCACACCTGAAACCAATTTTTTTTCACTGCTTTGAAATGGGAATTGTAATTGGGAAAGAGAGCTAGTTCCACTAGTACCCAATACTAATCTTAATAAATTCTTATCTTGAGCACATAAATAAAATGAGAAAATTAATACATAATATAGGCATGAAAAGGTAAAATTTATTTTTTTGTATAAAATATTGCAACTTGATAACAACACAATTGAAAACAAACTAACAAATAATAATACTGAATATAAACAGAAAAATCATATTGCAGATCTCGAAAATAAATGGTAATTTTTTTAGTCGATTTTTCATTTTTATTGAAGTCTTCAATTTCATGATAACCATTAAACTTTTCAATAACATCTACAACAACATAGAAATTTGAATATAATATATTGTAATGTAGAAAATAAATAATAAAAAAAATAATTAAATTAATTAACAAAAAAATTAAATAAATTGTATCAGCTAAATAATTTTCATCAGCAACTCTATTGATAATCTCATCAAAGTTAGAAAACATGAAACTAAACTTAGATATTCTTTTAGAATATTGTTTTTCACATACAAAAGTCGAATAGTAGAAGTTAATTTTAAAAGCATGCTAGGTAGTTTGATAAGATCAATTATTATAAACCACTTCAAACGGAGTGGTTTCATAAACCTTTAATTCCTTTACAAGTCCGATGAACTTTTGAACAAATAATCTTTTTACAGTTGTATAAATTCTATTATCATATTAATTTTTATGCTACTAATTTCATTTGATAAGTTAAAGTTAGGCGTAATCCACAATTTAACAATCCTCACTTTTATATTATATAATATATTTGATTTAATTCAATTGATTTGTCTCATAAATCAAATTAATTATATTAAAATTTTAAAGAAATAAAAGGTTGAACAAAAAAAGAATTTTTGCGTGAGAGGAACAAATTTTTTGAAAAAGTTCTTACTTTTATTTATTAACGTGTCCGTTAATTCTCATTTTTTGTTTTATTTATATAATTATATTATGAGTAAATATTTATATTTAATCATATTTAATATAACAAATATAGAAAATATTAATATGGATCACATACGAAGCCCTCACACTTCAAGGATTCAACATGTAGATGGGGCTGTTTCTCTGCTTACACATCAGCTCCTTTCTTCATCGCAAAATGTTTAACTTTTTTTCTCTGAAAGAATGTGAAAGAAGAAAATGTAAAAGCTGTGGTTGATCGGAGAGAAACTGTTTACAAAAAGAGTGAGACGTAGGTGTTTTGTGAAAAGGCTAGAAATTGATCTCCTCGCAAGAAAAAAACAATACTATGCTTTCCTACATCTGCGGGTGAGAGGATAGCAGGCAGCTAGAGAGGGTACCAAATTGTTTTTGACGTGGGCAATTGAGAAATATGAGAACTATTGTAAATATATAATTTTATCCTATTCTTTAGTTTGTGTTTTAATTAATAGTGATAGTATTTTAGGAAAAGTAAAATGTAGAGACCAAATGGAAAGATTTCTATTATATAATAGTACATAGATATAGATAATAGATAGATTTGATTTAATTAGATTGATTTTTTCCATAAATCAAATTAATTTTTTATTAAAATTTTAAAAAAAAAATAAAAGTTTGAGCAAGAAAAGAAATCTTGCGTGAGAGGACAAAAATTTTGGAGAGGCTCTTATTATAAATATAATAAATAATATATTTACATAATTAAAAAAGCAACATAAATTTTGAAAAAAATTCCTAATTTGAGTGAAAAATAAAAATTATAAATAAAAAATTAAAAAAATCTCTAATTCTATTACGTAAAGAGTTATTAAATAAAAAATTCTTAATTTAATTCTTAATTTAAGTGATAAATAAAAAATTAAAAAAATATCTAATTTTATTATTTATGTTACATAAATCAAGTTACATAATAATTATTAAATATTATTAGAATATATTTAGAATACCTTAAAAAAAAATTTTTTTGAGCAAAACTTGAAATATTATATTATATTAGGAGAACGCCAATCATTCTAACTTCACCTCATAACAACATAAACACTGATAATAAGAAGCAGATCAATACATGACCAAATTCAAATGCAAAATATGTGCGCAACGAAACTTTCATTAATTAGTGGCACTTGGGTCCTCCTTCCTTGGTTTTCCAATTGTTTAAACATGGACACTCTTCCTTGTGGCCGTAGGTTCCTGAAGGGACGCACAAAGATTTCTGACAGCACTTGTTGCAGAAGAACAAACATGGCTTCCTGTGCTGAGTGTTTGAGCAACGATAATTACATGCACCCGGGCATTCTTCAGGACGAAGTGATCCTTCACCTCCAGCATTCACAGAGGAAACTTGGATCAGAAAAGCCATGGCGAGGATGAGAAGAAAGGCATAGCCAAGACACATAATTTTAGCCATAACTGATCTCCAATTACAAATGAACACTACTAAGGTTTAGATTGGAAGAAAGAAGAAACGAGAATAGAGAATAATGTGTTAAATATATTAGATGTGTTGATATGTTACAAAAAATAAAGCATTAACTTCTATTTATATTCTAATAACTTTAATCAAATAAAAAAATAAATCAAAAAATATAATAAAATTATGATATGACTTTTAAATTATTTTATCAATTAGAGCACTAATTAATGCCCTAATATATTCTAAAAATCTTCTAAAAATATTCTAAATATATTCTAACAAATATAAAATTAAATATAAAATTTAAAATTAAATATGAAATTATTACATATAGAATCAAATATAAAATTGTAAATTTTAAAAATATAAAAAGATATTATAAAAATATGGTAATTAATAATTAAAATAATTATTAAATTGATATAAAATTAAATTTATAACTAATGAAATCCTAATAAATATCTTTAAGAAATATTTGGGGAGAAAAAGTTTCCTTGTGTGAAAAATCTTTTTTAGAGAGAATATTACTTTTATACTATGTAATAGATAATAATAGATATAATAAATAATATATTTATATAATTAAAAAAAGTTATGTAAATTTTAAAAAATTCTTAATTTGAGTGAAAATTGAAAAAATATAAATAAAAAAAAAACTGAGAAAATCTTTAATTCTATTTCTTATTTTACATAAATTAAGTTACGTAAGGAGTTATTAAATATAAAATTAAATACGAAATTTAAAATTTAATATGAATTTATTATATACAGAATTTAATATAAAATTTAAAATTTAAAAATATAAAATATAAAAGAGATTTTATGAAAATATAGTAATTAATGATTAAATGTAATCATTAAATTGATATAAAATTAAATTTATAATTAAAAAAATCCAAGTAAATACTTTTTAAAAATTTTTGGAGGAAAAAATTTACACAAAAAATTGTTGAGGAGCAAAATAAGTTTTCTTGAGTGAAAATTACTTTTTAAAAAGACTATAATTATAAGAAATAATAATTAATAAATATTTAATATATCATTTATGATAAGAATACCATAAAGAAAAGGTACAATAATAACACACACATAAATTTATAAGTTAGATTTCATTTACACATAATACGTAAAGAGTAATATAATACTATATTCTCTTAAATTTTTTTTTTAATAATTCTCTTAATACTTTAAAGATAAGTATTAAATAAAAAAAGTAAATCATTTGATATCTTGAAAACATAAAAAATATTTAATACTTATTTTATTTAATAATTAAAAAAATTATTAAGATAATAAATTATCACAATATAAAATTATTTATAAATAAATATTTATTTTTATTTTTTAAAGATATACATAATATTACATTAGTCCTCTATTTATAAATATATTAAATTAATCATTCAATAATAATTAATGTCTTTAATTTATCTTTTTTATAACCAAATTAATATTACTTTCTTTTTTATAAGTATATTAATATTACTTTAAAAATCAATTTAATAACATAATTTGAATGATTAATTTAATATATTTATAAATAAAATACCAATGTGATTAATTTGAATGATTAATTTTTTTAATAATTCATAAAAATACCAAAAAAATAATTAATAATTAATAAAGGATCAGCGTCCGAAGCAGCCCAAACGCAAATGATCCATCCAAGTCATTTTCAATTTTTGGTGCAGGATTTGTTATTGTTCTGCCTTTTCCCGTCATTCCTCTGTGGGAGCTCGTCGGCTTCGTCCTTCTGGATTTTCCCCGTCCCCTCCCCTCCTCCCTCCTTCACCAACCATTGCTAGGGTTTCGTCGAGCGCCACGTCTCTCTTCTTCGTCCTGCAACCTCTGCGCTTCATCTCTCCACCACAGTACACTCCTTCTTCTTTATTTATTCTTCTTCCTTGATCTCCCTCTTTTCTTCTCTGTCGCTTATTCTTGATTTTTCTCGGTCATCTCGCGGATGGCCGTTTTGCATCGTTTATTTGCTGCGGGATTTCACGAACGGTTTGCAAATTTGAAAATTGGGCTGTGGCGTCCATGGTTCTTCAAATGGATGGGGAAATTTGGGAATGGTTTTGATTTTTGAAATTTATCTTGTTGTGGAACACTTCAGATTTTAGTTCAGGGGAATTGCATGCCGCTTACTGTGATTGCAATTCTTCCTTTTACCGTTTCTGTAGGATGGGAGGTTGATATTCATCAGCCTGTCATTGTTTGGTTGAAATTCGGAATTCCTGAATCAAGATATGCATTATCAACATTTGGTTGCAGATTTTGGTATCTAGGCTTGAAATATAGTTCGTGGACATGTCTATGAGTGAGCGCAAGACTATCGACCTAGAACAAGGATGGGATTTTATGCAGAAGGGCATAACAAAGCTGAAGAACATTCTAGAAGGGCTACCTGAGCCTCAGTTCAGCTCTGAGGACTATATGATGCTATATACGTATCCATCTCTGAGCTGTTTTGGTTGTTTACATTTTCAGTCCTTAAGGATTTTATGTTTTAAAATTCGATTTATTTAATTGATTGTATATTTCCTTTGAGGAACTACTTTTCCTTAAATCATTTTGCAGGACCATATACAATATGTGCACTCAAAAGCCTCCTCATGACTATTCCCAACAACTGTATGACAAGTACAGGGAGTCATTTGAAGAGTACATTGTATCAACAGTGAGTAACGATATCAATTGAGTATGACATTGTTAAGTGTTAACTGTTTGAATAAACAAGAAATTCTTTTGGGTACATTATTTAGTCATTACTACTTTCCTGCATGGGTAAATACTTGATTAAACTAGTGGTATCATATCTAATATTCTTGACTCTAGTATTGATGTTGACATAGGTTGCAATAGCACAACGCGATTGGTTTATGTTTGTGACCAACACTCCAGGGACGCTAGGTCCTGATACCAATCACATGTGTTTGATACATCTTTTCTTCTTTTTAGGAAAATGTGTGTCATGACATGTAGTTCTTGTAAGGTAAGGGAGTGCTAAAAGATCCAAAACAAGTAAAAGAAAGGTAGTTTGTTCAGTGTTACTGTTACCTAATTCTTGCGACCTCCTCCCCTCCAATCATGTTTTGGAACATTTGATCCTCAATGCAACCAGTGAATCATAGTTTTGAGTAAGGAGGGACACAGAGTGACAGAACCACACCCACACTTGCAACGCCCTAGGAGTGCAACCACTGTTTTGGAGGTGAAGGATGCAACACAGCAGCACCCACAACACCAAGCACATAACATAGTCACAGTAGAGGGAGATAAACTACGAGGTTACAGTTGAAGCAATATCTGCTGAGGTATCCTGTTCAAGAACAAGAAGTGGTAGGTAGCAGCAGTGTTGGGCAGATGCAAAGCCACGGACGTGGGATTTAGACTGAGAAATGAGTGAGAGCATCATGAAGAAGAAAATAGATGTAAACAGGAGTATAAAGAAACAGTTTTACTTCTTAATTGCTATAATATTAAAAAATTACTTTTTAAGAAGATTTCCTTGTACCGTTAGGCTATGTTTGGAAGTTTTAGAGATAATGGGATTGAATAGAAACGGATGGGGTAAAATGGAAAGGGAAGGGATGGAATGGAAATCAGTTGTTTTCCTTGTGTTTGGATGATCAATGAGGGACCAAGATGATGGGGATTAGACTGAGAGAGATGAGTGAGGGCATCATGAATAAGAAAATAGATGAAAACGGTAGAGGATAAAGAAACAATTTTACTTCTTAATTCTGATAATATTAAAAGATTACTTGTTTAAGAAGAATTCCTTGTACGGTTAGGCTAAGTTATAGAGAGAATGGGATGAAATAGAAAGGGATGCGATAAAATGGAAAGGGAAGGGATGGAATGGAAAGGAGTTGTTTTCCCCATGTTTGGATGATCAATGAGGGATGGAGATCATGGAGACTAGACTGAGAGAGATGAGCTAGAGAACCGTGAAGTAGAAAATAGATGAAGTCAGGAGGGTGAAGAAACAATTTTACTTCTTAATTCCGATAATATTACAAAAATTTAAAAATTACTTGTTTAAGAAGAATTCCTTGTATGGTTAGGATTTGTTGGGAATTTTTAGAGAGGATGGGATAAAGTGGAAAGGGAAGGGAAGGGATGGAAAGGAGTTGTTTTCTCCATGCTTTGATGATCGATGAGGGATGAAAGGGTAAGGTAACGGGCAGGCCACATGGGGCTCTTTCGCTTGATACATGTGTTATGTGTAGTGCTTGTTCAAAATCGATTCCACACAAATTAGCTCGCTCTGGGTTTGATATTGATTACGTGTATTTCATAGTGTTTTCTACAATTCATATCATCATTTGTTTGCCCAAGAACCACAGGCTTTCATGAAATATTAAAGTCTTAAAGTCTCGGTGCAGTCATAATTGGTGTGAGGATGAGAGTATTCATCATCCTTCTGTAGGGCAACAAATTTTATGGTATATATAAGTGTACCAGTTCAGGGTATTTGTAGCTTGCTCCCAGCGGACCATTTAATATACAGCATACTTCTTTCATCTTCAGATGCAACATTTCATTATTTTTACAGAAGTTAGTTGGAACTTGGAACTGAATCTTTCCTCTTGAAGATACTACTTGGTCACCATTTTCATGTACATTGATTAATCTGTCTATGTATATAAAATTTTTATTAATATAAAAAAAAGAACTACTGGGAGAACAACTTCATGTAGCATTGTTAAGCTAAAGAGCTAATGTGTCCTCTAATACATTAATTTGCAAAGTAGTAACACCAGCTACATTTTATAAAGTAATAGCAATATAGCATTGATTTTCAAATGAGCTCCGTATTCAGCAATCATCTACCCTTGAGAAAGCATATTCTGGAAGGGTATCCACATGAAGAAATAGGAGCAGAAGTTGAAACTATCTCCAAGTCAAACTAAGAGAAAACAATGAAGAAAGTTTAGAGATCTATGTGAACTGTCTTGAAAAGAAAAAAAAAAAAAAAAAAAAAAAGATATGGAGTATTAGATGAGTGCCTTCTAATAATATTATCCACTTTCTGCAATGTTCATATGACAATAAGCCACAAAACAATGATGCTTAGCAAATATATGGAAGTACAAAGGTTAACCCTTCAAATTTGATACTGATAATGTTTACTTTACTAAAACTGCATTCTGTGCTAGTGATGTTGCTACCTGTGATCGTGTCATCAGTTTTGAGTTCTCTCTGATAATGAGTGTTTTTGTAACGAGTCCTTATGCGTATCTTGTAAGTCATTACCAATATGGTTAAAGTATATTTCTAAGTTCGATTAGTCCGTTGTCTTATAAAGGTACTCTTTTTTGTTTTACTTCCTAAAAGCAAATCTGGTCGTCACATAAATATTATAGCTTTATAATAATTAATTATGATAGGGACATATTCTATGATGATTTGGTTTCTTTTTTTGGAGGGTGTCATGTGACTCATTTAATTCCTACTACATTTTAACGATAAAATATTTTTAAGTCTTTGTTGTCAATAATTTTATGGCTGTATCTGTACTGATTTTTTTTCTAACTTTTCTTACAATCATTTTTTTTATTCAGGTATTACCTTCTTTGAGAGAGAAGCATGATGAATTTATGTTGAGAGAACTTGTGAAGAGGTGGGCAAACCATAAAAATTATTATGGTTAGGTGGCTTTCTCGTTTCTTTCACTATTTGGATCGCTACTTTATTGCTCGGAGGTCACTTCTACCCCTTAATGAAGTTGGGTTGACTTGCTTCCGTGATTTGGTAATTTTACAATGTACCTTAAATGATGTAATGTTACAACTGAACCTTAAATGATACTTTGTTAGTTCTGTCTATAAGCTATTCTTGTTCATTTTATAAATACAGACAAGCTTTGTAGTGCTACTGCTAACTAGATCTCTTTCCTATTATCATCCTTTCCTTTTGATGCTACTTCATTAAAAGATAGTTTTATGGGTTTTATTATTTACAGGTTTACAAGGAACTAAATGGGAAAGTGAGAGATGCAGTAATTTCTCTTGTATGTCTTTCTTCCTTATTATGCAAGGTGTTAAATATCTAAACTTTAGATCAATTAACCAATTCTTTTTGTTCAAAGATTGATCAAGAACGTGAAGGAGAGCAGATTGATCGAGCTCTATTAAAGAATGTATTAGATATATTTGTTGAAATTGGAATGGGGCAAATGGATCACTATGAGAATGATTTTGAAGCTGCCATGCTCAAAGACACTGCTGCTTATTATTCTCGAAAGGCTTCAAACTGGATCCTAGAAGATTCTTGTCCTGATTATATGCTCAAGGTATTGTTTCTTAGTGGTGCTTTCTGTAACTTGGTTTCTTCATTTACATTACTGTATGACTTCTATTTGATCTTGTGTTGTTTATCACAGGCTGAGGAGTGCTTAAAGCGGGAGAAAGATAGGGTTGCTCATTATTTGCACTCCAGTAGCGAGCTCAAGTTATTAGAGGTTTGTTCTTGACTTTGAAATATTATTTCAGCTATTTGGTCTTCTGCTGTGTTGAATGGAGTACTGCTAGGCAACTTGAAGAAAACAATTGTTAATGATTATCATGATTTCTTATAGTTCCATTTTTTAGTTTTCTGAACTTTTCTGTTGTTTTTTTTTTTTCTTCTGGAAAATTTTTCTTTTAGAAAGTTCAACATGAGCTGTTATCCGTGTATGCAAACCAACTCCTTGAAAAAGAGCACTCCGGATGTCATGCATTACTTAGAGATGACAAGGTACTTGTTAGACTCTTCTTACTTGTGATGCTTACAAGTTTTTTAACCTATCCATGTAGTATTCTTATGTTTTCCTTTAAATGCTTAGGTTGAAGACTTGTCAAGGATGTTCAGGCTCTTTTCTAAAATACCTCGAGGCTTAGATCCTGTTTCCAGTATATTTAAGCAGGTTGTGGGTTGTGGCATTGAACCTATCTTTATTCTGTTCCTTCTTGTAAATATGTCAGTTAAAATTGAGGTCTTGTTTTGTTCTCCTTTCATTCTTGCTGGCTTGCTTATGAGATGCTTTCTCATAACACAGCACGTTACTACTGAAGGTATGGCATTGGTGAAGCAGGCTGAAGATGCAGCAAGTAACAAAAAGGTCTTTTCCTAAGTTAGTTTTTATTTCTGCTTGGGAAGTTTATTATCTCTACTGCATGCTATAATTGAGGAAAGACTAATATGCACTAGTATGCTCAGTTTTCAATGCTTAATCTATATATTAAAGTTGGATCAAAATTTTTTGTCAATAGTGGACTGTTTATCACAAAGCAAATAAAAAAGATGAAATGATAAATTGCAACTTGGGTGTACATTGCCATGGAAGTGGCTCTCTTCAGTGTATATCAGAAATATTCTGTGTTCAAATACTAAGAGAATGTAAAAAGGGACTTCGAACTGTTTCTCTTGAATATTTCATTTCCAACTAAACAAGTGTAGAGTGATGTTTATGACATGGAAAAATGTTTAGAAATGTTTTCTATGTAAACAATTGGAGCCAAATGAAAATGACTTATTGAACTATCTTAACACATGGTGCATTTGAATTGATTTTATTGCTGGAGGATGTGCTACATGATATTTTGGAGAAACAATCTTTACCTCTGTCTAGAAATAAAAACCAGTAGAGTTCAAAAGGTGATAACAACCAAAATAATAATAATGATCATAATAGTAATAATTATATTAAATATTAATAAATATATTGTGTGTTTTTCATTTAGAGGCCTTTTTGTTTTGTACTCTGTAATCATTCAAAGACTTGTACAGGTTTATGATTTTAATGAATTTTGAAGAATAATTAGTCATAGTGATAGTATAAGAAAGAAAGAATGGCTTAAAGCTGATCTTCCTCATCAATAGAAAACCTGAGATCTCATCTCATACAAAATCCAAAAAGTAACTTGACAGAGCTGTGTTTTAAGCCATACTGATGCTGCCAAATGGTTCTGTAGTAGTAGTTCTCCTTCTGGCCCATGTCTTCTGTATTTTGGCAATTCTGCTATGAAGTTGATATCACTATCATCCGTTTCAAATTTATGGTAGGTTGGACATGATTTTGAAGTTGCTTTGCTGACGAACTGTTGTGTCAATTTCTTCATTTACATTAACTTTTCTTACTGATCAAGTTGCGAATGATGTCATACTTTTGGAGCAATTTATATTTGCTGCTAACCTTTATGTTTTATCCTTTAAATTGAAATGTCTGCAGGCAGAGAAAAAGGATATTGTTGGTTTACAGGAGCAGGTAATCTCCATATTTTTAATTTTTAATTCAACTGCAATTTGTTAATTTTTGTGGAAACTGAGTGGTCTCTTTCTTCAGGTTTTTGTTCGGAAGGTGATCGAGCTGCATGACAAGTACCTGGCATATGTGAACGACTGTTTCCAGAATCATACTCTTTTCCACAAGGTTTTGATTAGAGAATGACTTTGAATTTGTTGTGTTGAATTGATATCTTCTTTTAAATACAATCTGAAAGTTTTGATCCTATAGGCACTTAAGGAGGCTTTTGAGGTCTTTTGCAACAAGGGTGTTGCTGGAAGCTCAAGTGCAGAACTACTTGCCACTTTTTGCGATAACATTCTTAAGAAAGGAGGAAGTGAAAAATTGAGTGATGAAGCAATTGAAGAAACTCTTGAAAAGGTCTGCATCAGTCTAGATGTACCATATGCTTCTATATACTTGATGCATGTGGTTTTGAAATTGGGATTTGTTTGGGTCCATTTGCAGGTGGTCAAGCTGCTCGCCTACATTAGCGACAAAGATTTGTTTGCTGAATTCTATAGGTAAAACAAAATGGAAAAGGAAAATTTCTGTGATGATTATTAGGTTGGAAATGTTGGCGAAAAAAAAAGGGTTTGATGATGCTTCTCAAGGGTGCTTCAATCTTCATTTTTTTAGCAGTTACAGGTGTTGTATAAGTTCATTGGCAACTGTTACATAAAAATTGCTAATCAAATTTGGTGTTCCACTAAACTAATCAAAGTGGGATAATAACTTTTGGGAAAATTTCAAAACTTGAGATTAAGAGATAGTTAAAAGTAAACTAATAGAGATAATGGTGGGATATAAGGAAAATGACGAGAGAAAGTGGAGTGCTATTATTTGGAAATGCAAATTTATTATAGTTTTGTATTTACTTTTATAGCCCTATACTTTTTATTAGTTTATCTTACAAATTTTTCATTAAGAGTAGGACTGTTTTGGAATTTTTTGTGACAAAAAGTGAAGACGGAAAATGTTCATGGTTGAAGCGCATTATGTTCTTCTGCAAGTATTCATAGTACTTTTAGTAACTTTTTTCCTCTATAGTTTACCAATATCACTATATTTTACCATGATATTTATAAAAGAGAAGTTCATGGTTGAAGCGCATTATGTTCTTCTGCAAGTATTCATAGTACTTTTAGTAACTTTTTTCCTTACAAAAAATTGCTTCCAAATGCTGCTCTTGACATAACGTTACCTGAAGCTATTTTTACAGCAGTTTCTTAAAGCTATTTAGAAGCAAGTTTTTGTGTCAATTTGATGAATATTGGAATTATCCCTTTCGTTTAAGTAAGATGTTTTGAGGAAAAAAAAAAAAAAAAACTCATACATATTCTTGCCTGATTGGTTTCAGGAAGAAGCTTGCTCGAAGGCTTCTTTTTGACAAGAGTGCCAATGATGACCATGAGAGAAGTATTTTGACAAAATTGAAGCAACAATGTGGTGGTCAGTTTACCTCAAAGATGGAAGGAATGGTCAGTCTTTTCAAGTCTCTGTTAATGGAGCTGATATACCACAATAACTACTTTGGTTGGATGAGAAAAGCAAATTTAAAATATTTGTTGCTTCCACCAGGTTACAGATTTGACGCTGGCAAAGGAGAACCAAACCAGCTTTGAGGAGTATTTAAGCAATAATCCTAATGCGGACCCCGGAATTGACTTGACAGTTACAGTTCTGACTACTGGCTTCTGGCCTAGTTACAAATCTTTCGACCTCAATCTTCCAGCAGAAATGGTATATCCGGAGCTTGTTGATATAAACAATCTAGAACTTTTTTCTGAGTGTTTGGTACTACTTAACCTAGATGTAGTTTATTATGGTTTACAATTGACACTTCTTTCTTTATTTCTTTTAGATTAGGTGTGTTGAAGTTTTCAAGGAATTCTATCAAACAAAAACAAAGCACAGAAAACTTACATGGATTTACTCCTTGGGTACCTGTAATATAAGTGGAAAATTTGAACCAAAAACTATGGAGCTCATTGTGACAACCTACCAGGTTATATTTCTTACCACATGCTTCTTATGTGTAAAAATGTATCTGTTATGCCTCCAACCTTCATTTTTCATTTTTGCAAGGTCCACATATTCTTATATGGGTTCTTTCTACTTACCCAATGTTGTCTCTTACTTTTTCAATAGGCTTCGGCATTGCTTCTTTTCAATTCCTCAGATAGACTGAGTTATTCAGAGATAATGACTCAGCTAAACTTATCCGATGATGATGTTATTAGACTGCTCCACTCCTTGTCATGTGCCAAGTACAAGATTCTTAACAAGGAACCAAACACGAAAAACAATATCTTCTACTGATAATTTTGAATTTAATTCAAAATTTACTGACAAAATGAGGAAGGATCAAGGTACATATCTTAAACAATATTAAAAATATTACTGTTTTAATCTCTACTCTTTTTCTATGTTGCTTTGTTATCTTAATCTCTAATTTCTATTCAATTTACTGACTTGAGTGAAATTGTGAGACATCATCTTGCCATGCCAGATTCCTCTTCCTCCTGTGGATGAGAAGAAAAAAGTAATTGAGGATGTTGACAAGGACAGAAGATATGCTATTGATGCCCTCAATTGTGCGTATTATGAAGAGTCGGAAACTTTTGAATTACCAACAGTTAGTGATGGAGTGTGTTGAGCAGTTAGGTCGCATGTTTAAGGTTCATATTTCACCACTTTTCTAACTTAATTTGTCTGTCTGTCTGTTTTTCTCTCAAATCCTGAATTGTTGATATTGAATGTAATTGCACAGCCTGACGTTAAGGCAATTAAAAAGCGGATTGAAGATTTGATCTCTCGAGACTACTTGGAAAGAGACAAAGATAATGCAAATCTGTTCAAGTACTTGGCATGATTGTTGTCTTGACGATTGTGTAAATGAAGTGTTCACTGTGGTTGATACAAATAGCAAAACAAGAGGATCATGTTTGAACTTGCAAAAAAATGAGTTTCTCCTTATCATTTCCTTGAAGGAGGAGCTTCGAGTGCTTGTACATTTTGCCTCCATATCCAGGTATGGACTACTACTGTAGATGTGTGATCATGTTGGAGAAATTGTAATCAATTCCTTAAGTAGGTCCAGCTCACTGGTACCTTCACTACCTTTTTCGCTTTTGATTGCTGCATTTCCATTTCATGACTCAGTTGATACCTGTCTGTTAATTATTTTTCCCACCCCATAAAGAAAATAGGAATTATGTCACTCTAGTTCCAGTGGAATTGTATTTTGGTTGTCAGCTTAGAAACCATCAAATGAATGGGTATTTCATTTGAATCCAAACCCTACAGTTATGGTGCTTTGTCTTTTATCAACTTTCACAGCGATGTCCACTTCATTTTTTTGTTGTTTCATATCCAAGCTACATGTGAAAGTCCCGTTAGATGCTAGACACTTTCGCTTTTTTTAAGGCTTTGGATGTCCGACAAGGAATCCTTACCTTTGTTCTATGATATTTGAAATCTGTTGAGTTTGGATAGGATTATCTCGAGGATTCTAAGATTTTCTTTTCTTTTCTTTTTCTTTCCGGTGAATGCTTTTTATAATTTTGAGGGAATGGATCTCTACTTTGCGTTCACATCTCGGGATATCCGGATTTATCATATGAAGACAATCATGACTCGTGAGATTATCGTACTAGTTTTTTTTTTTAATGAGCAAACCTCGAAATTATAAATGTTGCCCCTTTTTGATTCTGTGGCAAGGGAAAGTTTGGCTAAAATTTGATAGGCTTTGGCCCAAGCTCCTTCCCACACAATTATGCATTTGGGCAGTCCATTAACATTACAGTCCTGTATTATGTTGTGTTGGTCTATCATCTATGAAAGCATTGCTTATCATCTATACATGTCCAAATAAAATAAAATAAAATAAAAGCGTTGCTTATCTTTTGTCAATCTCTTTTCAGCTGTTAGGATTTGTGAACGTTTGTTATTGGGTTTCTTGATTGTGGGCCAATCTGTTTTCAATATAATTGGATGTTTTTGGCTCGGGCTGTGTACGAATTGAACTTTTCTTGAGCTATTCTAGTTAAAATTTAAGTAGGCTCAGTTGAACTTGATTTTCGTTGAATTCAAATCAAGCTTGAATAAAAATAGATATTCTATTATATTATTATGCAAACTTGAATTTGAGTTTGCGTTTTGTTCAGTTTGAAAGACCGTTAATATAATTAATTATAAAATAATCGAATAATTACATAATAAAACATATACTTTGCATATATAATTAAGGGTAAAATGTTCAAATGCTTATTTAACTTTAAGTGAGTTGTATGTATATTTTTTAATAAAAAGTAGCTATTTAAATATGTAAATTATGTAACTTGTAATAAATTAGTGTTTTCATCCAATGTTTTATTAAATTTGACTTATAATTTGTCAACACAAGATATGCTTGTGACTTATTATTTTTTTAAATAATTCAAAATTAAGGGATGGTGCTTGAGTTGATATCAGCTTTGATTATGTTATCACCTTAGGTAATAAAATGTTAATAGGTTACGTGCTTTTTACTTATAATAAGATCGTCAATAAAATTTGATAGAACGTTGAATGAAAGACATAATTGTTACAAGTTATATAGTTTAAATATGTATTAGTTATTTTTTTTTTTTTGTTGAAATGGTGTATATATGACTTGTTCAAAGTTAAAGGAGTTTGTACGTATTTTATACTATAATTAAATATGTAAAGCTAACAGATTATATCTTTTTGCAATTTGAATCCAATTATTTTACCTCACCTGAGTTTGTAGGAAGTCGCATGTTTTTCTTTTAGACTGAAATATTCGACTTCTTAATTGATTGAATTCACAATTTATATTCTAACTAAACTAGATTTTGATTTGAAGTATTAGAAAAATTGGCCAAATCTAACTTTTGTTTCAAACATGATATGGCTAATTTGGTTCATTTTGATTCCCTATTTATAGCACTTAGATTATTGTATTTGCAAAGGGTTAGATAATTGACTTCACTCTTTAGATGGTAAAAAGAGAAGAAAGAGAAGTCATTGTGGCTGAGAAGTCTATCTGCACCAGGCGAAAAAGAGGAAAAAGGCGCTTAGCACGCAATGTGACCCCCCTCCCCCCTGCTTTGTTATTGATGTTGAAAGAGAATGTCTACATGCACATTGTGACACCACGAATACCATGCACGGGTGATACGATGCCATAAAGTTTTGGCAGGACAAGTTGCACTTACTTGGATGTTGCCAACTGTGACAATAGATATGATTATTTATGAAACAGTACTCCTTGAAAGCTATGGCTATTGTGTCTAAATCGTCCACCATTATAAAGCATACTTCTATTTTTGGGCCCCCATAGTTATCAGGAACGTTGGGTAGACAGTAAATGTGAAGGGCAGCTTTCACTATACGAGAAATTATTCCATGTGTTATAATATTTTGAACATATTATAAATATATTAAAGTTTAGTAAATTTTTATCGGAAGAAAATGTTAGAATATATTTAAAATATTTATAATATTTTAAAAAAATTTTAAAATTATTATAAAGTTAATTAATCTTTTAATTAAAAAATTTTAATTTTAGTATTTTTTTGTATTTTTTTATTTGATTAAAATTATTAAAATATAAATAAAGATTAATACTTTATCTTTTGTAATACATATATCACATTAAATACATTAAATATATCAATTATTTTTTTTATATCAATTTAGTATCCTTCTCTCTATTTAAACTCTATAATTTTAATATTATGTTCATGGAGTGTCACTAGAATTATGTATCATCCAATTATATCTTAATATTTCGACATTAAAAAAACACACTTAATCAAGAAAAAAGTATGCTCTAAAATAAAAATAATTAATATTATATTGATAAGTATATTTTTTAATTATTTAATGTTAAAATATTAAAATATAATTAAATGAGAGTATAATATTAATGGTACTTTAAGAATATACAATAATTTTTTTTCATTATACAGTAATAGTATAAGAGATAATGTGGTGATTTGACAGACCTACACTTGTTCTACTCTTTTTCCTTTGTTGACATAGGACAATGATAATTGCACTTATTTTTTTCTCTCACATCTTTCTTCCCTTTTCATTTCGCAACTCAGCTTTTGAACCATTGAATTCAGAGTATATAAGAGATGTGAGAGAAAAAGTGTGTGCGAGTATCATTATTTGTTGAGGTAACTGGGGTGATGAATGAGAAATAGTTGTTCATACACTTTGGCTTCACATAGTTGAGATTAACTAACTATCATTACCATATTCAATTAATCACTTACTGATGTGGTAAGGAGTAGGTATTTGATTAGCTAATTGTGAAATATATTTAACCGATGATATAGCTGTATATAATTACAAATTTAAAAAGAATTGTGGCAATAAAATAATGGTTGAAAAAATTAGTTAACTATATGTGGTTAAATGATTAAATCGATTAGATGGTTGATCTCAACTATATCAAGTATGTGAGACCAAACTGTACATGCAACTATCATTTCTTGTTAGGAATATGATCCTGGTGAAGCTTCTTTATTATACTACTAAATATTCCATAATCAAGTTTATAAATGAGCACAGCTTAAATGGGGTTTTCCTGAATGTGCTGTAGACTTTTTCCCATCCTCCTTTTTGTGTGGTTTTAGACCAGATTCTTGTCTAGTCCTATTATAGGTTGAAATTTTAAAACTTTTCTTGAGATGTCTTGTACAAAAATAACCTTGTAATTCCAGGTTCAATGAATTGTGTTAGAAAATGAGTATTTAATGGGTTTGGTGTTAATAAACTAACAGTTCGTTGCATGGTTCCTCAAACCTTTTAACGGATAAGATGAAGGATGCATGAAAATCACTAAAAATAACATTCATGTACAGTGACAAAGTGTGTCAATCAAATATAATAGGAACAAGTGTCAGAATTCCTTTTTTTTTTTTTAACCACCCAATTAGGAGTTTGCTTCTGAGTAGGACCCTCAGGAATCCTTGTAGAGTGGCCTTTGAGACCATTCATGAGACTAATTCGAAGTCGGACTGATTAGAGTGAGTGTACTATTCGCTCCACAGATTTTTGCAACTTTCCAAGTAGAGCGCTTTCGTTGAGGATTAAACCTTTATCCTCGTTAACGGGGTCAAATTTATTTACCAATTCAACCAACCCCGCTTTGGGAGTCTTCCTAACAAGTGTCAGAATTCGTTTTGTTAGACTCAAGGACTCATTCCTGATATGAGGATACGAAGAATAAGCTGTTGTGGAGTTTTTGATGATATGGAATTTCTTAGTTGCGTGCTTCGGTATTTATTTATTTATTATGTAATAAATAAATTAATATATTAGTAGAGGTAGAGTGGAAACAATAAGTCGAAAGACAAAGTTGAGATCCTGTAATGAAAAGGTTTATTTATATATTTATTTTTGGCTGAAAAGGAGATTAATTAAATTATTACAAGATGTTGGAATTACTACTCAGTACTCACATCCAAGACCAATAGTGGAATTCATGAGAAGATGCATGGTGAAATATCATATGATATAAAGGGGGAAAGCAACAGTTAAAATCATTAAATAGAGAGTAAAGACGACAAATTTAACGTGGTGCTCTGTTCGTATTATTATTAATGTTGACAACGATGCAAGATGCCCATAATACAATTCCTCAAGGGCCTAAAGCGTAATCCTCAATTCTATTTTGAGAAACTATCTCAGAAAAACTAGGGAAATTGTTAGGAAGACACAGGTGGGGAAGAGAACGCAAGAGAAGCACTTGTCATTTTAGTGTCAGTGGAGATGGCTAGAAAGTGGTTCAGATTCAATTCATGTTGGAACCGGAACGAACTTGCCAAATCGCCAATTGGTGCCAGCTACAAGTGAATGAAGCAAAACAGTTGCATTCGCTTTCCTAACTCACCAAGAAAAGACTAGCAACATTCAAAAACGTGAATATTCCCTCGGGGGCTTAAGCACCTTTATCTTCCCAACGGTTGTCCATGCTCCAAAATCTCTGAATTCTGCAAATTATTTAATAATTGTTGTTGGCTTGTGGAACTTGCAAAGTTCCTCAAGGTTGGACCAAGGGACCCATCCACTTGCAGTTGCAGGCAGAGGTCATCTTCCTCAAACTTGAAGCCTCAGCGGCACTCTTTCTCAAATGTTTAGAAAATGAACCATCCACAACGCCTGATGGCTGATGCTAGTAGCATGTTGCTAATCTGAAAATTAACCCAAAAAAAAAAAACCTTGCGTAAGCATTTAGTTTTTTTTTTTTTGGTTTTTTTTTTAATAGTGGGTTGTCAACTTTAGATTTGCAGCCATAGCCCCAGGTAACATAAGCCCTGCTATTTTTTTCACGTTGCTCATACATGGGATGATGGCTTCAAGTCAAAAAGTGAATGATTTTATGATATTAATTTTTTTAAGGGGGAAAAAAAAGAAAAATCTGGGTGTTGGGTTCCGCCACGTTTTGGAAGATTGGTTGACTGACATTTTCAATTTTCCATTCTCAGCTAAAACCGGGGAAGTGAATTACAACTAACTTGTTGAATGGACAAATCGAGGACGAATTCTCTTCCTATCCGAAGAAAAAACAAAAAAATTCCCCTGCCAAATTTGTAATGGCAAGTTGTTATCTATTCTAAGAATGTTATACTCTATTTATTTAAATTATAACACTCAGATAATATAATTATTTAGATAGTTAAATTAAATATAAAATATTAAATAATAAAATTTAATTTAAATCTCAGCCATTCAATATAGTATTCTAAGAATATTTTAGTATATTTTCAAAGTAATTGTCCAATTTTACCTTCCTTCTTTTTTTAGTTGCATAAAAATTTAGTTTAAGAGAGGGTCTCAATTAGAGCAGGTCTTGAATTATTTATAGGGACTAACAGATAATTTATCATTAGAAAACAACTGGCTGAAAAAAGAATATAATTTGCGACTAAGTGCACATTTAAGTGGGTATTTATCTCACCTAAATGAACTATCAATTGCTCAAATAAGTTCTTGTTCAATTTTTATTTTGTTTAGTTTGGGTTAAGATAATTTCTTAAACATAATTTTAATCTTAAAAGTTTAATTAATTTGAAGTAAATATTTTTTTATTTTTATATTAAAAATAATTTCTTTTTTAAATATAAATTACTTTACTGTAAATTTACTTTTAAATAAAATCAAGCTAACCCAATTAAATTTTCACAATCTAATCAAACACAATCTTAAGTTGATTGAATTTGCACGTGGCACCTTAATGGGACACCCTTTTATGCCTCTATCCTCAACTACACAACTCATTTCTGAGTAAGTTGCTTAGCTCACCACGCATGGGGTTAATGCTTTCGTTCTTTTTTGACTGGACTACCGTCCCACTTTACTAACTTGAATTTTCCTGATAACCTTGTGTTTCACCACCGATTAAAGTACATCTTTTTTCCATGTGTGCCTCACTTGTATCAATATGTTAACAAAACGAGGTTTTACTCTTTAAGTTTGTTTAATTGTAGCACTCAAACGTCACAACTTCTTCGTTGGTGCTTCCCTACCCCAATTATTTGAACAACTAAAACATTCATAAATGACCTGTGGGCCTCCCTTCTCAACGATCACAAAGAAACAGCTGTCCCTCTCAATAGGCAACTAATGATTTTGTCCACTTCCTGTTTGATTCCTTCATAAAATATTTGTGTGGAAGTGCTACACATGATTGCTTGCTTCTTTCCCTATAAGTAGTCAAAACAGTAGAACTGGCATCTAATTCCACTTTATTCTTGGATTTTTTTTTCTGTGCTTTAAACCATTAAAGTCCGCATAAACCAACATAATTTGACAATAAAGCTTATAAATTTAAGTCGTCACAAGTTTCCATTGAAAGATAGCATATACATGATTGACATGTGAACAGTGAGTATGTGACCCACAATCACACTCTTTCACAGCACCCAACTAATTTCTTTTGTCCATTTTTCATTGACAAGAAATGGGAAGCTTGACCTAGATACTCTTTATGAGGTTAATTTTCTATATATATAAAGTCTAATTTTAGTACTACTAGTTGGAGAACTGAGCAGTGGGCCTTCCTAGTTTGTGTTTTTGGTTTGGATCTTGGTAAAGTCCAAGGTCTTTTTGCCTTGCAACTTGTTTGTTACATAGTGTTTACTGTACTCTCCATGATTGTATCTTCTATACTTGCATGGATGGTTTTCATCCACAAATTCTGACATTGGACCAAGCTCTACTTCATAGCTAGGAGCATAGAATGTCACAACTGAGAGTCGATCTTTCTCCTCATGGGCCACAGCTCTATGCTCCACACTCTTGTATTTTCCATTGGTAAGAACCTGCATAACTGCAAATTAGAATCAAACCCAGATGGAAAAATTGCAAACAAGAAAAAGAAGAGAGGAATCATTGGAAATGGATAGGATCAGATGCTGGTCTTACTTCTATTGTGTCTCCAATGTTGATGACAAGGGCATTTGGAATTGGCTGAACAGGCACCCATGTTCTATCCTTGAGTATTTGAAGTCCCACTGGGCTTCCCTTTGCTTGCTGCAGCACAGTGAGGGCACTTCCATCTGAATGGGGGCTCAGACCCAAAACAAGGTCAGGTCTGGAACAAGGTGGGTAGTAATTCATCCTTATGGCTTGCACTGCCACACCAAACATCTTCTCAAACACATCCCCTTTCAAGCCCAGGCCTGAAGCTATGTATTTGAGCAGATTCTGGCACAGTTTCCGCACTTCTCTTGAGTACACTTCCACCGTTTCACTGCATGAGTGTTTATGCTTTTTAACAAAAATAGTGGACTAAAAAAGTAAAACTATGGGACTACTATTTACGTTACCTGAATCTTGCAGGCCTCTTTGGCCATAGATTTGGATTCCTAGCATAGTGAGGTTCAATTCCAAGAGCAAACATGTTGCACCAATCCAACTTCTGATCCTCTGAGAAAACAAAAGCCTGTCCATACCCTTGGACTGTACCTGGTGCCATTGGGTATTTCTGTTTTTCATCTAGAGGTAGCATGAAAAACTCCCTGCTGATATTCTCTATGCTCTCCAGCAAATTGATGTCAACCTCATGATTAATTACCTAATGACCACGCTCAACATTAGTTTTCATATCCTGACATATAAAAATAGAAATACAAAGGTTTATATTTTCACAAATCTATGGATGGTTATGTAGTCATGGTAAGTTAATAAAAGTCTGACAGTAGCAAATAGTAGCACAAAAGATAAGTGGCAAATTTACCTGAAAAAATCCCCACTCCTCACAAGCAGCTGCAAGCTTGAAAATTTCACCGAGGACTTCCTCTCTACTCCCTTTGCTAAGCTTAGAGAAATCAAGGACCGGCATGTTACAGGATGGTGGGGAGAGAGTTGTAGCAAGTATTGGTCTTTCAGTCATGTCTCGTACAAATCTCTGAGGAATTGTCCTTGGCTTAGTTTTTCTTAGATCTTGAACATCATCAATGTGCCCAACGTTGATAGGAGAAACGGGTACGGGATCCATGGAAGCAGAATTTGGAGGTAGAGTTTTCGCTACAAACTGGTTTACTCTGTCTCCACCCTCAACCAAGTCTGTATTTATAGTGGAATTTAGACCCTTATGATGCTAAAATTCAAAGATTTAAAACATTGCTACCTACGCAATACTATAGTTATTAACTGTAACATAATTGGCACACATGAATCCATAAGTGTAAGTGGAACTCATTTTAACTTTTAAGACTAAGCTTAGATGAAGTCATGTGTGAATTATTTGCAGTGGTGATTGTAATGTTGCGTAAATAGCATTACTTTCTCAGAATTTGTTCACAGGGTCCCACATCAAGCACATTAATAGAAATTCCAAGTCATGCGTAAGACTCCTTTTGGACACTTCTCATCTGGACGAGATTAACTAAAGCGCACATATCACTGATGGCTATAGCTTAGTGGTAAAAAGTTTGCTTTTGAAGCAGTTTGGTGGCATGGAGGGATTTATTGGAAGTTTGAGAAGTGAGATTTATAATGATACCAAAATCACTCACCCCAAACTTCTGCAGAAGCTTTCAAATCAATGAATGATATATAAGACATCTGGTGCATTTCTTTCGAGACACTGGACTTTCTGTATGATTAACCACCAATCACTGCAGTTTAGGAGGCACAGACCTCTTCGCTAATGCACTGAGAGGATCTCCACAGACCAGTGTCACACTTATGTCACTATGCCTTCTCTTTTACCAAAAGGAAGATTCAAGAAAATATCAATTTAAGTGGCATGACTCTATTTCACCGTGATCTGTGAAACAATTAATTAATGAAATCAATGACAAGAAAAACTATAGTTGTGTTGTTTAATAGCCACAAAATTATGGCACTACTTTGCTCTTTTTTTCCCCCTTCTCTTCTTGTGCTCCTGAGTGTCCTTTCTGTTTTTCCTTTCTGGTAGTACCTTACATCATTAGATGCATGATACCATCAACCGCAGGAAAAAAAGAAGGACAACGTAAAAATTAAGGTTTTTTACTGTACTTTATTGAGAGTAATGGAATTTGGTTAATAGTGGGAAGAAGTGGTACATATTATTCTGTCCAACAGGCTACACAAGACTATGTGTGAGGGGTAGTAGACTAGTGGTAGTAGGGCCATACTCGAATGTCCAAAAAAAATGTCGCCATTCTGCAGACCAAATCTAGTGTTATTTGTCATCATGCCCTTGTCCACCCTCCCCTGCTTGAGGCCTCCTCTGCTTTTTGTTACAACATGTTCTATTGCCGATGTAGGCACCACAACTGTTTGTAAATGAGCCATGGCATGCATAAGCTGCAACAGACATCCACAACTTGCAAGACTTTCAGTCCCGCAAGTTTTCTTATCCTGGTGTGGTGATGATACAATTACAAACGAAAACAAACAAAATCTTCAAGTGGACTCTGCCATTGAAGAGGAAATACGTGCTCAGCTCATGCTACTGTCTTGTGTCTACTGAAATGGAAGTGTCTCCATAAAAAGTTAAGAAGCCCTTCTTAAAATCTTAAGAAGGGGATCAAACCATGGAGGACGACAAAACCAACATGCAGAGGTTTTCCGACTTTTTCACTCTCCTTTTAGTCTTTTACCCATTTTCTAACCATTGGTATTGTAAGACTTGCCTTTTTTTTTTATATTTTGTGGCAATTTGGCGCAATTTGAGGAGTAAAAATATGAATATCATCGTCAAGTATCTCAAAAATTTAAATTATTAGATAAAAGTATATAAATAATTTATATTTTTAATAATAACTCATCAAAGTAATAAAAGAACTTACTCTAAAGATAATATATTTAATGACTTAGATTTTATTATAAAATATTTTTAAATTAATTTGATTACATAAATTCAATTTATGTAGCACGTGTTATGTCGTAAATAAATTGATCTATTACTCTTATCATGCATAAAAGTTTGATATTAATTTTAATTCAGTATCAGTAAAAAAAAATTTATTATTATCTATTTATATCTTGTCATAACATTAAAATAGTTTAACTATAATAATAATTATTCAAAAGTCAAAATTATCTAATAACATAATAATACATAATTAGATAATAATATAATATATTAACATTAAATTAAAATTAAATCCTAAAATTTATGCATAATATCATATAAGTTATATAGTGAAACATTAAAGTAGAAACTGTGCTTGTGGGGGCAATTGAGGTTTCTCAATTTTCCCTTACTCCTCCAAAAGAACCATTTCCTTGTTCTCTGGCAAATGGATTAAATAAGATCAGTTAAACTCATTGAACTTCTGACCAAATTCTATATTGATCTGGATCGAATTTTAAAACTGCTTTATTGGTTGCCCAAAATCAGTGTAAACTGGTTACAAAACACAAATTTGGGCTTAATAGTTTAATGTGGGTTGGGTTGTGACTTTTGTAATGATGATATGTGTTCATTTCAGGTTATATGGTAGAAATTTACCCCAAAAAAAAAAGTTATATGATAGAAAATTATCTAAAATAATATTGACCAAAAAAATTATCTAAAATTATGAAAAAAATAAAGCATTTAAAGAAAAAGGATAACAAAAGATTATATATGAATCTATGCTCATTTTCTGTCTTTGTCATTCGAAACTTTTGATTTGTTGATAATGTATATGTATTTGTTTATATGACTATGTAGATTATATATAATTTATATAATTAATTTTAAATAATTATAAGGTTATCTAATTTCACTCGTTGAATCATGAACGAATCTCTTACTCTTTTCTTTAACCGTTTTCTAAAAATAGTAATTTAAAATGTAAAAAGCTTGAATTTCAAGCATCCCATTGTGGCTAGGAATCAAAACTCGTTCCATTATTATTTCTAGCCACTATAAGATTCGTTAGGAGTAGGGCTCTACTTCATACCTTCATATATAAAGAAATTAAAAATTCTTTAAACATCAAATGTAAAAAAAATAATAAGTATAAGAAATGAGGGTTTACAGTTAATATAAAATAACTATTTTTTTAATTATAATAGGTACAAAATACTGAACTTAAAAAAATTGAATACCAAGTAAATAATTTCTTTTTTTTTTAATAATAGTCTAGATTTGAATAAAATTTATAAGTTAAAATGAGCTTAATCTTTAGGGGCTCTCTTTTTATATACGTAAATAATTATAAGTTCTCATTAAGATTTGTGAAATGTCTTAACTTTGAAATGTGATCACTTTTATTTTTTGTGACAAAAAAATAAAAATAAAAATGGTTCTATATTAAATTTTTATTGTACAATCTTAGTGTGCTAAAAGCTGCTAATGACTGTATATCATAAAGACATGAAAATACCAAAGGATGCAAATGCATACAATGAACAAATAAATTCTTCCCCACCTTCCCAAAACCCTAGTCATGGAAAGAAAAACCATACTCAATTACTACAAGCTTAGAACCAAACTCGTTCTCTATTTTATAACACCTTTTAATGAAGCATACTTTTAAGCTCAATGTAAAGGTTAAAAGAGCTATACTCTTTATCTTGATTATTCAAATTCGATTCTTAAATTAACGTTTAGAAAACTAATTTCTCCTAAATGCAAAAGCTAGTTTTGGTCTTACACCCTTGATTGTCTTGAGAAGAACTTAGTTATGATATGGCACGAAAGTTTACTCGACTGTTTTTTTTTTTTTAAATAGAGTATTAGAACTTTTCATCATCCTAATTTAATTTATTTAACCGTTGCGTATATTTTATTATACAATACTGCTCTTATTACAGGTCACCAGGACACCTCCTATTTGACCCTTTACAAAATTAAGTTCAAGATCGTTGACATCAAAGGGTTCAGAAAAGGTTGACCTTCATTTAATTATTTTAATCAATCTATCAAAACGATCAAAAGTATCAATATTTTTTAAATGATTTAAAAGGTTTAAGATATTTATAACAAGTGAAAAGTTACTAATTTAAGTTTATCCTTCCTTAATATTTATAATTTTTCTAGTAAAATACTCTATTTAATGAAAATTCTAAACAAATAAAATAAAATATAAAATACTCTAGCAACATGCATGAACCAAAAATTCTATTGCATTTTATGCAGATTAGGATATTAGTTATGTACTGCACCAGTAAAGAATAAAACAGGGTATTACTTCACCCAAAAAGAAAGGATATTGCCACTTTATAGCTAAACAAGAATTTGTTGGAATACAATATGCGAATATGATGCAACGTAGAGGTAATGTCCTTAAGAACAACACATATAATTTTTGGAGAGGGGGAAGAAAGAATCTATAAATAAGCATAAGTAGGTGAGTTATACAAATAGTAATATTTTCAAGGATAAAGAATGAAAGAAAGAGGAAGAAAAGGCTACGATCAGGCCCAACTTTCATCGCCACTTGCTGAGGGCAGTCAACATAACCTCAAAGATGCAACTAATAAAACCAAAATGCTATCACCATCAGTTATAAACAAATGCAGAGAGAATCTTGATAAACAAACTTGGTGCAGACCAAGTGAATGTCTAGATTAATTTTGGTAAAAAAAAATTTTTTTTTTTTTTTGCAAAAGCTTTTTCAGTATTTTGGTTATAAGCTGTTTTAACTACAAAATAAGTTAATTCAAATACACACCAAATAAAATATACAATAAGATTGAGAAAATCTGCCAGATGAAATCTAAATCTAAAAACATTAAATCAGCTGTCAATTTCTATTGCAGTGCACAACCTGAATGGTAGACACAAATCTACCAGGGAATGTTCTTTAAATGTAATAAACTTAAGCCATGACACTAATTAACATAGAACATGGAGTTCCCCAGCAATAAAAGAGGAACCTGATGTCAACATGTCATACCAGAATATATAAATTACATAATAGATTTACCCACTGAAAATTGCACAACTCAAATGCCTCCTTAAAGCTTCATTGTAGTTTGTGGAATAAGTGATGATAGGATTCTAACTGCCATCCATGATAATAACAACATTAACAAATTTCGGATGAAATAATCTTTGCCAATAATAAAGGGGTGATATAAAATAAATTCTCAAAGTAATCAAATATAAAAATCTTGCAAACCTTGGTCAAGCATAGTAACATATTACCAGCTAATATTCCTCACAAGATGCCCTGCACAGGTATCATAAAAACCTCAAACTGCTAACAATTATCTCATACTATAAACAGTTAAGCAGATTCCAAATATTAACAGGATGACCTACACAGATGGAGGAATTTTGATGACAAACATAAAGCAAAGAATGGGAAACAGAAGTTTTTAGCAACGATGGCTATGTACCTGTATATCCGAATACATTCTTTAACTCCAAAAGCTGGCATGACTAATATATAGCTTTATACTCAATGACACACACAAAACGAAACTTTCTGCCAAGATTTTCTTTTCATTCAAAACTTTGATATGTTAACAGAAAGGGAGAGTTTTCATAAACAATGGACCAATTATAACTATATAAATATTCAAAGTCCTAAAAATTGGTTGCCTAATATTTCCAGACTATTTTTTTTTCTGGGGCTCCAAATCAGTGGAGCAAAGAATGTAGCACTGAACTATTAAATAATATCCATCCTGCGTCACTTAACAACCAGGAATCCTTTCCCTCTTTCTAACCCATAAAATTTAAGGGTGAGAGTATTGTACCCCTATCCGCATTAAGAATAACCTGAACAACTAAAAATACGTTACAAAATTTGCTAATCAATGACATTTTGTACACATGTACAAAAGGGTGACAGATCGCAGGTAACCTGCTTTCTTTGCAGGTTTCCAAGTGCCAGCCTAGGTAGATATCTTTTAGCCCCTTCCTTTCCAGATGCCATCTCGGTAGAGAAGTAAAACCAAAAAAAATACATTATATACAGTAGCAAGTTAATCTCTGGCACCACCAAGACCAGCATGACTTATAGCTTTTGCTGCAATCCAAACAAGACGTACAAGCTCATCTAAATCCCGGAAGCTGAAATCAATAACCCTCCTAATAGAAGTTATACAGTCCCTATTCTGTGCCTCTTCCATGATCACATTAGCAGCCAAAAAAGTGCTCTGCCATTTTCTTGAAGCCTCCATTGCAAAATTTACATCCTGAGTCTGCAAAATCACATGCTAAATTTCACCAACTTTACATTAAAAATGAAGACCATAGGAAATTACATAATAAATCCTTAAGATTTGGTATTCTGTGTCTACAATGAAACTCAATAACTATATAAGCTAACTGCTTATTATGAAGGAGAAGCATAAAAAACACTATAAGCTTGAAATTTTACCTCCACCAACAACTATTTATGCATTGCATTAAAAAGTGCTCACTTACATTGGCCAGTTTGGCAGTCAACACTACATGATTGTTATATAAAAGAATCACTCCTATAGCTTTTAAGGAATTTCAGGTATGAGCCAAGATCTTGCATGCAATAGAAAATTGTCTTCAAGGAACAAAGTCTGAACCTCCTATCTTGCATAGCAAGAACAGCTGCAATCCATACTGACTTTTCTCAATCATTCTATCTAGCACAGAACCACATTTCCCACTATTATCTTATATCACTAAACCCCTAGATCCCCAACAATAGTTCCAAGGTACTTCAGGGTCAAAGCACCTAGACAGACATTCCAAATAAAATATTAAGGTTTGTCAACAAATTAAAACTTACAAAATCAAAAAGCCGGACGAGATTTGGGCGAGTTTGAGCAGATATGACTTGATTACCAGCAACATGAGTATTAGTACCCCTGGGCAAAGTAGCCTTATCCACTGGTGCCTGATTGTTTAAGTTATCAACATCGGATGCAGAAGATGAAGGAGATTCACCTAAAGAATAGAGCAAAAAAGCAGTGATACATCATTGACTTATATCACTTAATGGAGGCATGCATCTATCAAACAACTAATAATAAGAATGAAGGGGCTATCAAGAATAAGTCCTGTCCACTCCATAATTTTCCAGATTATCTCATTGAAATCCCCAAACAATAAAAACATAAGGTAGCATGTTCTCACACTTCAGTCAAAACAAGAAAGTAACGTCAGTTTTAAAATATAGAAGGCATCTAATTCATTAATAGTTTTCTTGCCCCCCTTTCTTCATGTGTATAGGTGTCATGCATTAATTTGATTAATACATTACCAGAAGAATTATGCAAGTATGAAGAAGATTGCAAAATCAATAAACAGCAATGCCCAACAAGCCTTAAGACATAAATACTTGTATCAAAACTATGTTCCATTTACCTTGAGAAACCATTTGTAAAGTTGCTTGCAACTCATGCCAATCCCTGTTTGTACTAGAATGTTTACAGTAAACCACTCTCATGTATGCCACCTCCATGCATTTATATGCCAAAGCAGCTGATGCCATTTCTTGGCGTCTTTCATATTCATGGGCACAGGATCTGAAATACATTTCAAGCCACTGATTAAAGGCCAAGGAAAATAGCTCAAGAAAAAGACAACAGTCCATCAAACTCCTTATGTCATTTAATGACACAATTTTTATACCAAGAGTTGAACAAACAAACAGAAAACAGTACTGTCACATAGAATTAATTGAGCTTAGGCAGGCACTGCTGACAAAGTTGAGGAGTGTTAACTGAAGATAGCGGTTGGCCTTTGTACTCCCTAACTGACCTACAAGACCCCCACTAGATCCAAACTCATGTATTAGGGTACAGAGAAGCACACAAGTTAGGCTTTAACTTTAAGTCATTGACTCATTGTAACTAGGCAAAGGAGGCTCATAGCTTAAAGCATCATACTATTGCAACCCTATATTTTATAGCTACTATTGTCTTCTTGATATATACCAATGCAGAATAAAGCAAGGTCCCTCAGAAGAAAAAAGAAAGGTATTTGATAGAACTGGATCGGAATTAAAAGGAATTCACTATGAAACATAGATGAAATCTCCTCTGCTACTCAACTACCAGTAGGGTAATCGAGCAGGGGGAAAAATAGTGATACAATCAGCTTAAGAAAGAGTAGAAAACATATACGGAACTACAGGAATTCCGAGCAAATTCGAGGGTGCTTGGTTCCCTCCTCACAGAACTTCCTCTACTGTTTTCCCTACCTCTCTTCTGTGCTCCAGTGCTCCTTAAGTACTGCTCGAGTCACGCTTCCCTCCATTTCACGCTTCCCTCCATTCTCCTAAGTTCACACAAAATCAGTTGAGGTCACACTTCCCTCCTCTGCTTGGTTCACGTGTTGCATGGCTCGGCTATTAGGTTGTTGCGAGTGAGTTGCTACTCACATTGGGTAGGGACACGGCTATGATTCCGTGTTCCTCCTAAATCTCTTCCTCACATACACCCTCGGTGTCTTATCAATACTCCCCCCCAGAAGTTTCACCTTGTCCTCAAGGTGAAAGCTTGGGGAAATGTTCTTGAATGTGGGACATAGACTCCCATGAGCTTTCACAAGCTAGAAGATCCTTCCATTGGATAAGGACTTCTTGCTATCCAGCTGCATTGGTTCGAACAGTGGTAACTGCTGATGGTTGTACTTGTAACTCTAAGTCTTCGGTCAAAAAAGAGGGTAGTGGTTAGCTGGTAGCTGAAGGTGATATAGATTTCTTGAGGAGGGACACATGAAAAGTGGGATGAATTCGACTTCCTTCAGGTAATTTTAATGTGTAGGCCACCTGTCCCACACGAGTGAGGATCTCATAAGGTCCATAAAATCTAGGACTGAGTTTCTGATTGAACCTTTGGGCTAAGGATCGTAATTTATATGGTTGGATTTTGAGAAAAACCCAATCACCCGACTGGTAGACCACCTCTCTCCTGTGTTTTTTTCTGCCTGCACCTTCATGCGGTTTTGAGCTAGGACTAGGTTGTCTTTGAGCTCAGCCAGCATGTGATCCCTGTCAGCTAGAAGTTGATTGACCTCTTCTACTGCAGAAGGGCTTGATGTCCCTTTAAGTAGAATTGGTGGGTCGGTACCATATAAAGCCTTGAAGGGGGTGAGCTTAGTTGAGCTGCTGTAATTGGTGTTGAACCAAAATTCCGCCCAGCTAAGCCATTTAGGCCACTGCTTCGGTTTAGCACCAGTGAGACAGCGAATATAGGTTTCTAGGCATCTATTGACTGCTTCCGTTTGGCCATCCGTCTGTGGATAGTATGCTGATGTAAATTTCAGCTTGGTGCCCATTTGTCTGAATAACTCAGTCCAGAAGTGGCTTTGAAAGACTCTGTCCCTATCCGTAACAATGGATGATGGAAAGCCGTGTAGTTGAACAACCTCCTTAATGAAAACATCAGCTACTTCCTTAGCTGTGAATGGGTAGCATAGAGGAATAAAATGAGCATATTTGGTGAGTCTGTCAACTATCACCAAAATGGTATCCACTCCTTGTGTTTTTGGTAGACCCCCGATGAAGTTCATGGATATGTCAGACCATGTATGACTGGGGATAGGGAGTGGCTGTAGCCGGCCAGCAGGTGATAGAGTTTGATATTTATTCCTCTGACAAACTTCACAGGCAGCCACATATTTTTGAATGTCTTTCTTCATTCCCTCCCAATAAACTAGAGTAGAAATTTGTTTGAAGGTTCTGAAAAAACCTGAGTGGCCCCCGAGGGCAGAATCATGAAATTCTTTAAGGATTAGGGACATGGTAGTTGAAGAATTCGGTACAACCAATCTATCTTTGAACAATAGTTGGTTCCCCTTGATTCGATACCCTGGATGAGAATCTGGCTGAAGCAGAACTTGTTGCATAATCTGTCCTAGCTTAGGATCCGCTTGAATTTCTTCCACTATGTTATCTAGCCCCTGGAACTGAACCGTAAGAGATGGCTGAGTACTGCATCCTGCGGGAGAAGGCATCAACTACTTTGTTTTCGGTTCCGGGTTTGTAGTGAACTTCGAAATCAAACCCAATCAGCTTGGAAATCCACATATATTGTTCTTCTCCCATAAGTTTCTGATCTGTCAGGAACTTAAGGCTTTGCTAATCAGTGAGAATGATGAAATGATGGCCCATTAAATAATGACGCCATTTCTGAACAGCAAAGACAATTGCCATTAGCTCCGTTTCATACACGGACTTGCCTTGAGCTCTTTCAGATAATCCTTGGCTTATATAGGCCACGGGTCTGCCATTTTGCATCAGTACTGCCCCAATACCACTGCTGGATGCATCCGTTTCTACTGTGAAGGTCTTAGAAAAATCAGGAACTGCTAGAACTGGCACACTGGTCATGGCTGATTTCAGCTGCTCAAACGCCAGCTGAGCTTCTACTCCCCATAAGAAATTATCCTTTTTCAGAAGGTTGGTTAGTGGTCGGGCAATCTGGCCATAATTCCTGAAAAACTTCCTATAGTAACCGGTGAGTCCAAGGAAGCCTCTAAGGCTCTTGACATCCTTCGGAGTAGGCCATGACTGCATAACTTCGATCTTCTTTGGGTCAGCTGCTACCCCTTTACTGGAAATTAAATGGCCTAAATGTTCTATCTGAGACTGCCCAAAGGCACACTTCTTCTTGTTCACGAATAATTGCTGCTCATGCAGTCGTTGTAATACCATTCCAAGGTGCTGCAAGTGAGTTGCTCGGTCCTTACTATAGACTAAAATATCATCGAAGAAGACCAGCACAAACTTCCTTAGGAATGGCTTCAACACCTCATTCATAAGGGATTGGAAGGTGGAGGGAGCATTTGATAACCCAAAGGGCATGACTAGGAACTCATAATGCCCTGCATGTGTTCGGAATGCTGTTTTTGGAATGTCTCCCTTTCTCATTCTGATCTGATGATACCCGGACTTTAAGTCCAGTTTGGAGAATAATTCAGCTCCTCCTAATTCATCCAACAGCTCTTCTATGACCGAAATGGAAAACTTGTCAGGTATGGTGATTTTGTTAAGTGCTCTATAATCCACACAAAAACGCCAAGTACCATCCTTTTTACGTACTAAAATGGCAGGGCTGGAGTATGGACTGTTGCTGGTTCTAATGATTCCAGCAGTCAACATTTCATCCACAATTCTTTCTAATTCATTTTTTTGATAGTGTGGATACTTGTAGGGACGTAGATTTGGAATCTGCACTCCTTCCTTTAAGATGATGGCATGGTCATGCTTCCTTTCAGGTGGCAACCCTTGAGGATTCTGAAATAGATCCTCGAACTCTGTCAGTAAAAGCTGCAACTCTGGCCAGGAGGGGTCTGCTGGTTGCTGTTCTGCCATGACACCCCTGTACTCTACCAGATACCCTTCTCCTTCATCCTGCAGGACCTTAATCACAGTTTTTAAAGAGCCTTGTGATCGGCAGAGGGATGGTTCCCCTTTAATGGTCACCTCCTCTTGAGCTACCTCCATTTTCAGCGTTAAATCCTTAAAGTTGGCCCTTATCTCCCCTAAACTCTCCAGCCAATCCATTCCTAAAACCACATCTACCCCTCCTAATTCAAATAAGTAGAAGTCCTGAATGACCTTCACCCCTTGCATGTGTAACGCGACTCCTTTGCATACACCTTTGCTTCTCACCCTATGTCCATCCCCGACTTCCACCATGTACTCCGGAGTGTCTAAAACTATGAGATGAAGTTCCATAACCACCTTCTTCGATATAAAATTGTTAGATGCCCCGCAATCTATCAGCACTACTACTTCCTTTCCTCTTATTTCTCCCCATAGCTTGAGAGACTTTTTGGAAGTCATTCCCATGATGCTGTGCATAGATAACTGCAGTGCCCGTTCTTCCTCGGTGACTTGCTTTAGCTCCCATTTTCCCTCAACCTCCTCCTCCTCCAACCCTTCAATTAGCAGCACATGAAACTGTTTGTTTTTGCATATATGTTCGGGACTATACTTTTCATCACACCGAAAACACAATCCCTTCCTCATCCTGTCTTGGTATTCTGCATCAGATAGTCTCCTGGATCCACCTCTCCTGTTGCCCCTCATTGTTTCTCCTGCAGCTTTGTCGCCTGGGTTACTGCCGGTGGATACAGCTTTGGAACTGGCTGCCACCATTCCAGTACCTCCCTTGTGTACTTCGCCATACTGCTTTCCTCCCCAGTCCACCAATGTAGTTCGAGGTGATTGAGTTGGTTTGTGGTTCCAACTCAATGATTTTCCTCAGGTTGGATTAGACTTCCCACACGCCTAATTTTTCTCCTCAATTAATAAAGCTTGATCCATCAGATCAGGTAACGAACCCAATCTGTGGAGCCTCAATTCAGCCCGTATCTCTTCCCTCAAACCGTTTAGAAATACTCCTCTCAACATTTCTTCGTCAGCATGTCTTAGGGGTCCTGAGATCAACTCAAAGTTCTCCCTGTACTCCCCTACAGTTCCAGTCTGTTTTAAGCTTAACAGAATTTCAAATGGGTTTCCCACCAAGGTTGGTTGAAACCTCCGAAGGACCGCCTCCCTGAATCTAGTCCAATTCACTTCTGTTGCCCGAGCTTCCCACCATTGATACCAGTTTGAGTGCTCTACCTTCCAGAGCTAGAATTACTACCTGAACTCTTTCTCGGTCGGATATAGAGTTGATGATAAAATACCTTTCCACCCAGTTAAGCCATCCGTAAGCATCCTCTCCCGAAAACAAAGGCAACTCCATGCTTCTCATCCGATCTTCTTGATTTACTGCTCTGGGTGTACCATATGTGCGCTCGGTATCACCCTCTTCTTCGACATGAATTTCAGGTCTTCTTAGTGATGGTTCCAGTGATTTTCCTCTGAGGAACCGCAGCAGCTCTTGCTGCAACTCGTCATTTTGCTTTTCCCGGGCTTCTCGAGCTAGCCTTTCATCGATTGCCTCCTTCCTCCACTGCGTGAATTCTGCTCGTAGGTCTTCCACCATATTCATTCCACGCTCCAGAGCTTCAATTCTGGCTTCCATCCTAGTATTCACCATGGCACAACTCCCGGATCGGAAGCTCTGATACCAGTTGATAGAACTGGATCAGAATTAAAAGGAATTCACTATGAAACAGAGATGAAATCTCCTCTGCTACTCAACTACCAGTAGGGTAATCGAGCAGGGGGGAAAATAGTGATACAATTAGCTTTAGAAAGAGTAGAAAACATATAAGGAACTACAGGAATTCCAAACAAATTCAAGGGTGCTCGGTTCCCTGCTCACAAAACTTCCTCTACTGTTTTCCCTGCCTCTCTTCTGTGCTCCAGTGCTCCTTAAGTACTGCTCGAGTCACACTTCCCTCCATTTCACGCTTCCCTCCATTCTCCTAAGTTCACGCAAAATCAGCTGAGGTCACACTTCCCTCCTCTACTTGGTTCACGTGTTGCATGGCTCGGCTGTTAGATTGTTACGAGTGAGTTGCTACTCACACTGGGTAGGGACACGGCTGTGATTCTGTGTTCCTCCTAAATCTCTTCCTCACATACACCCTCGGTGTCTTATCAGTATTCATTACAAGAATTAAGGAGATGCTTTCAAAAAATATCTTTCTAACTAACAAAAAGGTTTTTTTATTATGATATTATATTTAATTGCTTCCATCCATAATTAAAGTCTCAAACAGATAGCTTGACACCACAAAATTTTACAAGTTCTTAAAACTTTTTTTTTTCAAAATGTACTTTGACCAATAACTAAATAACGGTATAAATTTAAGATCATAAAAACAATAAATTTACTCCAGATTTTAATTACTTGAAAAGTTTAGCTGTAGTAGCATAGATTTGCATTTGACTCATCTCCCCATGCTTGCTATTCTCACTCTGAAAATTTTCAAGAAGAGATGCTCCATGCAGAAACTTCAAGGCAGCTTGAAAATAAGTCTCATTGCTTTCAAATTCAAACCCAGAGTTCTAAAAAATAAGCAGCATTTAAACCATCAGTTAGAAAAAGAAAGATGCTAGATCCAACCAAAAGATGTGAAGTGAACTCTAAAAATGACCAAGTAACCTTATAATGATCAGCTGTATCTTTTAGCTTTGTGGCTTCTTCCAGGATGTTAAAGGCAGTTTGGTTAGAATTTGTTCTCTCGGGACTTGACACAATGAGTTTTCGATCAGGCACAAAATTTCCTGAACTGCAATTTACTCCAACCTTGCTACTAACATCAGCAGAATTTCTCATTAACTTGGCCACATCACCATTCCCAGACACAAGGACTGGATGCCCATTGGACATATCTCCCTTTTGATACCCGGGTGCAGCTCTTGAACCCACATATAATGTTTCCCTTTTCACTTCACCCACTGCAGAAGAGAGAACTTTAGACTTCCCATCTCTTGATTCTGTGCATACAGAATTAACTTTGTTTTCTTCCTCAAAGTCCTGAATCAGGCTGTCCTGGGAGATAATCTTTCTATTAGTGGTACATGCAGCATCCCCTTTCAGAACTGAACTCTCAACATCTTTTTGTTTTACCTCAGTTTGCTTTCCAGTCTCACTTGATCTAAGTCTTAACTTACCAATATTGTCAATCTCCCATTTAGGCTTAGGAGAACTATATTTAGCATCATTTCTTGTCTCAGGACAAGATGCATGATAACTAGGATCAACCGCTGAATCATAACTCCCACCATTTTTGGCATAACCAATCTCTGAAGCTGACACATTCATCTTATCCCTACCAACCTCAGAACCAGATCTTCTGTCCTTTTCCTTACTGTGCAATGATGTAACCTTGCCAGAATTTTGCCACAAAAGTGCACTTTCCTGGTTGTTCTTGTTCACTTTCTCCTCATGATGTGTACCATTGGCACAATTGTTATGTTGTTCAACGGTAACTACACCACCTTCAAGCAAATGGTCATTCTTAACTTCAGAGGAAGTTTTAGTTTGGACCCTGGTTTTGTCTTTAGCATCTTCAACCTGGCACTCTATTGAAGAAAATTTGAGGGATGTGGGATGTGAGTCATATGAAATTCTCTCCTTCATTTTAACTGATAGCTTTCCCTCCCTATTATCCAAAATTCTCCTGGAACTTATTGAAGAGAGACCACCTTTTGTAGCATCATCCTTCACTGAAGTGTCCCCTGCTGCCAAAATGCGCTTGTCTAAATTGGAGGTCCTCAAAGGTGACGAGGTAACAGATTCTACAGGTGAACTTCTCACATCTTCAAGGTGGGTTCTAGCATTATGAGACCCTGAAACCTTAGAAGAGCTTGAAGTTGCAGCCAGTGAAAGTTTTCCATAGCCCAAATCCTTGCTCAATGGATCAATACCATCTGAAGCTTGGTGAGATGCGATATTTTTAATGTGCTTCCTTGGCTGCTGGGCTTTATCAACATTTCTGACTGCTGTCCCACCAGCCATTTGGTCCCTACTGCCTGACAAGAAAACTTGCCTCATCCCAACATCTCTATTAAACTTATCCTCACCTTCAGTTAATGATTTTGTCTCTGTATTCAAAACTCTATACTTCTTTTCCTTCATAAATCTACTTGAATTGCCCTCTTCACCACACTGCTTATCACCCAGCAAGGAGAATGTGGTTTTATGTTTATCGTTATCCAGCCAGTCCTTCGATTTCCTTTTCTTAATTGAACCATCCTTTTGACAGCTGTTTGTTACATCCAAGGACCCACCATCTGATGAGACCTGAGCCTGGTCTCCTTCTTTCTTTACAGGAACTACTAACTTGCCCTGTACATCCTTGGATAAACAATACTCGTCATATTTCCGCATATCCTTCCCACTAGCCGTTGTTGGCAAACCATTTCTTGAATTTAGACCCACCTTCTCAAGGTCCATGCCAGGATTCAGTTGTTTATCAGCATAGCAAACATCTTCTGTCTTCGATTTCTTAGGAATTCCAGATCTATATTGATCAGCCTCCATCTTACGTTTCAATCTAATATGCTTTCTGTCACCTGCACACACGTGATAACATCATTGACAATTATTCACACCATAAAAATAAATCTGAAGCAACAATATATCAACTCTGAAAATCTGAAATAAATGAGGTACCTCCATTCATTTGCTTTTCTTTCTCTTTAGGCAAGTGTTTCTCTTCTATCAAGCTGTTCAACCTGCTAAAATGTTTAGAACTAGATTTCTTCATAGGGTTTGAGTCAGCAGGATGCTGATTCATGTCAGTCAAGCTTCTATTTTTTCCAGATTCTTTAGCATTGTTCTTTGCAGCAGAGTTTGAGAACTGAAGCATGCCATTATTGATTCCTGCTGTTGAATTTTCCTTAACACCATGTTTTTTCTTTCCTCGATCAGTCAATACATCAGAACTGGACCTTTTGTGATTTAGGCCAAATTGCAGAGCATCAGAAGAGTTCACAGTGGTTGCAGTTCCAATGGCATGGCTTTGCATGTTATTTTGACCCTCAGAAATTGGCATTTGATATAAGGCATAAAGTGCTTTCGTTGTCTCCTCCTCACTGATGTCACACCGATTCATTCCAGGCCTACCAACAATTCCAGAAGAACAATGAGGAGGCAATAATACATACAACACGGACAAATGTATGCATGCATGGAGAAATAAGAAAATGTACTAAAATCGGTATATCATTCAAGATGGTGCTCAATTCTTGCTGTACAATACGCATCAAAGTAAGTATGCACCTAGCATAATATGTGCATGCATAACCCAACCAAAAAATGAGTAATCAACTTACAGCCAATTTAGCATGCTACACAACCATTTCTCTGGAAGCTGCTCTGGCTTGATTCCTGTAGGTAGAAGCCGCCATTTCTGGCAACTGTCACAACATACCCAATCTTCTGCAATAAGTTGAGGTACAGCTACTGCTGCTGGGACCATCTCAGAAGCAGGTTTATTTTCAGCAATAGGAAATGCAACTGACGCATCTTTTATGCATGGCCCAGATAGCAACTGATTAGCCAATTTATTTCCACTTGGTCTTTCCTGTACTTTAACCCGAGATGCACTCTGTTTTGCAACATTATCAAGGTTAGAATTTATTATAGCCCTATGACCAGGAGGACCATCAACTTTCCATTCTGATTTTTTTCCTTTCAATGAATCGCCATTACTATCTCCAACCTTATTATCCTTAAGTGACTTCGTTTTATTCATTTTACTTCTACAAGAAGTAGCGCTAAAGCCACTCTTTTTATCAGTTGCCATTGCATTATTATTAGCCCTGGAGATATCTTTTTTTGCAAAAGCCACAGCTTTTCCAAGACTCTGATCACCTTTTGACTTATTCTTGCCCGCAGATGCTTCCTTTTCCTTCTGATTGGTCTCACACTTTTGAGGATCTTGATCTACCTTACATTTTACTGCATCACTATCAGCCTTTTTGGAAATCATGTAAGAATTACACTTGCCATTATTCTTAGGGTCAGTAAAATTATCCTTGCGGGAATTTTCCAGTTTATGGTCTAAAACTATTTTCATAAAACTATTTCCTGTATTTTTCTTCTCAATCTTGTCAAAATCTTGACCAGATATTGACTCCAATGACTCCTCCTTCACTGCTTCAACAGAAACCATTCTTTCTTTCACCGCATCCTTATTAACCTCCTTGGAGACTTCAGAAATCTTACCAGTGACTTCAGCAGTTTCACCAGCATCACATATTGAACTTGATAGAGGTGTGCATTTCAAGTCATTAGAGAGAAAGTCCTTACGATCTGGTGTTTTATTTCCTAACCTTTTCTTCATATGCAATGGCATATCATTCTCAGAATGGTTACAATTCATATGCTTCAATTCCAACTGCTTTTCACTGTGGCCCACTATTTTCACTTTCCTCTTCTTCAACAAATGCTCATCCCCCACTAAAGAATCTGATTCATCAGTAGACATGGAACAATGTTCTTGATGACCATTAAGAGAAGACATATATCTGCTGTCTCCAAGAACTTTTCCCTTTCTTATCAAGTAGAGCAGACTTTCAGGTAGAGGTGATGTTAGCACGCCCCCAGGAATAGGGAAGGCAGTCATAACCTGTATCATCAAATAGAAAAAGAAAAAAAAAAAAACTTTAGTCTTTCTAATGGAAATATACTAGTATGGAAATAGAAAAGGTCCTCTACCCGAATAATGCCAGTTGGAGATTCTTCAGCTTTCTCTTGAGATACAGGTGGCATGCCTTCATTTTCCTCAGGGCTGTTCCCCATTGATGAAGATGGAGAATTATCAAGCCCAAGACCACTATAAATTGCGGCATTCTTTTTTGCTAAGATATTATATTTCATTTTGATTCGAAACTTCAGTCTTCTATGGTCAGTTGAATTTCCTAACTTATTTGTACTATCATCTTTCAAAGCGGACCTCTCAGTTACTGCATTGGAAGAAATTCCTATGTCTTTCTCCACTGAGTCATCCTCTGAAGGCACTCTTAAATTATGAAATGAATGAGCACTATGGGTAGCAGTTCCAAGCCTCATAGAAGGAGGCACATTTGAAGGTGCTTTTGAGTTATGAGATGCAGCCTGTATAACAACATAACCCACAATGCTAAAGTAAACTGTATTTCTTCCAAGCTGACATATGTTGGCAACATAAATTACCTACCTATCAAGTATTTAAAAAAATAAACAATAACAAAAATTTCAATATACCTCCATGTGGAGATTCATAGGAGATTTTGGTAAGCTGTAGTTTCTTTGTGGAGTCTTTGGACGAGACCAAACAGAACGGAAGTGTTCATAGGTAGGTAAAAAGGAGCCATAGCCACCAAATTTTGCACCTGAAAAAAATTATTCATGACTCATAACATTTCTTTTATGGATGCAAACACAGCTCTTTCATTTCTCACTACAAGCTATGACTTTTATCATGCCACTTACCCAAATTCTCAGCAGAAACACCACCTTCAAAGTCCTTTTGAAAATGGCCCAGAGCATGCTGAATCCTCTCATCCTTCAAGAAAAAGGAAACAACTTATTAGTCCTATTATTTTCATGATGAACGTTAACCAAGAGGACTTTAAAGTAAAAAAGGCATTAATCAACAATAATCACTAGGAATGAAGCATAATAGTAGCAGGCACCATGAAGATCAGCAAAAAGAATTTAAGAATTATCATCATTTCTATTATTTGATTGCTAGGTACTAATCTTCTCAGAGGCCAAAATATAAATGCACATTAACATAGTATCAACAATCTGAAAAGCAGCTAGAAGATAAACTCCCATCAAGACTATTTCACACAAGTACAAATAATGTAGCACATAATTTTATTTCTTAGTTATTGATGATGGGTGTGGTAGATACAATTGCTTGGTAACTATTAACTATTCTTTTCACAAGTGATGCAGCAAGAAAAGCATCTACAGCATCACTAGCAAAACAAAATTCATCCATAATATGCATTGGCAGTTTTTAAGGATTGATTCAATATGTTTGTCAGTTCACAAGAAAGTCAAGACATTCTGTTATGTTTCTGAATCACTTCATTAAAGCTGCATTTCTTTTCTAGTAATGAGCAATGTAGCTATAAAGCCAATAGTTTTCTTCAGCTTGTATTATATTGATTTAGTTTCTGCAAACAGAAATTTAATTATGAAAAATTCTACAACACTTCCATTCCCTAATTTTCCTCAGGAACCAAACACATTGATACATTAAAAGATCTTGCTCAACAACAGTATACTGATCCGGACTTTAGTGTTCAGCGAAACAGAAGGAACTATTATTTGTTCTTATTTCCTGCATAACCACAAACTAAACCAAATTCAAATGGGAAATTTGAACTTGGTTAAAACAAGATTAAAGCAAGCCCTTACAATGTAAGAGAGAGAATCAAGATCAATGTTGCCGTCATCATCCTTATAATAGCAAGCCTCCCCTTCCTCGAGCTCAGTATTCTCTTCCATCGCGACCACCCACAAAAAATTTAGCCCTCAGGCCAAACCCCAGAACCCAAATAGTAACCCCTCCACACTAGAACCTTCCCTGAAGTCCAGCATCACTTCAATCCAACCAAGAAAAAAAAAATGGCAAAAAAAAAACCAAAAACCCAAAAAAAAAAAAACACCGACCCACAGAAACACACACGAAACTCTCCAAAACCCAGATGGGAAATCCCCTGATACCAACAGGGATCATGCCATAGGACAATCTTTCATTGATGTACCCGCATATAAACCAGAAAACAAATTATTACTTGCATTAAAAATCAACTTTGGCTTCAACCCCACAATCAGGCGGAAAAGATCAGACCGTGGAGATCGGTGAAACCGATCAGTGCCCACTGGAATGAGTTTTGACAGCGAGTTCAAACGAATTCCAAATCTTTCACTGCGCCCCGCATACTTTGATGTGCACAGCAGAGAATAGCCGGGCTTTGCTCTTTGCATTTTAGGTTTTTTTTTAATATTTTTTTAATTTTATTTATATACTTCCTAATCCTAATACCTATCCAGTTTTTTTTATATCTTTAATTTAATTAATTTATTCTTTTGCTTGAAATTATTTATTTTATTTTTACCTCCTCTGCTTTTTATTTTTTATTTTTTTCCCATAATAACTACGTGTTTGGAATGAAAATCACTTACTTGAAAAATGCATTTAGAAGAATCATTGCCAATGAAAATTGGCTAATGTTTGTTGGTTTCTACTAATTTTCTAAAGTTTTAATATGAATTTCGAATACCTTCATCCTAAATAAATAATTTTAATGTCTTGTGAAAACAATTTTAGTTACAAAAAACACCATTAAGAATACTATAAAGCACTTTCAACCGGGTAACATCACCTCAAACAAGCCATTTGCTTAACTTTCAAGTCTTTTTTAAATTTATTTCAAAAAATTCAGAAACAAAGATAAATATCACATCAAACCAGATCCTTGTATTCTAAACAAATAGTTAAGTCCTTATTTTTAGGAATTTCTTATTTAAGTTTTCTCATTTTTTGATACAGATTTAAATTTAATGTAAAAAATTTAATTTGATGAAAATCACATATTTAAAAAATACTACTATAATGATAATCATTAGAAGAAAAGTCTGCGCATATAAAAATTTTATTGAAGTATATAGGGATAGGATAATTATTAACGTTTTTAAATTTGAACAATTAAACATAATTAAAAAATAATTTGAAATAAATTAACTTTTATATATTAAATGTGAGTTATCTTTACTAATTTATTATGTTACTTGACATACTCTCCATAAATATTACCCTTTTTTTTAAATATTTCTTTCTTTCTTTCAATTTTAAGATTCTTATTTATATTTATTGATAACCTTTTAACAATAGTTCTTTACCTAGATTGTTTTAAATTACTTTTATCATCATAAAAGAATCGCATCTAAAAAAAGATGATAATGTATATACTGAATAGAATTACATTTTAAATATTTAATTAGTAAATCAAATTAAATATGGTAGATAAAAATATAAAAATTAAAAAAGAGTTCATTGAAAATATTAATACATTCCTTTTTCACTTACATTCCTAGTTTTTTAAAATCATTTCATTTTAAATCTTACCTTATAATAAATGTTAAAAAAAGTAAAACATTAATAATATTAAGATTTATTATAACACCGTGCAAGACACAGATAACTCACTAATTTATACTATGTTTTGGTCTTTATCTAAGTATTTAATATTTTTTTAAGTATGAGACTAATTATTTTTAAAGTATTAGACTGCCATCTCCAACAATACCTTTATACGGGTTTGAACATCTAACATTATAAATAAGATAGGAATAAACTAAGCGGCTAATCAAAAGTCACCTAACCTACTTTTAGTCTTATTAGGTTTAGTCTATTTAATATATAAACTAGGTTTAAATTTTAAAAAAGCCTTTTTAGCTATGTAAGTCAGACTTAAGCCTTTAACAAAACATATTTAATTTATTAGGCCAACCTATTTATTTTTTTTGCATATATAAATATTAAAAAATTTAAATACTTTATATAATTTATTATTATATAAAATAATAAATATATAATTTATTAATTTTATACATAATTTAAGAATTTTAATTAAAACTTTAAGCCATTTAAGATCTTGGAAGCATAGACTTGTTAACTCATTTAAATGATTTAATGCAATGTAGGTTTTTAAATAGGTTTATAGTTTATGTCAGGCTCTGTGCTTTCAAAAAAGGCTAGGCAAAGCCCTCCAAAAGATAATCTTATTTTAGATAATAGGTCTGGCTTAACCTCAATACTTTGTAAAACAAGTCAAGCCTATTTAAGAGAAGGTTAACTTAACCTAGTTTATTTTCACTCCTAATTGCAAAGGTCCTATCAACTGCTTAACTCGAGCTTACTTATCATTTGAGTTGCAATATATTCGTACATTAATCTATCTATATTATTATATATTTATCTATCTATACTTTATATAATAGGAATTTTCCTATTTGGTCTTAAATTTTGTATCTTATTTTTAAATTAATTAATTATTAATTTGTTATATTTATAAATTAATTATTTAAATGAAACTGAAAATAATATTTCAAAATCATTATATTAACCAAAATATAAAAACAAATTGAGAGAGATGACAATGTCTATCAAGACACTAATATTTTATAAAGTAAAAAGGATTATTTAATTTTCAAATCTTTTTTTGATTTTATTGAATCTAATTTTGTTTGATTTTATTGTTGAATTTTAAGTATTTACTATCATATACAATAAATTAATAAATGTTTGATAAATATGATACTCAAAAAAATAAAATTAAAACTCAAGTACAGCATCAACTCTCTAAAATAAAATTTATTATTTTGAAACGATAGTTTTTCCTTAATTTTAGGTTCCAGCTAAACCTCTTTTTTTTTTTTTGTTACACAGCTAAACCAAAACTTTGAACCTAAGAGAAAGAAAAAATTAGCATCAAATAAGGAATATTTTCTATAAATAAGGAATGTTCTCTACAATAGTATAAAATCTCATTGTTATAAGAAACAAATTTAATTTAATTATTTTTTGTTTTTAATAAAATTTTAAATTTTTTATTTAGCAAATTCACCTATTTTAGAATTTTTAAATAATTAATTTTATAAAAATTGATTGGTTTAAATAAACAATTAGTCTCTACCAACAAGCATTAGAAATGATAATAAACGAGTTGTTCTTATAGGAACAAAATCAAAATTTAAATCTTAAAGATTAATTTCAAAGTAATATTTATAAAAAAATTACAGTTAAAATAGATTTTTTTTTTAATGTGGAAGACCCCTGCATGGGTCGTCACACTCTCAGCTTTGTGTCTTTGCTTTTATCTGTGAGGGATAGTTTCTTGTTGTGCTGGCTTTTTTAGGCGTTTGTTGCCCTGTTAGTTTGTCCTTGTTCCTTGCGTGGAGGGCAATAATAATAGATCTTGGAGATTTAAGAAAGGCTAGTGCTTTAAGGAAAAGGTTTTCTTTTTCGTAAGGCGTGAGTGGCATTGCTGATATTTCAGAAGGGAATAGATTCCAATTGAAAACGAAAAAAGAGAGTGGATTAATGAAGAAAAGGCTTTAAAGAAGCCGTGTGTTGCAGAGGAAAAAATTCTTAACTACTCAAGTAGAAAGATATTTTTTGTTTTATTTAATAATAATTATATTAATTTTATGAGTTATTATTGTTTTTAAAAAAATCTAATTTAAGTAAAAATTATAATTTATAAAATTAATATAATTATCATTGAATGATATAAAATAAAAAAAATATCTTATTTATTAAACACATCAAAATTTCTCGTTGTAGAAGACCAACAAGGCATGTCTATTAGGCAAACCGGTCAAAATAGATATTGAGAAAACCTTTTGGATTTGTTTTTGCCTAGGAATCAATTAGACCAATTTCAAAATTGAATTTTTTCAGGAATTTGCATCCTATCAGCTTGCTGATCAGCCAACCCCCTCCTTCAAGATTATCAAGGAAAGTTTAACATGCAACTTATATCCAATAAGTCAAGAGTCCAAGCAAATCAGGCTTTATTGGAAGCTCAGCTCCATGATTTGGAAACAACGAATGGTCCTAAACGACAACTCAACAGCTTAGTGGGGACATTGAGCCAACTAAGAGAACAAAAAGAGTGCTTCGTTCGAATCAATAATCAATAATAGTTTATATAGAAACAAATCAAGCATTTGGAAATACAGATAATCTGCTTTGGAAAAATCAAACGAAATCTGCTAAAGCGGCGAAGACGGAAAAAAGTTCGTAGGAGCTTTTGTGCACGGTGTTACAATTTGGAACTAGTTCTTGTTTAAAAAAGAAATGATTGTCCAAGGTTGCTTTGAGGTGAATGGTTGTGTAGGTCAATTCAAGACTCATTGTACGTTCGAAGCTAGGTTTTAAGCAAAGGTTGCGATTGTGTTACAGTTGTAGCTGGTTAATTTAAACTAATGCCGTTGACAATTATGGTGTGTGATACAATTGTGACAATCACCACAATCAAAATGTCGTAAATGCATTAAGTGATGAGATCTTTAATTTAAAACTCTTTTAACAATTAGTCTAGTACAATTCTAACGATATATATATATATATATATTTTGCTTGAGTAAAGTTAATCCTTATATATATAAATCCAAAAAATTAAACTTCTCCAGTTGCCATGGTGTCATCCCATTAGATTGATCAATTACACATAGTTTGTCCAATCATGTATTCAGTTTAAGAAGAGGAGCAGGAACCCAAAGGAAGGGCTAACATTGTTGGATCAACATAACATAGGGAGATTTTACAGTTACAAAAACATTGTTGTCTTTGCAACAGAAATGAATATATAACTCTATAAGTCAGGGTGTGCCACTCCATAAGAGGTTCTTCCACGCCATGAAGCCAGGCAACAGTAGCCCTGAGAATTATTAGTAAGTGAGCTTCTAAACAGAGGTGTTTGAGGAAGGAGATTGCCGAGGGAGTTCAACTAGATCAATATATTGAGCTCTATAATTAAAAACCACACGCTTCTCCTCTCTTTCATGACTGTTTATTTTAATCAAAAAAAGAGGAAAATTATATTTAGAATTATAAAAAATTAGTTATTTGTGTGTTTATCTTCATTATGAAGGCTCCGTTTCAAGTTTTTTTTTTTATTTTTAATAACAGATTTGATTAACAGCCTTTCAGTGCAGATTGTTTTCTCTAGTAAAATAGGAAAATTCTTTTATTTGTTCAAGAACAATAAAAAGAAAAATTATTCAAATAAATAATAAAAGATTATTCACTATAAACATTGGGTAATTTAATTATTCATTACAATAATCCATTTACAATTTGAATCATTTTTTATGCATTGTCGAGAATCCTATTGCAATTATGTATTATGTAATTATGATTCTATTTTATTAATAAAAATGCTAATGTCATAAAGAAGTATACTCACATTTCTTTAAAACGTAAGATTTTTATTTGAAATTTATGTATAAAGTGTTGATATGATGTTTGAGCCGATTAAAAGTAAATCCAACAGTAAGAAAATAAAGTTTGAGTCTTTATTAAAGAACTTACGAATATAATAATTTTTTAATAATTTCTACAATTGCAAAAAATATACTGTATTTTAACAAGGATGTGAGCTAAGAATAAATAAACAAAAATAAGAAAAGTGAATATGTATATATTAGTAAGGAATTAAAAATAATATGATATTTATATAAATAAATTATGTTTTTTTTTTCAAATAAACTGTGGGCTAAACGCCCAGCACAAAAAAAATCAAGCGGCTAAAATACAGTCAAAGGCGACCCTCCTAGCATCAGCCATTCAAGCTATTGAAAGAAAAGAAAGAATACAAGCATAAAAATGAAAACCCAATCGGAGGTCATGAGCATTTAATTTGATTTAAAAATTATGAGCATAAAAATTATGTTTGGAACAATTTAAAAATAGAATTGATTTGATTTGATTTAAGTTGAAGTGATTTAATTTGATTTAGAAATCATTTTCATACTTAAAAATCATTATAAAATTAAATCAATTCCTATTTTATAACCTTCCAAATAAAATATTTAATTTATAAATCAAATTCATTCTTAAAATTTGTTGTTTCAAATATAACAATAGTAAATTTGACTTGAATCTAATAAATGTAATTAGATAAGATACACTAAATACTAACCTAATACAGATAAAATTACTATTATGAATTATCATTTCTCACTCTTCTCAATTTTCTCTCATAATTATGAGATAGATACAAATACCATCCAAATAAAACTATTATACTCATATCTCATTCTTTCAAATTTTATGAAGATGAATATATTAAATATTAACATAATCAAAATTAAACTATTTTGAGTGAAAAAATCAAAATTGCTCTAAATGATTATCAAAATAATTGAGTTCAATAAATGCTAGTAATGATAAACACAACCCAATTCCACTAAGTAGACAAATAATATTTATGATTTCAAAATAAGTACAATAAATAATAATTCAATCCAAATGAAATTATTACCATTAAATTTCACTCCCTTTCATGATTTAGAGATATGTATATTAAACACTAACATAATTAAATTAATATATTATTTTTCAATCCCATGTTAAATGAAATTATTATTCTCTATTGGTACTCAGTTTCTCTTTTATGGTAAATAAAAATTCAATTTGTCTTAAATGATTCTCTAAGTAGTCTAAAATGGAGGTGTTCATGAGTGAACCTAATCCAATGATTTGGCTTACATCGGGTAAGATTTAATTTCAATTAAAAGTTATGTCAGCCTTGGGTCTAAAAAATCTGACCCCATGTATTTTTTTGGTCAGAATTAGGTTACTATTTGGGTTGGCCCAACCATACCTGAAATTATATAATATTTTATTTTTTAAATATCACATCCAATTTATTTTTTAAATTAATATAAAAATTAACATATTAACACCTAAATATTAAAAAATTACTCTCAAAGTTTTCTACTTTTAAATATTAAAACTTTATGACTTAATTAGTTTACTAGTTACACATGTAGAAATTTAGATTATATTTAAATTCTGAGGCCACACATTGACCAAGCATGATGTAGTCTATAGTCAAGTCTAGGACGAATTTAAAAAAAAAATGATCCGATCAAAATATCAAATTGAGATTGGATCAGGTCAAACTCAACTTATGACTGCATCTAAAAAATATATATAAACCCATGTATGGTACGGTAACGATGTATAACTAGTTAAAGTAAAAATTCAATATAATGTTTTCACTTTAACATTTAATAAATTGACAATTATTTTCAATATGCTACATTATTATTATTATTAGTTCACGAATTTTGCAAACTTGAAATAAATGGTTTACTTTTGCATTCAATTTGTAAACCATGCAGATTTTGATATTTACAGATGAATCAAATGTTAAAAATTAATTATATACCTCGAGAAAATCTAAGTTATAGTAAACGAATTAAGCATGGTTCTTATAAATTAATGGGCACTAAATACTATAATAGCTAGATTGATGATTAATTAATTAATTATTATTAAATAGATTAAGAAAAATACACAAAGATTTTGTTAAATACTTAAATCTTAATGGAAGAAAGAAAAACACATCATATACATTGAAGATGACAATAATTAATTTTACACATGATTTATTGAAGAATTTTACATAGGATTTAAAAAGAGTACTCATCAAACATTCATTTTTTTTTGGTCCCAAAGTATTCCCCCACCTAAATAGTAAAAGACTAATCTTCCAGCTTTCTATCATATCCATTGTGGGAGGAAGCTTACCAACAACGCATACTTCATTCACATTCACTAGGGATCAAACTCTGAATATGATATTTAAGGAACTCAAGTCACTTCCACTTAAACTAACGCATGTTGGTCTTCAAACATTCATTTGAGAAAATAAAATTGTGAGTTGCTGCTAGATGTAAGGAGGTAGCTCATATGTTAAAATGGTCAAATTTTTATTCTGTCATTGCACAATTTTTTTTTTCGTTTTGGCATAAAAAATTTTATTTAAACATTATTATATCTGCAAAATAATTAAATCAAACCCATACTTAATGCAATAAAATCAAGTGAAATTAGAGTAACATGCAAAAAAGTTTCTCCACACTAGTGGTAGCGCTTTGGGAGTGTTGATTCATGTAATATTTTTTCATTTTCAATAATTTTTTTGGTAATGCATTCTTAATAGTTTTTAAATGAGAATATTATGATGTATTTGATTTGTTTTCTATTTTCATTTTCAATTAATATATTTTTAGTTTTAATTACAAAAATTCTATATTATTTTCAACCGTTTCCTGTTTTTAAAATTTTATGAAGAAAATGGTGAAAACTTCACAAAATTTTAAACACTAGAAACAGAATGAAAATAATGTGTCATTTTTGTAATTATAACTAAAAAATATTAAATAAAAATAGAAAACAAACCAAACATCCCTTAGATTCTCATATTGTTTATACAATTTTAAAATTATTTTTATTTAAAAATTATTATCAAAAATAATTTTGGCCACGCTTTCATTCCGGTGGATTAGGAATCCTACATTTTCATGGTAGGTCACCATGTGAAATGTTTGAAATAACTAGGGGTATTCATGGATCGGTGTTCGGTGTTGACCTGAATTGATATTTTGATTAGATTAATTTTTTTTTATTTGGACCCGACCCTAGACCTAAGTAGACTTGATAATGTTTGGGTCTGTGCATGACCTAACTAGGACCAGGTTGGTCCGGAATTTGAACATATTTTAAATTTTTACATGTATAATTAATTAATTAATTAAGTCATAAAATTTTAGTATTTAAAAATAGCAAACTTAGACAGCAAGATTTTAAATGTTTACAGGATAATATGGTAATGTTTTTTATTAAATTCAAAAATAAATATGAAATGATATTTAAAAAATAAAATATTATATAATTTTAAACCGAGTTAAAACAATCCAAAAAGTGGCCCGATCTTGGCCCAAAAACACATTGAGTCCATTTTCTTGGATTCGAATCTAACCTAACTTTTCATTAAAATTAAATTTTATTTAGCCCGAATTAGAACTCTTTGGTCCCAAGTCGGATCAATGAGGTCGGATTAGGCCATGAATACTCCTAAAAATAACTATTCTTCTATCATTATATATATCATTGTTATTGATCATCGCCATGGATCACTGGATCTGACCACCCCCCATGGTACAGTAGCTTCAAGTTATTTCCGATAAAAAATTTCAATGTTTTGGACAACCAAACATAATAATCCATCATTTTCAATAAAAGAATTTGGAAATAATACTCATGGGAATGATATTGCTGAGAATAAATTTTTAAAATTTGAACCAACTGTTTTAAGTTCTTAAGAGATGGATGATGCTATATATGTAGCCAGCGTGCAGTGTTTATTGTGTTGTTCAGGTCAGATGGCTACAACCTCCCACAAAATGGTTCATATAGAGTCAATATAAATACTATCTCATAAGTGATAGTTTAATTACAGATTGCCTATGGGGGGGCATTATTTAATTAAGTTGCTTCGAAGTGTTTTTGACAGCTTTTTCTTGTAATTTTGGGTCTTAAATTACTTCATTGCTAATGCTGATGATTCTTGGCTATAATTACTAATGCTGATGCTTCGGAGTGTTTCTTTATTTTCTTAAAAATAATTTTAGATGATTTTATGCCATATAACAATAAAAAAAATTAATATTGGCAATTGAAAATGTTTATAACTTTTATATTTGATTTAATAAAGCTCAAATTTTAATTTTGCATGAAATTGGTTAGTTTTTCAAAACTGTTAATTTTTTAATTTGGGCAATTCATAGCCCATTTATTTTTGATTTCCTTCGTTGCCACTAATCCTTTGTTTGGATAGAAAAAATAGAAAGAGAGAAAAAGTGAGAAAAAAATGAAAAGAAGAGAAAATGAAGAGAAAAGACTATTTTCTCTCCTATTACTTAGATGAAGAGAAAAATAAGAAATTTTTTTTCTCTTATTTAGTTGAGTAGAAAAAGTGAGAGGAAAGAAAATATAATTGTATAAAATAAGTTATATACTCTTATTATGATATTGAAGAATGCGTTTTTTTTTTATAAAATTATAATTTTAAAATTTTTCTCTCCCTCTCTCTCATTGTCTTTCCACAAGTGAGAAGAAAAGTTTTAGGTGGATCCCATACTTAATTTTTTTTCTTCTTTCTTTTCTCTTTTCTTCCCTCGTCCAAGTAAGAAAAAAAAAATCCTAAAATCTTCTTATTTTCTCTCATCATAATTTCTTTCTTTTCTAATTTCTCTCCAACCAAGCAAAGTGTAAGTGTTGGGGCTGAGCATTTGAAGGAAATAAGAAAATTTTTCTTCTAACAAATGTGTGTTAACATTATGAATAACATAATTATAAATAGGAATGTTTGCAAATTGGTTTGATTTGATTTTAAAAAAAAGTTATTTGAACTAAATTAATTTACTTTTTTACATTAAGAACTGATTAGTTTTATTCTAATTGAAAAACCAAACTAAATTGTTTTTAATTAATTTAGTTTGATTCGGTTCAACCAGTTTTTACTCAAATACTTTTTTTCTTAAAAAAATTATATGCAACGAGATCTATTTTATTTCTATGATCCAATTAACAATGAATTAGTCTAAAAATATTAATAAATGTATAATCAAATAGATATAAATAATAAATTGACATAAACAATTATACAAAATAATAATAAATTAAAATCTAATTATTTATAAGTTTGTAATTATAAAAATATATATGTATAATTATACGAGTTCAGTTTAGTTTTATTTCATAAATAAGAATGAAAAACTCAATCAAATTAATTGATTTTTATAAAAAAATTAATTTTAATTTTGTTTAATTTTTAATTTAAATCAATTTATTTTGATTATAAATACCCCTAATTATAAACCAAAGAAGCTGTCAACCTATTTAGAAAGTTTATCCATTTTAGAAAGTTAAACTACTTTCGAAAGCAAACATGATTTTCTTGAAAGGAAGAAATTATTGTTTCCTTAAAATGCTAATGGTAAATACCAGTGGTGTTAATATGAAACTAAAACAAACATTTCATAAAACAGTTATAAAATTTGTTCCATATCAATATAGGATTCAATTCACAATTCATCTATGTCGTTTAATCAAATTTTAATATTTTAATTAACAGTATAAAATTTTTCATTATCAATAAATTAAAATTAAATCTCTAACTTAATGTGAAATATATAGATTTTTTTATAATCGAGATGCATAAAAAGGACATTTGTCAAAAGTATAGGAAAAAGAAGAGGCAATAGAAAACAGATGCAGAAAACGAAATCTGAAAATAGAAAAATGATTTGAAAAAAAAAAAAGAGAAATGTTCCTCCAAATCAAATCAAATCAAATCAAAAGCTTCCATTGGTCCTAGTTTGACCTATCAGAGAACTCAGAAGAACAGAATCGCACGTGCACTTCCTTGTGATGCCTTTTACAGTTTAACCGCCCCTTTTATTATTCCATTTTTCCCTTTCGACACTCTCACACTCATAAGTTAGGGTTTTTTTGGTACTGACTCATAATTCATTGACCCTATTCCCCCTTTTTTTTTAAAATAAATTTTTTAAATTTAATTTAATTTTGTTTTGTTTTCCTCTTCAGGGATAAATCTCTCTCGGTTTTCTCAACCAGGTTGTTCTGATGTTTCAATAGGGTTTCCATTCTTTGTTTCCCCTGAGACTCTCTGTGCCTTCGTTTTCCCTCATATTTTCAAATTCGTCGCTCTTCGAGTCTGGATTTGGTAGGTTTTTTCAATTTAGGGTTAGGGTTTTGTGCGTTCTAGTCAATGGGTTTGTTGCATGCAAATTGGGAGTGTTAATTTTCGCACCCGGTTCAAATGTTTCTTTGATTCTGTTGTAGTGAGTAATGGGCACTTTCTGTTTTTGATCTTTTGGTCGAATAAAGCATCAAAATCTGGGCTTTTTCTTTCTTTTTTTTTTGGCTAGTGGGTTTTGATTCGGGATGGATTTTTTTTTCTTTTTTTGGCTTCATAGTGCATTGAATTGGTGCGGCATTTACTCTTATTTGCAACCTACGAACTGAACAAGCTGACATACTGCAATGAAGTCTAGTGCTTGGAGGGTATTCTCAGGGTAGCACTCTCAATTCGAGGCGAATGTTCAGTCCGAGCATGGATTCTGCGAGGGATGCGAGTGTTGTTGCAGGGACGGTGTTAATTCCCATGCGGTTTGTGTGGCCATATGGGGGACGAAGTGTGTTTCTCAGTGGTTCTTTCACGCGGTGCGTCTTTTTGTTGATTACTACATCTTAATCTCTTTTGTATACAATTTGGTGAGAATGCTGTTGTTTAGTCTAATTTATTATTGGTTTTCGTGGGATTCATGTTACTTTTATATTTATTTATTTTCTAATTTAAATTTTGTCGGAAAGGTGGTCTGAGCTTCTACCAATGTCACCAGTCGAAGGTTGCCCAACTGTATTTCAAGTTATTTATAGCTTGACCCCTGGTTACCATCAGGTCAGTTTATGTTACTAGAATTCAAAGCGCACGCATTTTGGTTTTGCGGTCACGCTGAAAACAGGACTGGTATTTTGTTTTAATATTTAGATGATGGTTGAATAAAAGTTTCATATTCTTTCTAAATTATATATTTGGTTGTCTCGTTTTTTGGATTAGATAATTTTTATTGGCAATTATTTAGTAAGATGTTTCAGTTGCTAAGTGTTCCTCAGGCATGTGAGTGTAATAGCAGTGCGCTCTACATTACTGCTATATAGCAAGAATTAAATTCACGGCTTAATTTGAGGTCTGGTTAATATACAAGTGTAATGGGATAATGGGGATTAAGGTTATTTACAGAGGTTTAGAATACTAGATCTCTTTCATAATTTTAGCTTTTTAAAGTTTTTTTTTTAAATATTATTTTGTTTTCTCAATGATTGTTATTTGGTCAGTCATATATTTATATACTGCTTATGTTTGAGGTTGCAAGTATTTGAATGATTTGCACTAGCAGAATTGAAAAGATGCTATTTTGTGAATATTTTGGCCTTTATTCTGGGTGACTGGATACTTATTATTTAGTTATTTGAATGCAGTACAAGTTTTTTGTTGATGGAGAATGGCGGCATGATGAGCATCAACCTTATGTACCAGGAGAATATGGGATAGTCAACACTGTCTTCTTGGCTACTGATCCTAACTACATACCTGTTTTAACTCCCGACATAGCTTCTGGATCTAACATGGATGTGGATAATGAGGCTTTTCGGCGTATGGTAAGAGTTAGCCATACCTTGACAATTGTGATTGTTGTTATCAACATGGCTGCTCTTTGTACGCTGACTTTTGGCTATGTTTTACTTTTGACTGGTATTTTGAAGAAAAGTGTTAATACTATTTTCTGTCTGGAGAATGTTTTGTAACTCATTTTAGAACTTCTAGATCTATGTTATTTGTTAAAGCTTTTGAATCCAGTAATTTTGATCTATATAGGTCTATTTAATCTTCTATTTGGAAGCAAGTTTAAATATTTAATCTTCCTAATTCTCTTATTTGTCATGAGCCTGGTATCTTACAATGTATTGTAGACATTTTGTTCTGTTGCATTTTAGAATCTGATTTATGCTGAAGTGTAAATTATTGTTCTTGTTTATTTGCATCTGAAATTTCATTGTTCAGATATTAAGCATAATATGTTGTTCACTTATAAAGCAGGTCCGGTTGACAGATGGTACATTGAGTGAGGTGTTACTGAGAATATCAGATGCTGATGTACAAATCTCCCGTCAGCGTATTTCTGCATTTCTGTCTACGCACACAGCTTATGAATTACTTCCTGAGTCAGGCAAGGTTTGGAAGTTTTACCATTGACCTTTTATTTTGGACTTTACAATTTACTGTCATCAAACTTACAACCTTGAATTACATAATTACTAATTGAGTGACCCCTGATCACAGGTTGTTGCCTTAGACGTTGATTTGCCAGTGAAACAGGCATTTCATATACTGCATGAGCAGGTATCTCTTTGTTTTGCTCAGACTGGAATTTGATTCGGCCTTTCTGCATATAATGCATAATTTTGCTAAAACCATGTTTGATTACTGCCATGTAACCTTACTTGCCTTTACCCCGGTAAATAGGTGGGAAAAGAATTATATGCTTTTTCAATCCTTCTCTGGAATTTGCCCAGGTGTTTCAGAAGCTTCTTGCTTTGGCAATGATTAAGTCTTTGCCTTCTTGGATCATATGCTCTAGCTTTCTTATTTTTAGTTTTACCTTGTCTTTACCCATTGCTGATTAGAAGTTTGCATATCCTACTGACCAACTTCTCTGATTTGGATAATTTACAGGGAATTTACATGGCTCCTCTTTGGGACTTCTGCAAAGGGCAGTTTGTTGGTGTTCTCAGTGCTTTGGATTTTATTTTAATTTTACGAGAGGTATGTGCTTTGGATTTTATTTTAATGTTAAAAGAGGTATGTCAAGTTTAATATCTTTAGCTCTTTATATTGGCAAGTTTTCTGAATGCAAAGTTCTTGTTATCATCGCTTGTGGACATCAAGTGACCTAGAAAGGCAAGTATACCACATATACAAGATGTCTTACAAGTTACAGAACCTGGCTATCATACAATTATAGTGATTTTCCAACCAAGCAATCTACTTGTATGCCTGGACTAGTGTCTCGTGCAACCATCTTCTTTCAAGAACTGTATCTCTGGCTTTGACACTTAATGAGCTCCATCAATGATTGGCAGGCCCAAATTACTTAAAAGTAAAAACATAGACAGAAGAGTTTACATGTTTGAGCAATTGGCATTGAATAAACAAGTAATCAATTGACTCTGCATGTTGTTTGCAGAAACAACACCGACTTATTATTACAACATTTTAGGCTAAATTACAAGAAAACGCCTCCAACTATGGGTCGTATGAAGAAAACTTCCTTGTGTTTTGAAACTCCCCAACACAATTTCCTGAACTCACCAAACAGTGCATATTGACTCCCTATAGGGGGTTTTATGCACATGCACGGGGGGGTCAATATGAATGAGTATGCATGTTTTGGTGAATTTAGGGAGTCGTGTTGATAAGTTTTAAAGCATAGGGAGGTCTTTTGCACTTGACCCATGGTTGGAGGGGGTTTCTTGTAATTTAGCCGGACATTTTATCTCATGTTATTTACTCTTGATTATGGATATGATGAATCTTTGTAAAATGCCACTTCCAAATTTGAACTCTTCTGTTTGTTTTCCTAGATAATTCTAACCTTTGCTGTGCGCAAAGTTCCTTGAAGAAGCCTTTTAACTCTTAAGATATTGATTTTAAGCAGTTTCCTGCATAATATGATCTGGGTTCCTGAGATTAGTTGTTGAGAATCAATTTCAAGATTTTGCATGCATGGTCAATTTGCTCATTCGAATTGCGTAATTTTGAGACCCCTTTGGATGACTAGCTGAAGTACGTAGTTTATCCTTGGAATTATGCAAAGATCAGAAGTTAAATTTTTTAGCAACTTGTTTGGTCATAATTTTTTTTTCCATGAAAGAAAAAACATTTTTTAAGACTTTGTGCACAAATCTTCATCTCAAAAGAAATCATGTATCCATTCCCAGCTTCAAATAAATTTAGATTGTTTTTGTTAGCTAGATCTGACACCATAAGAATATTGAACTCGTACAATATTTGCGTTCCTCTCATCTTCTTGATATCCAGTGCAACATACCACATCCTTTTAGTTATTGAATTCAATTAAGCTCCGTGTGGCTGATATTAATCAATCACATAGGCAAATGGTTTAATACTCATTCCATAAACCAACTAAAATTTCAATTCTTCACTTATATCTTCCAAAGACAATGTTTTCTTTTATTTGTGGGATAGAAAAGAAAGTAATTACAACAAGGGCAAGGATAAGGTATCCTCTAAAAACAAACAAATACAAAAGAGGGAAAACAAAATCATAAGAGAAAATCTAAGAATGCAACAGGGCTGCCGAATCTCTCTACAAGTCAGAGGTGGAAACACCCTTTTAAAGCAACCTTGGGCTGAACATCAAAGAGAGGCTAAAACACAATCTTTTCCCAAAGTAGATTTAATGGCAATGAAACACCCTTGAAAATGCATGTGTTCAACTTCAATCATGTGCACCAAAGAATTGCATAAATTGCACATTGCCACAAAATTTTGGCAGCCTTCTTGTCACCAATACCTTTGTAGCAAACCAACAGAAACTGTTCTAAAGTAGGAGGACACACCAACTGATCCTTGAAACTCCCCAGAAGATTGTTCTAGAGAAAAGTAGCTTCCTTACAGTGCAGAAATAAATGCCTCACTGTTAAGACCTAGAATTGCACATGACATGACACATATTGGAAGGGAGAGCACTATATGGCCTACGATTCTAAAGCATGCCATTTGTGTTAATCCTATTTAGTACCACCGTCCAAATGAAAGATTTGACCATAGAGGGAGCTTTGGAGTTTGGAATTTGGACTTCCAAATAGGTTTGTCGAGGAGGAACCTTTGACCATAGTTGTCAAATCGTAAATCGTATCGAGAATTGTTTGTTCAATTTTTGAATCGTTAATCGTAACGTATCGTACGATTTAGAACACATCAATAAAAAAACTTAAATATACGGGATTCCACATCTAAAACATGAACAAAATACTTAAAAGTCTCAAATAAATACTTAAATGTCACATCACTAAGGAAATAGTAAACTCCGATAATAGTATAATACCATAATGTCATCATAAGTCATAAGTCATAAGCAAGCTCATAGGTAACATGCTCCTTCCCCTTCTTCTTATCCTTAGGAACCATAGAGAGTGACTGTGAACACTCAGAACCATAACAAAAACAATGACTGTGTGAACACCCAAAAAGGCAAAACCAAAAAAACGTAACAAAGTGAGTCGAGTGATTGGTTTGCAACATGAATGAAAACTGGTTTTATGTTTAGTAATGAAAAAAAGCAATTGAACCAAGTGCATTCAGTAATGCCCTTCAATTCCTTTTATTTAATAATTTAAGTCTCTATCTCTTTGAATTCTCTTATTAGAATTGGTGATAGAAAAAAGCAAAAAAAAAAAAAAAATTGAATCGCATAATCGTTTGAATTGTATCGTTGATACGGAATCACATTGAATCGTGCATGTATCGCATGATTCAAAGCCATCTGCGATTCACCACATGATATGAATCGCTAGCTTGCTGAATCGTATCGAATCGTGCAATTCAAATTGTGAAACGTGCGATTCTAATAACTATGCCTTTGACTATTTTGGGAGTGAGTTAGGAACTGAAAAAAGGATTTACAAGAAAATGCAGCAGAAGAGGCCAGAGTCCAAATTCTTCTATTAGAGTGACCAAAGAGAATGTTTTTGACTTGATGACTTCTAATGTTGTGCTGTGGAAGCAGTAACCAGACATAAGGATGCTTAGTAAGTCTCCCAGCTTGAGAGGGTGCTTTTAATGAGAGTCAACTTCTTCCCCTTTGTTGTATTTGACCTTTTCCAATTTGCCAAGAGCTCAAGACTCTGCTGGGTTCTTTATACAAAATCCTAAAAGGGAGGGCCAGATACACTTAATGGTCGGATGGAATCATTTTTATGTCTTTTCTGTATCGTTTGTCAAGAAGAAAGAAAAGTGTGTTCGTTAGTTTTAAGTGTTGATTTGAGGATTTGTGGAATCTATAGCTTTGGTTGCTTTGCATACCACTAGCAATTATTCTAAAATATTTTGCAATGCTTGTTGAAACTTTTTGTTGTCCTATTTTCAGCTAGGGAATCATGGGTCCAATCTGACAGAGGAGGAGCTTGAAACACATACTATATCGGCTTGGAAAGAAGGGAAATCATATCTAAATAGACAAAACAATGGACAGGGAACTGCATTTTCAAGACGTTTTATCCATGTAAGTGTTTTATTTGGCTTTTTATGACTTTAGTATGTGATAGGCTCATATTTTTGACTACTTGTAGGTTTTGGTTTGTAAAATATATATAAGGACACTTGCTTTTTTGTGGTGTATAATGAGCAGCTTGAGTTAACTATAGCTCCTTACTTCTATCTCTGGGTAACACAGATCTGATATAGAATAGTGTCTGCAGCAAGAGTAAAGGAATGAAAAAGAAATCTTAAAAATGTTGGGGAACACGTGGCATATGCAAATGGAAGGAGTCTCATTTCTCTAAATAAAAGAACCAATGTAGATGATGGCATGAACTTGACAGGGTATATATTAGCAACATATTAGAGCTTCAAATGGTGAAATGTTACTATTTAATGTCCATCCCATTTTCATCTGCTGTAATTTCAGGCTGAGAAGAAAGTGTGGTATGTGTGTGCTTAATTTTGGCCTTTCCCTTATCAAAGATGAAGAAAATACTGTTTCCCTCTCATTACTCCTTTTATCTCTTGTTCCTTTTTTTTTTTTTTAAATTTAAGTTCTGTCTGTTTTTGCATACCAAGTGTCTGTTGACAGTCAAGGCATGGAGCAATGTAAACTAACAGGAGATTGTTTTGAAAATTGAAAGGCGGAGGATCTTGAATTTAATTTTCTAGACATGGAGAGTTACCTTTATAATCTTCCCAGAAACCTATATCTTGGCTTTGGCTTGTATAAATGTATTCTCAATCATGAGTTATTGAGTGATTTGACTAATTATCATTTTATGCTTAATTGAAAGTACCTCTTTATTTCACCAGCTTTGCAGTTCGGCGACTTATTTCAATGTGAAATTGATGAAGTTGTTCCTTGGGTTATCTATGAAATTTTCCCAATAATGATATCTTACTATGTTTGATGTGCATCTGTTCAGGGAAATGGCTGTAATCGTTATACTTCCTTATTGGTTATTTTCTTTTATCATGCAGGCAGGGCCATATGATAATCTGAAAGATATTGCCTTGAAGATCTTGCAAAAGGAGGTTTCAACAGTTCCTATTATCCATTCATCTTCTGAAGATGGTTCATTTCCACAGCTACTACATCTTGCTTCACTATCAGGAATACTTAAATGTCAGTTTTTAAGATAGCTTTCTTTATACTGTTGTTAAGTATGCTTGATTCTTACCAAATTAATTTTTCAGGCATTTGCAGGTATTTTAGGCATTGTTCTAGTTCATTGCCTATGCTTCAACTTCCAATTTGTGCAATCCCTGTAGGCACATGGGTGCCCAAAATTGGGGAGTCAAATCGGCGGCCTCTAGCAATGTTGAGACCAAGTGCTTCTCTTACTTCAGCCCTAAATTTATTAGTTCAAGGTGTGAACTTTTTGTCTGACCTTGAACATATTGATTTAAAAAGAAAAGCAACCAAGAGAAAGAATGAATAAATTGTTATCCTGTTATACTTCTGACGTATTAGGCTGATGGTAGAGGGCACTGTCTCCCCACTTTGAGAAGAATGTTGATTTCTGCTTGTTATTAATCATCAAAAGAGAATATGAATGTTTAAGCTAAATGGGGTAATAAGGGTGATCCCGTTTCCTGATTCAAGCATCAAAATATAAAAGAAATGTTTGCTTGGAACATGAGCATAATTATACTTACATTGCTTCTTGCCCTTTGCTTTTGCAGCCCAAGTAAGTTCAATACCAATAGTTGATGATAATGACTCATTACTTGATATATATTGTCGGAGGTTAGTTGTGTTTTATATCCTTATTATTATACTTCATGATGCCTTGTTTGAGAAACTTTAAAGTCAATCTATGGTTCAAGCATTAAATTGTCCTCCTAGCAGTTCATTCTTTGGAGTGGCTTGTCAAGTTTCTCACTTTTTCTCCCCTCCCCTCTTTCTTGATAGTGATATTACGGCTTTGGCAAAGGACAGAGTTTATACACATATTAATCTTGATGAAATGACTGTTCATCAGGTAAATATGGTTTTTCATTTTTGCATACCAATAAACTGCTGACAATTTATGTTTTGAAAAAAAAAAAAGAGTTACAAATATGTTCTGGTTTCATCCTTTCCTTATTGATTTGGTTAGGCAGTTTTGCTGAGCCTAGGACACGGGAGGATGATCTTAAAAATTCATAGATTTAATCAACACTCTTTCTCTAATAAATTTTCTTTTATAAAAAACATTAGTTGTCATCATAAAGTGTAGGATCAGTTAGAACAGAGATGCTTTGATTTAGTGTTTTTGGTTCTTATTGAAGTATATAATTTCCTTTATTCTTGAAATATTTCAGTCTCATCTCAAATGATACTTGTTCATATGTTTCTTTTGCTTGATTATTGGCTGTTGAAGAGATCTAGAGGTTGACACTTGTCAGACATTAACAAACAAGTAGATGCTTAAGTAAAATTAATGATGATATGGAGTTTGATTCTCTTTTTTCTTTCGATAGTAACGTCAATTGATGCAGAGGTGAGACATTCTTCTTTTTTATATTGAAAGTTAATGTGCATCTGTGACTTAGTGTGTACAGTGTGAAAATATATATGCACTTCTGCCAATGAAGAGTTAACTTCCTCATTGTCCTGTATCTTCCTGCTGAAGCCTCTGTGAACTTTAAGTGATGAATTTATCTTATGAATGTTGATAAAAGTGGACCTTCGTTGGTACCTTTAGTGAATTCTAACTGCCATCAGGGGTTAGGTAGAAGAACTAGAAATATAAGCAATAATCCAGGTCTATCTTGTGGCATTTTGGTAGTTAGTACCAGCTTATATATAGAGGAGAAATGAGTTTCGGGGGATGGGGGATGAATTAGAAAAGGAACTTATTATTTGATTGTTGAGAAAGGTGAGATTTAAGAGTTGAGAGGGATGGCAAGTAGTTTTCTTGATGAAGATGTAGTACATGATAGCTTGGATAACTCAAATGGACTAAGAAGCTTAAGGATCAGTACAGAATGAGGTCCATGAGCTCTGGAGAATGTTTCTGGTAATGGCAACATGGAAACAAGCTTATGACAAAATGTGCACTCATATCTTGATTGCAGCAACCATGTGAGTGCCAGTGATTTGGAAGCTTCCTGGACGAATTAGCTGATATTGGTAGAATATGTTTGGCAGAAAGTCTTTTTGGTAAATGGCGGCATAGAGTTTTGAACTTAGGACCTGCAAAATATCCAAAACCCTCACAATTAGTCCACACCTAGTGGCGTATATGTTTAGCAGAAGTTAAAGATGGTTGTTGGAATGGCTGGTTTGGAGACGTTATGAATGGAAATAACTATTTGAACTGCGCACCTACAGTAGGATGGAACAGGAGTACATCATTGTTTCTTTATATGGGGCAAACACTTAGTATTTTGCTATATGCTTTCATTTGGACAGAAGTCACTCAATTCGTTACTATTGCAGTAGTGCCTTTGGATGAGGATATTATTAATTTGTATTTCTATGGATGTTTCCTGAAGGCTACTGGTTCCTTCCCATTTAGATTCGTTTTAGATTGCCACATTTCTAAGACTGGGGCAGAAGTTTTATTGCTGTTTCACTGTTGATAGTTTATCAGTTAGTTTAGCTTTCATTGTTGTTTTTTTTTAATTTGCAATTTAAATGCACAAGGGTCAATATTTGTGTGATTTTTGCATTTTTTTTGTATTTGTTTTGGTTTTAATTGATGTTAATTGAGAATTTTATTGAATCAAAAGGAAGATAAAGGAAGAAAAAGCTTGCATTTCAAATTGTAATATTAAGGTTAGTGTCTATGACAGTATGTTGTCTAAAAGCTTGGATTGCATACTTTATCTATTTCTATGGAGGCCTTTTTTTGTGTGGATATGAATAAGGAGGTTTATTTAGTGATTTTCTTCTCAAGATCTTAGTATCTCTTGCATGCTTTGTTGTCCAGGCTTTGCAGTTGGGCCAGGACTCTTATAGTCCCTATGAGCTTAGAAGTCAAAGATGTCAGATGTGTTTGCGGTCTGATTCTCTGCATAAAGTGATGGAACGTTTGGCAAATCCAGGTAGGCTTGTTTTCCCTTTTTGATGAAGCATGGCTTTCAGTTTCCTTTTCTATGTAACCAAGTGATAGGCTGGCTGTTCATTCAAGGTTACATTTTGTAATTTTAATTTAGTCATTGTCTTCCTGAGTTAGCTTTCACTTCTCATGAACATTTATTTGTGTCTTCCAATATTGATTGAAAACAATATCTTAACTTCTAGGCTTGTACCCCAAACTTTTCAATGAATATGGATGGTGAAGAATTATTTTACTCCATGTTAGGATATATTTACCGTAGTTACACCATTTCATATTAGAGAATGTGAGTCCAATTTCCTGTGTTGCCATGGGGTTTAGTTCTCTGTCCTCCAGCTTTCTCGCCAGCACCCTCAACTTTCTGATGGTTTTCTTTTGCCATGCTCAAAATTTTAGGTTCTTTTTTTTTTTTTTTTTTTTTTTTTTCCCCTCCAAGAATCATTAGATTATGAACTTAACATATAATATATTGTAATAACAAGTTTGTAACTAGCAGTTTGTAGTGGCATTAGGGGAGCTTGGGGTCACACAAATATCCTCTATGCCTCACGAATGACGAAAACTTGTTAAATTTGTCCGTTTAACCCAAAAGTCAAAGATAGACCAAAAGGAAGCAAACTTTCGTCTAAGAGAAAACAACAACGAATATCCAAGACATATTGCCATCTCTTGGAGCTTTAGAGAGCGCTTGGGGTCACAAAAACATCCTCTAGGTTTCACGAATCATGAAAACTTGCTAAGTTTGTCCGTTTGACCAAAAAGTCAAAGATAGACCAAAAGGAAGCAAACTTTCTTCTAAGAGAAACAACAATGAATAACCAAGACATATTGCTATCCCTTGAAGCATTGGGGAGAGCTTGGGGTCAGACAAAATATCCTCTAGGCCTCTCAAATCATGAAAACTTGCTAAGTTTGTCCATTTGACTAAAAAGTCAAAGATAAGCCAAAAGGAACCAAACTTTCGGCTAAGAGAAACAACAACAAATAACCAAAACTTATTGCCATCTCTTGAAGCTTTGGGGAGAGCTTGGGGTCACACAAACATCCTCTAGGCCTCTTGAATCCCGAAAACTTCATAAGTTTGTCCGTTTGACCAAAAAAGCCGAAGATAGACTAAAAGGAAGCAAACATTCGTCTAAGAGAAACAACAATGAATTACTAAGGCATATTCTCATCTCTTGAAGCTTTGTGGAGAGCTTGGGGTCACACAAACATCCTCTAGGCCTCTTGAAGCACGAAAAACTCGCTAAGTTTGTCCGTTTGACCAAAAAGTTAAAGATAGACTCAAAGGAACCAAACTTTCGTCTAGGAGAAACAACAACAAATAACCATGACATATTCTCATCCCTTGAAGCTTTCGGGAGAGCTTGGGTCACAAAAAATCCTCCAAGCCTCTCAAATCCCAAAAACTTGCTAAGTTTGTTCTTTTGACCAAAAAGTTAAAGATAGACAAAAAGGAAGCAAACTTTCGTCTAAGAGAAATAACAACTAATAACCAAGACATATTCTCATCCCTTGAAGTTTTGGGGAGATCTTGGGGTCACCAAACATCCTCTAGGCCTATTGAAACACGAAAACTAGCTAAGTTTGTCAGTATATCCAAAAAGTCAAAGATAGACTAAAAGGAACTAAACTTTCGTCTAAGAGAAATAATAACGAATAACCAAGATATATTCTCATCCCTTGAAGCTTTGAGGAGAGCTTGGGGGTCACACAAACATCCTTTAGGCCTCTCAAATCCCGAAAACATGTTACGTTTGTCCGTTTGAGCAAAAAGTCAAAGATAGACTAACAGGAACCAAACTTTCGTCTGAGAGAAACAACAACTAATAACTAAGACATATTCTCATCCCTTGAAGCTTTGAAGGAGTTTAGTGAAAGGGAAGGGAGGATTGACTTTTCATTTCTAAAATGAAATAATTATAAAGTCTTATCCATAAAAATAGGTCATGGATGGATTGGATGGTTTTAACAATTTTTTAATAGATCCTAAATAGATTATTGGTTTTTAATCCATCCATTAGTGATTCAATCCATAATCTATCTAATCCATCCATTTGCCACCCATAAGTGGCACTCACAGTAAGTGTTCACAAAAATAAAATTTATATTTAAACACTTGTGGACTGGCAATTTTCTCTCCTTTTAGACTTTACAAACCGAATGAAAGTTGACTAAAAAACGCTATTTTAACATAAGAAGTTGCGTAACAGTAGGAAGTGGGTGTAAGGTGGGCCTATGTCTCGGAATAAAAAATTTCTCCTCTATATTCATTCAAAGTATAAACAATTTCTTGGGTTTTTGTAAAAGAGAGTTGGATACTGAGTAGGGGAATAGCTGTATAAATAGTGAGTTATGTGTCCAAATTGCGGCATAGAAGTTACAACTGCAATATTCAATTTGTTTCAGTGCTTTTGTTAATTTGGTTTAGTAGTAACTTAATACTTTTCCAAGTTATCCAGTTGACTTTCTTTTGAAGATTACCGTACTGAAAATTTTCCGCTGCCTAACCCTGGATTCAGGTGTCAGGCGGCTTGTTATCGTGGAAGCTGGCAGCAAGCGCGTAGAAGGCATCGTGTCGTTGAGTGACATGTTCAAGTTCTTCCTTGGTTAGTTTGGATTGATCACTGAAGTAGTGCAGTGGTTTGTGCAGTGGTTTATGTCAGTCCTGCATATATTTAGGCAACCATCACCTGCCCAGCCATTCCAGTGCTTTTTACAGGGTGATTTGATCCATTTCATTGAACTACAGTTGGATTGGCCTCTTGCTTCATTGCCTTGTTTTAAGATTTTAGGCTTAGAGAAAGAGGCCTGTAAATTGAGAGTATTTGATTGCCCCAAATTTATTCATCTCCCCCCATTCATATATTATCTTCAAATATGTTGTGCTCCTGAATATAGATACAAGCAAATTGGGGAGCACAAGATCTGTAATCGTTATATACTGAAGATACAAAGTTTGGGAAAAAAAATTATTATGGGAGGACAAATATTGAGATACTATTGTTTTATTTTTGTTGATTAATAATCCGTATTTAAATGTTGTCTCCAGCCTAACGTTGAAGGAAAAGTTAACACCATTTTTAGAGACCTACAACATTCTTTGAACTTGTATATAAATTTTTACGAGTTTTCCTCTTAGAAAAATGTGTAGATTTTCAAAGTAAACTACTAGAAAATAGAAAGATAACGAGAATAATTTGCTGTAATTTATGTCAAAATTGGTTAGCTATTAACTAATCAAATTAAATTAACCTCATTAATGACTATCGAGTCCTTGAACATAATATGATATTTCACTAAAAATACGAAAATTAAGGATAACCAAGTCTCTTGTAGAATTAAATTTTCAAGAGGTACAATGTAATTCTCCCAAATTTTTAAGCTTTGATTGAAGAATTAATTAGTGGACCTGGAAACATCTTCACTTGTCACTTCATTTTTTATCGAGTAATGATATGTGGATATAATTTGTATACTCGTTCTAAAGCTAGTAGCTCTTCTAGGTGGGCCGAATTTATTCCAGAAGATTAATTGAGAAAGTTTCATAAATTAAGTACTATATTAAGCCTTTATATTTAATATGAGACATAACGACAGAATTTAACTGAAGTTATCAATATTTAATAGTGGTTTTAGATAAGATATGCTGAGAGATTATTTATCCATCCAAAAGTTAATAAAAATCCTAAATCTTTCTATTTAATATTCTGTCAAATTTATCAGTATTTTTTTTTTAAAATATCTCCACTTGAATGCAAGTGCAGGATGAGAAATGAATTTTGTTTAAAGAATTTTAACACAAATAAGTTTGACATAAAAACACACATCCTAAAATATTATTGCCATCACATTTATTGTGAAAATTCAATTTTAGGCCAAAATCTCATTCATTCAAATTAATCTAATTTAAACAAGTGCTTAATTTTTAATTTTTGCACTGCTTATGATTATGTATGTCCTCTCACATTACAGTAAAGTTAAATGATTATCATAATTTTGAAGTTATGTAATGAACCATCTTATTTCACTCCATAATACAGACCACCCCTAAAGCGAGGAATGTAGTTAGGGATGTAGCTTAGAAAGTAAACTGCAGTGTTTATAATTATGGATTAACAAATTAACGGTTTAAGATTTGATAAAACAGCAAACTATGAAGTTGTTAGAATTCTTTTATTTGATTTTTTCATTAATAATTATTCACTTGCATTTTTGTTTCTAAAGTGCACCCTCCATTTTGTAGGATCTAGATCTTAAAAGCTGTATCTACAATAAAACTTTATCCTCTTTCAATTTTCAAGTGGATATACACCTAATTGAGGTAGAGAAAAGTATTCTACAAAGACCTCAACTTTAGCGTGATAACTAATTAAGAACCTTAACTTTAAAATTTACCAATTGAGAAATTAAACTAAACAAAAGAATCTTCACACAATAAATATCAATTAGAAGAAAATTTTTAGGTCAATATAACCATGTATTTTGCATGTTTTGAATTGTTTTAATATGCAAAACTGAATATTTTTATCTTTTCAACATGTTTTAAACAAAAAAGATTTTCTTGTTAAAGTTGAGTCTCTTAATTAATAATAATAAACAGTTAATTGCTTACTTGATTTATCATAAAAAGTTTTAAGTCCTTATATGACACTTCACTTGTCTAAGGCTTTGAGGTTCAGCCGTGATCAAATTCGAGATTTTATACATGTATGTATATTTTATAAATATATAATAATATATTGAAAATATAACATGCAAAGTTTAACTGTATAAGTAAAATCATGGAGAAAAGTATTGAAATTTATTCTTAAAATGATCAAATTATTTCATGACACATTTAACAAGTCAATACATTTTAGAGGTACACAACTCTATTGCCATAAAATATCTCTAGCATGATCAAAATTATTTCATGACCATGTAATGCAATACGCAAACATGCATAAGAGGTTTACAAGGGACATAATTTTTTTTACCAATCATAGAGTTAATAGGACAAAAGATAAGTTCATACAAATATACATGTACTTTCTTCCAATCTTTTTGAAATTGACTATTTGCACCTTAGATTTTTGATGATGCAATTGCTATCTGTTTAAATTGTGTCAAGAGATCTATTCATTCATGCTTTCTCTCCTATATATGCAATTATTTAGTTTTTAGATCAACATGACATGTTTTAGTTCTCCCAAAAGGCAGAATTCATGGTCATTAAATCTAAATTGGAAAAGAAAAAAAGTTAAAAGTTCAATTGTGAAAATGTTACCAACTTGCATGGATTAACCGGTCTACAGATTTTTAAAAATTCTATTTGACTAGAATAGGAAAAGACTGATTCCTAATTTACTCAGGCAGATCTAGATGTATGACATTTCTTAGGGATGTACACTAAAGACTTAGTATTTGAGATCGTTGTCCAATATGTTAAATCAAATTGTCAAACAAAAACAGCTTACTGTTGCCCTTAAGCTACCATTGAGCTTAGATCTCATTTCATACACTATATATGCAATAAATGGTATAACATAATTAATATTATCTATCTTTATATAACATTTGAACAAAACAATGATTAATATAATATCTGATCAAAATAATTTTATTTAATCTTGATCCTATAATATAAGTATCAAATTATTTAATCTTATACAATTTTATACAATCAAAATTAGATAAAATTATTTTAATCGAATAAATTGTTATCCAATATCTTATCCAAATGTAGATAATATTATTATTAATTATATTATACTATCCATCCTATATAGTGTACTAAATGGTATGGTCTAAAAAGATTTACGGAATGGTTCTACCAGCTCATTGAACTTTACTATAAAAGGATTTCCAGAGGGATCCTACCCACTGCACGCTAACTCAAAAGTCTGGAAGTTCTTGAGCAACCGGCTCAATCGAACCAAGTTATAAATTAATGCCGTATATGCTGCACAAGTGAATCACAAAGTACATGGATTTTTAGTCTTTTTTACGGTTGTCTTGGCAAAAGAATCAAAAAATTCTCTCCTCCGTTTGGAGTTGTCTTTCTTGTCCTCAATGTTATCGTTATGGTTAACAGCTATGCCCCCAGCAGTACTTCCCTGAACCTCTAGTGCATCTTTTACAAAAACCTTTAACCTCCACAGTGTGTAGTCGTTCTGTATGTTAGTGAAAAATGGTGAGTACATAGAAGACACATGCTAAACAAAATACGACTCAGGATGGGATGGACAAAATTATAAAATAAATGACAACAGACATTAACAGCTATATATAATTTGACAGACCTGAGCATCAATGTCAAGGTCCACCTCTTCAGCATTAGATTGGAAGGTTGGGTTATTCTCAGCAACTATCTCCAATGCCTTGTTGAGGTTTTCAGGAGACAATCTGGAAAGAGCTGTCCCAACTAATATTTTCTCTTGAGTAGACAGTTTCCTACAGTATTGTCAATAAGAGTAAGCAACGCCAAATATGCACAATCAACACAATACCATAGCATGGCCAAAAAAAGAAAAACACAATACCAAAGAAAACTCAAGTCATGCACTTTAGAGAACCAAACTATGAAAAACAAATATTTCTGGACCAAATATTGCCATCTGCACTTGTCCTTCTGACTAGGTACTAAACCGGAGCACCAGAACATATCCAAACCCCCACCATAGAACAGAGACCTCAGGAGTAGGGGAATAAAAAAACTATAACCAATTGATACAGTAAAAAAGGGGTCAATTACAATTAAATGTTAGATTGCTGTTTGGATGGGCTACTGTAGATGGATACCGTTCACACTTCACACTACAGTTGCAGTGTTAAGTTATTGTCTATGGCTTTTAGTTTCTTTGGCTCAAATCACCTTAGACGGATAGGATTAGATTTATTTTAAGAGATAAGATTTGTTCTAAATTAGGGACGTAAAGGCATTTTGAAGGCTGTAACGTGATTGTTTCAGATTTCCTTATAACAAATTTTTCTTCTATTTTCCTAGTTATTAACCAGAAGATCAGCCTACTATTCACTCTAGACCAGATCTCTATGCTCCCCTTTCCTCTCCCAATATCTTGGCCACAATTTAACCAGAGGCCCTTTTATCCTACTACATAAACAGTGATTGCAACTTCAGGATCCAAGACAGCCATGAGTTACAAAGAATATAAAACCTCTAAACTGTTAATACCATCACCCTCTAGTGTTTTGCTTGCATTCCTATTAATCTCTTAAATATTTTTAAATGCCTATATGGAAGAATATAACAACTGTATGGTCCATGCTTCCCAAGGAACCATTTCATCTCTCTTTATGTTGATATTCTCTGATTTAGTTGTTGATATTCTTTGATTTGGTTAATAATTAGTAGATATCCTGTATAGATTGAATAAGAAATAGCTGATATCTTATATAGATAGAATAGGAAATAGCTGATTCTCTGGTTGTAAATAATCTTGTCAATCCTTAACATCAAGGGATTTATGTTTGTAATCTGTAAATATAAATTCATGGACGGAGAGATTTTTCCTTAAGCCATTCACAAATCATTCTCAAGTTGGTATCAGAGCTTGCACGATCTTAGGGCTCAAACCCTAGGAATCACACTATTCCAGCCACTGTCCAGGTTGGATCTTTGGTCTCGACATCCTCAACCAGCAAGGTGAAGGCACGAATAACATCAGAAACCACCGACCTGTCGTCCCTCTGAGCGCTGTAGCCGGAAGCACCGTCACTCGCCCGTACGCGCAGTAAAAGCTGTCGGTGCATGTAAGCCATGCGCCATCTCCCTGACCTCCGATCGTCTCGCTGCCGGTCCTGTTCAGCTCGTCGGTGCCCCCTGGTCCTGCTCTGAAGGTCAGAAGTTCAGATTGAACTATCTCCTGCTGGCGCTTGTAAGCCACGCGCCATCTTCCCGACCTCTAATCGTCTCGCTGCAGGTTCCATTCAGCTCGTCGGCGCCACCGGATCCTGTTCTGGAGGTCAGAAGTCCAGTTGAACTATCTCTTGTCTTGGGCTTTCACGTCCAGCATCAAACTATCACAAAAATCTCACGTTTTTTGTCTTGGACTCTCACGTTTTCTTTCCCAGTCATGGCTTCTACATCTGATTTGTCCTATGTTACCTCTGAATCCTTAAAAAAAAGGCCTTATGTCCTTTTCTTTCTCTGGCAGCCCTACCATAACGTCAAAAAAACTCAATGGTAAGAACTATTTAGATTGGTATGTTGCTGTTGATATTTGGTTTTTTAGGTCAAGGACTCTCTGAGCATCTAACCAAGAAGGCGGAGGACATCCCTGCTGATGAGAGGGACCAGTGGAAGAAGACTGACTATCAGTTGGTATCCTTACTGTGGCAGTCCATTGATCCCAAACTATTAGTGCATTTTCGTTCCTATAAAAACTTGTCATGACATATGGAAAAAGGCTTGGAGCATCTACTCTAATTATATCCAACGCCTGTACGATTCTGTTCATAATCTGCCAACGCTCCACATCACAGATCATGGCCTGCCTTCATATCTAAACAAAGCACAGTCCACAATTGAAGAAATCAAATTGATACTAACCAGTGACAACCTTCAGAAGATGTTAGACAAGCTTGAGAACATGTATATGGTTTTTGTTCTCCACGGTCTTCATAAAGATTTTGAATCTATTCGGAATCAAAATCCTAACGAACTCAAATATTCCTACGGTGGAGGATCTCATTAATCGATTGTTGCGAGTTCCTTCTTCGGATGCAACATCTGGAATTGGTTCCCAAACAGGTTCAGAGTCCTCAGCCTTTGTCTCTGCTGACCGTGAAAGCCATAGTCGTGGTCGTGGTAGAAGTGGCCGTGGTTCTGGTGGTTGTCCTCAATGTTCCTACTATAAACGCTTGGGCCATACTCAAGACCGTTGCTATTCCCTGCATGGTTTTCCTAAGAAATCCGCTAATATGGCACAATTTCAGTCACCTGGTATTGAGAAAAAGACTGATTCAGGGACTGACAACCAGAACATACTATCAGACAATGAGTATAAGGAGTATCTTCAGCTTAAAGCAGCCCAACAAGCTTCATCTTCGGCCATTATAGCCCATATTGATAATTCTACGGTTTGCCTCTCTCATTCTTCGTCTGTTGGATCTTGGATTTTGGATTCTGGTGCTTCCGATCACATAGCTGGTAATCCTTTTCTTTTCTCAAAATTATCATCCTCTAAGACACCACACCACATCACCCTCGCTGATGGTTCTAAGACTATAGCCACCAGCATTGGTCAAGCTACACCTCTTCCATCTTTATCTTTGAATTCTGTTCTGTTTATTCTTGGCTGCTCCTTTAATTTAATTTTTATTAATCAACTTACTTGCACTCTTAACTGTTCCATAACCTTTACTACTGACTCTTTTCTCATCCAGGACCGAAGTACGAGACAAACGATTGGCGCAGGATTTGAATCGTGTGGACTTTATTATCTTCAGCCTCCATTTTCTACCATATGTGTTGCCACTAAGTCTCCTAGTCTCCTTCATCGTTGTCTGGGTCATCCGAGTCTAAATAAGCTTAAGAAGATGGTTCCCCCGTCTCTCTCAATTGCAGTCTTTAGAGTGTAAGTCGTGTCAGCTTGGAAAACACGTCCGTGCATCCTTTCCAAGCAAGATCAATAATTGAGCAAAGTCGCTTTTTGATATTGTTCATACTGATGTTTGGGGGTCCTAGTCGTGTCAGTTCTATTTTGGGGTATAGGTACTTTGTCACTTTCATTATGATTTTTCTAGATGTACTTGGATATTTTTGATGAAAGATCGTTCAGAGTTATTCACTGTTTTTCAAAACTTTTGCAATGAAATTCAAACCCAGTTTGGGCACTCTACTCGCATATTGCGTAGTGATAATGCAAAAGGATATTTTTCTGCTCCTTTCAATTCCTTTATGGCATCTCATGGCATGCTTCATCAGTCAACTAGTCTGCACACTCCACAACAAAAATGGCATAGCAGAGAAAAAATATCGTCATATTATTGAGACTGCTCGAACTCTTTTGTTGCATGCTAATGCAACCTTAAAATTTTAGGGTGATGCTGTTCTCACCGCTGGTTATTTAATCAATCGCATGTCATCCTCTATTTTACATAATTAAGTTCCCCACTCTCTTTTGTTTCCTAAGAACCGTCTTTATAATGTCTCCTCTCGCGTTTTTAGTTCTACTTGTTTTATGCATGATCTTACTCCAAGTCTTGATAAATTGTCTGCTCGTTCTATTAAGTGCATTTTCCTTGGTTATTCTCGGGTTCAGAAAGGCTATCGATGTTACGCTCCTTCCACAAATCGTTTTTATATATCTGCAGATCTTACCTTATTTGAGGACACTCCTTACTTCACCTCACCAATCGAGCCTAACTCCATCTCTCAGCTCCTATCAATTCCCTGTCTTAATTTTCCTGTTTTTGATCCTCCAGTTTCACAAGTGCCCGCACCTCCTAGTCCGTAAACACATTCTTCACCGCACCTGTTTATCACTTTTCAGCGTCGACCTCATCCTGTGGTTTCAGAGGCTGTTCTCACTCCAGACTCAGGCGATTCATCTCCTGCTCCAGCGTCTCCACCTGCCCCGGGCCTATCTGAAGCTTCCGCTGACTTGCCCATCGCTCTTCGTAAAGGTATGCGTTCTACTCGTAATCTTCATCCTATATATAATTTCCTGAGCTATCATCGTTTATCTTCATCCCATTATGCATTTGTTTCTGCCTTGTCGTCCATTTCTATTCCTAAAACTATCCAGGAAGCACTTTCCCATCCAGGATGGCGTCAGGCCATGATTGACGAGATGACAGCTTTGGATTCCAATCATACATGGACTCTTGTTCCTTCCCTTCCCGGGAAATCTATAGTTGGTTGTCGATGGGTCTTTACTGTCAAGGTGGGCCCTGATGGACAGGTGGACCATTTGAAAGCACGCCTTGTGGCTAAGGGCTATACTAAAATATTCGGCCTTGATTATGGACATGCATTCTCCCTTGTTGCTAAAATAGCCTCTGTTCTCCTATTCTTATCGATGGCTGCCATGAACCACTGGCCTCTCTATCAATTGGATATCAAGAATGTATTTCTATATGGTAACCTGGAGGAGGAAGTTTATATGGAGCAACCACTCTGGGTTTGTCACTCAGGGGGAGAGTCGAGTCTTATCTGCAAGTTACATAAATCTCTATATGGCCTTAAACAGTCTCCACGGGCATGGTTCGGAAGATTTAGTAAAGTCATACAGTAATTTGGCATGGTCCGTAGTGAAGCAGACCACTCTGTGTTCTATAGACACTCATCTTCTAATCAATGCATCTATCTTGTGGTCTATGTAGATGATGTTGTCATCACAGGAGATGATCACGATGGCATCAGGGGCCTAAATCAACACCTGTTTCAACACTTCCAAACTAAGGACTTGGGCCGATTGCGGTACTTCCTCGGAATTGAAGTGGCCCAATCAAAAACATGCATTGTTATCTCTCAAAGGAAGTATGCTCTTGATATTTTGGAAGAGACTGGAATGCTAGATTGTAAACCAATTGATACTCATATGGATCCAAATGTTAAACTTCTACCAGATCAAGGGGAGCCTTATTCAGACTCGGGAAGGTATCGAAGACTGGTGGAAAAATTAAACTATCTCACCATGACTAGACCAGATATATCTTTCGCAGTTAGTGTTGTGAGTCAATTTCTTAACTCTCCCTGTGACAATCATTGGGATGCAGTAGTTCGAATTTTGAGATATATTAAGAGTTATCCTGGGAAGGGATTGATCTATGAGAATAGAGGCCATACAGACATTGTTGCATATACAGATACATATTGGGTAGGATCTCCTAGTGACAGACGGTTGACTTCTGGGTATTGTGTTTTCATTGGAGGCAACCTCATTTCATGAAAAAGTAAAAAGCAGAATGTAGTTGCTAGATCAAGTGCAGAAGCAGAATATCGAGCCATGGCACTCACTACATGAGAACTTATATGGTTGAAACAACTAATTCAAGAATTAAAGTTTTGCAAAATAGGGCGCATGAAACTCATTTGTGATAATCAAGCAGCCATGCACATTGCCTCCAACTCCGTCTTTCATGAGCGAACTAAACATATAGAAATTGATTGCCATTTCATTCGTGAAAAGATCCTCTTCGGAGAAATAACTATCTCATTTGTGAACTCTAGTGATCAACTAGCTGATATTTTCACCAAGTCTCTTCGAGGCCCGAGGGTAACATATATATGTAACAAGCTTGATGCATATGACATACATGCACCAGCTTGAGGGGGAGTGTTGATATTCTCTGATTTAGTTGTTGATATTCTTTGATTTGGTTAATAATTTGTAGATATCCTGTATAGATAGAATAGGGAATAGCTGATATCTTGTATAGATAGAATAAGAAATAGTTGATTCTCTGGCTGTAAATAATCTCGTAAATGCCTAACATCAAGGGATTTATGTTTGTAATCTGTAAATATAAATTCATAGGCTGAGAGATTTTTCCTTAAGCCATACACAAATCATTCTCAAGTCTTTAAAAGCCAGAAAGCAAAGATATAGATGTCAATGCACCAGCATAAAACAGCTTGTTCAAAAGCAACTCAGAATGCAGAAAGTGCCAAAATAACATTATTGCAATTTGCAAATTTCAAAAGTAAATTTATCCTATAACAGGGAAACTTATCAGTTTTCTTTTTTTCCTCCTCCTTGCATAAAACAGGACTTCCAAAATTAAGCACAACAAACACATGGTATCCTCTTCAACCATAATTAGATCATTAAGTTAACAACGAAAACTATTTTGTTGAAAAAGAAAGAAGGGATTTTTCCATATCTTAATGTTTTGTCACCAGGGAAGTTGAAATGAGGACAAAAATTACATTTAAGAAAGTGAAAGATAATCTTGCGCCTGATGAGGGGGAGCAAGAATTCAATTGGAAGCTAAAGTGGAAGTTTCTAGGGACAAAATGGATCTAGGAGATGGTGGGTTGTGGGTGAAAAGGAATTAGAATAAAGAGAAGATATGCATGGAAGAAATTAGGCAGTGTTCTATAAAGTGATTGACATGATTTCTGCAAGTACTAGTGTACTATACTAGTACTTGACCTAATTATTAGCATAAAGAGGACCATTAGGTCAATCTTTTATGCAACACATCAATCTATCAGTCTCATTCTATTATTCAGAGTCTATTCTGTCTTTTCCTTCTCCTTACTTAAACCCTATAATTTCAACAAAGTTTTTATCTTGGCTCCCCAAAATTTGAGTTCAAGATCCACCACTACTTGGAGGGGCCTGTAAGTTTTTATAAATGCAAGCACCTTTGAATTTAATCTCAATCATAAATAAAAATTAAACCTCAATACAAATGATAGGACAATAAACAAACAGATGTCACAACTCATGTTCATTGCAATTTGACCTCGATCACCAGGTAAATTATAAGGGATGACTCTTTCACAAACCTGCACTTCCGAATCACCATTTCTTTGAGACCCTTCAAATGCATATCAACCTCATCCAGCTGAAATAACAGGTACTGACAGCATAAACCATCTGATATACTCCGAAGTTGCAGCAATAAATTTTAATTGCATTGAAAAGCACAATTCTAGCAAGAAAATAATCAACCAACCGCAACGCTTAAATTCCTAGCCTTATTGGCATAACAAGTGGCTTCTTGAGCAAACTGCATATCCAATTGCACCTGTGCTTCTTCCTCTAATTGTCTGTTTTCCTAACATAATTAAACATGAAAAGGTAGTACATATGATAAAATATCACATAGGATGACTGAAATAACTGCTGTTTCTCTAAGTGCAATCTCTGAAATTATATATAAGAAAGTTTCATTCATCCAAAAGAAAGGAAAATATTTTCGAAAAACAAATTACCTCTTCAGCAACTTTAGGCAAAAGTTGCAGCCATTTCTCCTCAAATTTTTCCAGCAAGGTCTTTGCCATAACATGGATATCAGTTTCTGCATTGTTGTATTTCATTGCATTCTTAAAAATCAACTTTACATCAGAATATATCTCCCGGACATTCTTATAACCAGTGCCATCCTTAGCTTCCATTTTACTTTTTATAGTACTAAAATCCATTGGCTTATCAATAACCTAGGGGAAAAATATAAACAAATTATTTTCAGACATACAATGAAAGAAAACAGTTAACGAAGAACTCCGATATAAAATATACATGATTAACAAGTTAAAAACTGCCATCTGTAGCAGAAACATTGACCGAGCCAATATTCAAACCTTTTTGTTTTCAAAAGTGTACAAGCATGCATGGTTTAAGGTCAAAATTTTTTCACAAGTCAATTATGTAAATAAGATAACTATAGTCTACACCAGGAGAAAAGCTTTAAAATGGGGGAAAAAAGCATTACCTCATAATAGTCATGCAGCCCAAGACCTTCAACATCTACGGGATCCATAAAGGGCAAAGCCCATTTATGCTGAGTGATCTGAGAAGCAACAAATGTATTAGTATTGATGAACCACAGGAAACTTGGTGGTTTCAATTCACAAGATTCAACAGAAAAGGAGATGTCATTCATTTAAACAATGGAAAAGATAAGTGATCACTGCTTTGTTATTCTCAATGAAAGTAACATGGTAGGAGATATTCTTTTCCAGAAAATCAATATGCCTTCATACAATTCTAGTTTTTTTATGTACACATCAGTAAATATAGCTGGTAGGTGGCAAACAGCAGAAGCAATAGACAACTGGTGGCCAGCAGCTGAACTGCAGATGCTTTTGCATGCAGTGGGTAACAAGTGCTCAAAGATAATTGCTAACATGTAATGCATGCCCATTGACTCTTCAGAAAAAGAAAAAAGAAAAGAAGGTGAAACAGAACAAAAAAAATTAAACATCACATAAGTAAATGAAAAATAACTTAGTAACTATCTTATAGTACATCTAAACTTTAGAACAACTCAATCATACACAAAATAAGTAAAAGATAAACCTAAACATTAAAAATGACTACCATTCAAAGCACTGGTCTCCAATCTTTTAAAAACTTGAAACTGTCAATGGTTAGATCAAAACAAACTAAGCTTTTAGCAATGTCCTTTACAGTACAAATTACGCTAAATAGTGTCCAATTATATTTATCTTGTACTGAAACTTGAAAATTGAAGTTTTTGAAAGAATTAATTAGGCACACCTATCCAAAGAGAAAGTATAGTGAACTTAAAATAGAAGCAAAAAAGAAAAAAAAATCAAATAACAAGTAAAACTTGCATTGATGACCAGAAAAAAGTTACACTACTTGTAAAAAAACACCACAAAAAACCCTAGAGGGAGAATACAAAATATTAAAATTTGATGAGCTATACTTAAATACTTTTTTGTATATGAATGCCAAGAAGAGAACAAAGAAGTAGAAAAGTATAAATAGGAAGTCCCAAAATATATAGGGGGACCATTTCGTGAGATCCACCCCTGTTCAGATCCGCATTAAAAAGAGTGAAAAGCCCAAATTAAGATAAACAGAAGCAAGTGAATAAAAAATAATTAGTAATTAGTTGGATATTCAGGAATCAGGTTGCAGGAATGGATGCAATGTAACAGATGAAAACTTAATAAATGAGTAACTGGTCAGATATTCAGGTGTGACTGTGCGAGCAAGTTTATGCATATGTACTAGGAGGCACAGTCAAGTGGAGACTCATACAGCCACTCAGGTAAGATGACAAGTATGTGAATGGGCGATCTGAACTTAGTCAAGGGTAGTTCTGGGAATTTAAATACAACCAATTAATAGTACTTGACCAATACAAAGTGAATTTTCAGTAGATGAAGGGGAAAACAATGGCAATGCTATTTACTGTTGAAAGCTGATCAAAGGTTCATTGAAGGGGGTTGATGGTAAAAGTAGGATTATGAGTTCCTAAGTAAGTTTCAGTTTTGACTTTGGAGATATTGAAAATGTTCAGTACTTTTGAAAAGGTAAGTTCAAGACAAAATTATATTTTGGCTGATCATTGGCTGAAGTTCAATTCAGGATTTTAACAAAAATGAAATCCAAATACAAGGATGAAACCCAGCAGAAAACGTATTGATTTGGAGGGTGTACACCCGCATAGTTCCATCTTTATCCCACAATAGACAACTTAAATCATAAAAAATAGTTGCAGAGTATTTGCACTTGCCTGACGCAATATTTTGGAAAACTGGCGCATGAGCTCTTGCATTCTCTTTGCAGCGAAAGCTTCCCTATGTGATGCACCTTGCAGTGGCTTCTTAGTGCCAGTAAGATGCTTCTCCCGGCCTTTGTCTTTTACGACTGAGCCACTTGTGGAATTATTAACTTGAACATCAGTGGAATGGAAGAACTGTTCAACCTCATTTACTTGCTTCTCAAGCTGCGTATAACACACCACACAAATAATTTTCAACTCAACTTCAAATTCAAACTTATGAACACCCAACAAGCCCATAAATGCATAGCAGCAAACTTTCACTTGACAAAATATTAAAGATTCATTAGACCTTCAAACATTGATGAAAAGTCTACATACTGTTTCACGCTAATACACCAGCTAACAATAGCTTGTGTTCTAGCGTAATGCAATCCCATCACAGTAATTGGTAGGTGATGAAATATTGATACGATGGAAAAAAGGATGTTGATTGAATGGCTACCGGAATGGCGTAGACTTCTGATTACGTATTTTCTTTTGTTTCCTGTGCCTCTTTGAGAAGGCGAAAACAGAGGAACACCAAAGTGCCCAAATTAATGCTATTGTTGCTAGATTGACTTAAATTTGATGGTATGAGGAAAGGCTTCATCTTTGATTCACAGGTGACAAAAAAGACATCAGAAGTTAGGTCTACAACCAAAAGGATAAATTTTTCTTTTCAGACAAGAAAGAAACAAAGCAGAAAACAAGATCTGGGTTTTCAGAAAACAAGAATTGCAATATCATCCACACTTGTTGAGAATGATCCCAGGTAAGGCAATAAAGAATCATCAACACATAAATTATGAAAAAAAATCCAAAGTAAAAGGGTTTTCAGAATAAAAAGCATAGTTCACCTTATCAACTGTGGTGAGAGCAACGTCAAGAGAACGCCTAAAAGCATCCAAATCTTCTCGTCTGACATTGGGATTGGAAGCAGTAACATCAACTGCTGGGTCCATTGATTGCGAAATTCTTCTTCTCCTTTGTTGATCTTTTCCTTGATCAGGGGTTTTACGCTTATGGGTCCCCAGAATTCTCCTCGGAACCTTTTCCCGTGTAAGATGGGTTTGCAGCCTTTAAATTTCGTAGCGTTACTCCTAATATTCTATTTAATCTTAACTGATTTATATTTGATATTTTCAAATTACTCTTTCTTTTTTATTCCTAATCAAACGCTATTTTATTACTACTCTAATATTTATACAATCTTATTATTAATTGTAATATTTAATTAATTTTTAAAATAAAAATATCTTTTAATGTTGGTAAACTCCTAATTCTCTTAATACTCTTTTACTATATGTTTGTTCTTTGTGAATTTGTGCTTTTTTCCTAAACACACCAAATTCATATTTTTACATTAAAAAAAAATAATGATACAATATTCAACTAAGAAAGAAAATATAAATGTAGTTAAAATTCATTCTCGTGATTGTGAAAATAACTTGGATATTGAATTAAATTCATATCTTGTATGACTTCTTCAGGTATGTTCTTTTAAGATGCTTTTATATTTTAATGATTGATTGTATAACATAACTGAAATTGTAAAACTTAAACTTAGGAAAAGCGATAAGTTATAATTGTTAATAAAAAATTAAAATACTACATTTTAATAATTTTATATTTTATTATATATATATATGTATTTTATTATAATTTTAATAGTTAATTTTTTTATTAATAATTATAATTTTTTTTTCTTTTAAAATAAATTTCTCACTTTATAGAAACTAAATTCGTATGACTTACAGAAAAAAATATCATAATAGATAAGTAATTAAATTCAAATGCTCTAAATTATCAATTATTAGATGTGAGAAATTGAATGACAATAGAGCCATTGCTACTAAAAGTTTTGTAGAAAAAGATAATTAGATGTTAGAGTCAATTTTATAGAATAAAATATGTTGAATAACAAATGGATTTAATTTTAATTCACTATCAGTCATCAAATCATATGCTATTTATTATTTAATTTTTAGATAATTATTATCTTAGTTAAATTTTTTTAATAATTTAGCTACTTATAATTAGATAATTGTCTAAAATTTTTTGCATTGTCATAAATTAATTCTTAAAAAGAGAATTCTTTTTCTTAAGTCTCTATATATAATAATGTTTTTAGGATCAAAGTCTTATTGAGTGAAGTATCATTTGAAAACCTAAATTTTGTATAATAGACCAATTAAGGAGCTAAACTTTCAGTATTATTAATTAAGGCATTCAACTTCACTCAAATAATTTTTTTCTTGATAAAAAAATGTTAAAAAAACAAAAATATCTAACTTTAAGTAGCGAAACAATTTAGAATATGAGTAAAATGTAGGGTCATATATGACCAAAAATATTTTTTCTAATTAATATTTATTATCAAAATATTCTTTTGTTGAATTTAATCCCTCGATTGGTAAGTTTTAAAGTTGAGATTCTTAGCTAATTATCATATTAAAATTGAGGTCCTTGTAAAATACTTTTCTCAAGATTCATTAGAAACTGAAAAGTGTGGTAAAATATTAAAATTTTGATCTATTGTCTTTATAAAAATTTTTATATTATCATCTAATCACATGTTTTAAATCATTAAAAGATTTTGACTTTTTAAATAGTTGTTATGTTAGTTAAACTTTTTTACACTCATAATAAATTAAAATTAAACTATATATATATATATATATATATATATATATATATCCAAAACTATGTAGGCCTTTTCGTCCAGTTTCTCAATAAAAGGATCAATTGTTATGACTCAACCCAAACCCATGAAAGACCTATCTCAAATGACTAGCCTATTAAATAAGAATGTCTTATAATTTAACTATCATATTTAGCGTACAATCCTACTTGATGTAGGACATAACACTTTCCTAGTTCAGTAATATAATACTTTGGGCGAAAATCCAAATAAATCCAATGCATTTAATCTAAATAAAACCATTATAAAAGATATTTCTCACTAAAATTTGTAAAAAGACGATTAATAATTATTTTTGTATATGATTTTTAAATATTTATTCTAAACACATTTTTTTAAATATATAGATAAATATAAACATAGTAACAAATTAGTATTTGACTATGAATAAAAAAAAGTATTTTAATTAAGAGTGGTAATAGATTTTTAAGAGTTACAATATAGATGCTTCCAATAATAATCAAGATTTAAGAGAACTTGCAACTATATTTTTCTTGAATACCATAAATCAACTCATTCCAAAACATTTATTCAATATACAATTCTAATATTACTATTATTCAGTGCATAATTCCAAAAGTTTAAATATATCGTATTATTATCACTTTTGATTATGAAAAAATTAAGTTTATGAGATGATTTAAATAAGTCAAAGTCTATGAAAATACTTATGATTTATAAAAAAAAAAAATCAACTTCCTAGGAAAAAAAGAAAATAATCAGTGCTGGCTTGGTTTCAATCCTGAATTTATATGTCTATATTATATATTAAGGTTTACTAATGAAACGAAAGTCTTATGAGAAATCGTTTCAAGCAATTTTTCATTTCCTAATCAAGTGGCTTTTCAAATTTTCATTCAGTAATAAATATATAAATATACTTTATTAGTCACTATTGAATCTTCACTCATTAATAAATAAAATCTATACATCTATACTATATATTTAAGTAATGACTCTTGCAATGAGAACCTTTCAAATAGTTATTTGGAGCAATTTCTCATTAACCTTCAAATCTCTGTGTTAGTGTCCCAGAAGTACTCAAGAAGGGGCGGTTGAATTGAGTAGTTGAATTTTAGTGCAATATGTAGAATAATTTTTTTTATGAATTTTTCTAAATCAAAGACAATAAGTATAAGTTAAAGAACACCAGAAAAATTAACGTGGAAAAAACTCCTTCACTCAACAGAAGAAAAAAAAAAAAACACGATTCCAATTGGATATCTCTTCTAATTTGGCAAAAGCAAATCCACTAAAATAAGAGCCAATAAATCTCAATTACAAGTAGAACCTATTCTACCATTGAGATGTACTCACTTGAACCTAAACCCTTAGATCCAAGTCGACCAATTATCATTAGATAATTGTTTCCCTATTGTTTACTCCAACAATAGCTCAGATACTCACTTTGGCTTAACTCTAAGCCTTAAAGAGTGCTCAAAAACATAAGTCACCTTAAAATACTTCTCAATTAAGCAAAAAGATGCAAACTAAAACCTAAGAGAGCAGTCATGAAGAATCTGTTAAAGCCTTGAATAATAGCTATATATACCTTTTGTTTCAAAATATGTATATAAACCTTTTTTGAGTTTTGAGTTATCCCACTCTTCTTGTCTATCTCATTCGGTTTTTCTTTCTAACAAACTTACCACTTTATCTCTTTTCCTCTTTTTAAGGTTGCAACTTATCTTGCTTTTCATACTTAGTTTTCTCTAACAACTTTTCTCTCTTATCATTACCTCAACTATCTTTTTGATCAAAAATTGTTTCTGATCACCAATCTCTCTCTCATTTCTGTTTTTCTTTTTGTATTCAAAATTTTGTTTCACTCTTATTTCCTTTTTCTTCTATATCCAAAACTCTGATCCCTTATCTCGAACAACTCTCTTATCTCTGTTTTTCTATTTTTATTCAAAATTTTGTTTCACTCTTATCTCCTTTTTCTTCTATATCCAAAACTCTGATCCCTTATCTCCAACAACTCTCTTATCTCTGTTTTTCTATTTTTATTCAAAAAAAAATTGATCAAGGCAAATAACAAGATTTATTAAGACTACTTTGTACAAGATATCTAAGACTTAGTCTCATATTCTTCATTCTTCAAAACTTCATGAAATCCTGCTCCATCAAGAGTTACTGTTGCATTTTCCTTATCGAAATATTGCCTCAATTCAATATGTACCAATCCTGTAAGACACTGCCAAATACTTAAAGCAAACGGTTAAATATCATGGCATCAATTGATTGTTATCATTAAAACTTACAAGGTGTGGTATCTAACACTCTGTTCATCAATAAATACAAAATGTATATAACAAGTTGACCATTCGAATCTTCGTCCATCAATTAATATAAATTTACATAAATTTCCCGTATATGAACTTAGACATGATTTACTTTGAGCATTTTTTCATTAATAAATAAATGTAGTTACACAAATTATATATTCTGCGCTTCCAATGTAAACTACACAATCATAATAACAAATTAATATGCCCAATAAACTTTTTGAAAATATTTCTTTCTAAATTAAATGTTTTGACATATTGTCATATTGTTTTACTTTATTACTTAAGTCTATCATATTGTCGTATTGTCATGTATATTGTTTTAACAAACTTTTTAAATCATAATGATTATTTTAGAACGAATGAACTTTTAAGATTGTCTTTATTATTTATTTTCCTTTTCAAAAAATATTTTATGTTCAAATGTATTTTAGGTACAAATAAAATACATTTTGAGTCTAACATAGTAATTTTCCTTAATCCAAACAATTTTTATTGACTCAAATATACAATTTAGTTTTTCTATTTTAATTTCAAATATCTACCAGAGCTGTTCTTGTTAGTTAATTTGTTTGTTCTTTTTTTTTTTGGGCTTGTTAGCTTCTTATTCTACCAAAAAAAAAACTATCTTTGTTAGTCTCTCTCTCTCATCTTTTTTTTTTAATTTTTAATTTTGGATATTTCTGTCCTTAAAAGTTACAAGTCAGTAGCAACCCAGCCTCTTAATTAGGCAACTGTCGTTTATTTGTAGACGTCAAGGGCTGATGTGGATGCAATTTTATGTTTATCCCAAAATTTCTCGTTCCCTTATCTTCTTCTTCACTTGGCCCTTACAACTCTTCCCCTTTACTTGTAGCTTGCAAGCCCTCAATTTTGGGGCTGCCAGAGGGGTTGCCAGATATTATAGTGGTGGGGACATGTTGCTTCTAAAATCAAAATGAAGTTTGATCCGTCTGAAGCCATTTTGCTATCAAAGAAGGCACATTAAAGTGAATATGAAAATTGAGCTTGCTACGAAAGTGAAAGTCCAAGTCCATTCAAGATCCTTGTTTCTTTAGAACTCTAGTTCAATTTGAAATCTCAACTATCATAGCTAGGATTAACATTATGTTATTCATTGGTGTAGTGCATGATATAAACTTTCAATTCCATGGTGTAAGACTTAGGGCTCATTGGATGAGTTTTTAAAAAAGATATTTTTTTCTGAGCTTTTTTTAAAAGATTTTTTTAAAAAGTAAAAGATATTTTATGTTTGGGTGTAATATTTGAGAAGTACTTTTTTAAGTTTAAATAATTTTTTTATGTTATAAAAATTTTTTTTTTAGAAACACAAAAATTTAACTTTTAAAAAAGCACAAAAATATTTCAGTTTTTTTTTTAAAAAAAACTCATTCAAACATTTAAAAAAAATGAAAAAGTACTTTCTTTAAAAGAAAAAAATTTGTATCAAGAAAAGTACATCCAAATAAACTCTTAATCGCGTTGGGAGCCAGGACGACACAAGCCCCCAAAGTCTGGAAATGCATTTTTGTGATTTAAAATTCAGTTCAAATCTTAACAAACATTTTAGTATATTTATTGTGAATGAAAATTTTACATTTTATAATTATGTTAGAAGACATCTTTAGTTCAAACCAATTCTATTTTATTTTAAAATTTTTTGTCCATCTTCATAAAAATTAGTTAATTACTTTTAGTAATAGAATGCTGACATATAAAAATATAGACATTTATTGCAGATGTTGTTGTTATACCTATGCTAATTTTTAGTAATAAATTGAACTATTGTCAAAATAAGAAAATTTAAACCACAAAGTGAGCGTAAAAAAGAAAGAAAAATTCAAAAACAACTAAAATAAAATTGTTCTTTTTAGTGATTTACTATCTTTTAGTGGTTATTTAGTCATGGCTTGTTAATCATTTTGTTATTGTCTTATATTTTTTAAAAAATTAATAAGATTCAACATGTATTGAGAAAAAAATAAGTAATGTCACATTTAAATTATAAGGTAGATATTTTGAACCTAAAATCAACACATTTCCATGAAATCTAAAAAATTTCCCCCTTGGTTTACAATATTTAATAATTTCTCATAGAACATGATTTTGATCAATCTAACTTGAAAATCTAATTTATATATATACTAGCTTATGTGAAATTTATGGATTTTTTTTTAAAAAAATTAGTTATTATTATCTATCATATTTTTTAATATTATTTCTTTATAATTTAAACAATATAATTTTAACAATCTTTGATTAAAGATAAATAAGAGAGAGAGTAATTTCACAAAAACAAAAGCACGTAACATTACATTGAGAATTACTCAAATCAAGTGTTAAAAGAGAAATTATTCAAGTGTCAAAAATTAAGTGAAAAAAAATTGAAGGTGAATTAGAATGTGAGCTACCATACTAACATGCGCTAGTCTAAGTAAAAGTAGCTTGTGTTTCTTAAACATTATGTCAAGGGTTCGATCTTGATAGATGTGAATGGAGCATGCACTGTTAGCAAGCCTCTTCCTCCAAGAAGCACGACCGAAGGCTGTGAGATTAATCATTCACTTTTCGAGTAGAGATACTCTGAATACATCAAGAAAAAGAATGTGAGCTGCCATGTGTAATTAGAAATAATCTCATTAATAATATATAACAGATATCATATATATGTGTATATGTGTGTATTTATACTTATACGTGTATGAGATAAAGTGTGTTTGTGTATTTGTGCGTGTGTGTATGCATCCTTATATCAGTAATATGAGGTATAATCAGAGAATGGACGAGGTACAACGAGAATCAAAAAGGAAAGAATAGGCAAAGTACAATGGTTGATGTGATTTCTAATTTGGTTTGAGCTGTGTGGACTACTTAATTGGGACAAAAGTATGCTAACTGGGTTTTTTTCATTCACAAAGCTCGAACTCAAGATCTTATTTAAGGGAACAAACACCTCACCATTTACATCAACTACCCGTTGATAATCAAAATAGAGTTTAGATACGAAATATGAGTTTCACAAGCTAAAAATATCTTCTTTAATTTCAAGAGACAAAGCCTTTACCTCAAATCAATTAATTTCTACATGTTATATATGTCCTGTGTCATGTGAATGCACCGCATGGTATTTTTTATTTTTTGGTTAACTTCATATACAAGACGGTAATTCCTTGCTATGAGATGTCCAAAACAAAAATTATCTGTGATCTGTCTTTACTTTTCGTTATATAATGATCAGAAAATGCTTGGCATTTTTATTCTTCTCTTTCTTATCATTTTTTTAAAAATATTTTCTAAACCTACACACACACACTTTAGAGCAACGAATAAAAAGAAAATTCAGCCAAACAGGACTCCGATATGCAACTGATGATCACTTTAAATTAATGAAACAACAGACAAGAACGATTTGATGAACCAAAAGGTCAACATCACTTCCTTTGCACTGAAAATCAATATTACAAAATGATTCATGATAAACATTCACATGAACATTAATTAATCGAATCTCCAACATCAAACTAATCAACACAAATCAATTACAGAGATATGAAACAATAAGAGTTTGGTGTGTAACAATTTTGATTTTTGAGTATATGCAAACTAATACACATATTTCTGCATCTGCAACTGCTAGTAGCATGCTAGCTGCTTCAAAAGGAAATTGTCATGGTTTTGCTTGTTCTGCAGGTTTCTCCTCCTCTTTTGCAGCTGGGGCAGTTTCAGCTGGCTGTTCTTCCACCTTAGCAGCTGCTGGTGGTGGCTCTGATTCGATTTTCTCAGTCGTCTCCACTACTCCTTGTTTCTCCTCTTCCTTTTTCTCTTCTTCAACCACTATCTCCCTCTCTTTGAGAGTACTTGTTTCTTCTTCTGTTTTGGTTTCTGTAGGAGGGGCTTCAGCTTTCTCTTTCTCTTCTGTAACGATGAAAGTGGACACCTTCTCAAAAACAAAGAAAACCGGGCCTGAAACCAAGGCTGGTCCATACTTGGAAGAAGCTTCAGATACTGGCTTTGATCCCGGGAATTCTGAAATATATTTGCGGGGCATTCAGTTAAGTTCAGTATTAATAAATAAAGTCGATATCTTTAACTAAATCAATTTTTCTTTTGAAATAACAGAGATCTAAGTCGCAACTTTCTGGTAAATAACGAGGCTACAGATTAAATGCTTTACCAATTTTAACGAGCTCCTCTAGGAACTTGTGGACTGCTGTGGAGTTCTTCTTTAGTCCTGCTTCATTACGTTCTTTAACCAGACCCTGTGTGAAGATAAATTTATAACAAGGGCCTTGTCAATCAATATTGGGTCGTTTTTTTTATATATATGTTTTGATTTTTTCTATTTTGTTATCATACACACACACATATGATTAAGAATTCTCACCTTGATTTCAGTTGATGAAGCCTCATATATTTCAAGTACTTTTGTTTGAAGTTCAGTCTTCTGTTCTTCAAATGCTTGGTTGTATTCCTCCTAAACCAAACACCAAACCATATAATAACATGAATTTCTGTTTCATTTTCAACAGATATATATATAAACAAGTTTAAACAGAAACACTGAATATATGTATGGCGTTTAAAAGTTGAGAAGACAAACCTTGGACTCATCAAAGGACTTGGAGGCTTCAGCAGCAGCAGCAGCTTTTTTGGTACCGTTCTTCTGAAAAACCTTCTTGATCCTGGGAAGAACCTTAGACTTCCAGTACACCATCTTTCTGTTTTTCAAATCTCTCTCTTTCTCTCGACCCTTAGCTAATCAAACTATCAGAGTCGAACTCAGTGCAATTGTTCCAGCCACTTGTCTCTCCAAATCAAGCCACATATATAACAAAGCTTATATTTACTCTGCAGGCACCAGCGCACACACACACACACATTACAAACTTCGAAGTTTCAACCAAAAAGCCCTTCAAGTTCCAACCTAATTACCTGTACAACCAGTTGCCCACTCAGGCCAGCCAACCTTCTGCCACTCAAATGACCTCACAGCCCTCTTCTGTCGACCCATGCAGCCACTAGGATACGACAACTTCAAAGATGATGCAGGGACAAAACCGCCAATGCACAAGTGTTCTCAAAAGAGTTTGGCTTAAGGGACATGATTGGTGAGCTTCAATGATAGGGTGTTCCCAGTAAATATGCGGGGAATCATGGGGATATAAAAGGGAACAAAGCTTCTGTGGGGGAAATGACAGCTGGCAATCGACTCATTTCATAGGTGGCAAATATCATTTGTGGGTCCCTGCCATTTTGTATTTATTTATGCCATTTATCATTTTATTACGGTTTAATAGCGGTGGATGTTGATATGTAGCACATAGTTTGTCATTTGCATTTTTGTGGTAGGTTGAAGACAAAAATGCGTCTGTTTGCTTTTGCTTCTCAGATGAAACTCTGCACATGGCTTCGCTGGTGCTGCAATCAGGCCCTCAATGACTCGGAACCTGTTTCGGTTTAGAATATGGAAATGAAGTTTGTTTGTAGATTAAGGGTAGAACTATAGGTGGATTGGACTAGCTAACCAACATGCTAAGCAAAAATTAAAAAAAAAATAATGAAAATTGTGGATAAAATTGTTTTGAAAATGAAAATTGGGAGTTGTAGGTATCTATCTCTCTTGTAGGGTCGGGATCTCGACCTATTCAAGGAATATATATATATATATATATATATATATATATATATATATATAAAATTAGTGAAAATTGTGGATAAAATTGTTTTGAAATGAAAATTGGGAGTTGTAGGTATCTATCTCTCTTGTAAGGTCGGGATCTCGACTCAAGGCATATATATATATATATATCCTTTTCTTTTGTTTTCTCTTTCTTACTCAAAATAATGACTCCTACTTGCTCCTTAAAAATGAGGGATCCAAATAGATATCTTAACACTATATATGCGTTATTAATTTTAATCAATGCGCATGTATACCTTAACAGCAAGAGTAAAGGATTGAAATCCTCCAATATATATATATATATATAGTGTCTTTCTCCTAGCTCTTTAGTCATATTACTATTAATAATAAAATTTTGCATATCTTGACAAGAAAAAAAAAAGGAAGAAACATGTATATATTTAATTTGGAGTAAGTCAAGTGTAACACTAGAAACTTGGAAACAAATGTAATAGCCTTGTGCTACTATATATTTAAATGACTGATTATGTATTAAATTAAGGATACATGCAAGTATTTTTTATAAATTAGTTTTATGATACTAACTATACCTACTTTTTGTAAATTTGAAGGTAAAATATAATAATTATTCAATAAATTAAGGAATTAACTGATGATGGTAATTAAAAAAAAAACTTGCAGCTAGCTATGGTAGACATTTACATGCAAGCATAATATTGAAGGAGGTTGACAATTATTTTTTTTTTATGAGGTAATTATACTAATTTTTTATGTGATAATTATATTATTCTGATTTCTTTGCTAGCTGTAACATTTTGCACGTTTATTTTTATGCCTTAATTACTTTATTGCATGGGTTTTGACATGATGCTGTAGTTTAATTACACTCAAATAAAAGTAGATTCATTAATTTTGGAGATTTTTTTTAATCAAAAATATTTCTATAAGACTTGATTATTTGAACTGTCTCATAAATCTTATCTTTTTAAGTTAAAAGTAATAATAATATGATTTTTTTTATAAAATAAAATATTTAATAATCAAAATATAATTTTTATGTCGGAAGGAAGTAGTTTAATTACACTCGAATAAAAGTAAATTCATTAATTTTGGAGATATTGTGCAAGGCAAAGCAAACATGTGTCCTAACAGCTAGCACGCATATATCCTCTTCTATATACGTAGGTCTATGAATATTCGATTCTTATATGAATATTCGAGATTCTTATATTTGTTGTTACAATTTAAAATCGATCATGTGTAAAAGTCTGGCAACAAATCTGCAATTTATAAAACATTTACGAAACTTCTTATAAATATTTGAGAATGTGAGATCCTTGCATATTTTGACAGGGATTACATTAATCTGAATCTGAATATGTGATGCCTCTATATCAAACGCGAGCTTGTTCAAGTGTTCTTGTATTCGACAATATTAAATGCTTGTTGTGCCTTGTATATCATGATGCCATTACATCAAGAGTTGAAATTTGATACATCATCACTGTAAAAATCAGGGATATAAAAATTATTTTTTCAAATATGCTCTGATTTAGATTTCTATACTTTCAAGATCTTATCATTTAAAATAAAATATAAACAACTCAAGACATTCTAGTGGTTAAAAATTTAATTTATAACATACGAAGTATTAGCGTAGTGAAAATAAATTATGTTCGCAAGTATAAGAAGTGCAGTTTAATTTTTATGAGTCGCATTTTATGAGTAGAGTCATATCATTATCACTCATGACCCGAAAAAATTAGGCTTGTGAGACGATTTAAATTAACGTAATCCTGTGAGATACTTAGTTCACACAAAAAAAAATTTAATTTATAAAAATTATACTTTGATTTTTCTTTTGTTTTATCAAATTTCAAGTATATGTAATGTGTTTATCATACTCATATCATGTGTAGCAATAAGAGTTGGACATGATGGTAAGTCACCTATGTTATCAATGAAGGACCAAAGTTTAGACTTTGGAGTAAGTATTTGTTGGGAACTTAGGAGGACTTTCTGGTCAGAAGTCAATTATAATTGTATTTGGAGGATTAGTGTCACAATAATATTTGTAAAATATCCCGTTAAAAACAAAAAAAAATACTCATATTATGTGTCTTAATCGTATTCTACAAATTATTTTAATAAGATAAATGTGTGTTGATAGTGTAAATATTTTTATTATCAATTTTTTTTATTTGAAAGTTTTAGAGATAATGAAAGGAAATAGTTTTAAAAAATAAAATAAAAATGAATGAATGAAAATGAATTGACGGCGATTGCCCGCCCTTCCTAGAGCTTTTCAAAGACAACAATCGGATGCACGCAAAACGATAGTTTTCTGAACGTTATTATTTTATTGCAAATTTTAAGAATAAAATTATAATGAGATTTATAATCGTCTTATTATAATTAGATAATTTTATGCAAAGGTAGACATATGGAGAATTTTAAGTTCTCATTGGTTGAATTATTACTTTTATACTCCATTCATATTTATTAAAAAAATTATTAAATAACATTATTTATAAAAAAAATTGTACATGATTAAATTATTTTTATTAAAATACTCGAAATATTTTTATTTATTCCATTAACTTTTTATCACTTTATTAATATTAAGGATAAATTTAAAAAAATAATTAATACTTTCTTAATTTTAATTTTTTTCTAAAACAATAAATAAAAAGAAACAAAAAAAGTAATTAATTTTATTAAATATGGTTCGTACAACGTTGGTAACAAATTGGCTTCTCTTTGATTCGCTCAGTAAAACTTTAGTAATATTTAAATGTGTTCATTTGTCATAATATTATAATTAAATTTTTTTTATTAATGTGTTAATATAATATTAAATTATAATATAAAAGACTTATAATAAAATTAAAATTAAAATTAAATTCCAATTAAATTTAATTACGTCTAATTTTATTATTTAAATTAATTATCATTTTTCGTTGGATACACATATTTATATATATCTTAAACTATTTATTATTAGAGAATTATTTAAAATAAATAACCTTCTCTCCTAAATTTTATTGCAAAACCTCGTTAACGGGAGAAGCACCTCTTGCCACTATAAAAATTAAAAAGTTAGCAAAGGTTTTTTTTTTTTTGGTTGGAAGGCCCCTATTGGGACCCCTTAGGTCTAAATGTTTTTCTTTTAGAGTGAGACATTCCCTTGTAGAGTTACTAGTTAATGGACTTATGGCGTGCTACCAGAAAATTACTTGGCCAGTTCTTTTTTTTTTTTTTTTTGAAGAATTGTCGTTTTATTAATTTTTACCAGTTATAACAAACATAGTGTGTTTTTATTAATTTATTTTACTTTTGAAAAAGTTTATAATCAAAACATTTAAAGAGTGCTTTTGACTGAATTTTTTTTTTTGCACAAATTAACAAAAACACAGTTAACCAATTAAATGGCTAGACTTCCGTTATTATTTTTTTAAAATATTGCAAACCAAAAAAGAATTCAACTAAACATGAAACATAAAATTAGATCATACAACTCTTACATCAGCATCAGTGTAAATACTAATGTCTAATTACAAACATCGTCAAAATTTGACAGTTAATAGATAAGTCTCTTGAGTATTACATGATGGATGGAGGATCAATAAAATAATGAATGGCAGATACCTGTTGCTGCGCCCATTGGTGACAAATTCTAGATGCAAATACATTATCTCGTGGCACCAGCATTTTCCAGCATTAGTAGTACTGCCATTAGACAAGGAACCAGCTTCAGCTCAAGACAAGACAAAGCTCTGCAAGCTTGTGAATGAAGTAATTTCCAAGTTCTTGCGTCGTATCATTAAGCATTCAATCAATGACATAATTAGGAGCCACGGCTAAAATTCGGTCATTTCTAGATATTGATGTTGACGGCTCAGCACCTGCAGCTTCTTGCCTACCATCATCTACCACTATCAAGTGACCCTCTCTTCGAATTAAACTCTACAGTACAAGTGCTTGATATAGTTAACATGCCATATCCACCTGCATATAATATACCTAAATTCTTGGAAGGAATAAAACAAATGTATACCTCTATAATAGCTTTAATTTTGGAAACTTCTGCTGCCGCCTCCTCCATGGAACTGTAATTGTTTTTCTCATTTTGCTGGTTTACATACCATTTAATCAAATCCCGTTGCCTCATTCCAGCTAACCCAGTTCCTGCAATTAATAAGCCCGCAGAAATTTTAATTTTAATATAATAAATCTCATTGGACACCAGAAAAAAAAAGGGTTTGTTGTATCCCTAGCAACAGAGTTAGTTTATATCAATAAATCTTGATCTACACCAGACAAAGGGCAATCAGAGCTTCAGAACCCGAACTATAAAATATCCAGGTCCTTCAAACCAAAGGCTAATTAATTGAATATTTCTCAACTTTCTTAGTGTTCAAATATTAAATAACGAAGGGCAGAGGTTTCAAGTGGTCACCTTCTCGCATAACAGTTTCTTCGTGCTGTCTAAGACACATGATAATGGCCCTGGTAACTCTCTGAAAATATTCATCACTTATAATAAGTTTCTTCCCTTGGGGATTTGAACCATCTGCTGCATTTTCTGCAAGATCATTAACCCAATGCGAGGAATTAAGCTTCTTTACCAAGATAGATAATTTCAAGATAAAATGGGTTAATGACACCTCACCATTAGTTCCAGCAGTTTGCTGAGCTGTAGAGTTTCCCACTTCACCATCAGCATCTCTATTACTACCATTTCCATCACCACCACCACCTGCGCTGTCATCCCGGTTATCTTCTTGAAACTCAGATAGATCAATCTCACTGGACTCCACACTGCAGGGAAAAGTAAAATACACAGTTATCACCAAAAGCTAACTCCCAAAATAAAAATTGAAAAAGGTAAGCAAGAATATATTTGTGTGCATGTATTTTAGAAGCAATGTAATGAGATGAAGAGAAGGTAGATCACAATGGGAAAGAGAGTAGGTTCCAAAATATTTGTACTACCTTATTATGGATGTTTTCAGCAGTCTTACTGCTAGACGAACATGACGAGGTTGTACCTGCTACAAAATCTTCTTTAGACCAGGGCAGGAAAATATATAATGTTAAATGCAGACTGATAACCCTTTGAAAGCTTAAAGCACCTGATTTTCCAAATAACTCCGTGCAATGGCCTCAGACAGCCTAATTAATGCCTCCAACTGCCTAACTGTCATACGATATGCAACCCTACTCCCAGGATTTGTATCACCTCTACGAAGGGCAACGTAAGAGTCTACCAATAGTTTTCTGGCATCTGATGTGAGCTGCATTAATCAGGCTACGTAAGAGAGAGATGCATGAAGACAAAATTATCTTCATTCAGGAAAGCACGTGGTCCTAAAGACAATCAAGTCATCAAACCTTTGGTTTAAGAGTTTTTGCATAAGCTATATAGCGCTTCAGTTCTGCTGCGGTAAATGCTGGAGTGAGAGCATCTTCACGCTTTTGATGAACTCTCACGATGTGATGAGCTATGTGGTAATCTGTCTGATCGTCTGGGTCATCGATCATAATATATACCAGATCAAACCTTGAAAGAATAGCTGGTGGAAGAGCCACATTATACTGAAATAAAAAAAGCAATTAGGCCAAGTTGTGTTTAGATGAGTGGGGCAAAAATTCGTGCATTGCGTAAATAATGGCAAGGTGATCAATGACTGAAGTACCATAACATCTTACCTTAAGTGGTTTAGACTTGTCATAGCGTCCTCCAGCAGGGTTGGCAGCAGCAAGAATGGAAGTGCGAGCATTAAGTGTTGCTTGTATTCCTGCTTTTGTGATACTAATTGTCTGCTGTTCCATGGCCTCATGAATTGCAACCTTCAATCCATTCAAATATGAGATATTTGCCAATCCATGACCATGGGATGCCAAGTGACTAGTCAGAAATATATGCCTCTTACCTGATCTCTGATTTCCATCTTGTCAAATTCATCAATGCAGCAAATGCCATTGTCTGCAAGCATCAAAGCGCCAGCCTGGAAACACGTTCTTTAAATATATCAAAAATCAAGAAGAAAGAAATGAATATTAAGCAACCAGAGAGCGATATAACACCAGAACATAATAAAAAAATACCCTCTCCCCTTTGCAGCTCTTTTATGCCTTACTCAGGCAGTATCTCTCAGTCGTGTTGCTTCATGAAATAGTTGGTGCCACACTTTATGTTGGTTGCTAAATGTAAAATTCTCATTGCTCACAACACCATGCAAATTATTTGATATGACTAGAGTTCACAACCCAAGATAGCTAGACATACTTCTAATATGCAGCATGCATTGATGAGAAATGACAGGACCCAAATCCCTGCTCTAACTTTGTTCTTAGTGTGTAAGTAACATTTTGTTATTTCTTGATTCATTTTTTGCCTGGGAGTAATGTCAACCTAATGTAGACCTCAATTCTTCCCATCCTTAAAATTTTAATGCTTCTAACATGCTTTATCAAGTAAGATAGATGAATAGCTGCCCTCTGTTTAATTGAACTTCAAAGAAGGCATGTTATACATTGTTTTTTACATTTTAAATTCAGTAAAACATAGAAAGAAGCAAAGATATGCCACACTAAAACACAAATGACTACAAATAATGAAAGCTTGCAAACGGTTAGGAACTTAAAACAAGGAGCCCCATTCAGCTGCCTTGATTGAGAGCTTAACTAATTTTTAAATTTCCAATAAGTACAATAGAGCCACAGATTATTGACCTCAATACAAAACTCCCCAGTTTCCGGTTCCTTGGCAACAGTAGCAGTCAAGCCAGCAGCAGATGATGATTTTCCAGATGTATACACAGATCTTGGAACTATGCCCGAAGTATACCTGAAATGATAAAGTAGCATGTATAAGCCATTTAATTTGCATAAACCATATAAAGTAACCAACAAAGAGAAAAGGGGAAGTACTTGAGAAATTGAGACTTTGCACAGCTGGGATCTCCAACAATACAAACGTTAATGTCTCCTCTGAGGTTGATGCCTTCATGAGTAATTTTGTGGACGCCACCCATAAGCATAAGAAGGATTGCTCGCTTTATATCTTGATGACCAAAAACAGTTGGAGCAATGCTGTCAACAAGTTTGTTGAAGAAATCTGGAGTGTTCCTCATTCGTTGAACTTCATCCAGTTCCTGTGTCTGTCAAATCAACCAGTTAAGAACTGCAGAAGATGATAAAAAGGAAAAGAAATGAAGCTCAATTATTAATTGAAGCAAAACTAGGGCTTTTGAGTTTTGACATCAACAGAGACATTCAACTAGTATTATATATAAACTATAAATATTGGGGAAAGTTGGGGGGAATAAGGATCAAACTGAAAAATGTTGTGGCAGATTCATGAATGAAAACAGCAAATGATGCTCAATTATTAATTAAAAGCAAAACTGGGGCCCTTGACATCAACATGTACAGTCAACAAGTTTCATAATGGAGGTAAGACCAGTTTCGATAGCTGACACTATCAAATCTAAACCAGATGATGACATAATAATAAATTAATAATGCATATGGATAAAAAGCATAATGAACTAACTGTAAATTGCTGATCATCTTCATCAGCATCCTTCTTTCTATTCCTGATGTCTGCATCTCTTCTACCATCACAAATCTGAAACAAACCATTTAGAAAACACATCTGTCACAAAATCCAACTATCACAAGAGCATATAGAGTTGCCATTAACAAGCCATAAATACCCAACCTGGACAGAGTTGGCAATAAAAGCTAGACGATAGGAGAGGTCTCTGACTCCCAAAGCCCTAAGGCCCCTCACACCTTCATTTCCAGCTGTAGAACTCTTGCGTTGAGAAGCTTCCCGACGACATTCTGATCTCTCTCCAGGGGAGGCCAATGCCAATATGTCAGGTATAACGACTACAGTGCCAGTGAAAATCACCCTGCAAGGAGACAGAATGAGATTGAATATTATGACTTTCAAATTCTGATGAGTAAAAGGTTCACTATAATTTGTCTAGTTCAAGTAAATTTGGGCCAACATAAGTCTTACGTGTCACCAGCCCTGGCCTGTTTCTACAATCTCATGACGAAGAATAACATCCAACGACCTAGGCATAGAGCCAGCGGGTATCTCTTTGGATGTCTCCTGCATTCTGACCCGTTGCCAGTCAGCAAATTTGCTCTCTTGCCGCAGGAGTGCCCACTTTGTTCGATTGTTACAGGTTGCATTTACACAGATTGTTGGCTGCAGCAGCATGACATCAATACAGGCGCAGTCAAATAGAAATCAAAATACAGAGTGGATGACAGAGAACACTAAATTACAATCTAAAAGCCCAAACATGCAGATAGCCTGATATCGATAATGTGACAATAATTAAAAAATAATAATTATCTGTGAACCACCTCAGTGTACTTGAATTGTTGTTCAACATTCTTTATGACTCCACCACATTCTAAGCACTTGAAAGTCCCCTGGAGAAGCTCAGGTCGAACCTCACTTGTCCTTGTTACCACTCCTGTCACGGATACTAGTCTTCCAATTTCTGCTGTGGTCAATTCCCTTAACCTGTAGGTGGGTAAGTTTGGTGAACAAAAGTAACAGCTTGAAGATTGAAGTAAAGAAAAACATTTTCTACTAAAAAATCATAACATACACACTTGATTAAATTTCATTGAGAACTCATTTACTGAGGTATGCCCAGTAAAACTAACACAGTATGCGTAGCTAATTGAAGCAACGTGAAGCCTCAAAGGCACCACTTTGAATTAAAATTTTGGTTTGAAAACAAAATGGAAATGGAAATGCACACACCGCTTAATGATTGGAATATTGTAGAAGGCAACGTTGATGTCCTTGTTAGGGTTATCGTCCGATATGAAGGTTGGCTTCAGCTCCATAACGAACCTCTTGCAGGCGTTCTTCAAATAAGGTTCAAATCTATCAACACAGATTATTCGACGCAGGAAATAAGTCGCAGCGTCCCAGATCTTAAGAAATTCTAGGGTTTTTTTTTTAAAAAAAAAAGAAAGAAAAAGGGGACCTCAAATATTCATCGGAGATGGCTTTCTGGAGAAGATCGCTGAATCTGATGACATGATCGAAATCGACGAACATGGTGTTGGATTCGTTGGCTCTCATCACTTCTATCTCCGCTTCGTAGTGGAGCTCACTCCGATGGCCGGACCTGAAGCTGATCTTCCCCAAAACAAATACAGAATTACACAATTGTTATCATGAAAAAGAAGGACAAGAAGAAGAAGAAGAAGAAGAAGAAAACCTTTTGAGGAATTCGAGGAAAGCGTTCTCAACCCTAACGGCTTTCTCATCCACCAAGTAACCGCCATAGGCTTCCATTTTGGTTCCTGTTCTTCACTGCGAGTGCTGGTGATGATTTCTTCTGAGTCAGAACCTCGCCCTCGAGTTCGAAGTCTGGATTATGGCTCAGCCTGACTCACTCACCACCAAATGGACGCTCTGTGGCGGGAAAACCAGAAAGGCAGCCAACGATTTCCCGCCAAAAGTCCACCTTTGTGGGCCTAAGATGCGGCCTTCTTTCTCCTTATCGGGCCTCCATCTACTCTAGATGGGCCTCGGATGCGGCCTTTTCATGTCTGCCTACCACTCACCCTCATGGTTATCATGTCCAGCACAAAAGATTTGTCGACCAAAAAAAAAAGCACAAAAGATTTAACTTTTTCTTTCAATTTTTAATTGATGTTTACTAATACGCTTATTATTATTATTTTTTAATTGTGTGTGACATTGATGTTATTTTTTTGCAGCATGGAGATTTGAATTTGCAATTTTTTACAAATTACTAAAATTACTTATTATTAACTCACTTTTAATGACTCAACATTTATGTTCTTTTAAAACTTCATGTTACAAAAATCTTTAATATATTATAAGGAAGTAATTTTATTATTGTTTTGCAACAAATTTATTAGATACAATTTTTTTCTTGTATTTTCTATTAATTATTTTAATCTGTTTGATGCTCATAAAACTTTTAAGAGCTACACTTTGGCGCACTTAAAGACAGACAATAGTCACTAATTCAAAGAAACACACACACACATACACACATATATATATAGGGTAAATCAAGCTTATAAAATTCTATAAAATGAATTGATACTTTGTTTAACTATTCTATTTTAACACATAATACATTTTTCAAAAGATAAATATATTAAATTATATACTTATACATATAAGATTCCTCTTAAATTTAATATACATAATTATTAAGATAATATTATATGATTCAACGTTTAAATTGATAGAATTCTTACCTTATAAAAGGTTATTCACAAGCACTATTGAATAACTTTTGTAGAGTGTAAATTTAACAATACAATTATTAAATCATATGATATTATCATAATAATTATGCATGTCAGATTTAAGATAATTTAGATATAGATAAGTATCTAATCTAATAATTAATATTTACCTATATTTTAAAAAATGTATTATATATTAAAATATAATTATTATATGAAATACTAATTTATTTTAAAATTTTGTGTTTAATTAGCTTTAGAGGCACTTTTATTCTAACGGTTAATTAATGAAATTTTAATTTCTCACGAACATTATATTCATAGCAATGCATTTTTATCATAAGACCTGGGCAGATAGTTGATATTCATTCCACCATTTATCATATTTATAGCTTGCCGATACTCTGGAGGGGGGTTGTTAGGTAGCTTGTATAGAACTCCAAATTTAAAATAATAATAATAATAATTGAACTCCAAATTGAATGACCATGTCATGAGATTAACTTCAAAATGCAGGGAGTCAAGGTGTTTAAGGTTTTGTGGGCTTGCAGTGTTTAAGGTCCATCTGCGGTGGCAAACATGTAGAACTGCCCTCCATTCATGGCCAGAGAGGGTCCCCTGCCCTGCCATTCAGACTCTGAAACTGAAATTGAAATTGAAATGGGAGGATCATTGTGCAAACATGTGACAAATTAATGATCCTTGCTCTTTTTACCAAACATATTAAAGGGGATACTTCTATTCCCCTGCTTTTTCAACTGAACAAGAAAAGAGAGTTGATGAGATTCACGTAACAACTTGCAAAAAGAAAAAAAAAGGTATAATATTACACCTAGGGATCCAAATTCAGGACACCATATACCACTCTCAAGTTTCATGTGAGAAAACGAGATAGATGAATTTTCAATGCGATGCTTCATTTCATTAATTACTTATATAATCCTATTTTCACATATTTTTACACATTTCTGTATCTACAATTATACATACATCCCTTACTTATGGTACGAATTCACTGGTCGATTAATTATTGAAGATGAAAAAGGAAAATACCTCATAAAGCTCCAAACACCAATTGCATAAATGGAATAGAAGTCAAGCTGACGAGCACATGAGAAATAGTAATTTGACAAAAAGAAAACCCAGATCCACAATCCACAAACAAAATACCAAGACAAAAGCTAGCATATGCGAAAGGAGGCTCATAAATGGAAACCCTAGAACTGAGAAAAGTGTATCTCAATATTTGGGTGAAATCGTGTAGCCTGACCATGATGGACGATGACAAATGGCAAATGGCAAACAGTGACAATGGCCGACGACGAACCACGACGATGACAAGAGTGGAGTTGAGGAAGAAGAGAAGAATGGCTAGAGGTACTTATGAGTTGGGTTAAGTTAAGTTAAATCTATTCTAATATTGTGATTAGGTCAGTTTGCTTGTTCTGAATATGACCCTAAATCTAAATAAATACTATTCAATTTATGTGTAATTCAAATTGAATCGAGTTGGGATTGAGTTAGTTTGAAATTTATATATAATTTATATTTTAACATGTATAATTAATAAATTAAATTATAAAATTATAATCTTTAAAAATAAGAAACTTAAAATAATTTCTTTTTAATGTTTAAGTAATAATAATATTTACATAAATTTTAATAATACTTTTAATCTGAAAATACAGTGAATTTAATTTTTTAAACTCAAGCACAACTCAATTTTTTATTAAAATATAGTCTTATGTACAGAGCCTGATTAGCTCGGGCCTAAGCAAGAAATTGGGCTGATTTGGATATTGAGCACCCCTAAAAATGGCTATGAGGAAGGGAGAAAAATGGCAACGACAGGACAATAATTTCAAAATTTTATAAAGTTATTTCTGTCTTTGAAAAATATTAGAAAAAAGAAAAATGCTTCCCGATCAAGTTCTTGTAAAGCTTTTTTTCATAAGCTTCTAGGAGTAGCTTCTCAAAAAGGGAGTTATTTTGGCTTTATTTTATTTTATTTTTACTGCTTTTTCTTTTTATCAAAATTTTATGCAAACACTCTAACAATTATTGAAAGTATTTGTTTTTACAAAAAGCATTTTTTTAAATTATTTAATAGAGTAAGTGGATTTCACCCCCTCCCTCCCCCCCCCCCCCCCACAACACACACACACATATATATTAAGAAATGATTTTTTTTCTAATTGAATTATTAAGAAAAAAAGACTATTTCATTTTGGTGAGTGATGTGACATGTTATTTTTTATTTTAAAATTATTTTTTGAATATTTATCTTCAAAATAATATAATTAGTGGTTGATATTGATTTAAAGTGTATTATTTAAAAAGCAATTTGAAAACAAAAACAAAATTAAATCCAAACTAAAGTACAGTGTCAGATTTACTGATTTAGTACTGAACAATAATTGTCCCATATTATTACTAGGTTTATTAACAAAACTAGCTTCTCTACCATTAATTGTTTTTTAGGATTAGGAACCATGTACATTTGGTCTAAAGCGCGTTAGAGGACTTGGATCAAACATCGAATAGGGCGGGGTTGAAACTCGAAACAGAAGAAGAAGGGGTTAACCTATATCTTGGCCTCTTCCCTCCCTCTCATATATATGCTCTTTGCGAATGACAATCTTTTTTATTGTTGTTATATATATAAGCAATGATGCTATGCGTCTATGATGTTTCGATAACTTCAACTCTATTCCTAATTAATTCTGTTCATTTTTCTTTTTCTCATGTTACTATTATATATATATATATATATTCAAATATATCAGATTGCACAATTACCTACAACAATGCACAAACCATATTAGAGAAGGGTGAATCTTGATATATATCTGCAGAGAGCTTTTGAGTTCAAAAACGTTGGATGCACCCTAGATACCTGCACATATCATATGCGATTTGATATAAGATCCCAGAAAATTTGAGCAACAGATCTCTAGCACATTCAATGGATAATAGTTGTAGATTTACCTGCCGGGAAATATAAAAGTAATTTGTAAGTGATATCTAAGTTATCAACTGTCTCGTTCATGATACATAGATGTAATCATGAAGTCGATTGACGAGGATTTAGTGTTCCTTAACTGATGAGTATATATTCATAGATAAACAACAATTTTGGGTTATAATATGATAGATGTAAGTGTAACTAGGAAAATATTGGTTCTTTTTTTCAAACAAAATGGTCAGACACGTTACTTCGATATTACCGGTCAGGACTTGAGCAGGTAGAGCTTACCCAAATGATTACTTTTAAAGATTTTTAATTCCTGAAGTGTGAGAGATAATGATAAACATCAAGTAAGACTACTAGTCAAAAGAGATTTAAACTCTTAACACAAAATCTTATCCATATCCTTTCAACTAGTGGAGTTAACCACATTGACAAAATACTGATATTTTGATAATAAGGATTCAGGTTACGAATTAATTAGGAACCCTGCTCAAGTCTTATAGCAAAACTAGCTAATTACACCACGATGGAAATTTAGATACACCGCACTTCACGATTTATATCTATATCCCAAATCTATAGTTCAATAAGTTACACCACGATTCACGACATGGATCATCTCCGTGGATGATGATTCATCCTTCTTGTTCCGCATTCGTGCTTTCTCTTGCGCCACTTTAGCGTACATGCCATAGACGTAGGAGCAGAAGCCCCACAAGCACAGGACGGTGGAAACTGCCTTCACGCCACCAAAGGCATCTCTGAACGCCACCACCCCTCCTACCACATTCATGGACACCAACGCCGTCATGCAGATCCCCCCTGTTATCGACGATGTCAAAAACACCATTCCCGCAGTTCCCATGAAACAAAATTGCCAAGTCACCACATTCCCCATCACCGTTACCCAGTAAATCGCCGCCCCCTTGTCGAAAACGCTCTGGCTTTCTGCCTTCATTTCAGAAAATCCTCCATCGCACGCCATGCCGATGGTGGACAACACGGTTGCTGCAATCTCCATTATAAGCTGCATTTCAATCACCATTTCATAGCAATAGACCTTCTTGTAAATCATCTCCATCACTGGCAGATACAAGGCAAACAACAAACCTGCCCCGATTGTGCAGAAGAATCCAATGAAGTACTTCTTTTGGGTAAGCCCGTTTGGTTTCTCGTGGCCAGAATCTATGGCCAGGAGGAAGGAGCTTAGGGTAAGAAGGATGACACAATTAAGGTTTGAAAAGGTGATTTTTTGTTTCACGATGATGGCAGACAGAATGAGGTTGAAGACTAGTTGGGTGGACAGCAGAAGGGCCGAGGTTGAGACTGGGAGATATGAATTTCCCCATGAGAAGAGGAGATTGTTCAATCCCAACAAAAAACCAACTGAAATGGACAAAAGTAGAGTCTTTCGCTTGAAATCAGTGAAGGGCTTCCTCTGGGTGAATTTAAGGAGATAAGGAAGAGAAATTGGGATGATCAAGAGAGGAAATCCTGCACACTGAACCCAAGTTGAGACCCACCTGCTGGAGCCTTTGTGGATGAAATAGTACTTGGAGAGCAAACTTGAAGAGATGGAACCCACAAAGAGCAATTGGTAATTAATCACCAAAAGGGGCATGTACCTCTTGTTAGTGCTGGACTTCTGATCTGCATGCAGCTGCATTGCGTTGTTGTCCAGGGATGAAGGTAGATCCAGAGGTGCTGCTTCTCCACCCTCTTGATCAAGGGATTCAATGTCACTCGCGTCGTTCTCGACGGTGGTCATGCCGAGAGACTGGTGATGCAGTGGTGGGGCTTGTGATGCAGCTCCCATGGAAGAGAGATGAAATTTGCAGAGTAAACAGCACGGCCTTTCTGTTCGATATATAATCATAAGCCGATCACTGAACTCCTCGCTTTGGTTGACAGCCTCATTAAGAAGCATATGTCATCTCTATGTGGGAAGTTTTTGTTTTTTGTTTTTTGTTTTTTTTTTTTGTGGTGAAATTCTCTGTGAACTGTGAGGTTTTATTTATTTAGGCATACATGACAGTTTTTCTTATTGTGATTGATATAGGAGTTTTATACATTTATTTTCATATTAGAGAAAAAAACAAAAAAAAATAATACCTATTTTACATAAGAGAATAAGGGGATTTTATATATTATTGTCTTTTTTCCAAAAGCATACGTATTTTGATAGAAAAAATAAAAAGATTTGAATTCTGTCTTATTGATTAATAATGGGAGAGGATTCTCTGATTATTATCTATTTTACATAAGTATTTATTAATATAATTAGTGAATTTCAAAACTTAGCATAGTGAATTTTTGTATAATAAAATTTTAGCTTTTCTATTTTTAACAGGATAATTCTGTGATAAAAAAGAATCTAAATTTAATTAAAAAACAAAACTATCCTCATATCGGGTAATAATTAATGTTTATATACTAAAAAGGATTGACATGGTAATAAATGAGACAACGGAAAGAACCCTCTCACAACGCCTATGAAAATATCTCATCAAAAATTAAAAAAAGATAATTAATATTCATATTAAGTATTATCCTAAATGTATGGTATAGCAAATTAATTAATACCAATGGGATTTATGAACATCCGTCAATAATTAGGCACCTAAACACTTATGGTAATTTTCTTTTTTTTAATTATAATAAAATTAACTTTTAAGACAAATCCATGTTTTGGACATCACCAAGAACAGAACTTTTCATAGAAAAGTCTACAAATTTCAACTGTGATTATATTGAAAAATGTCTACTATTTGAAATAAAAATATATTATAATACAAGCATATATTTTCTCTCAGTTTTTTGTCTCTCATTTTAAAATAAATTTATTTCATGTTATTTGTTATTTTAAAAAATTTAAAAAGTATTAATTATTATTTTAAACTTTACTCTTAATATTAAAGAAGTGGGAGATAACATGAATGGAATAATATTAATATTTTATTAGTCAAATATAATCATTTTAATATATCCAAAAATATTAATTGATTTTTATAATTTTTGTATAATTATTTTAAAAAATAAATAAAAAAGAAAAATGAATATATAATTATACACACATGCATATGGGTTAGTCTCATACCTATCTATCTATACATATGGTAAAATTAATTTGATTATAATTATTTTGATATAAAACAGAAATATTTTCATAAGGTTAAATTAACCTATTTAAGCCGTCTCATAGGTTTAATTTCCTTGAGCGAGAGTGTTAATTATTTATTAATTTGAGTATAATAAATATTATTAGATTAGATACATTGAACACTAATACAATTAAGATAATCACTATACTAAATTTTTTTAATAATTTTTAAATATGTATATTAAGCATTAACATGATCCAAATAAAACTATTATTAACATATTCTATTATATTTCTTAAAATTCCTATTTAAGATGAGTCAAATAGATATTAATATAATTTAAATAAAATTATTTTTGATAAAAATTTAAAATTCACATAAATAATTATTTAAATAATTTAAAATATGTATAAATTAGAATGTAATTACTGCATATTTATGAGTATGCAATGATGGTAATGAATTTATGTTTGCAAGAATTAAAATAATGGCAGATCTTGAATTGAAATTTTGGGAAATCGTTAAAGTCTGAAGACAGCTCCGCAATCCCCCATTAAAATCCGCCTTTGAACCAGAACATGATGACAGACGACTTACCAAAGAAAACTCATTAGAATCGGCAGTTTCTTTTAAAGCAAAAGGAATGGCCGTTTCTAACTTTCTGTGGATTACAGATCCTATCCACGGAAAGTTTTATTATTTGAAACGGCTCTTTGACTATTTAGCGCTATATGATCTCTTTAATTGGAATTTTTATACATACGATCAGCTTTAAAAAAATTTTTAGAGAGACGTCTCCGTTGATATAAATGCTAACATAATAATATTTTTTATCTTATTATGACATAATAGATTGTTACATTTTTTAGTTAAGATAATTAATATATGGATAAAAAATAAACGAATAATTTATTTAAAATTTATTAAAAAAAATTATTAAAATAATCAAAGACCTATTTTAATGGATAATATATAATCCATTCATTAATCTAATTTAATGGATGAATATTCATCCATTCTTAACAAAATGCATCTAGACTTTTTTATGTCTAAATACATTCTATTTTTTAAATCATATATATAAATATATTAGATTCAATAAATATTTTAGTTAGCCTATTAACTATTTATTAATTAAAATTAATTCAATCTAATATTATAATTATATGAATTTAATGAAATTTAGATATAGATGAATTAGATGAATCATGAATTCATAGATTCAATTATCACCCGTAATAATAATTTTATAAATAACATTTCTACTATATTAGGTAACTTATATTTGATATTTTTTTAATTTGTAAAGTAAAATTACAGTTTAAAACATTTAATTAATTAAGACACATAATCATGAAAAATATGTAAATAAATTTAAAGAAATAATTTTTTTATTAAATGAAAAAAATAAAAATATATTATTATATATTTAATTCATAACTCAATTATCATTACAAAAATATGTATAAAATTAAAATCTATTAAAAACTTTGTTACAAATATTAATTATATGTAAGTGCTCACGTGTATTTAGTTTATAAATTAATTTAATATTGCAAAAATATTTATAAAATATATTTAAAAAGTTAATTATAAATATTAATATGTAAGATTTCATAAGAATATTCATAAATTATATTTTAAAAAAGTAATTATAAAATGAAAGCACATGCACTCACATAATGAAACTAGTGTGGGGGAATGAAATTTGAACTTAGAGTTTTATCTTATGAGAGTACTCTTTGGATCATTTAGGTTGTGTCCTTAATCTTATCTTGTAAACAGAAAAATCTTTAATTGAAATTTTTATACATAATTTTTATACATGCGGTCAGCTTTAAAATTGTTTTTAGAGAGACGGTCTCAGTTGATATAAATGCTAACATAATAATATTTTTGACCTTATTATGACATAATAGATTGTTACATTTTTTAGTTAAGATAATTTATAATACTAAGGGGTGGTATGAATTGGATGAATTTTAGGTTGGATCATTAATGTATGGATAAAAAATAAATGAATAATTCATTTAAAATCTATTAAAAAATTATTAAAATAATCAAAGACCTATTTTAATGGATAATATATAATCCATCCATTAATCTAATTTAATGGATGAATATTCATCCATTCTTAACGAAATGCATCTAGATTTTTTTATGTCTAAATACATTCTATTTTTTAAATCATATATATAAATATATTAGATTCAATAAATATTTTCGTTAGCCTATTATCTATTTATTAATTAAAATTAATTCAATCTAATATTATAATTATATGAATTTAATGAAATTTAGATATAAATGAATTAGATGAATCATGAATTCATAGATTCAATTATCACCTTTAATAATGCTTTTATAAATAACATTTCTACTATATTAGATAACTTATATTTGATATTTTTTTAATTTACAAAGTAAAATTACAGTTTAAAACATTTAATTAATTAAAACACATAATCATGAAAAATATGTAAATAAATTTAAAGAAATAATTTTTTTATTAAATAAAAAAAATAAGAATATATTATTGTGTATTTAATTCATAATTCAATTATCATTACAAAAATATGTATAAAATTAAAATCTATTAAAAACTTTGTTACAAATATTAATTATATGTAAGTGCTCACGTGTATTTAGTTTATAAATTAATTTAATATTGCAAAAATATTTATAAAATATATTTAAAAAGTTAATTATAAATATTAATATGTAAGATTTCATTAGAATATTCATAAATTATATTTTAAAAAAAGTAATTATAAAATGAAAGCACCCGCACACACATAATGAAACTAGTATGGGGGAATGAAATTTGAACTTAGAGTTTTATCTTATGAGAGCACTCTTTGGATCATTTGGGTTGTGTCTTTGAGTTTATTCTTATCTTGTAAACAGAAAAAATCTAACAAGTAAATAAAAAAAAAGAAAAAATCTAGATATTTTATTGATTTGCAGAGAGTATGGTAGCATTGCGAAGCATTTCGGTTCAAGTTCAAAGTAACCGCTGGAAACTCCACCGTCCTTCACATTTAGCATGCATCATGCGCATGCGTTCCAAACTATATAGTTGGACGTTTCGACTCATGTGGGTTTTTATCTATGCGTGTACATTTATTTCAAGAAATAAAAATATTAAAATTATAATCCCTTCATCTTCTCATTGGAGGTTATCACTCCTTTTTAAAAAAATATATGGTGCATTTTAAAAAATAATGTTCATATAAATGGTTAATGAAAAATATAGACAATTATTTTCACAAATCGTATGGAGATGATTATTGTCAATTTTTACATCTACTTTGATATAATTCAAGTTATTGATTTTTTCATTGTTAATTATTCACTCTTTTTGTTACAATAAGGATAATTGGGAAGATTTGAACCTTTAATTACTAATGAATTTCTTGACCCTTACTTTTCTCTTTGATGTATGTATAGGACAGTGCCGTCACAGTTGAGTTGTGCATTTAATTTTATGAAATTTGAGACAATTCAAGTTTTGTATGTGACGAGCATTCATGCAGCCGATGCGAATCCATTATAAATTCAAAGTCTGCTGTAAAAAAAAAAAAAATTCGTCAATTTACAACGGAGTGGGATGCTGCAAATTGATAATTTTTTACAGTGATTTTTCTTTCTTTTTTTTTTCTTTTTGCAAAAGCTAAAAGTGTGTAAATAGATGGGTATTTATCAATGCTCATGCAATCCTTCCTATGCTTATACACAACTAATGAATGGAAGGGGAACTGTACAATTACATGTTTTTATTTTTATTTTTGCTAGAATATCATATTTACATAAAAATTGCAATTATGTCAAAACTCTTTTTTTAATAATAAAAAAATGATAACACAAAACAGATAACTTTATAGCAACAAATTATTGGCCATATTACCCTTAGAAGCTCCACACAGCTTGTAGTGAGGGCTTTGGGGGAAACAATCGATCAGAAAAAAAATCATTTTAGAATGTGGCTCAGAAGCGGTTATACAAATCGTTAACCAACCTTTGGACGGTGACTTTGATTATGTTTCTTTATTTGTTTCAAAGTCATTAAAGAAACGTAATCAACACGTCCGGCTGATGAGACAAATATACAGCAGGTGCAACGAAGATTGGAAGCTGACTTTGAAGCATACTTTTCGTTTGTGCTGGTTGGGTTTCAAATAGGAGCTTCTCACATGACTTTGGGCCGAGACCTAAGGATTTGGGACTCGCCCACAAGTGAACCATCCGATGCCCTGTTTAACCACCTTAGTTTAGTTTTTCTTTTAGGTTCAGGCCTTCATTGTAAGTTAAAATTTAAGACTGAGTGGAAGTGTCATATGATATAAAAATTAATTAAATAAAGATCATATACATAAAAAGATTTATAAATTTAATATTTTAAAATTTTAAGTTAAAATATGATATCAAATTTACGAATATGATTCCTTACTTAAGTCTCTTTACTAATAGATCTCCCTTATTCCACAGTGATAAGCTTCTCCTTTTCTAACACTCGCGAGCCTAATACCATTTTTGTCTCATGTGGGGATACCATATCATTTCATCAAGATGCAATGCGAAATTCACATATATTTTTTAGGAAAGCTTGATAGTTTGAGCAGGTGTATGTGTGATAGTCTATTTCATATCTTGAAAATGTACGTTGACTTTAAGTATTCGTTATGCTCGGCCCTAGATTTTTTTGTGCACCTCCACGAACGAAATCATTTTTGGTTGATGCCACCTTTAAAGATTAACTTTTAATTTCCTCTGACACTTAATTTATCAAGTCGTGCATGCGCTATATACATCAGAAAATGGGGCAATTGACCATTATTATTATTATCAATGTTTTCAACTTCTTATTTAACAAGGTTCTGAAAACCGAATCGGTCACTGAACCGGTCGAGGTACTGATTCAAGGTTTAATGGTTCAACCGTGGTTCAACCGTGGTCGAACCGGAATATAATTAAATATATATTTATGTTTATATATAAATATAAGTATATAGATATATATATATATATATATATATAATACTAATAAAATAAGTAAAAATTATAAAAATATAATACAAATTAATAATAAAATTATTTGAAACATTAAAAAATAGTGTCATAAAGTAAAAAAATATTATATTCATATAAGTAACACAACATTAATCTACATAACATACAAATTAACTAAAATAAATATAATCTACATAGTTCACAACTTATAATTTTATACTAACATAATATTAATCTATCATCATAGTCAATCATATTAATAATAATAATATTAAACAAGTAAACAATACAAATTTAACAATATTCCATCAAAAGAGAAAATACTTATAAAATAAGCAAATCAACTAAATCTCAATTTGTATATTATCAACAAAGTTCTAAAATTCGAATTAGTCATTAAATCAGTGAATGAGCTAATTCATTATTCAATAGTTTTACTGTAGTAAAACTAGTAATATAATTAAATATATTTTATATTTATATTTATATATATTAAAATTTTAATATATATGCTAATTAATATATATATATACACACACACACATATTTTTTTAAATATTTTATATATTTTATAAATATATTACTCATGAAGGGTCATACTAAGAAGTCATGTACTTTTTGCTGATACTGAGAGTTAAAAAAAATAAAATTTTGGTTGGCAAAAGATGTGAAGTATTTTAACTATTTTCTTATAGTATATAAAAAAGTAAAGGCATTATATGAGTATAAGAACAAGTTGGTTTGGTGGTCAGCAACGTGGGAAGCAATTCCCAGGACCCGTGTTTGAACCTTGCAGCTGACATTTTGGTTTCAAAAATATAAATTTGAACCGGGAACCAGCCAAACCGTGACCGGTTTGGCCGGTTTAGCTCCGGTTCGACGGTTCGGTCCGGTTTTCAGAACATTAATTTTTTATAAGAAGTCAGAGGATACTTATGGGAAAAATATAATTAACTATAGCGGACAGAGAACGTGGTCATCACGACTAAGATGTGGATGGACATGCTGGCATGCTGCACATTCTTGTACATTCTATGCCTCTTCTTTATAAGTAGCCCTGTCAGCTATCTTTTGGCGTTCTACAGAGTTCCTGATACTGAAATCCCCACTGTCAAAAATCATGGTTTCCAAGAAATAAAACCAACGAAGGTAGTTTTCCTGTGAGGATGATGGACGAACTCAGAATCTCAGTCAAGGAGAGCCTGCAAAAAGAAAAGCAGATTGTGGTGGATCCACTGTCATTAAAAGAGTCTTCTATTAAACAGTTATTCTCTGAGACTACTCTGCTGCCAACTGTTGTCACAACTCCGGCAGCCACCATTTTGTACCCTCCACCACTACAACCTCCAAAGTCAAGATTCTTGATCTTCAGTCTCCCAAATTCAGCCAACTCATCAACCCGGTTCTCTTCAGCTCAGTCCAAGAAGAAATCAAAAGGTGAGAGCCCGGAATCACAATGCCAAGATAGCAATTTGACCCACAAGCATCAGCATCAGCTACTACAAGAAGTCCACTTAAGGAAGAGCAAGTCATGTGCTGAAGGAAGAGCATGTGCACCCTCGGATGAATTTGATGTCTGGTTGACCAAACCAAGCGCAGTGGAGCATGATAACAGGCCTCATGGCAGCTTCTCCGAAACTGAAGCTACCAAAGGAAGTTATGAGAGTGTCAAGCACGTGAAAACACCAGATGAGGGATTTAAATGTAGTGCTCTTTGCCTGTATCTGCCAGGCTTTGGTAAAGTAAAGCCAGTTAAAGCAAGAAAGGAGGAATCACGAATGGAAGCTGTAATATCTAGGACAGTCTCTTTGGAAAATTTTGAATGTGGTTCCTGGGCTTCTTCAGCAATATTCCATGAGATTGAAGGAGAATCCAATTGCTACTATGATCTGCCAATGGAGTTTATCAAGTGCAGTGCCAATGGTGATTGCTCGCCCATTACTGCAGCTTTTGTCCTTGACAAAGACCTTAAAGGAGTTCTGAAGAATGGTTCCTCTAGAGCCAGTGCTAGAAGATCAGACGCATCACCTCGCCATGTTCGCTTTTCTGCATCATCGTCTACATCATCCCCTGCTTATCCAGCATCCAGCATTACTCCTCGTCTGAGAAAAGCCAGAGAAGATTTTAACGCCTTCTTAGAATCACAAAGAGCGTGAGAATGTAGAGTAACAAAGTACTCAGAAAACTTCATTTGTAGTCGGTTCTGTTACCATTTTATGTTTTTGCTAGTGATACAAATGATCGCCCAATGTCAACCCAGTACCCAATATGCATAAACTATATTCAAGTTATGTAATCTGAGGTCCATTAGTCTCAAGTTAAGGCAGAACTTTTGATTTTTACACATGTTTAATTGGGCTACACAACCAAGATTTATTATTGTAACAATGGAAAGTCACAACCGATGCACATGCTTGTTTCTAAGATATTTTACATCCAAAGTCATCATGAGAATTATTTTTTTTTAACGAAGACAGAAAGAGGAAATAGATGTGCAAAACTAACAGATTGTATATGAATTTGTGCAGAAAAATTTTGATGTGACACAATACACTGATCCGTAAATAACAAAGCTAATAAAAGCAAGAAAAGAAGAAACCAAAATGGATCTTGTGAATCCGGTGATATATGGGACAGTTTATTTGGAAATCTTTGAACGTAATTCCCAGGTTACACAAGCCATATTCCCTGACAATGAGGATGACTCCATCAGTTCCTACTTCGATCTGCCATCTCAAATGTTCAAATGTAGTGGCAATGGTGCACAATCCCCAGTTACGGCAGCTTTTGCCTTGGACAAGGACATTTCAAGGGATCATTAGTGATTTGACGATCAGAAAGTTTAATCAATATCAAAAGTATAATAATAAGAGTTTAATTTTGATTGAGTGTAACGTGGAATACCAAGAGTTTAATTTTGATTAAGTGTAAAGTGGAATACACTATCATGTATTAATGTGTTTATACATATGTTTTTGTTGTACTATAATATATGTGATTCTTCGAAAGTGGAATTTAGGACTTTAAAAATATTTCTTACCAAAAAATAGTTATGTATCTCCAAGTCAAAGACAAAACCTTTTACTTCTCTAAAGATCTCAGTAAAACATATGTCATTATGTGCTGTGTGATATATAGTATGTAAGTTAACATTATCTAGTATCATATTATGTTTGGCATGTGTATTGAGTTGAGGAAGCATATCTACTCAATTTTTTATAGGTTAAATTATAAGAAACTACTCTAATGTCATGTATAGAAAACTTTCATGTGTTTTGAAACTTACTTACACGATTCCTTGAATTCACTAAATCATATATATTGATTTCTTACACAGGGTTTTCTGCATATGTATAGGAGATTCAATTTACATTAATATACACATTTTGGTAAATTTAATGAGTAGTATTGGTGAGTTTCAAAGCACAAGGAAGTTTTCTACACATAACTCATAATTGGAGTGGGTTTCTTGTAATTTAAACTTTTTTTATAAAACAAATTTCATATAATATTATAGATTTAATTTTGATCTATGTAAAATTTTTTAATACTATATAATTATGTGTTAACAAATAATTAAAAAGACTCCAACTCTTATAATTAGGAATGGAAATAAGTCAGACCACTTTCAAGAACCTATGATATGGCTTAACCTAGCCTGTTTACTATTCAAGCAGCTTTTAAAAAATTAAAGCCTATTTAATTAAAAAGGTTAGATATAAGTCTTTAAAAATGTTTGTTGGGCTGATAAGTTGGCTTGTTTATATTTATTTACATATAATTATATTTTATATTTATATATAATTAAATTATTCAGCTTTTATATAATATAAATTTTATAAAATTGCAAAATAGGCTTTTATTTAAATTTTTAAGTCAAGTCAGAATTTTACTTTTTTCACAAAAAAATTGCACTGGTTCCAAAAGAAAGCCTATATCAAGTAATAGATTAGATTTAAGCAAAATTTTAACTAAGTAAACTTGATCTATTTAAGGTAATGTTTAGCCTAACCTGTTTATACCCATATATATACTTTTAATATTTATTTAAAAAGTTAAATTATTTAAATAATGTGCTAACACATATAATAGTGTATAAAGTTTTACACTTAAATTAAATCAAATTTAAACTAACACCATATATTTAGAGCAGTGAGATTAAAAAAAAAAAGAGCTTTTATATAATAAAAATGTGACTTGTGAACGGCAGAACGGACAGCAATCTCTTGATTCCGTGTCATGCAAGGGCAAACACAAGAGGTGCCATATCCTCCCAAGCCTTGGAACTTTTCTATTTAATCCCCAAAAATAAAAAAGAAAATATGAACCTGTTAACTCTTTGTCCCTATGAGATAAAATTTAGGCTTAATGGCAGTTTTTGATCCTTCTATTTTAGTAAAATGAATAATTTGGTCTTCTTATTTTGAAAATAAATTATTTATTTTTTTCATTTTTAAAGAATAAACAAGACATTAAAAAATTAATTTTTATTTTAAATAAATAATTTAAATATATTTAACATATATATGACACTCTTAGATATTTAAATTAACCTTAATAAAAAATTAATTTTTTATTAACTTATCTTTATTAAGGTTAATTTGCATCTAGGGAGTCATATACATGCATTTAATTAGATGGCTTATTTGAAAAAGAGGATTAATTTTTTAATATCACATCAATATTTTTTGTTAATTTTTTGAAGATATACTGACAAAGGGACTAAACTTGCTGATTTTTTTAAAAATAGAGGGATCAAATAATTTATATTCAAAATAGAGAGACTAAATTATTTATTTTGTTAAAATAGATGAACTAAAATCACAATTAAACCTAAAATTTATAGTGATAATATCATATAGTGGACAATAGTGGTGTTAGTAGTCCCACTGATAGAGTGCGGTGAAGTCCACTGATTGGGCAAGAAATGAAAAATATCCAATGATTTGGTAGGACATGAAGACTATTTATTTATAGTATTATAGTAGTTCTGAAAAAATAAAAATTATTTCCATTCGTATTTGGACATATATATAGATCATTTTGAGATCGGAATTAAGTTAGATGCTAGAATTTATGAGGCGCTTTCTCATTTGTTATATAAGATCATTTTAGAAAGCGAGTATGGACTCTTTTTTTTTTTCTATAATTTCAATTCTAACCTATTATTATTTTTACCTAACTTTTTGTAAATTGATTATTGACTAAAATGCAAATAATTTTAATTTTAAATCTTTAGCAAATTTTGTCATAGTTTTAATTTTGGCATAACTCATTCCATTCACTAAAACAACAAAAGATAATAAATAAAGGGGTCAATTCTTTCTTCAAATGTGCATTACATTAACTACAATCATTAATCAAAAGTCCTAATAACAAAGAAAGCATGCTAACACCACATCCATCACATACCACACAAGCGGAAAAAAATTGTAATAATCAGTTACTAAATTCTGAATATGGGGCCCCATATGCTTGCTAGGCCATATACCCAATAAAAGATCATCAGTAGCTCAAATTTTGAAATAATTTATATATTTATTTTTTTTATCTCAATTGATTTTGAGATTTTTTTTGTTGGTCTTAATTGATTTTGAGATTAAATAACAAGATTTGCTCCCATGAGTTGCATTGGGTCATTTTCAAGTTTCAGATATGGGCTCCTGATGTAATCTGATGTCCTGGTACATAGGACAGATCTAGGCCTCATTTCTATCTTGGACCCCATAACTAGAACGAAAGTACAAACAACAGTATGACCCAAAAACCAGTACAAACCACATTCCACAAAAATTAAATAAGCCAACTGGCGTACCAAATTCAGACTTACCAAGTCACAGCAGAAGCTTACATTCAGATTTTCCTAGGGTTACAAAATTCAACCATTCTGGACCTGAAGCTCCATGTCTCTATCTTGCAAGTATTGGAACCTCTATTTTTCTGTCATACGAGTTCTAGAGTTCCATACCTTTACAGCACATTTGATATAATAAAAAAAAGAAGAAATGAAATGGAATGGAGATAAAAATTTTAAGATTAAAATATAAAAAAAAATTTATTTTCATTTTATTCTTTTCCAATCTTTCGTATCAAATAGGTGCTTATTCTATCTTATCATGTCCCTTAGCACAAATAACTATTTTAAAATTAAAACTATATATTACTAAATGCACTATAACTTTGATATGTTGTAGTTTCTTCTTCACTTAGGCTGTTATCAACAGTACTAGTAAATGCACTATTTACTCTTTTGCCTTACAATTTTGATGTTCTTGACCTAACCTTTTAGTCTGCAGTCTACCTATAGACTCAATCCGTAAAACTCTACCCAAGAATTTTCCAGTGACAATAATCCAACCTAAAGAAAGTGTTACCACCATTGCATAAACAGAGATGGACAAAATCGAGCATTGTGCATTTCATTCCATTTCTGGAGAGGATAAATCTTCCACGTTAAGGTTCTTTCACATTCACAAATTAAGATTCTGTTTCCTTGGGAACCTAACCAAATAGAAACAGCAAAGGCACGAAAAATCCTTCCCAATTAATTCCAATCTAATATTAACAACTAACTTCATAATTACTCTAACTATATGAATCATGCTCAGCAAACAAACATTAATTTGACCTTATTCTCTTCGAACACATTCACTCGGAGGTTCGTTAGAGATTCCGCATCCATAAAATATGCAATTGAAAGGAGCGCTTCGAAAGCAGAACAAGAACCACCCTGCACCAGTCACCATGAAAGACCAACCTCTTCTATTATTGGGCTGCCTCGGACATTGAGTTACAGTACAATACTCACAGTACTAGAACAGACAAAATAGAAAAGAAAATATTTATCTTGTGGGCCAGTAGAAATTATTCATTCCATTGCATCAAATAGTCTCTCTGCCTTGACTAATGATACTTTTATTTTTCAAAATGATGTAGGAGGGGACCTCTTTCGATTCAGAAAAAAATTATATATATATATATATAGATAAGCAACAACCAGTCTTTATAGTCCTTTTTCTTTGCAACAATTATTGAATTCGTTGGTAACATGGCCTTAGAGGCCTTAAGTGGGAAGGTGCTATCTAAGCTTAGGTTTCTCCTAGACTCAGGTTTTAATTTTTCTGCTAAACTTAATGCCATTGCCTTTAAAAGCAATGAACGTGGACGAATAATATAATTTGTTTACAACCTTATGTGCATATTTTGAATCTTCTATCACATTGTATTATATTATGAAAACAAAGAACTTGGAAGAATATAATTTGTTTATAGCCATCTAATCTTAATATGAACCTCTCATGACATGGCCCCGGATTCTGAGAACAAACTTCGAGGAATATGCTTTGTTTATGTCTATGTTGAACAGCAACAGCACACTCTCATGAAGAAATGAATTCCTTAATTGGTCCAAACTCAAACGCGTTTAGTCAACAACTTTCTCTAATTTGATCTTAATTTATTAGATTCTGCAATAGCACGAAATTATAGATAGCCCTTGGGTTAAGTTGAGTGATTATTTTTTCCACGAATAATGCAATTTGTGCAATTTGCTGCAGTCAAGAGTCTTAGAATGAACAATTTCTTGTTGAAAATGGTATAACTACTATTTGCCCACGGGATAAAACAGCAGTGCCCAACCTGATTCCAACTTGTTGAAAGTTACAGAATAATCCTGAGTGCAAACACTTCATTTTAAGTGGAACGAGAATTCTGAGTGGATTCACAGCCCCAACCAATTCAATTTATGTACAACTCTAGAGAAATACGTTGTACAAGGAGAATGGGGATCAACACGCACTGGACTTTTACTTGTAGCATTGTCCAAACATTAACCATGCGTAATGTAGTAGTAGATAGGCCGCTTCTCTGCATGTTCAGTCACTTTCTTCCTATGCCCAAAAGAAAAAGAGAAAAAATAAAAATAAAAATAAAAATAAAGAAGTCTATTAAATCTGTTCGTCTTGAGTAAAGAATGGGTCATTTCAGCTTCACAGGTCTCAGCATGTACAGAACAGCAAACCGTGCAATGTCAGAGTTACTTACTGCTCTGTCCAAATTTGCAATTTCTTACATCTAAATGAACCCCAACAGATGGGAAGTTTAGGGCAAAAAGTCAGTAGATGGAAACTGGCATGCAGATTAAAGTAATAGTTTGTAGAGTACTGATCTGAGACAACATCAATTATAAAAAAAAAAAAACTCACTGCAATAGAACGGTGCAATATTTAATGCTTTGATGCCAAGGTCATGTGCATAAATATTTAAGTAACCCATAATTTATTCATGTGTTTCCACTTTTAACTCATAGGGAACGTCAAATCTAGCATACACTTTTATGATTAGGGTTTTTGGATTTGAGTCATGGGTTATCCTCCGTGACAAAGTGTGCTTGTTAGGTAGGCACAGACAAGAGACAGCACACCCCACTGCACCACTAATCAAAAGTGAAGAATTAAAACGAGGAGGAAATAGAATCAACCACATTTCAGAAGTATTTCATTTCTGAAATAATGCGTACACGGTTTGGCTAGCAGCAAAGAGATTAGGGATGCTTTATCCCAAACAACTCTACATTTTTTTTTGTTATAGTTTTTCTCAGCTTGCTTTTATTAAGTGTTAATGGAGGCCATAAAATGAGCATCTAATAATGGAATTTTTCTGATTATTGATTCTTCCACGTCCCTATCTTTGGGTATATGGACTCCGGGGGATTCTTTAATCTTTATGCTTCTAGGGAGAACGGAGAGGGGAGAAGAACAAAATAGAAATAAACCAGAAACTCGAGACCACCAACAGAAACAATGGAAGTGTTAGAGATGATTTGTTAAATGGGTTTTCCCACTGCAACTTTGCCAGCTCTGTCCCACGGCGTGCTACCACTGCATGCTAGTAGTCAGGGTCCATTCATTCGCTTGTCCTCAGCCACAAAATCTGTGTCCTCTTGTGGCATTTCCTTTCTACCCATTTTTCATTGATGGAAAAGGTGAAAACAACTTGAAAAGTAAACTAACTCGTATTGGTAATTTTCACTTCATGGCCAATTGCACTTGGAAGCATCAATTTAGTACAAGTTCATCAGAGAATTGAACTCTGGTGTTAACATTAACTCTTTGCCTTCCACTTCCGCACGCATTGAAATTCAGGCATTCGAATGTATTCATAATAATGTGAAACTTATTTCGTTTTCAATTCCTATCAAGGTTTTTTATACGCACATTTGGAGAATTTTAACTTTGGTGAGATGCGTTTAGGACACTCTCATCTCATGAAGTATCTGATTAAGTTAAGATGAAGGAAACTACGAAGAGAAAGATTAATTATATAGTGGATGCATTTTCCAAAGTCCAACATGAAAAGCTAATGAAGGAAGGAACCCTGTTGTTGACTAGTTTGAAGGCTCATTTGAAGATGTTGTGCAAGTGGTGTGTCGTCTGGGTTCATCTCGCTCTCACCCTGCCCTTAAAAACAATCCACAGTCACTAGAAGACTTTTTCAACACTGCAAATAAAGCATGCCGACTGTCGCGTAGGATCCTGTCTTTTTTTTCCCAAAACAAAACAGGGCCATGGACCACGTTATCAGCACCCAGGAGACTTTTTTTTTTTAATTTACATTTTTTTGTGGTGAAAGAGTATAAAGAATTTTTCATTTATTTAAACGGAAAACTTAAAAGTTAAAACTCTCACCAAAGGAAGATTTTTCATATATTATGCATATCCTACTACCGACGAGAAAACAAAATACCCGTTATAGTTACTAAGACTCGGTAAAAATTGTGATCCCTCAAAGTAAAATACAGTTTTTGTCTGTAGCAGATATAGTTACTTTAACTCTGGGTTATAAAATTCGGATCAATAATCCACTCCGTTAGGTTACAGAGTCAATGACTCACTGGTAAAATAATTAATTAAAATAAAATTTACTTAAAAATTAAAATAAATCATCATCTCAAATTTATGACATAAATAAATAACATAAGTCTACTAATTCAAAATATAATTAAACAACATAAGTTCAAGATACAAGTTATTAAATCAATTTTATAAAACTCATATCGGTAATTAACTCAGAAGAGATACGAATTATTAAGTCATTGATTTAATCGATGAGTTAATGATTGAATTATATGAAATTAAATAATATATAAATATTTAATAAAAATAATATAATTTTATTTAAAATATAGTATAATTCTAAAGTCATTAAAATTCACAAATTACAATCATAAATTTTTTTTCTATAATTTTATGTGAAAATTAATATTAGTTTTAAAACATGATTAATTTGTTTTGATAATTTTTGCAGATAAGGAATATTGAAAGTCGAACACTGTACTTTCTATTCCTTCTCTATTTTCTTCTTCTCCAGCAAAACTGACGGTGTTTCAAGCGGCAGATTGGTTTATTCTTCATGGTTTTATTTGCTTTTTCATTCATGGGTACTTTCTTTTTCATCAATTTTCTGCAACGGATCATGAGTTTTTTTCTTTAAGAAAGAGACTCACTTGAGCTCGTTGTTGAAGCTGAAGTTGGCCGGAATCAAGGAGACAGCTGTGCGAGGTAGTTACAGAAAAATTTTGAGATTCAACCGTTTACTTGACTTGGCCTATTGACGGGTCATTTGAGTAAGGCAAAATTCGGCCGAGTTACCCTGTTTAAAATGGGTTATCTACATAATTGATCTAACTTCCTGCTCGGACCGGCCAAGTGACTGGTTCACCAGTTTAATGAGCCGACCTGCAGTACGAGTCGGGTTTCATAACACTACTTTAATTTTGATTTTTTAGAATTATTTTTAAAAATTTATTTTAATGAAAAAAAATATTAAGGTGTAATTTTATATTAAATAGAACAATTAAATATTGCATCAAAAATAAATAATTGTGAAGAAATAAAATCAAAGTGAATATTATTATTAAAAAATGAAGATAATATTTTACTCTCTGAAGAATAATTTTTCTGCAAATAAAATGATTAAATTCATAAAACAAATGACTTTTCAATGTGAAAAAATCTAACGTGGTAGGTTGGTTGCTTTGATTGTTTGTGATTTTGTGTTTTGTATTACCTTTTCAAGCCTCTAATGTAAGATCACACGGTTTCCTCAGCTGTCATGTCTCTTAATTTTCTTGATTTCACAAGCGGAATTTACGTATGAATCTTTGAAAATAATTCTTGAATAAGAATGGGGAGGCAACACTTATTTTGAGTAAAATTGCGCACCTATTTACATCATTTTGATGGATAGATAGATAGATAGACACAGCTGCTGCTGCAATTAATAAAAAAAATTCGAATTTTTAAAACATAATAATATGACCTGTGAAAAAGATACAAATTAGTTACCGGAGACTAATGATTCAATGATGCCCTGTTAGAAGACACGACAACAGAAAGAGCACTCATGCCTCACCCACATGTCCTTTTTGACTTGTCCAAAAGCTAACCCCTTTCATCAATGACCCTGCTCCAAGAACCACCGGCGCAGAATTTTCTTCTTTCGTGAAAAAAAAGTATGAGATGGAGTCTATGAGCAAATAATAAAAGGGAAAGCTTTCATCAAAATTTATTGAGGAATAAGGGATCCAAAGAAGAATATAAAAAAGGGATGAATGCACACAAGCAAAGCAACACAACCCCATGGGCCACCCCTCCATATGGTGTCACTGGAGGTGGGGTTCCCCTCATCATGCCCCCCACACCGACAACATTATTGAACCATTTATCTTTATTCATTATTTTTTACAAAATACAAAAAGGAAAAGAATAAAAAAAAAGAGAACCCAAAAGAATTATTAAAAATGAAACAAGATCATATACCCATCTGTAAATATATGAAATAAAAAAAAAGAAACAAAAAGAAAAAAAGAACCGCTCAATGAATTTCTATTCTACCATAAGTTACATTATATCACTTTTAAAAAATAATAATAAACCCAAATGAAAGAGAAAGGAAAGATCTGAGGCTGTCATTGCCTTGTCTTCTGCAACCTGGATCCAATCATTCTGAGCTCAAATCTCTTGATCACCCCAGCAATGTCCCTCATGGTGGTGTCCAAAACGTAAGTGCTTTTGTCGTAGATGACTTCTGTGGAATTCACAAGCATTCTGCATGGTTCTCGCCTCTCTGCTATGGTTCCATGGTAGTGGAAGTACTTGATCCTCCCTTCGGTTTTGTGGGTCGTCTTCCCTGCTAGGTTCTGCGACATGTGCACCCCTGTTGCGTACAGGGTGCGCGGCTGCACCGCGTACTTGCGATCTCTCCGAATGCCTGTCTTGGCATCTCTGTACACCAGCTTCTCGAAGCCCCATTTCCTGCAATGGAACACCATGCGTTACACAACCACCTATGACCATGTTATGGAACGTGATTTCTCAACAGTGTCGCGCGCGCGTGAGGCACATGTAGTTATCAGACCAACTGTAAGAGCAATAATGGACTCGACAGCTCAACAAGCAGCTTCCTTTTTCCTTTGTTTTCATTTCAGCGTCTGGTAACAACACTGTGCAATAAAATCAAGCAACTAACTCGGAAAGCTAGATCTAACTGTTTGTTGTGGGACTGTGAACACGGTAAATGGTAATTATGAATATTGAAAAATTTGAGTGCACACCTACAAATCATTCATGATCAAGGGTCACTTGTGGGCCAAGCAGCATGGGTCTTAATCTAATTAAGATCAAAGTCAATCTAAATGAACGTTCAGGAAGATCATCATCCTTATTTAGCACGCTCAGTGATTTTGTTCTTCAATTACCAGAATTAACGTGATTTTGAACAGTGTTACTGCAGACATCTCAATTCAACAAGAAGACATATTGGCGATTGAAGAATGATTCTGAATTTTCATCAACACAAAAAAAAAAAATCTTGAAGAAACATGACCAAACTGCCACTTTTAAAAGTTGACCGGGTCCAACAAGTAAATAAGAAACAAATCACTCCAGAACAAAGTTCAAAGACACCCCACCTCCACCTGTCCTGGTACGGTAAGAGAAAGACAGAATCCTTAACAGAGGAATGGGCTAATAATTCCAGACACATTTAATAATTCCACCACATCAAGTGCCCGTCCTCCCTCATTTCGTAAAAATCAAAACAAATAATGAAAACCCAATGGCATCCCATTTAATGCTTCAAATGAACAGTCAGAGTAAATGCTCATTCTGCGTTTCGCAACCCTTAAAGATTCAGCAGACAATATATATTTAGCCAAACCAAATCCCAAATTAATCTGCTTCAAGAGTTGATACTGAACCGAATTCAAGACTCATAATTGCTTGACATACAAAACTCATTTCATTTGCAGCTTCATTTTTGTAGCATATAAACACCCAAAGTAATCAAATGCGGCAACAAAAAGCGATTAGAAGGAAAAGAGGAAGCGTCTTGACAGTGAATAATTCAGATAATTATCAGCAAGGAAGATCTCAAAACCGGCTATAGGCTAATCCTAATTAAGCTAAACGAAAAGAGAGTAAAGAGTAAAAAAAAGAAAACAGCAATCTTTCTCGGGGGAAGAAAAGGAGCATGAAAGTGTACCTGTACGTTTTGCCATAATCGGCAGAGAGGCAGAGCTTACTGCTCATGGGCATCTGCTCAATGGTGAATTGAGAGTATTCCGAAAGTGAATCGAGCAGAGTTTTAATAGTGCTCTTTGGTGGCACGTAAATGTACTCATCAACATCAAAAAAGAACATCCACTTGGCCATGAACTTGTATCTATGCAGACAATCATTCACCACCATGAATTGGTTGTGATAATACCCATCGAACCTCTCCTGGTCTCTGATATCCTGCAGCGTCACATAACCCAATTCCATCCACGGCTTCAACACCTCCAGCACCTGCTCGTGAACCCCACCTGCATCGTGAATCACAAAATGCGATTTTGGCCCAAACAGCCTCACATGGTAAGCCATCCACTCCCTTACCCTCTGAGGGTTCAAGTTGCCGTACAGCGACGACCCACAATAGAAGTAGTCGTACTTGGGCTTCGACGTGAACAGGGAAGCGTCTAGGCTTCCCGGTGACTCCGTGAGAACCTCCATTCTGTCGGTAACGTTGAAATTCGTGTCACCGCCGCCTGATGTGGAGGCGTAAAGGACCAATTTCCCACCGGAGTTGTCGGCATTGACGGGTTCGGAGAAGGTGCAGTTGACAACCACCACCGTGTAGACATGACCGTATCCCCAATCAGGGAGCATCTTGTAGGCGACGGTGGTGATGGGTTTTGCAGGGACGGTGGCACTAGGTGCAGGGGCCCACTCGCACTCGTAGGTGGGCTTGCCGTAGACGTGGAGAGGCTTGGAAGCCAGACCCACAATGGCGAAGGTGTTGAGGCCTCCTCTGTAAGCAGCCATGGTGATGAAGTTGTAGGCGGCGGAACCGTAAGGGTTGAAAGCCCGCTTGAGGACTCCATTGTCGAGAATTCGATCCTGCTCGACGGAGGGCGGCGGCGGCGGCGCCGGCAGCGGCAGCGGCGGTGGCGGTGGGATTGGGGAAGGAGATGGGGTGGGTGTTGAACGCAGTGCAGAGAGCTGGGCCTGGGACACAGAGGGTAACGTAGATGGAGGGGTTGGGCCTTGGGAGACCCTTGAAATGCAGACGCGGAGATCAGATGCGGAGATTGTGAAGCGAGAAGGGATGAACTGAAGCAGAGTAGCCACAGCACAGAGGAGTACAAGAGTTGTGAGAAGAAGCTTAAGCTCTGCAGCATAGTTTCCCAATAACCCAACAAAAAGCTTCTTCTCCCTCTCTTTGGCCATTGCTAGCTGCTAAGGCACGTGTAAACTTTCTCTCTAGAAGAGAGAGACTGAAAGAGAAGAAGAAGGCGGTGGTGGTGGTGGTGATGCTGGAGGTGCTGGTGCTGCTGCAGAAGATGCAGAGACACCGAGTGTGGATGGCAATGAACCAGCGAGAGAAAGTATCTGTTGTTTGTTTTGGAGGGGTGTCTTATAACATAACACGGTGTGTGCTTAAAGTTGCAATAGAATTAGAAATTTAGAATCATTGACAAGCAAAATTATAGAAGGAATATGATATGATTGCTGATTGAGGGTTCTATGTGAACTGTGAAATTATGCCGTCCATCTAATCTGATCTATAAATAAGATCAGAAGATGGATACACTACATTTACAAGGGATTTTTATATTATTTTTGTAATTCATTGCACTGCATTGCGTTGTGTTGTGCTGCACAAAACTCCATCCGAATCGGTACTTATTGTCTTAATTTTTGTTTGTTATTGCGGTAAAACCGAGCATTTTTTTTCTGACTTTAGCTTTGATTGGTTTAAAGAGAAACAATTAACAACACTGGGAGGGAGGGCAAACGAAATGAACTTTTGATGAAAAAATTTTAATTAGATATTAAAATTTACTCATGCAATATTTGTAATTATTTTGAACAATTTCTTAATTTATGATTGATTTATTTTTTTAATATTCATCTATTAATAAATAAATACATAAATTTTTATTATGACTTTTCATATTTAAATTTATGTATATAAACTTAGACATAATTAATTACTCTTGAAATATAAATTTAAAATTTTAATTTATAAAATACTAATGCATTGTTATTATAAATATTTTAAGATTATCAAGTTATTTGGGTAATACTATTAAAATAATTTAATTATAATAATAATAAATAATTTAAAAAATTAGATTTATATAGTAATATAATGATATATAATTAAATATAATAGATTAACATTAAATAAGAAATTATCTTTGGAAAGAGAGAAAGGGCTTAAGATTTCATTATTGTTAGGACAAAGTTATCGTAATTAGAGCCAAAGCCCAAAATGATGGGTAAAATGATGTAGGATTGCCTCAAGATTTATGAAAAGGAACAGTAAAAGACGAAAGAGAGAAAGAGAGAGAGAGAAGCAGTGGGTTCATGTTAAATAAGGTTTTGGTTAAATAAGGTTTTGGGAATAGGCGAAGCGGAGCTTATTTTATTTTTTATGTTATTAGAGTCATATTACATTTTTTAAAAAAGTTTGTTATATAAATAAATAGTTTAGATTTAAGTATTTTAAAAAATTTATTCAATTAAATTGGTCAAGTTTATACTATTAAAAATATTTATTTTTTTTAATATATCAATTTATTTATTTATTTTATATATAATTAAAAATTATAATATTTATACATATTATTATTATAATAATATATTTTTTATATATTAATTTTATATATAATTTAATAATTTATATTAAAAATTTAGGTTTAATTGAGACTTTAAAAATTTAAATTTATTAATTTAATTAAAAACTTTTATGTAATTTGGCCATGAAATAAATTTATAAATCAAATTCAAATTTTTATATCTTCATAAAAAAATTAAATTACCTTTAAAAAAAACTAATGTTAAATAATAAGTGAAGTTCAGTCTGAGTATTTTACATTACATGATAGACTTATTTAAAAAAAAAAAAAGGGCCTAACCTATCACCCTATTGTTAGAGATGTTACCGTTAAGTTGAGGTTAGGAGTTAGAACTCAGTATTTGCCAGATGGGATTGATAATTGATGCTGTCCACCATTGCGGTGTCAAGTGTCAACAAGCCCTATCGCCATATCATCTCATCCCGTTTTAGCCTCGGTTAATATACTTTTTCTTTTTTGAAAAAAAATAATATCATTTTTTATTTTTATTTAAGGGAATATAAGAAAAATAAAAACTTGAATAAAAGAATATTCTTCGTAACGTTGGGCTCTCATACCACGAGTTTTGAAAATGATTGATTTAAGGAAATATACGTTAAAAGGATTGATTTTAAACTACAACATGTATAGATATGATTTTTAAGATTTTTAAGTTCTTATTATAGATATGATTTTTCATGTCAATTTTATGTCACATTTTCATTTGATAATTGAAAAATGTACCATCCAATTACTCTAATTTAAATATATAATAATAAGTATTTTTATAAGTTAGTAGTACATTTTAGGTAATTGTAATATTATTTAATTAATTATATTATGAAATAATATAAAATTTATGAACGCAAATTAATACTTTACTCAGCTTTTATAACTTATAAAAGCGTAACTTTGTATCTTTTATCAAGATTATTAATGTTATATAATTATATATTTTCCTTGATGATTTCATGTATCAAATATAAAAATAAAAATCACTCTAGCTACATTTTCAAATAATAAAATTTAAATATTCTTTCTATTCTAATAAATTCTTATTTGTATTACATGTAAATTAATGATTTTATGTTCCAAGCGTGTCATAAATTCTTAAGACTAAAATATGCATATGCAATACAAGTATAAAACAAGAAAAAAAAATCAATTTTATTATTTTTTTCATAATTTAAAAGTGCCAGCAAGAATGTATTACTCAAGAACTATTGGCCAAGGTCCAATAGCATGTTTGGAATCCTACAGTGGCAGATAGCTATAAACTCATAAACTCAGTTGAATGATTACTCTAATGATTTTTGATCTTTTTAGATTATCTCTACAAGCATTACACTGCAGGTAAGATTTGCCTGAAATTACAATCTATTTCCACTATCAATAACTTTTAGGTTAATTATTCAATGTCTTCATAAAAATATATTATTCAACTAACTCCTTGATGCTAAAGAATCACATTAAGAAGATATGATCACTAAGTGCAACTATTAGTCGCATGAGAATTTGAACTTCGTACATAAAGAGTACATAGTCTTATCTACGTCCCTTTAACTAGTTAAGCTACCCTGTGTTGATAAAATTCAATTTTATATAATTCTATAATGCCATGATAGTCTTCCTTCTTTAAATTTAAAATTTAAAATCTCAATAAATTTTGACTTAAAACTACAACATATAAAAATAAATTTATAAAAAGAATTATCTTAAAAGTGGAAATTGTGTATAAAAGTATGTCTATCTTTGTCAACACAAAATGATAATTTTTCTTTTTTTTTTTGGTAAAAAAAATTAAGAGGAGGGGAGACTCAATATAATGTAAATTAAGGCATGTCACAAACTTTAGTTTACAGGCAATATTGTACTTCAATTCTTTCCGGTTAAACTAATTCCCATTGGCATAAATTTTCCTGTCTTCGAATAATACTAAATAATACGACATGAGAATCTTTTCAATAAGAAAAAGTAAGCAATTGATGCTGAAATCTTCTCTTCCGTAACAATACATATCAAGAATAATGCTAGACTACTGTTTTGGATGTTTTATTTGGAATCCATCCCAAATTATATGGAAGCTTAAGTAGGAACAACCTTATCCTTATCCTAAAAAAATGAAGATATCAAGACACGAGTGCTTAACTGGATCCCATCCTGGGTTTTTGTCTGCTCTGTGCATCAGGGTTTATTAGAAGAGTGGTTGTTTAATTTTGCTGTATGGGGTGTTCGTTTATCTCCGATGACCTCCGAATGGATTGAATTCTTGGTCGAAGAATTAGTGTTTGCTAGGGCGGTACTGGCATCACGGGTGTGAACCTCGTAAGGAAGTTCAGAACTTTTTGAGGAGGAAGAAGGTAGCTTGATAGTAAGTCGATGAGATTGAGGAGGATACCAACACCAGCATTGATTGCTGCCAACAGATTCTGGTAATTAGGAAAATTCTCTATGATTGTTGCTTTCGGTGTTCCATCATGGAAACGTGTTGGGTACTATATATCTAGGGCATCAAAGATATAGGTGACATTAGTTTGGTCTTCCATAAAAAATTGATATTAATTTTGTTCATCAATTATAAAAATTACATCAATTTACATCCTCAGTCATATAAATCTACATCAATTTATGCCCTAATCAAAGGCTCCATCAATAATACTCTCACCAAATATAAATATTATTTTAATATTATTTTTTATAATTCAAAAATTAAATTAATATCATCTATATTTTTAAAAAACTAAAATAGGTATTTAGTTACTCGAAATTTTCTTTTAAAAAAAAGTTTATATGTAAACTACTAAAATTTAAGAAAGTGAGGCCTGCCTCCCTTAAAGCATAACACACGCTGCCCTGGTTATAACTCATAAATAGCAACCATATATATATATATATATATATATATATATATATATAAGGTGAGAATTTACTTACTTCAAAAGTAAGTTTTCTATACTTACACTCATGAATAACTTTTTTTAAATAATGAATTTCATCAATCTAGCTGTTGAATCATATAATATTATTATGACAATCATGCATACTAAATTTAAGATAAATCAATATGCACAAATATATAATCTAATAGTTTACATTTATTTATATTTTAAAAAATATATTATATATTAAAATTAAATAGTTAGATGAAATATCAATTTATTTTAAAATTTTATGAGATTTTATAAATTTGATCTACCTCATGAGAATTTTTATTTTAACGGCGTATAAAAAAAATTATTCACAAGTGTAAATATACCAAGACTTACTCTAAAGCATGTGTCAATATCTTTCCAATAAGATAGTCTTGTTATAGAAGAAAAACATTCTCCCATTGTTTTCAATGGGCCACCTTTTCAGGTAAGGAAATTCAACTTAATTGTGAAAATTAGAAGAGACAAGAATTAAACTTTTGGTCATAGAAGTTTTAATATCATATGTTATTATGTGGAAGTATATGAATGATTTTATATTTTTAACAATTACATAAGTACTATAAATTTGAGCCGAATGTAAATTTACTATTGGAGAGATATATAGGTGGTTCAAAGAGCTTTGTTAGAGGTTGCAATGGTGGCCATGCATGCATGATTGAGCTCTCAAAATTGTCAGATTTGATATATAATTATTGCTTGAATGTTCGAAACTCTTAATGTAATTTGAAATCCTAGTTTTCGTTGTTGTAATTGCTTTGTAGAATCACTTTGATTTTCTTGCTCTTATTTATTGATTAATTAACATTAACTTAATTAACTTCAACTAATCATTGAGCTTGTATATTATTATTTATAGTTTATTTTTAAAAATATAATTTATGAATATTTTTATAATGTTTGATTAGTTAATGAATTAAATATGTGCGTGTGCTGCGTATTAATATTTGTAAAAAAAATTTATCAAGAGAATCTATATTCTATGTACATATGTAAAATTGCCTTGAGAAGTAATTAATAGTGTTATTAAATGTTATTTTTAAAAATAATAATATTCTTAGATGCATATAAATTTTTAAAAGAAAATAATAAAATAGTCAAATTAAAAAAGAAATTAAAATTAAGACATAAAATTTGCTAAGATAAAAATGTTTAACTAATGGCAATAGCATATAGAAAAAAAATTAGGGTGTAATTGTTAATGAATCTATTTACATATGTAAAATTGCCTTGAGAAGTAATTAATAGTGTTATTAAATACTATTTATAAAAACAATAATATTCTTAAATGCATATAAATTTTTAAAAAATAGTCAAATTAAAAAAAGAAATTAAAATCTATATACATATGTAAAATTACTTTGAGAAGCAATTAACAGTGTTATTAAATGTTATTTTTTAAAAAAGATATTCTTAAATACATATAAATTTTTAAAAGAAAATAATAAAATAGTCAAATTAAAAGAGAAATTTAAATTAAGATATAATTTTTGATAAGATAAAAATGTTTAACTAATGGTGATAGCTTATAGAAAAAATCAGGGTGTAGTTGTTAATGAATCTATATTTTATATACATATATAAAATCACCTTGAGAAGCAATTAATAGTGTTATTAAATGATATTTCTAAAAACAATAATACTTTTAAATACATATAAATTTTAAAAAGAAAATAATAAAATATTCAAACTAAAAAAGAAATTAAAATCTATATACATATGTAAAATTGCCTTAAGAAGCAATTAATAGTGTTATTAAATATTATTTTTTAAAAAAATAATATTCTTAAATACATATAAATTTTTAAAAGAAAATAATAAAATAGTTAAATTAAAAATTAAATTAAAATTAAGATATAAATTTTGATAAGATAAAAATGTTTAACTAATAGTGATAGTATATAAAAAAAATTAGGGTATAATTGTTAATGAAATAGTAAAATTAATAAAAAAATAATTATTCAAGTAATGGTGATATCATATAAAAAAATATTAGGAATTAAGTGTTAACAAAATAATAAAATTAGAAAGAAAACAATTATTCAAATAATGGCGGTGCCTAATATTTTGTAACGTTAAATAAGTTGCACAATATTTGGATGAGGTCGCGTCAACATATGTTATGAGATTATATGGTGTTACATGGTTAATTTGCTGTAATCTTTGGAAGAGACTACTTAATTGCATAATATGATGTGTCATTACATGATTTTATTAAAACCACGTCAACATATAATATAATGTAAAGCTACATAATTTAGATGAGGTCCCATTATCATATATGATGACATAGTGAGTTTTTGAAGAAGATAATATTAGCACATAACATGACATTACTCTATATAATTTAGAGAAAGTCACGTCATTACATAAGATTGCATAACACTCTTTGTCTTAAAAGAGTCTACTTTAATATATTGTATATAATTATTAACTTAAACTACTACGTACTACTTGAATAATACCAAAATGTGTGAAAAAAAAAACATTTAGTATAACAAAAATGCTATTACAAAATTTAGAATATACGAAATTACAATTATTATAACATAATCATTTAATTTATACATAAAGGGGCGGAGATAATTGAGGAGTGGCTGGGGTAGCATGGCATTCCTAGACCTTGAAACTTTTCTTTTAATGTCTTAAAATTTTTAATTTGGCTAAAAAAATGTAATTTCTTTTTATATCAAATTTAAACTTAATCATTAGCTCTTGAACCTCTGCAAGATCACTGCTCTGCCTATGTAAGTAAATTTGTTTTAGAGACTATATAGATGTAATTTTTGTACAAACTTATTTTTTTGGTAAACAATTTTCGTACAAGCTTAAAGATAATTAAATGATACAAAATTTATATATGTAACAACATTACATTTCACTTAAATATAACACAAGTGGTTAGAATAAAAGAAGTTATATATATGACATTATTGCAGTGCAAATTAAAATAAAGCTAATGTATAACCGTCTTATACATATCCCCACCATCCTAGATTATTGTTACCTCAAATTTGTAATTTAAAGACAAAAATGAAAGGGCTGAAAAAGCGTGAGGAATTTTCATTTTCCTTTTTTCAGTATCGATAAATGACTAATTGTGTTTATTATATTAAAAGTTATAGTATCCTCAAGATTTTAATAGATAAGCTTAGTGCAAGTTTAGAAATTAATTATTTTTTTAAAAAATATTTTTTTAAAAGTTCTCTCAGTTTAATTATAAATAATTTTAAATACAAAATAAATTAATTTAAATACATATTAGAGACTCTGGCTCTTCTCAATACTGAAATTAAAAATGTTTATGTTACAACTAAAATTGGAGATGATTATTAAAACATTATATTGATAGAATTATAATTGTTAGTATTAAATGAATAATATTAAAATCCAAAATAATAAATAGAATAATTTACTCTGAATCACTAAGAATTTATTATTTATTATCTGTGATTATAATATATAAAAGTTGAATTACGTAATAAGAAAGTTTCACAACAATTTATTTTATTTATTTTTAATTAATGAAAAAGTTTATTCAAAATACAGTCAAATAAATTTTGAGAATCATAGTAATTATATTTAATTTACGTGCTTTATTTGCATGCATGACTGTCAATATAAGTAAGTTTATGATAAAAATTTTAAAAAATAATTTTACCACTAATATTCATATGCAATATCACTTTAATTATTAACATTTACTTTAAATAATTTTAATCACTCAAAAAAACTTTAAAATAAATTCATTTTAGCCACTCAACATAATAATATCGTTAATTTAAATAAAAAAAATGATTAGCACAAAAAAAAATTAAAAGAAATGATCACACGTTATTTTAACCACTAGATTCCACCCACTTAAAAAAAATGTATAGTGGTCTATAGCTTGATTCTTGAGAATTCTATTTTAAAAATATGACTATACTAATATTATTCTCGATGTGAAAAAAATTAAACTTTTAGAGTGATTAAAATAAGTTAAATTTTATAAAAATTATATTGTCTTCCTGCGATGTACGGTATGAAAATATTATGATATAATTATTAAATATATATAAATTATAAAATAAAATAATAAGTCTATCATAAATTTATGTACAGTATAGAAAAAAAATTTCGTAGAGATGAAAGTAAAAATAATACATAAGAATTTAAATGTTACTATAGAAGTATAGATTAATCAAAAGGAAGTGAGATTGAAAAATAAAAAAAAATAAATAAGAATTTACGTACTCACAATCTAAGATAAATAGTTAAGAGTAAAAAATATATAATGCATCACTAGATTTAAAATCGTAATAAGACAAATGCCTCTAGAGTTTAAAAATAGTAAAATGTCAAATATTTTCAAGCTCTAAAAATCGCAGTATGCCAAATGCCTCTGGAATACAATATGTAATCATATTTATAATAAAATATATTTGATTAAGGAAATAATCAAAATTGATTATAATCTCAAAATTCAAATTTTAACTAATTAATCATTAGAATCATAATGTTAGAAATCAAGATTGTCATATAAGAATAATATTTAATTAGTTACTTTATATAAAACACATTAATGTGAAATTTAAAATAGGTTGATCAATCAAACATTTTGAAATATTTATAATAAATATTAGTTACTTTATAAAAAATATATTAATATGAAATTATTTCATAAAATAGACTTATGGATCAAATATTTAAAATACTAATAATTAGGACATATCAAATTGTAATATTAAATATTTATTATAATTATTTGATTTCTAATTGAATATTAATTATAATCAATGTTAAATGCATAATTAAGAATTATTATGTGATGGGAGTTCTGTAAGAGAGTATTACGTGTTAGAAGGTAAATTAAAAAATATATTTGTACCAAAATAGATTATTATTATTAAATGCATGTAATATGATTTTGATTCTAATAATCTTGATTATAAATCCTGATAATTGATTGGTAAAAATTCAAAATTTAAAATTATAACTGATTTTTAATATTTCTTTAAATATATTTTACTATAAGTATGATTACATTAGTAAAATAAATTATAAGTATTACACCAACAAAAAAGATTATAAGTAATAAATATAATAAATTCAAAAATTGAAATTATAATGAATATTGAATAATTCTTTAAATATATTTATGTAAAATTTAACCTTGCACACATGTAGACAGAAAAATAAAGAGCGAGATAAAAAGACGAAGAAGTGGTATTAGGCTTGGTTAAAATGGCAATATAGATTGCCTTGAAATACCCACATCCGGATCAAATCCTAGGGAGGACATCCCATCTCTCTCCCCTTGCCCCCATCCCCTCACCCCCTGACAAAAAAAAAAAATAAAAATGAAAAGAATGAGTAGAACAGAATAGACAAAAATTCACCAATCCTGGATACACTTCTCCATAATAGCTTTAAAATACTTGCTAAGAATATCCATGAAATTACTTCTCACCTTCTCTACATATTCACTAACTACGTAGCATCTTTTGAAACTTGCTGCATTGTGTGCATCATGATTCAAGAGCACTGTCAATTAACATGACAAAAACTTATCTACTTTAGAAAAGATGAGATTTATCTATGCTAGATTCAACAATTGTCTATGAACATATGTATCTAGTAAATTCTAAATATTGGGAATCCATTCAAGTACCATGGATAGCTGCCCATGAAGAAAGTCTCAGAGCACAGCATCTCAGAGTTCAATTTGGAGAAGTTCTCAATCGTCTATGTAAACTTCTCAAACGTTTTATCCCTTGCTCGTTGATTCTTCATTTTTATAATCCTCCAACTCTTGCAAACACTTAAAAAAAAAAAGCATACCCATTTGATTTTCATATTTAAAAAGAATCAAAATTAATGATTACCCAAAAAAGAGAAGAATATTGTGTAAAAGAATAAACAAAACACTTGACTACCAAATAAAGACACAGGCAATTTCAGAGTTAACAAATAATTGATGTCAATATCAGAATACATAATAATAATAGCTTCAAACCTGCACAATGACAATAAACTGAATAAAGGAAAAAAAAGAATATATTTTTGGCAATGAAGCAGCAAGAATTGCTAGTGAGAGCGACTTATCTTCCTATGAATGTGAGAAGAAGCGGAGAGAAATAGAAGGGACGTAACACATCGGACACCCAATTGCCATATAACCAAATGGCCTGTTTGAAGAACCAAATTGCAGTCATAATGACTTAGAACCATTATTTGTAGGGGAGAGGAGAAATAGGTAAAACATATCAAATATGAAAAAAAAAATGAAAATCATATTACAGAACACAAAAAAAAAAAAAGAAGCAGAACCGCAACAGCCATAAACCCAAAATAACAAATGTACATTTATGTTATGTTTGGATAGATATTAGAAAAGAAAAATAAAGGAAGGAAGAGATTTATTATAAATTTTTTTTTTATTTAGAAGTTTTAGAAATGAAGAAGATGAAATAAAAATTTATAAGTTATTATCCAAAAATTTTTTTAAATATTTTTTATAAAAATTTTAAAGTTTTTTTAATTTAAAAAAATTTTAAAATTTTAAAACATAAAAAAATAAATTATTAATTAATCTTTTTTTCTTTTATTTTTATTTTTTTAAATTTCTTTTTTTTTATTTCTTCCAAATTTGTTAAAGTATCAGTTCCTAGTAATTTCTGGCTGCGGTGGGAACCATAATTCTTCATTTTGCAATCTTTCTTCTTCATACAGCTTTTGTCCACTCTCTCCCTTCTTGCTCTGCCGCGTATCATCCTTCTGCCACGTAGGCATTTATTCTCTACACACGTTACCCCAATCATCATTATTAATGGGGACCATTCTCTTCCTTATCATTACCTTTCGTTTTCTATCATTGTTATCATCATTATTATTATTAACATAAATTACAATTTACCTTTAAAAAAAAACTCCGTAATTAAAAGATAGGACTATTATATATATATATATATATATAAATAATATTTATTTTTACAAAATTATATATATTTGTATAATATTACTCATAATTCATCGCATTACAACCAACTAAACAACCTGCACCCAAAAAAAAGAAAAAAGAAAAGAAAAGGGTACAATCAGGTAATTGACCCAAACTATAGGAGGCGTTTGGTCCGGTGAGTGAGTGGGCATTTGACCCAAGGCATTCAAGATACACGAAGATATTATACTTAGACATCTTGGATACCTAAACAAGATGCTCGAATAGGGTTCTTTTCTATTTTTATAAATGTACATTTATCTTTATCAATCTTATCCTTTCATTAATTTATAAATTATTTAATATAACTTTATAATGTCAAAAAAATTTATTAGTAATCTTTTAATTATCAATATTTATTGTTATCAAATAAGCATACAATGTATTATTATTATTATTATCATGTTATTATAAACTTACAAATTTTATTATATAATAAAATAATACAAAATTGGGAAATGATATATTTTTGAAAACTTAAAGTTGCGTATTTGATTAAAAAGAAAGTGCAACTCAACAAAGACATTGCAGTCACTTGAAGAATAACTTAGATAGTAATTTGACTCTCTATCAAGAATGTGAGGAGAATTTAAAGCTCTCATTCCCTAATCAACAACATGCATGTCTCCACATTTAAAATAATATCTAAACTAGAAAATCCTACATAATCAAAGATCTTATCCCGCAGCAACTCATGCTATCAATTATATTATTACCAAGTTGGGCTTTTTTTTTATTACCATAATTCAACATAAAAAATGATTCTGTCAAAATTAATCCATTGATTCTAAAGATAAATGTTCCCTATCCTCAGGCATCTTATTAACAAAATCCAATTATGCGTTTCCTTTGTACCATCACTTCACCACCCTTCTATTTATTAGTTGTCAACCTATGAAAGTATTTAAAAGGTAAATAATTTTTAGTTTAGATTATAGTTGAATTGATTTTAAAAGAATTGATGTTAATAGAATTGATTAGCATTTGGGAATGATATTTCAAAAATTAGTCTAGAAGAATTATTTTTGTTTGGTTGAGTAAAATCACTTTTGAAATATAATTATAAGTATATTTTTAAAAGTTTTGTAGATCTCACACCTAAAATCAGTTTTATTCATCGAAAAAGAAAAAATTCTAATTATCTCAAAATCAATTCTACAACCTAAAACTTTATGAGAATTGATTTTTTAAAAGTAATGAACCAAACATGTCAACTATTCTTAGAATCAATTATTTTCATCGTCATTGTGCTTTTAATGACAGACCAAAGAAGCACTTATATGTCTTGTTTCAATGTAACACTAAATTTGAATGATCAGCGTGTAACAAAATCTTGAAAGAATTCGATTCAGCGAAAGTTAAATGAGATTGACCTTGGCAATGGGAGTAGAATGAGCTTTTATAATACTTTTTGGTACAAATTTTGTTAACTTTATTAAGGTTTTAATAAATTAATTTTTTTTATAAAATAAACACTTTAAAATATATATTATGTTTCAGTCCTTAAATTTAACTCTTTAAAATATATATTTTTTTTTACATAGTTTAATTTTTACCTTAATACTTTTGTTAAGTAAAACTTAAATTTTGGGCCATATATTTTAAGAAACTTACCCTTAAAATAAATTCGTAGTACCTTAAGGATATATTTTAAATCACAAATTTTAAAAATTGATTTGATTTATAAATGAAATATTTTGCTCGCAAAGTTATAAAATAGAAATTGATTTGATTTTATAATAATTTTTAAATATAAAAATAATTTCTAAATCAAATTAAATCTCTTAATTTTAAATAAAATCAAATCAATTCTATTTTTTTTATTAATTCCAAACATAGGGTAACCTCAGGTGGCCTGGGTTTACCTTACCTACCCAACTAAGGTTGTAACCGAGTTGAGCCGAACACCACCATGTCTAAAATTTAAAGAAAATAGATTAAATCCAGCTTGGTTGGCATAATTGACTGGTAAGTCTACTCAAAGATTTTAGGTTGGATTCATCTTTATTGAGTTATGACATGTTTTCATTCAATTTTCTAACAAATTTAATCAATGATCTTGTTGCATGTGATATGACCTATTAACAATTTTTTTTCTTTTTTAAAATAATTCATTAGTTTGATATCAGAATCAACCTTTATCAATTTCAAGATGCACTTTCATTTTATTTTGAGTTTTTTTAAGCAAAAAATTATGAATAGGTCACATGTATATCTTGTGTGATAATATTATAAGTTAAATTTAACAAAATATTGCATGAAAAATTTAATTAATTGTTACAAGTTATATAATTTAAGTATTTTATGGTTACTCTTTTTTTTTTTTCTGAGGAGATATATATACAACTCATCTAAATTAATGATGTGTCTGACCATTTTGTCATATAAATTAGACTAATACAAGAAATTTATTGCATTTTACATACATTCTTATTGATATTCAATTTTTTCAAAATAATGATTAACATGATGAATAATTATATTTTAACGGTTAGATTGATTATAAATACATTTTATAAAAAGTTATTAAATAAGATAAATATACAAAATATTACGTCAATATCATTCTAACTATTTATGTATAATTTAATAGTTAAAATTTATTTTTTTCTTTTTTAATATATATATATATATATATATATATATATATATATATATATTGTATCAATTCATTACGGGAGAAAAGAGAGGTAAGGGGATAAGAGACGGACGTATACGTGATATCTTTTCTATTTAAAACTTTTTTATCCTTTCTTCTTCCTCATTTCGTTTCTCCTTCATCCAAACATAACAATGGACTATTTGATTGGGTAACTGCTAACCTTGTTTTGTCAAGAAGGCCAGGTTAAAAACAAACTGGTACTCAAAAGCCAAGCCCCTCTGTTATCTTTGGTTTATGTTTGCACGGAGGAGAATGAATAAAAAGAAAAGATAGAAACACTTTAAACTTAAAATTTTAAAAGAAATCATTCATTTTTCTTCTTTTTCTTATATTCTCCTTCAATTCTGACATACTCAGTAAGAAAACAAAGTTTATCCCACTTAGCCGAAAGAACCTTCATGAGCTTGAGGACTAAACTATTTAATTACTTTTATAAATGTTGTAACAAAGGGTGAGTAGATTGAAACACAGGCCATCAAATGCAAAGGCTCAACACTATAACAGTCAATTTCAAAAGCTTTTCTTTCCACTCCAAAATTCTCAATAAAAATTATCTTTTATCGAGGCAAAGGTAGCATGTTTTAATCTACCAATTGTAGAAGGAAAACTGCAAATATTTATTCTACACCTTTATATGTTGGTATTAAGTCGTTAAACTAGTAACATTCTGATATGCATTTGGGCAGTTTTACTGAAACAAAAAATCACTAAAAATTCTAGGCTAAGCACTTGGCCACTTTATAGCATTCTCATACACCATCAAAAGGTTGAGAAAATCGGAGCATTCGATTTTGAAGTCTTGCTAGAGATAATTGAGTTATCTACAAACAGTACACAGGAAACACTAGAGCAACTACAACTAATTCTCAAGCAGTATAGTTTATTTCAATGTTTGCATGAACTGTGTTTTATAACCAATAATATAATAATTATAACAAATGGAAAAATAGCATACATGCTTCTTAAATTTTGAGTCACTTACAAATAATCTCACAAACTTTAAAATTGATCTTAATTAATACTTAAATAATAATACTTATACAAATTAACCCATGTATTCAGCTTTCATTTATTTTAAATTTTTTTATATTCAATTTAGAATATATAAAAAATTGATAGAATGATTGATTCGTGTAATTATTATAGTTTAAGTATTAATCAGAATGATTTTAAAGTTCATGAGATTACTTACAAATGACTCAAAATTTAAGATTTATAACTCTTTTCCCATAACAAATTAAAAATATTAACCTTTTAAGTAATTTTTTATTATTAATGCAGATATATACTAAATTTTTGTACAGCCAAAGAGCATAAGGTTGTTGATACATGAAATCTTTTAAGTCTTCAAATCGTAAACCAAGTTGTCAAAATTATTTGTCCTGTATTTTTATTTCTCCCAAAAGAAATGAATGGACGGAGAAGATGGAGAACCATTGAGGATACCACTAACAGCAGCTTTTGCATTTTATTAGATATGGTAGCCCTCTCAAGGGCAGTAACTGCAGGTTCAAAGCAAAACGTGTTTCTGCAGGATAGGCAGAGCAATAAAATGAGGAGTTCTGGAGCACTCTATTTTCTCATTTCTGCCACAAGACCTTGAAAATTCTTGTTATCATTCCCTCATCAGTGACTTCACCTAACCATTTCGATTGTCTCTTGCTCAATATGAAAAACTATGGTTTTCACATTCGGAACGCAAGGCTTGAACTTGATAAAATAAAATTTGATTTTTCTTTAATAGAATGAGCCTTGAATACAAAAGGAGATGTCTTTTGAAAAGGAAAAACTGGACCACGAGGGCGTAAGCCCCGTTCTGTGAGCGCAGAGGATCATGTGAATGACTATTGACCGTACTATCAGAACAATGAGAGAAAAACACAAAATTAATAAGCTCACACTACGTATAAAGAAAAAGGAAAAATATAAAATATCAGTAAAATTTACAAGTCATAGACTAATATACATAAATATAGCTGCAAATGTTATATTACATGAAAAATATTTCATGTATTTAGTTACCAATTCACATAGCAACTCAGTCAGAAAAATAATAGAACAGATAAGAGACGTATTACATTTAATAGTAAAACAGCAAGGATACATTGCATTTAAGTTCATGCTTAAAGAATAATCTAGCTAATTTATTATAATTAAGATCATTCAATGTGATTATTCAATTAAAAAACACAGCGATTATTTAATCCTTGACTGTAAAAAAGCAAAATTCAGACACTAGTTGTAAATTTCCCTAAATAATAAGTTAAACAGTATTACTTTGGGGCATGATGGGTATGTTGGATCCCTATTTGAGATGTAGTAAAGTTTGCGAAATGGATGTGACTACAAAAATATAAAATGAACTTCAAAGAGATGTAAACATTCAAAATTGTTGGCAGTGAATGGTGTTTTTAGCTGTCATGCTGCAGTTTGTCAAAATTCAAATAACATGTCCTTCACAAAAACGAATGCAAACAAAAACGCTGCTTAAACTGATTAGAATGCTGAGGTGCAGAGTGCAAAATTGAATTCCAAAAAGTTTCAAAACTAGATGATATTAAGCAGTAATCAATCGCAGAGAGATTCTACAGATGTCTTGCAAGGAGTCTCCTCATTACATACAGACTACAGCCAAGGATCAAACAGAAAAAATGATCATGGCTGATTACAAAGATGCTGTCAAACCCCGTTTTAACAATACTAAAAGTCAAAACACACTGAAGCACACATGAAAACTTGGGGAATAAGCATTATACACCTCACCATACAGGAGAGTAAAGTAACAATTCCGTAATAATAATCAAATGATCAGGGACACGGGAGGTAAGCACATTGTAAATCCTATTTTGCCCTCATTAATGATAAAAAAAAAAGGTAATTGCAAAGTTTTTTGCGATAAAAAAGATAGAGACAAATATGAGAGGTCGTGTGCACACACAAAAAGCTCACTTAAAAGTGATAAACATTCACCCAGCATTACTACACCAGATTCTAATTTACTTATCATATTGACCTTAGAAACTACATCTCAACTTTTTTACAGTAAACATCAGATCAGATCTGGACTTCTATAACTTCCTTCAACAAGAGCTCCTTTACGGATAGAATGAGCACCTACAATTAATTAAAAACTCAAATTGTCTGCGCGAATAACATCTTCAAATCAACCAAAAGCAGAACTAAACATATTAACATAATATTCTCATGTGTACTAACAATTGATCATATGTATTCTACAACCAAAACCTTATAAATCCGCAGCAGGACTAAACATAATATTATAATGCACACTAAATTAATCCGATGCATTCTAAAACCAAAACCTTATTAATCTGCAGGGAAGTGATCAGATTCAGGTCTCCTGGCTCTTAATGTCTCCCAACATGCCCCGTGAAATTTATGAGCAAATGGTAGTACCAATTTTACATGTAAATAGATTGTTATTACTTATTACAGCTAGCATTGCCCTGATCATTTAGTCAAACATTTTATCGCCAAGAAAGGAAAGTATAAAAAGCAACATTGTTGTTGTCATATTCTTTCCTCCCTATACTTTTTTTATTGCAAAATTGTGGGGCTCGGGATTAATAGCAATAGGCACTAAAAGTTGTGATGATAATCATTCCCATTAGAATTAGGAATCTAACAAGACAGAAGTTTCACCTCCTTCCTATGAAACTGCCTGCAGCAATTGCACCTGATGCATTCCTTTTAGTAAACCCCTGGTAAGTGTTCAACGGCACCAACACCACTACTTGCAATCACAGGATACTTACAGAATCTGAGATAAAACTATATTAAAATTTACATCAAATTCTTTCCCGTGACCTGAAATATCAACAACAGAGGAAAAGGAACAGATAAAGGAAGAATGCATTAAGAAAGGAAAGAGAATAAAACAAGAAGATCAGGAATCCTCCAAGAGCCAAAGAAAAAGCAGAAACAGAGTAAGAAGATAATAAATCAGCTCATACGAGCAACCCAGTCTCTCGCAAGTCTGACCTAACGACACCCTTATAGAACCCATGAGCAGAAACCCATATGGCGGCTAAGAAAACAAGTCTGTCCCATAAAATTTGCAGAGGAAGATACTTGCTGCTAAAAATTCTGGAATTACACTCCAGCCAAATACACTGAATTCCAGCAAAAAGCACAGAACCAAAGCCTTTTTTTATTGTTTATGATAAGCAGAGAAAAAAAACTTCCAAATTAGACTGACATATCCAGCAGTCTCCAAACAGCTTACACCAAAGCAGATAAGCTACCTCAGAATGCAAAAGAGGGTGGCTATTTGTTTCAGAGATTCTGAAGCACATTATGCAAACACTGGGAAAATTGGCCTTATGAGGTCTGTGTATCAGTAACTAGTCATTGGTATTTATCTTCTTAAGTGCTGCTGTCCAAACAAAAGCCTTAACCTTAGAGGGAGAGCGTTAACCTTCCAAAATAAACCTGTTAATGCTGAAGTTTGTAGAGAAGAATTAGAAATAAGAACTGGTAAAAGACTTGCAGGAAAAAGGATGCTTCTAAACATGAGCATCTTGGAAATTAGAAAAAGAGAAAGTACCAATAATGCCCAACAAAGAAACTAAATCAGAAGCCTCACGATCATTCAGGTTCAGAAAAGAATGGAAATCCCAGGAAATGGGTCTGACAAATGGAAAAAAAAAAAAAAAGACTGGAGCATTATGCAAGTTGATATGTGACTGATAAGGAGGAAACAGGAACCATTCCCCTCTTGAGGAGAAATCAAAGGAACAAGAGGGGTATACCTGTGAAATGAACTTTTAGGGACTTGTATGAGTAGCAATTATCCCAAGCTTGACATCCCACCCATTCTGATGAAGTCCATACTTGCTCCTTATCACTATGTGCCAAAGGGGGTGAGGTTCCAAAGAAAAATGCCACAACCATTTTGCCACTAAAGCAATATTCTTGGAAACTAGACTCCCTAGGCCTAACCCAGCCTCCTTCATAGGCTTGCAACATTTCTCCCAATTAACAAGATGATCCCTCCTTGAATCACCCCCACAGAAAGTGATATAATAAATTGGGACACTGGACAAGCAAGCCTTGATTAAGGTGAAACGCCTGCCCAGAGAGAAGAAAGCTCCCTTCCATTTTGGAAATTTTGCACTACAAGATCCCAAAAGGAAGTAGCACAAGGGCTACCCCTAAAGGCACACCTAGATAGACCACAGGTCACTGCAAAACCTCACAACCAGCCAACTAAGCCAAATAAGTCAGAGCCGTATCATCAGCATTGATAACCAACAAACCAGTCTTGGCCAAATTAATATGTAGACCAGAAAAAAAACCTTCATCAAAGGAAAAACATTTTTCTAAAACATCAGAATCCTATTTTAGGAAAAAAAAAAAATAGTATCATCTGCAAATTGTAGATGAGACACCTCCACTCTCTCCGATCCCATCAAAAGGTGTCTAATCCAACCTTGCTCACAACCTTTCAATAACATACAGCTCAAAACATCAACAACCAAAGTGAACAAGAAAGGTCATAAAGGTTAAAGGGTCCCCCTGCCTCACACTACGGTGCCCTAGAAACCAATCTCTAGGTCTAGCATTGACAATAAGAGAGTAACAAGACAACTAAAAAGAAAGCTTAAACTACAAATCCAGCAGCAAGCAACAAAGTTTCATACTCATACAAACTGAAGCTTTCCAAGAGGTTCAATTAAGATTTAAGACTGCTTTTTAAATAAAAATATACCATTCAGACAGCAGCATTATATCTATTCTCAACTATAATCTGCATCTTGTGGATAAAGTTTTATCCTTGCAAATGACCTTAGTATTATGACCGTATTAAGCACAATTGAAGTGGTAAAATAGCAAGAAGGAAGAAAAGCCTTACAAGTTTACATTTTCCACATAAGACATAACTCTATACCTACTTATTGTCAACAGAGCAAACAAGTTAAATGATTTTATGTTTTACTTAAGAGATAACTCAAACCTCCAAAACAGATTCATAAATCATAAATAACATTCCAAGCAAATTGTTGATAAAAGCAAATCAGCAAACAATCAAGATCAAAATCACAACTGAGGTTTCAATTCAAGTTCATTAGGTCTAAGAAATTACCTCGCTGGAGCCTAAACGAAGAATTGTGTCACTCTGAATATGAGAACAAGACAAATAGTCTTTATCTCAAGCAAAACCAAAGAGAGCAAGAGAAGAGGAATGTAGTCCTGCATTTGCAAACAGGACATTATAGCATTTAACCGATAAATCCTACTATGAACATTTACTCACTTCAAGTATAAGATGATTTTATTGGTCCTAACAGAGAAGTGATCCAACAGATCCAATGTACCAATGAATACAAGAAGAAAGCCTGCAAGATTGAAAAAAAGTTGAAGAGAATTGTCTAAAGTTCTATAACCTGTTTAGTTTACTTTCTCCACTCACCTGCTTCATATCTTTATTCTTCAGCTAACAATATTTAACAATCAACTCTTTATATCTGCATCCCTTCTCATAGATGGTTATATAATCAACATCACAAATTGATAACATCTTCCTTCTCTAGCAAAATCAATTTCTTCATAAACCATATTCATTTAAACTAACCACTGAAAAGGTCATGAAATCCTTAATCAAGAATTTGTTACTTCACTAATGAGTCCCCTCCAACAGCTGGAGGCATCAATTGTGCAGTTTCCCATGTATTTCCCGCATCAATAACTTCGAATTATAAACAATGCGTTTGCTTTCATGAACTATATAACTACATAATTCATGCCTAGAAGCTGGTCTCAGTGATCTTAATTGAATAAGGGGATTTGTTATAACATTATTAACATACAATTCCCTTGCTGGCTGGACATGCTTCCACCAGAAATCAGATAGTGCCATTTTCATTACATCCCAATACTCTGCATCACGATGTATCCTGAACAGACTACTACCATTAGGAGTCCAAACATAGAAGTCCATCCAATCCCTTCCTAGAATCTCCATTAAACCTTGAGCTTGAGGAATATAGTAAATTGGAATTCGAGACCAAGGGAAAGCTTTACTCATGTCTCCATTGAAATATGGACACTTTATCTCCAGTACTCCATGAGAAGGTAAGTCGTACACCGGCCTGTCAACTATACCATCTGGTGAAGCAGCTAGCCAGTTGTCTTCTGGGTTCACACTGTAGACCTGAAATTCAGGAAACAAGACAGTATTTCCAGTTATCAGTTTGTATCTTTCAAGTGCTTCTTCCTCTTTGATATTGCTCCAACATGTGGCAAGGTTTCCAGAGAATGGTTCAATTGCACCAAGCTTCTCTAACCACAGTTGGACCCTTCTACGAGGCCAAAATCCAATAGCACCAGCAAAAGTGCTAGCGGTCAGTTTGTGCTTTCTAAGTGTTTGCCAGTTTTTTAAACCAGTGCTGAAGGCTGCTTGCTTGAAGGAATGAATAGGTTTCACCAGATGTGTATTTCAACAAACCACCAACTTTTTTAGGAGCATGGCCACCGGTATTAGGTGCTCCTATGGCTGGTATTGAAGTATAGCTACTAAAGTTTCTCTTATTTCCCAGACATGCAACAAGTGCACCCATACAACAACCACTTTTGTTCTTATAACAATGCAGCCGAACAACAACAGAGAATGAAGAAGCAAGTTCAACACTGTTAAGGAAGAGAAACTGTCACTTGAACTATAGATATATATTACGCAACAAATGACAATCAGCAAACCTTGTAAATAACATTTAAAGAACAATAAGCTATGTAATCATGATGTTGTTGAGTTTTTACTAACAAGATATGGTTTGCATTCTTAGAATTAAACCAAAGTCTAAAACAGAATATATTACATGGTGGTACAGAGGCTTTTCTAGAGTTGCAGACAAATGAGGTTATAATGTCTGATAACTTAAATAAATCCATAACTACATATCAATCTTCATTCGAGCATTTCATTGAATAACACTATGATTCACAAAATTGGTTCCCCTCGGAAGTATAACCCCACAGACGCAAAAACAAAAGCAGATCCAAACCGTATAATTTCCATCTCCCATGAACCCAAACACCCAAACGAGCATTGAGTTAGAAGAGCAAACTGGAATTGGAGTAAAGACGAGAAAGTAAGAGCGCAAGAGAGTTTTACCAAAATAGTTGAAGTTGACAGCAGAAGTAGGGACTTGGGTGTCACTCGTGAGCAGAGGTGAAGCCTTTCTCAATGCCAACCATGGTGGCCAGTGGACATTGGTGGCCATGGAGCCATGGTGGAGCTTGGCCGAGAGAAACTGAGAACGACTGCAAGGGCTCCAGAAATATCCAAGTTCAAAGCCAAAGGAAGAATTTTTTTTCTTTTGTGGAAAAAGGAAGAAAACTTTTTATTTAGTGCTAAGCATGCAAGTTATTTTTAAAATGTTTAATTTTAACTCGTTATAATACGTGAATTTTGATGTTTCATTTTTTATGTTATATGTATTTCCTTTTAAATAAGTGGTTTTTTATTTTTATTTTTAATTATAAATAATAAATACAAATATTAGTATAAATTTTTCATGAACTATCATTAACATTTTTTATGGTTTTGTTTGTTATATTTTTTTAAATATTTTAAAGTATAATTTTATATTTCATAATCATTATGTAATATAAAAATACAAATTTAACAGATGTTGTAATATAATTGAAATATAAAAACAAATCATTTACTACAAAAGTTATGTCCTATAAAACGTTCTATAGAGTATTTGGGATAATCCCTCACTTATATAAGTTAAAAAAAAAGTAGATATATATATATATATATATATATATATATATATGTTGAAGTTAAATGATTTAAAGATTTAAATTGTATTAGTGAGAATATTTAAATAAAATAGAATTATTAAAACAAATTATATCTGATCAACCTTCTCCAATGGCTATTCGGATTGTGAAGAACATGTTATTTGAATTTCGACAAACTACAGCATGACAGCAAAAAACACCATTCACTGCCAACGATTTTGCATATTTACATTTCTTTGAAGTCCATTTTATATTTTTGCAGCCACATCCAAGAGTCAAACATTTGGCAAACTTTACTACATCTCAAATAGGGATCCAACATGCCCACCATGCCCCCAAAGTAATATTGTTAACTTATTATTTAGGGAAATTTACAACTAGTAACTAATTTAATTGGTTTATTACAGTTAAGGATTAAATAATTGCTGTGCTTTTTGAATTGAATAACCACATTGAATGATCTTAAATATAATAAATTAGCTAGATGAGTCTTTAAGTATGAACTTAAATGCAATGTATCCTTGCTGTTTTACTATTAAATGTAATACGTCTCTTTGCTGCTCTATTATTTTACTGACTGAGTTGCTATGTGAATTCATAAGTAAACACGTGAAATATTTTTCATGTAATATAGCATTGCAGCTATATTTATATATAAAGCCTCTGAAGGTTAAGAAGAACCCACCCCTGAAGATTCAAAATTCTCATTACAGGCAGTTCCTTAGACACACAAAGCAGAAACCAAAGAAAGAAGCATACCTTAGACACACAAAGCAAAGAAGCATAACCGAAGCAGGTCAAGCTCAAGCAGGTCCGCCCAAAAAGGAATCTGCATGCAAAGTGACATGAGAATAAATGAATTAAATCGCGTAAGCTTAGTACATAAAATTCACGGACCACCTTTGAAAGAAAAGGGAAATAACTTGAGGTGTGGAAGCACAAAACTAACTAAGGTCCAGTTTAGGTCAGCTTATATATAGGTTATATAGGAATTGGAATTGTAAACATTGCACCATAATTAATAAAGCATCCTATGCCTGCTTCCTAAAGAACTTATCTAGCTCCTAAACTTTTTATAAACTGAAAAAAAAAAAAATTGAAATTGGTGTAAATGCAAATGGTGCTAGAGCTTTCAAAGAAATGCTATATAGGTTAGAGGAGAGAATCAAGTATTTAAATCAGATATATAACAGTAAACAGATAATAGTCACTAAATTTTTATTTCAGCAGACCATACAAGTTCCACTAGTTACAAAAGCACAAAGAAAGAAACACAGACAAATTCACGAAGCACAAGGGACATCATGATGAAAACGGACTTGCAATCTAACTGAACTTATATATAGGTTAGTCATCGATCCAATATTTTCACAAGGTCCAGTTCAGGTCAGCTTTTTCAATTAACATAGTACAAAGCTTTCAAAAAAAGTAATGAAATTATAAATGAATATTAAAAAAATGCCCATGGCCAGGCTCTCTTCCCAATTTCAAACCTTGAAACCACCTAACTTGTATATATACAACATAACGACATAAAAGATGTAGACTTAACTAAGATATCCCTACCCACAAAATGTTAGCATAGTTCTAAAACAGAGTAATAAAGATCCTACTTAAAGCTCCAGAACTTCTTTTTTACACTAACTGATCAACCTCTTCATGAAAAAACAGAACAAGCTTTTAACTTAATAGAGCTTTCATCCCAGACTATCCATAATGTTTCTATCAATTCTTTTTTACTTCTATATTCTTTAAAAATGAAAGAATCAGATCACAACATACAATTTTGCACAGAGAAAACTTTAAAAACATAATTCTGGGATCCCATCTTCTTAAATATTCAACCAGTACCTCGAAAGTCCTAACGTTAACAACTACATTAGCATAAGTTCCTTAACCAACATTTAAGTCATTTGAAAGTCCTATTACGCCCAACAAAGCCATGCATATCCAAACAAAAGACAGTTTATATGATATTAACCTTACATTTAATCAAGAAGATGCACAATAGTTGAGAGGAGGGAAAATATCATATTTAGTATACAACTCGTGACTGACTTGTAAATATCATATTCAACTTGAAAAGTGTACTTACCAATGGCAATGGATTATGGAACACAACAATCACATCCCACAAACAAAGGGTCACAGAGACAATTGGTTAACTATGCCCCTGACACACAAGCTTTATTGATTTTGCAATCACACTGAAAGCAAGGATTCAAATATTAAGTTACAACTTACAACAGATGTGATGGATTTAGAAAGGCTAAGTTCGTCGTTGGTAACTAGGGATGGCAATTTCATGGATCAATATCAGACCTGATCCAGGTATAGGCCCTGGGCCCGGAGCCCTGACCCGGTTGGACCAGCTATGCGTGGGTCGGGTCAACCCGGATCTGACCCTTTTTCCCCCCTCTATTGCCGCAACTCACTTAAACTGGGTTCTCAAGTTATGTATTCAGTAAGATGTTCAGTTTTGAGAGTTTCTAAGATGTCTTTAAGTTCAAATTTCTGCATATACCATGCAAATTACTAAGTTCTAAGACAACACAAAATTCTGCAACAAAATCAGACATTGCAGAGAAAATTACAATGTTCCACCATAAACATACATAAAACAACCAACTTTAGTTAATGTGCAGCCACAGCAAGAGTAGCCAACTCTCTCTGCTTCCCAGAGCCTAAAGGAATTAACCAATGTGGTTGTCTACCATGTCTGTCCACTACAAGGTTCTGTAAACTTGTAAAGAATCTAACAGATTATGATCCGTGATAATCAAGCAGCTCTGCACATTGCCTCAAATCCAGTGTTTCATGAAAGGACCAAAACATATAGAAGTGGACTGACACTTTATCCGAGAAAAGATTTATCTGGATGCATTATCACTAATTTTGTCAATTCAAATGATCAGTTAGCAGATGTATTCACAAAGTCTCTCAGAGGTCTCGAATTAGTTATATTTGTAACAAGCTTAGGCATAATGATTTATATGCTCCAGCTTGAGGGGGAGTGTTACAATCAATTAGAATTGTCAGAATATGTAAAGAATCTGTTAGAATCAATTAGAATCATGTTAGAATCACGTAGATTATGTAATAGGATCATTATATTATTTTCTTTTTTATTGTACACAAGTATTATAAAATCTGATACAGAGGGCAGTGTATTTTCACTGACTCATTTCTCAAAAACTAAGGTTTCTGTGATCCTTCCTCCTTTCAACAATATTAGAAGTCTAAGCCCACATCGGACAGGAGGAAGACCTGGGGACCGTATTTAAGCTGGAGGATGCTCCTAATCCTTTGAGCCGGCTTTTGGGAAGAGCAATGGGCGCCTCTTGACATGGTATCAGAGCCCTGTGTAGCTGCCTGTTCTAATGACCCCATGCCCCGTGTAGGAATTAAAGACCACCGGTGGCACTCGGAAGTCTAAGCCCGAGAAGGGTGTACCTCCCTCCAATGTGAGGGAAGTATGGAAGTCTAAGCCCACATCGGACAGGAGGACCTGGGGACCGTATTTAAGCTGGAGGATGCTCCTAATCCTTTGAGCCGGCTTTTGGGAAGAGCAATGGGCGCCTCTTGACATGGTATCAGAGCCCTGGTGTTAGCTGCCTGTTCCGATGACCCCATGCCCCGTGTAGGAATTAAAGACCACCGGTGGCACTCGGAAGTCTAAGCCCGAGAAGGGTGTACCTCCCTCCGAGGTGAGGGGGAGTATTGGAAGTCTAAGCCCACATCGGATAGGAGGAAGACCTGGGGACTGTATTTAAGCTGGAGGATGCTCCTAATCCTTTGAGCCGACTTTTTGGAAGAGCAATGGGCGCCTCTTGACATGTTAGAATCAATTAGGATTGTCAGAATATGTAAAGAATCTGTTATAATCAATTAGGATCAATTAGGATCATGTTAGAATCACGTAAATTATATAATAGGATCATTACATTATTTCTTTTTTATTGTACACAGGTATTATAAAATTCGATACAGAGGCAGTGTATTTTCACTGACTCATTCTCACAAATTAAGGGTTTCTGTGATCCTTCCTCCTTTCAACATGGTATCTAGAGCCTAGGGATAGAAACCTAAATTTTTTTTTTTCCGCTTCCTTGCCGTCAGCGTTTTTTTTCTCTTTCCTCCGGCGGTTTCCATCTCAGATCTACGCATCTGAGGTGTTTTTTTCCGGCAACTGACCCGACCACGACGTGCGTCTCCCCGAACCCGTCCCATCCCTGGAGTGGCTCCATCATCAGAGCTCCGACGTGCCGCCACGGGCCGGTCACCGGAATCCGTCCAGCAGGTGTTTTCAGCGCGCGTGAGAGCGCGTTTTGCCCTCTTTCCGGCTGCCGGTTTCCCCGACCACTTCTCTGTGGGTTTTCCGACCAGATCCAGCCCTTTCCACGTGGTTTGTGATCTTCCAGTGGGTGTTAGGCTTCCCCACCTCCGCGCACTGCGTCTACTATCGTAATTTTTGGGTCTTCCGCTCTCAACTCAGGTTCTTCTTTTCTGAGTTTCTTGTAGTTCTATGCCTATCATGTCCACCATTGCTGCTGCCAGTTCTGGATCTCATGGTCGTAGCAAAAGTCAATGTTCACAGTGCAATTATTGCCACAGGTTTGGCCACACTCGTGAACGTTGCTTCAAACTCCATGGGAAACCCCCTCGCACAGCTAATATTGCTCAGTCAGACTCTTCTGTTCCAACATCTGACTCTTCGGACGTGCGCACTGTCACTATCTAAGCTGCTGTCTATGAGAGTTATCTAGCGTATAAGGCTGCTCAGTCATCGACCTCTGCCTCTGCTTCTCAGACTGGTAATTCTGTTGCTTGCCTCACCCATTCTTCCCTTGGTCCATGGATTTTGGATTCTGGAGCCTCCGATCACATATCTGGTAAACATTAGTCTTTTCTCTCATCTTTGTCATTCAACTTCCCTCCCTATGGTTACCCTAGCCAATGGTTCTAAAACTATGGCTAAAGGTCTTGGTCAAATTTGTCCTCTACCCTCTCTAACTCTTGATTCTGTCCTTTATGGTCTGGGTTGTCCTTTCAATCTTATCTCTATCAGTAAATTAACCAGTTCTCTTCATTGTTCTGTCACTTTCACTAATAATTCTATTCATGTGCAGGACCGGGATACGAGACGGATGATTGGCGAAGGGCGTGAGTCTCACGGGCTTTACCATCTTACCATCCCTTCATCACCTGCTGCCTTTACTACTGCTGTTTCTCCTTCTCTCCTCCACAGTCGCCTTGGTCATCCTAGTATCTCCAAACTTCACCGAATGGTTCCTACATTATCATCTTTAGATTGTGAGTCGTGTCAACTTGGGAAATATATTCGCACTTCGTTTCCCAAAAGTGTCAATAATCAGGCTGTGTCCCCTTTTGATTTAGTAACATACGGATGTTTGGGGTCCTAGTCGTGTTCCCACAACTATGGGATATCAGTATTTTGTCACTTTTATTGATGACTTTCCTGATGCACTTGGTTATTTTTACTAAAGAGTCGTGCTAAGATTTTTTCTGTTTTTCAATCTTTCTGTGCTGAAATTCGCAATCAATTTAATACTTCTATTCGCATTTTACGTAGTGATAATGCTCGTGAATATTTTTTCTTCTTCTTCTACCTCTTTTATGGCTTCTTAGGGTATTCTTCATAAGTCCTCTTGTGCTCACACCCCACAACAAAATGGTGTTGTTGAGCGAAAGAATCGTCATCTCATTGAAACAGCACGAACTTTACTTATTCATAATCATGTCCCTCTACGATTTTGGGGTGATGCAGTTCTCATTGCTTGTTATTTGATTAATCACATGCCTTCCTCTGTTTTAAATAATCAAATTCCTTCGTCTATTCTATTTCTGTCTCAACCATTGTATTCCATTCCACCTCGTGTTTTTGGTTGCACTTGTTTTGTTCATAATCTAACCCTTGGACAGGACAAACTTCAAGCAAAATCCCTTAAGTGTGTCTTTTCTTGGCTATTCTCGTCTCCAGAAAGGATACAGGTGCTTTCACCCAGACAGTAACCGATATATCACCTCAGCTGATGTCACCTTCTTTGAGGAATCACCATTTTTTCTCATCTTCTCCTGCTGAGCGTTCTTCAGTGTCTGATGTTCTTCCTGTTCCCTTACTTGGACATCCTACGGAAGCCACTTTCTTCTCCAGTTCAAGATACTTCCATAGTGGTACCGGTGGACTCTAGCCCTGAACCAGCACCTTTACCGCTCCAGGTCCTGCCTCCCGCTAGTCCGCCAGTTGCCGTTCGCAAAGGTATTCGTTCTACTCGTAATCCTCATCCTATTTATACCTTTTTAAGCTATCACCGTTTGTCCTCTCCATATTTTTTTTTTGTCACCTCCTTGTCATCTGTTTCCATTCTAAGACTAAGACTACAGGTGAGGCACTATCCCATCTAGGGTGGCGACAGACTATGGTAGATGAAATGCAAGCCTTACACTCTAGTGGCACTTGGGAGTTAGTTCCGTTACCTAAGGGTAAGTCCACAGTTGGGTGTCGATGGGTGTATGCTGTGAAAGTTTGGCCCTGATGGACAGATTGACCGTTTGAAAAAGCTCGCCTAGTCGCCAAGGGATATACTCAGATATATGGTTTAGACTACGGTGATACATTCTCACCTGTTGCCAAGATTGCTTCTGTTCGCTTCTTCTATCCATGGCTGCCATGCGACATTGGCTTCTCTTCCAACTTGATATTAAGAATGCCTTCTTACATGGTGAACTTACTGAAGAGATTTAAATGGAGCAACCTCCTGATTTTGTTGCTCAGGGGAAGTCCGGATTAGTTTGTCGCTTACATCGTTCTATTTATGGGTTGAAAACAGTCTCCGCGGGCATGGTTTGGACGGTTCAGTACAGTCATTCAGCATTTTGGCTTGATCCGCAGTGAGGCAGATCATTCTGTTTTCTACCGCTATTCTCCTCAACATCAGAGTATCTTTCTAGTGGTATATGTAGATGATATTGTCATCACAGGTGACGATCAAGACAGTATCAATCAACTAAAACAACACCTCTTTCGTCATTTTCAGACTAAGAACTTAAGTCGCCTTAAATATTTTCTTGGTATTGAGGTCGCTCAATCCTCTACTGGTGTTATTATTTCTCAAAGAAAGTATACCCTTGATATTTTAGAGGAGACTGGCATGACAGATTATCAACCTGTAGATACTCCTATGGATCCAAACACCAAGCTTTTACTAGAACAGGGGGAGCCCTTGTCGGATCCTGGAAGATATCGAAGACTTGTTAGTAAACTAAACTACCTTACCATCACTCGACTAGACATCTCCTTTGCTGTAAGTGTAGTTAGTCAGTTTCTACAAGCTCCTTGTGATAGTCATTGGGGATGCTGCGATCAGAATACTCAGGTATATCAAAGCAGCATCCAGATCAAGGCCTTCTCTATGAAGACAAAGGACATAACCAGATCATTGGTTTCACAGATACAGACTGGGCGGGCTCTCCCTCAGATAGGCGTTCTATCACAGGTTATTGCGTGATGATTGGAGGCAACTTGGTATCTTGGAAAAGTAAGAAACAAGATGTTGTTGCAAGGTCAAGTGCAGAAGCAGAATATCGAGCTATGGCATTGGCAACATGTGAACTTATATGGCTGAAACAATTGCTTCAAGAATTAAAATTTGGAGATGTTAAGAAAATGCAACTGATCTGTGATAATCAAGCAGCTCTACACATTGCCTCAAATCCAATGTTTCATGACAGGACCAAAACATATAGAAGTGGACTGCCATTTTATCCGAGAAAAGATTTTATCTGGATGCATTACCACTAATTTTTGTCAATTCAAAATGATCAGTTAGCAGATGTATTCACAAAGTCTCTCAGAGGTCCTCGAATTAGTTATATTTGTAACAAGCTTGGTGCATATGATTTATATGCTCCAGTTTGAGGGGGAGTGTTAGAATCAATTAGGATTGTCAGAATATGTAAAGAATCTGTTAGAATCAATTAGGATCATGTTAGAATCACGTAAATTATGTAATAGGATCATTACATTATTTCTTTTTTTATTGTACACAAGTATTATAAAATCCGATACAGAGGGCAGTGTATTTTCACTGACTCATTCTCACAAACTATAAGGGTTTCTGTGATCCTTCCTCCTTTCAACAGTAAGGCATATTTGTTAGGGCTCATTCTCAAGTGTAACAGTGGAGGATCTTGCATATGGGTCATATAACCAAACTCTTGCAGCTTTAAACATAAAATACTATTGCATTGAGCTGTATAGATTGAAGCTGCAGCTAGCAAAGATGGAGGGAACTTCAGCATCTATTCCACTAGAGATAGCTCTACCAAGAAAAAAGCTAGTAGCTCAAGCTACTGTGTGAGAATAAAAGACAACAGAAATGGTTAGCTCAAGCATCAAAAGAGATGAAGAACCAGATCAATTTCCTCAACATTTTATCCATACCTAAGTATATGGACTAAATGACTGAATTTATCAAAAAGAAGCAAAAATAAATGAATAAATAAATAAAAGAATGTACCAAGGAGCTGCAACCAATCTGAAAATTTAAAGGGTAAAATACAAGCAACAAGCTACTGCACTATATGAAGATTAATCAAGATGAAGGTTCCATAGAAACAATTTCCTTCTTCATGGTCCACTATCAGTGCACCTGAAAGTATAATAGATGATTAACTTTTAACATGATCATGGATGTTTAACTTTTTTTTGTGTGATTTATACACATATTAACTACTGCACTATATGCTAGAAAAGTCACACCAGGAAATGTGATCACAATTTGAATCCAAGTTGTCATGTAACTTGAAACGATAAAGCTGACCACCAAATAAGTAGCACTTTTAATACTACAAATGAGAAGTAAAATAATAAAAACATGTTCTGCAGGGTCTTCTTCCATCTTCCTGTGGCTAAAGGATTCATCTCTGGTAACCATTTGATCTCTTTTCTATGTGTAATTGCTTAAGCAACAGATCAGAAAAAAAAAACAAAAAAGCTTCATTGCAGTTTTCATTTCATATCAAGGCATATCAACAATACCCTTTTATTAAGTTTTATGAAATGGAATAAAAAACTAAGAAAAAGAGCAGGAAAAAAGATTGATGATTTTGATGTAGTGAGAACTCTTCAGCCATGATCAAATTAATCTCATTGGACCATTATAAACAGATTCAAATCAAGAGCTCAAGTCTTGATATCATAAGACAACCATCCTATTTGTTTATGCCTTGGCCTTAAACATAACTTTCCTCTATTAATGCACAAGAACTGTTATTTAATATTGCTACAATCCAGCCAATCAGAAACTGAATGCTTTAACCCAGCCATCATCTCTCAACAACCATATTAATATATCCATAGATGGCATGCTACACTTGAAATCTTTGATAAATATTAGATATAGTCTCTTGCAGCTAAGCCAGATGCATTAGATAGTCATTGTTAGACTTCAAGGTTGAAGGAACAACAGGTACTGATTTAAATCTTTCATATTCATGAATATGCACTATCCAATTAAAACTTCTATTCCTATCATTTTCCTTCTTTATCATCTAAAGTTCTTCGTTTCATCATGGAAGTTAATTAAAATCCAATTACCCAGCTTCCTATCATATGTGTGGTGGGACATACAGCTATTCTGATTAGCGAATTTAAAGTTGAGGAGGAAAACATCAAATTGGTGATGGAAAATTCCTTTAACGGTTGAGGATTTTCTACCCATACTAATTAAATGAAAAGGACCAAAGAGACACATAAATGAATAATCATGTTTTCAAAGTGAAAACACTTACTATGGAGATGCCTCATCTACAAATGCAGAGAAAATCTCACTAAACTAGATAAATGAAACTAATAAGAAGCTTGAACTCTTAATAGATACAGGGGCTGGAAATCTAACCATCTCCAGATTACTGATGTCTCCAAGAACTTCTTGGTTGCCCTGTCTTGTCTCCTCCTTTACTCTGCCCCTCCCTATGATAAACATGAAAACATTGGGCCAATTTAAATGCATTCAAGTAATAAACCCAAAGAAAAGAAACAGCCCCATTAGAGATTAGAAATGACACAATGAAATCATCAAATATATACAAACAAATTGATAAAAGGTTAAACAGAGTCAAACTAATAGAAGCGATACCTGTCAATGAATTTATTCACATATAAACAGTAATAGAGAAGAGTCAAGCACTCAGCTTTCATATGAACAGTAACAGAGACAAGATCAATACCCAAACCCCAAAAGGAAAATCGAAAATCTTAGTTGTGAATCCAAACACCATATCAAGAAAGCCCTTTCATTACTTTCATCTGCTAGAAGCATTAAATCTGATACCAAATCCCATAAACAAAATTTCCCTTAAGTACTAGCTAATATTAGTCCCAAGTGCAGCATCTTAATTTACTACTTAGGGTTCTATCAGTCCATAAGTTCACCCATCAGTCTGAAAAGGTATACGTTATACAAGAAGCAAATGAACTCAACAAGACTATTCCAATCTTCACCCATGCTTCATACAGAAAACGGTCCACTGTACTTATCATCATTTCGGAGTTTTAACAAACAAGATATATCCATTTCAGATTCATCAAAATCACAAATCAAATTCATGCACACAATAATTTCGCAAACAGAAAAATAAAAGGAAGAGGCAGGGCTTGCAAGACTGGGAAAAGAAACTACAGCAGCTTCTTCTGACGAGCTATCCCTATTTGCGAATCAAAGCCAGGGGATTACAAATCATGAATGAAAAATCACTCACATTCCCGTTTGGATCGACCATTGTGACAAGCTATATCAAAGAGCTGAGCAGAACCTGGAAAGCAATTCTGGGAAGTGGGTATTCCCTACTGAGTGAAGCTCTCAATCGTTAAGTGTAGATCCAGAACCAAATCGATCTTGAAGATGAAGAAAATCAGTAGAGAAGCTATGATGGAGCTTCAGAGAGAGAGAGACTTAGGGTTTGGAAAAGGGAATTGAGAGAGGAATGATGGGCTGAGTGGATCAAGACTCGATCCATATTTAAATTTGGATCAAGAAAATAATGCTCCATTGGGTTGAGATGGATTGGATTGGGTCAGATACCTAATCCATTGCCACCACTAACATCATCATTGCATCACCATCCACCCGAATTCAAATAGATTGGTCTATAGTTGTATAACCCAGACCGGAGGTTGACTTGGTTAGATGCTCCACGGCGGGTTAAGTAGTCAAATCGGAAAACCCAAATAAAGAAGAAAAAATCTTAAAAAACAACACAAGTTCAATAACATTATAATATAAAGAATACGTAATATAACACCAATCCAAATTCAATAACATTACAATCCAACACACATTCCTTAGTTGAGTGCTTCTTTTATCAGCCTGTAAATTAAAGTATAAACTGAAGAAAAAAAAGTGTCAAAACACAAATATATAAGAATATATAAGAATACAACATCTTAATTTTGTCTTGATATTCCTTATCTATTTACATGACAATAATCGGTCAAATCACAAATAATAGAGGGCAATCCTTCATTTCACTGGAAAACCACATACAAATTATATATGCTCTTGAACACTCCCTAGAAAGGCCGCTGAAATACTGCTAAATTGAATTAAAGAATGAAGGAAAGCAGCTGTTTCACTAAAATAAGGGATCTTCACAAACGTACCAAGAAGTGCACAACTTATACACTCCAAAGTTATGAGAATAATATATAGATTTGAAACATTCCATTGAAGTGTAAAAGTGACATGAAATTGCTTGAAATCCATACTGCCGGCAGAGCAATTTCCAATAACATTTCAGTCATAACAAGAAATCTGAGAAGTGGCGGCAAGTCCCTATGTTTTACCACTCATCCTACAACAGCCAAATAGCAATGTATTGTAGGGAACCAGCTTGGTAATCGATGACAACTCCCAGGATATATAACTGGAATGGGTCACATCTTAATTTCACATAATGGGTCACATAACACAACATCTTTCTATATTTACATAACTGGAATGGCAGTACCCATTCCCCTCCTACTGCAGTGATTTGAGCATCTCAGCGTATAGAAAACAAGGCTTTTCCAGGACAATTTCTAACTGATAATAAAAATGAATTTTCTCATTTACTAAATTAATACAGAAACAAGGCTTATCCAGGACAATTACATGGTTGAATATCTACATTTCCTTAATGGTTAAATATGACACAAAATCTGAATATTCAATGCAGACAATCAACGGAGGGGCGACAATCAATCACCAGGGCCAAAAAAACAGAGCAATCAGTAGAGGAAATGACCCTCAATCAACGCACCTTGAGCACGACAATGGAGAAGACCACTTTTGCTTGACGACGACTATCCACAACGGAGGCTGGGCAGTGGGCACAACGGAGGCTGGGCAGTGGGGACGACGACCACTGGACCACGACGCACGCACGACGGAGACGGCACCACCGCGACGGCTTATAACGCACCACGACAGAGAAGGCACCACCGCGACAGCTGTGAACTGGGAACACGCCGTACTATGACGGAGAAGATGAAGAAAAAAGCACACGAAAAAAAATCAAGTTGCCCTGCCATCGAAATGGGCATAAAAGCCCTAACTCAATACGGTGAGTATCAGATTTTTTTTTCAAAAAAAAGCATAGAAACGGGTCACCAGTAACCCAGATGGCCGGGCAGTTTTTTCGGGTTCAGTGAGAATTTCAGTCCAATAACATGACCGGACCGGGCAGTAACCTGAGTCACAAGTTTTTTTATCTGACTGGGCAGGCTGGTTCGGTCCCTATAACTATAAATTGGTCAACTTATGTTTAATTAGATCATTGAACATAATTAACATGCTATGATATGGAAACTGATCAATTTATATATGCTTCTAACAAAATGTATTACCTTGAAAGTACTCCTGTGTGACTCTTTCTTGATCAATACTCTTATTGAATTAGCTTATGATTTTCATTATTTGCTATTTTGCAAAGATTGTGAACTGAGGACCAAGAGAATGGTATGCTGTGGAAATTTCAATGTTTAGAGAGTTCTACTGCAAGCTTGTCGCAAATAGAGTTATAGAAAATGGCTATAATTAATTCATGCAAGCACAACTTTAAAGGTTCTTATTAAGCATGAGTGACATTGCCATTATCCTTATTTGGATGTTGAAAAACAAGTAGAGATGATATAGTGCTGGCTATTGGAGGACTTTGGCTTTGCAAGGAAGCATCTTGTTTGAGTCTTTTGAGGAGATCAATATATTGGAAGGAGGTCTTTATCCTTCTCTCAACCTTCTGATTTCATTCTCTTTTACTTTTGATTACATGCTGACAAGTCTCCTGCTTCTTGGACACTTGGGATCACCATTTGCCACAGGCTTCTGTGGCCTTGGACAATTTTTCTTTGGAGTATTAATGTTGCCATAATCCAATGGAACTTCTAATGGCATGTTGGGTAGGTTTCCACCAAGTACATAATTTACTAAAGAAATAAAAGGGAAAGATGAAAAAAAATTTAAGCGTCAGATTTTTCAATTATGCATTTCTATTATTGGAAGATTTGATGTCATTGGTGCAAAACTCAATTGCAACTCTTGCCTCTAATTATATTTTCCCCTTAACAAGTGTTGCTTCTTTTTGTTTTTGTTTATTGTCTACTTTGAAATAAGTAAAGCACTGTCTTGATATTGAATATTTAACCCCGAAAATGTTGATGGTTGTTTGTTCCCTTTCTGCTGTTTCCTGTTTTGTTCTTAAGTCTAATAGCATATATAGTCTTACAAAGCTTATCTGAACTTTGCACTTTGGTGGTAGTTTGGGCTAGGTCCAGGTCACTCGTCTTAAGCTTTGACAATTGTTCAACTGATGGGGATGTTCTGGTTTTCTGGAGTTTATGTGCTAGACTTGTAAAATAAAGATATAGTTGTACGTCACCAACAGAAACTCTCCTACCCAAATCTAACCCACAAAGATTCTTTCTCGGTAGTAATGTCTAGTAAATTGGACAACCAAAAAACACAGTAGAGTTTTGGGCCATTGTTACCTCGTTGGCAAGTCTATATGCCGCAAAGTTTCCTTCCTTGTAGTTACAGGATATGTGCACTGGAGGAAGCCTTTGTTTGAGGTTACACGTAGTCTTCAAGTAAAGCGAGTGGCAGCGGGGTGCCTTACCTGTTTCCCAGATATAGCATTAAACAGTGCAGTAGAATCAGTCTCAATGACTTTTGTTTTTTTGGGTCAGAAATCATTCTCAATGATGAAGTTTGTGGAAGAAACCCTACCTGCAATTTTAGGCCTTCTTTTGAAACCCAAAGTTCAACCTTCTTGTTTGTTGGGATACCAATATGTCATAAATTCAACCACTGCTTCACCAAGTCGATTTCTTAGCGATCCTCCAGTTTCTTATGGTCCATTATTTCCTCTAGGAGACCCATTAATGTTCAGCTTTAAGGTATTTGAAGGAGTAATGTTGGCTATAGATTTTTGAACTTTTTAAGAAGACCCATTAATGTTCAGCTTTAAGGTATTTGAAGGAGCTATGTTGGCTATAGATATTTGAACATTTTAAGCAGAGTGTGTGTATAATCAAACCAGTTCTTCAGGTTTATGGCTTTTAAGATGATTTAATCAAGGCTAACATGAGCATGATTGAAAATGACCACATTCTTGGTCCTCTACACTAACCAGAAAAAGCTGTGAAATTAAAGGAAGCATGTTGATTCAAGAGATTAAACTTGACTCAAGTGGCACCAATTTCTTTGGGAAAATACTTGATTCCATGATTAAATTTTAGTCAAACCGCTTTTCCAGCCTCTTCTTCCCCACACTAAGTCTTAAACCTCTTTGTAAAAAAAGGTAAAAAAAAATTATTGCTGACAGCATGTTGGAAGGGTTATATTTTGTGCTTGTATCTGTGGGAAATTGATGAGTGCTTTGTTTGAAGGAGGAGCTTCAGGCTTTTCTCACACCTTATATACTATTATATTACATCTAGATTTATGCTGGATTCTTGTAACATATAATTTAATAATACTATCAACACTTTTATGTGTACTTTCTCATTTGAAAAGAACAGCATATGGAAATGGAACTGCTTTTAAAAAGCCATTAAACTCCTTACATTGTAATTTTATATATTTTCTTTGAATTTATATTGGCTACTTGTTTTACCCCGACAGTCTTCTGGATTCATTTTCTCTTTGTTTTTTCTTCTTCCCTTTGTTGGAAGTGATGAAAACTATTGCTGGTATCAAGTTTTTTGCCTCAACATATCCCACCGCTCAGAAAGGAAAATATGTTGTCATAAATGTGTGTTACTTTTTTTTTCCCTTAAATGTTGGGGTGTAATGAAGTGGGGAAGGGGGGCATGTCTTGATCAATACAACATGCATGGCCTTGTCCGGTTTAGAAAGGCAAAGCAGAGTAATATCCATAGGAAAAAAGGTTAGATTTAAAACTATCAAATGTACAACTGGAGGTTGTCAAACACATTTCTCCTCAAAAAATCATATACCTGAGTATATGTGAAAAGGGGAAAGTCATGTAAGATGTCACATTGCTGTATTTGCAGACCACAAGTTTCAGGACTAAGGAAAGTCCTCCTCTAGAGCAAGAGTCTGTCCACCAATATAGCCTAAACATCAACATATACTCTCACAACATCTACTATTTTAGCTCGACATATTGGACATTTTCCACTGTTCCATTGCAACTCATTGGCACACTTCAGACACGCACACATGTGCCCACATCTGTAAGAAAGTTAGAGACAAGATGAGTGCTACTGTGCTCCGAAAATGGAAATAAATCAATTCAAACAATGTCTTTTCGTTCAGAAGCAAATACCTGTACAAAAGTGAGTCAACTTTCTTCTCGTAGCAAATGCAGCAGTTGCCTTTCTTCGGTGCCTTGTCATGGCACTTCTTTTCTTCTTCTTTAACTGTAATGATTTTTTAATATAATGTGTTGCATGATTGATGTCATTCAGAGGTAGACAAGAAAGCAAGCGACAAAATAAAAAATAATAGAGAACTAAATCTTCTAGACTATTCAGCTGTAACACAGGTAAATGTTATCGTTGAAAAAGCAAAGGATTGGACAGAAAGTGAATAAAGTATATTTGTAATTGGTATGCAGTTGAAGGCATTTTTTTTAACTTGTTTCAGAAGTGACCAAAGGAGGAAACTTGGGTAAGAAAAATTTATTCGTCTTTCCTTTTGGGTGAAGCGAAATATTCTTTTTTAAACTTGCAGTCTGATTGAATTTCAAGTTTTCAACCAACGTAGCAATCATGTCACATGTTGCAGCAACGATTAAACTTTGCTATGCATAGAGGAGTTTATTTGTTTAATCAAGAAAAATTAAGATCATCTATTGCATAAACCTACAGGAATAAGCACAAACCTGTGTGAACCTCTTGCTTCATGGATTGTTGTAATTGCATCTGCATATCCATGCAGCCCTTTATTGATTTCCTTAGCTCAGACATCTCATGATAAAGTTGCTCCATTTGCCCTTTCAAATCGTATATGAGTTCCATTTCCTATAAGCACAGCAGTAGTGCGTCATTAGTAAGAGATTTAAGGGCCTGGTACTCAAATATCTCTATGCAAGACCAAAATAAGACTCACGATTGAATGATGATTTGTGGATGAAGAGTATTGCCGACCATCCTGATAGAAAGACTTTGATTGAGAAGGCTGAGAGGATGTAGATGCAACTCTATCAAAATCATCACCAGCTTCATTGTCTCTGTAACTCCATGAGGATTGATTAAAATAATCACCAACTTCATGATATGAACCACTAATCAAGCTCTCCTCCTCCTGTTCCTGCTCCTGCTCCTCTGCCTTCTCTTCCTCTTCCTCTTCTTCTTCTTCCTCCTCATCCCCTCTGTCTCTTCCATCTTCTTGAGGACTGCCTTCAGAACGCATGCGTTCTTGTAAAAATGCTATCAACTGGTCCATTCTCCCTTGGTTGTCTTCCTCATCATCTTGACTCCTGACTAAATGTGTTTGTGTTCCCCTACGAGACTCCATCAATCTATCCATTCTTTCCCGGAAGTCACTAGAAAGGAAAGTTGACACTGTTCTTCTGTAAAATAATTCACTTATATTTAGATCAGTGAAGTATAGAATGAAATTTTTTTCTGAATTAGTGTCCAATTCACAATGGAATTATCTTCAAATTTGATTTTGTTTCTCTAAATCCTGGTAATTCCTTGTTCTGTTGTTGTTCATTGGCCATTTTTTGCTGTTGAATTGTCTTGGAGTTCAGTTGACATTCATGAGAATACACAAAAAAGAAAAAAGTCCAAAAATAAAAAGAAAAAAGAAAAAATCCTATACCTTTCAAGTAGCTGACGTATGTCCTCATTGTCTGAACCATTGTCAAGCATCTCTCTATACCATGCTTGCCTGCGTTCTTCCCAATAGCTCCTAGGGCGAGAAATAAGACTGATCCAATCATAACTAGCTTCATCATAATTCTGATCACCGACCTCTACCTCTTCTTCCATCTCATCACAACTGCTTTCAGCGCACAGCTGCTCACTTGCCTCTTCCTCTTCTACTGTCTTGTCATAACTGGTTTCCGCCATAGCACATTGTTGGTTGCTTGTCTCTACCTTATCTGCCACCTCATTTAGATTTGAATCAGTCATGGATGGAGTTGCCTCAGCAGTTTCTTGCGAGCCATCATGTCGAACCTTGAAACATGTTTCTTGGAATGCAACATCTGAACTTGGATGAGCTTCTACTTTGTTATGATCAACGCTAGACTGAGAAACTGATTTCTGTGTAGATTCTGTACAGTGATTGGCAGTGCCATGAACAGTCTGGCTGCGAGCGTCTTTGCTGAGCTGATTACGGGCGGGAAAGTTATCTGATTGTATGTTGTTGTTTACTAGCTCCCTGTGAGGACTTCTTGGGCCAGCTAGTTCTGCCTGGACTGTTGTTCTATGTTCAACCCCTGTGCTAAATCTTTCCCTGCATTTTATTAAAAGATTTGTCATTTAATATCCTACATGAGAACTTAGTTTTGAATCTTGCAGCGTTCGTGTTATGGAAACCTAAAATCAGTTGCCGCAAGAGTTGGCACTTGCCAACTTACGTATCCTTCACTTTGTCTTGGCCTTGGATACAAATATGATATAATCATAGATGAGTTAAAGGGTCAAAGGCTCACATACGGAAGAAATATTGCATCGTTTTACTTTATATCATCTAATCTTATTTATAGATTATTCATCAGTTTCCCATCTTAGTGGCATTTTTAGATAAAATCTGGAACATACTTCATTCAAGGAAATACTTGATCCAACTGTGCATTTATACTCTTCTCATAAATTTCCTCCATAAATTTAACCTCATAGATTGTAATTTTAATATTTCAGACAAACAGACAGTTCATGAATAGCACTACACAATGATGAACTCACACAACCTCTTGAATGCATTTGCCACTTCCTTGAAATGTCGTAACTTTCTTTTTCTTTTTCTAACTAGAAGCCAAGTAGCAAGTTAAAAATCAAAGGTGTGGCAGTGGCATTGTCTTAATTACCAGAGAAGTAAAGATGGGGGGGGGGGGGGGGGAAGAGTTACTGTTGGAGGTAAACAAGCTCATTCAAGTGCTTTATCAATCACGAAAGGAATAGGAGGTTGAAATCTAATTCGAAGTCATCATACCTTAGTTGCATAATTGCAGATCCCTGTGGTTGTCTGTTCACTTCAGATGCTGTTGATTTCCGGCGAGATTGGTCACAAGCTGCTACGCCACGTTGTAATAATCTAAGTCGAAGCAAAGACTGCATGCATTGCATGGAGTGATACAAAGAAAATGAGTTGTAATGCATGCAGGGGAAACTTCTGAAAGAAACAAGAAACAAAGGTATATATATATATACACACACACACACACACACACACACACCCCATTTACCTGAATTCGACCTCTGTGTATGAACTTGGAAACAGCTCCACGAGCCGCCAGATTGTTGAGCTCCCCATGGCGGTCACGCTCCATCTGCATAAGCAAATCGTGGAATGCTCGGCGCCCTCTGATGCGCGGTGAACTTGTGACCTGAGGAAAAGCTCTGTGCTCCGGTGCAGAAGCGCCGTCACGCTCTCTAGAAGGAGACGCCGTCACGCTGCTACACAGCTCGTGATCATTGTCATCACCAAGCGACAGCGAACCCTGCATTTGATTCATTGCCGTGAGCCTCTTGATGATGTCCGCAACCCTGACCCTGTCGCTTTCCGCACCGTCCGAACCCCGTCCGCGCGGCGGCGAGCACGATTGATCGCTGGGTCCAGTTTTATCAGATTCCCAATCCGAGAAAGATTCCTCCGCATTGCTGGATTCCCCTGCTTCTGATGAGCCTCTGCATTGTTCTTCCGCAGAGAATGGATTCTCGCTGCAGCTTGCATTGGGGCTGGACCTCCCGGTAGAGACCGGCGTGTTGGGTTTGCTGCCATTGGATTGGTTGAGCCTCTTTTCCCATATCTGAACAAGGGAAGAAGCCCCCAGAGTTGAGATTTCAGAGGAGCCATCGGAAGGAGGGGATTCTCCCCTCCTCGATGTGAAACTAGATGACCTTGAAGGCAATTTTTCTGAATTCGGAAGCGCCAACAACTCGGCCTCATTCTCAAGCGTTGACACCATTTCTCGAGCTTGTCTTGCAGCCCATTGATCGAGGATTCGCGAGTGCCTCGGGCTCACCAACGAAGACAACGAAGGTTCGTCCTTGTCCCTGTTATTGTGAATGTGATTACTTCTCGTAAAACGCAGATTCCCGAGATAATTGTTGTTATTATTGTTATTATCATGATTCTTTCCACCTTTTGAGACCCAAGAATCGGCATTGTTCGTTTGGGTTTGCGTGTTCTGGTTCGGTGCAGAATCAGAGGAGATGGAAATGCAGGTGTTGAAGTGATCTCTGACAAAATTCTTGATGTTTCTCTGGAAAGCGGCGTGCGTGGCCCTGGTATTGCTTTCCCTGCATCCATCACGGCGATTGTGGTCCCTCAGAACGCAACCGAACGGCGAAGACGAAGCGATTTCAACTTGGGACGACGCCATTGTTCTCTTCTTTCTTGGTTGGTTTTTTCTCCTAGTCAAACCTTCACGAGGGGTGATGAATGGCAATGTACAAATCTGAAATCATAGGAACCCATTTCGAGATAACGGGTGGCGAGATTGAAAACATTTCAATCCCACAAAATCCTTCACCGCAGACCCTCTCTTCCTTAAAATTTTGAAGGCCTCAGACACAGAGAGAGACAGACACAGAAAAAACAAAGAACAGAGAACAAAAAAACATAGGAGGAGAAGGTGAAGGAGAAGCGACCGTTCTTACACCAAAACAAAGGAGCAGTTCAAGGGTTATAAATCCTCAACAAATCATCATTAACTCATCCCCGTTTTCGTTGCCTATTTTTAGAGCTCTTGTGTAACGGACATGAACTAAGAAAGAGAGAAAGTTCAGGTTTTTTTGTTTCTTTTTTTGTTTTCTCTTATAATTGTTTTTCCCTTCCTTTGTGGTTTGGTTTAAATTGAAAAAGAGGGGCGTGGCTAAAAATGGAGGACGTTTTGGTTTCAGTGAGAGAAAGAAACAAAGGTTGGGGAGTTCTGAGAAGGGTGCGCACACAAAAATGACGAAAACAGAGGAGGTGATGAAATATGAATGGTGATATACAAATAACAGAGAGAGAATAGTGAGTGAGACGTTGGGTTTTAAGCCGTTGGGATTGTGGGGTCGTAAGCAAAATCTCTTTTGGCGATGGCCTAAAGCAAGAGAGAAATACACTGCGAGAGCGTCTTTGTGCATAACTGTATATTATTATTCACTAAATATAACTATATCACCATACACTTTTATTACCTTGACCAAATTAAGTTGAAGAATGGTGATGTTGTTACCATTTTTAACTAGGTGTACTCGATGCACGATGAACTTATTTTAAAAAATAAATAAAATTATTATTGATTTTTTAAAGTTTGTGTAAGGAAAAATTTTTTTAACATACTCATCCCATAATGTGTAACTTGACTTTTTATTTTTGAAATATATTTGAAAATATTTAAATTTAAATTAAAAATAAATATAATATGTAGAATAAATTTAAATATAGTAATTACATTTTAGATTTTGAAGATAAATGATATTATTTTTTATCGACTTTTTTATTTTTACTAAAATCTATGATAACCATCTAGTTTTTCAATAACATTTATAGTAATATAGAAATTTGAATTAGGCACGACAAAAATCCTCGCACCAACTGAGATATGTGAAAAGTAGTCACAATGGAGTAGGGAACGAGTACTTATTTAATAAATAGATATTGGGTAAGAATCATACTATCCACGCTATAAGTCCCAACAATTTTGTTTTCTTCTAACATTTTATACGTATTATGATTTTTTCATTTTCTTTGAGATGATATAGAAATTTGTATTTTCTTATTATTTTATAATGAAATTTTTTTAACGGATGAATTTATAATGATTAACATTATCGTAAAGAATTTATATCATTCCAATAATAAGTATTTATGTGGATTGATTCTTACAAAATATAATTCAACTTGATATGTTATTTATGCTATCTTATTTTAATTTTATAAGTATTTTAAATTATTAGACAAAATTATGGTATATGATACTAAATTTTATCCATTTATGTTTTTAAATTTATGATTTTTAAAGTTTTATTTAAATTATTGAATATCAGCATATATTTATAGATATCCGCCTTCGCATGAAAATTATTAATGAGTACATGTTATAGGGTGGGAAGAATTTAAAATTTAAGTGCATATAATCATTAAATTTGATAAATATATTTTGTTAGTTCTCTCTTAATTTGTTTAGACAATAATTTTTCTTTATAAAATATTTTTCACATATAGTTTTTTATTATATCATTTTTAAACAATGATAAAAAAAAGTTATCAACACAAAATAATTAAATTATTATTTGTAAAATATTTTAAGCTATAAAAAAATAATTAAATTAAATTATAAATAGTGTATTTTTCACTATAATTTTTAAATACTTAACAACTAATTAGCATAAAGTGATAATTTTTAATTAAATAAAATTATAATTTAGTCCAAACAAAATATTTATAATTGGTAAGATTTAAATTTAGGTCTATAATATGCGATTAATATTTGACTTTAAAATTTACAACATACCTCTTATGCTTATTATTTTAATAAATTTTAACTTTGAATAATTTAGTTAATTTATGTAATTAAAAATATAAACTATTTAAATTTTAAAAATATTCCTAATTTGAGTGAAAAAATCTTAAATAAAAAAATCTTGAATTATATTCTATATTTTATATAAAGCAGCTACGTGTAAAGTAATTAAATTTAAATTTTAAAATTTAGAGTAAACTACCATTTTAGCTTTCTAAAGATTTACTTAAAATCAATTTAGCTTTTCAAAAATATGTGATATGAAATTAGTTATTTAAAAATTTAAAATGATATTAAAATGATCTTTCAAAGACATATGACATTAAATTAGTCCTTTAAAGAAATGTTGTACGAAAAATTGTTGAGTAGAAAAAAAAATTTTTGGAGAGGCTATTACTTTTATATTATATAATAGATATAATAGATTAAATATAAAATTAAATATGAAATTTAAAATTTAAAAGATATAAAAAAGACTTTACGAAAATATGATAACTAAGGATTAGAAGTAATTATTAAATTAATATATAATTAAATTTATAATTAATAAAATTCTAATAAATACATTTAAAAAATTTTGGAGAAAAAGAAAGGCTGCACGAAAAGTTATTAAGCAGAAAAGAAATGTTTAGAGAGAGTATTACTTTTATATTATAATTAGATATAATATATTAAACATAGAATTAAACATGACATTTAAAATTTAAAAGATATAAAAGAGACCTTATGAAAATATGATAACTAAATATTAGACACAATCATTCAATTGATATAAAATTAAATTCGTAATTAATGAAATCTTAGTAAATACCTTTAAAAAAATTTCAGAAAAAAAATGTTGTACAAAAAAAATTTTGAGCGAGAAGAGAGCTTTTCTTGAGTGAGAATAACTTTTTTTCTTGAGTGAGAATAATTTTTTTGGCAAGATTATTTCTTTTATAGTATATAATAGATTTACAGGCCTCAATTAATTAATTGTGGTTCATGGCCTCTACTATGCCTCTCTAGATGGCAGTTTGTTTTCTGCAACTTTCATTGCTTGATTTGGATAACTTTCCCTTTCCCTTGATATTTTCCTTTAAAAATAATATATATTTTTTAAAGAAATATTTGACATATTTTTTTAATAAACTCAAAAATTAAGTTAATCATTACATTACACTACAGACTCAATAATCCAAATCTAAATGTAAAAATTTCATGATTCTTGATTCAAAATAACATATTGGCATTTTTTGTCCGAAAAACTTAACAAGCTAATGAGTTGATCAAGGGGTTAAATGGACCGGACAAAAATTAATCAACTCTGGGATTAATCCATGGACTTGGTAACATAACACTTGGTTAACTTAATTCAATGCCATGGTGACATTTTGGTAAATTAACGTTTTTTTTTTTACAAGCAAATTAACTTAAATAACGTCAAGAACTTTCTGCACCCAAAATTGTGAAATGATGCACACAAATAGGAGTAGTTTTGGAATGAAACATGATGATTGAAGTGCTAAATTACTCAAACTAAATCATCGCAGGTGTATTCTGGATAAACCAGTGAAATTAATAGCAAGTGCCACAAATTTTGGCTGTTGGTTACAACTCTTAAATAAATGCAAGAGCAATGCTACTAGGCCCGAATAAATTGCCCGAACTTGATATGCCAGAATGAGTTGGCAGGTTACTTAAGCGGAGCTATCTAATACCAATACAGATATGTGTGACAGCGAGCAGCTATTAGTCACTGACATGCCTCCACCTCCTATCTCGACGCCGGCACAGAGGTAGCAGCATCAACATCAGCTGCCGACAAGGTCAAAGGATGGTAGGGGTATTGTTAAGGAAGAGAAACTAAGTCTCACTAATGCTGCAGAATAGGTTTCCATGCGGAGATGATTTGGTCACCGCCTTTGACAGGGAAAAGATACTTCTTTTTGCAGTTGGGGGTTTTTCCCATTAGGATTTTCAGTCAATTTCAAAGACGCAAGTGGCCTTCTTCCAAGTGAAATACATTTTTCCATCTTTTTCCCTTGTCTTGTAAAGGCATCATCCATCAAGAAATCTCAAAAGCAACCTTGGGTTTATTATAATTAAGATGTCTCTGTTTCTCTCTGGTGGTACCAATAGAAAGGCACTAATGCAAAGCTTTGCTCCAGTAAAGGCACAAATGAAAGCCTTTCTTTGCAAAGATTTGCTCAAGAAAACTTTCAAGCTTGCATATCTTGAGTTTTTCTTTGTAGCGGGTCTGTCGTCCAAGACAGAGAGCGAGACCAAACTGAATCAAAGAACCCAACTTGTCGTCGATTTAAGCAAAACCGAAAATGTATCAGAAGAGTTGAGACCCAATTCAAAATTCAAGGTTTGGTAGTTGAAGATTCATAAGGAAAAGCAAAATAAGGACAGGGATGGTAGTAATAGATTTCTGAAGCTGTCCATATGTAGTCTTTGATATTGAAATGGGGCAAGAGCAGGGAGCCATGGACGAAAGTTTTTTCTTTTTGACTTTTTCTCGAGTAAAATAAAAAACTACTTAAATTATGTGATGACCTGTACATTACACCTAACTCGGGCATGACATTTCGGGCAATATTTCTTGCCAAACAGTATTTTCCTAAAAGCAAATATGCCTTCCTATCTCTTCAATCCTTTGGAAATAAATTCACTTGTAATGATCCAAATGCATCTTCTCAAAGTCCACTCTTTTGTTGTTGGATACATGCAGGAGAAGATCGCATACTTGACGTGATGATGGCCTCTCATGTGGTGTAGTTTTCGTGCACTGCAAGGCTATCTCAAGCACTTGGAATGCAGCAAACTCTTCACCGGGTAGAAGAGGTTTCAGCTCGGGATCTATCAATTCCTCACGAGCAGTGCCTTGCATATCAATGTGCATCTCCACCCATCTCACCATGTCCATCTCTGCTCCAAAAACTGCATCTGTTGGCATTTTACCACTAACAAGCTCCATAAGCACGATCCCCATGCTGTAAACATCACTTTTTTCTGTTGCCTTCTGTGAGTATGCATATTCTGAAAACAAGCCAATGCAACCAAGTTTGTTAAGTGTTACCAGTTATTAGACTAAAAAAAATTTGAGATAAAGACCAATTCAAATCAGCAGTGTGATGACTACCTGGGGCTATGTAACCGTAAGACCCAGCAAAACAAGAATTAGACTCAGTAGTATTGGAGTCATAATTCTCAATGAGTGCTTTTGCCAGTCCAAAATCTCCCAAATGTGCCTCCATTTTGGAATCTAGCAATATGTTGCTGGTTTTGATGTCCCTGTGAATGATCTTTGGCACACAGTCATAATGGAGGTACTCCACTCCTTGAGCTAATCCCACAGCAATTTTGAACCTTGCATCCCAATCAAGGCTTCTCTTTGTTTTGCTCGCCTTGAGAGGTTTTCCATGCAGCCAATCCCAAACACTCCCATTTTCCAAATACTCATATATCAACAAATTCCAACCTGGTCCTTTGTTTCTATTGATACAATGACCTATCAGCTTCACCAGATGTCTATGCCTAATCCTCCCTAGAGTCTTAACTTCTCTTATAAAGCTTTTGTTTGACAGAAATTCATCTTTCCAGGAAATCTTCTTGACAGCCACTGTCTCTCCAGTGGGAAATTCAGCTTTGTAGACTGTCCCAGAACCTCCTGAACCAATTATGAATTCATCACTTAGATTGTTTGTGGCGACCATGATATCGTCCCACCTGAGATCTCGCTTTCCAGCAGCATTTAGTTGGAACAGCGATCTTCGATGTGCTTGTGAGGAAGAGGATGAGTAAACACAATTCACTTCACTGCCAAATTCTTGCTTGTTTTTCAAAATTATGCTCACTGCAAGTACTAATACTGCAATAGCAGCACAAGTTGAAATGGCAGAGACTATCACCACTGATGACTGCCTTAAGCCTGACTTCTCATTGCCGGAACGATCACCACTGTTGCAGCGCCCAAGTGAGGCTCCACAGAGATGTAGGTTCCCTTCAAATGCCTCATGAGGCCAGCGGGAGAACTGCTTATCCAATTCACCTTCAAAGTTATTGTAAGAGATATCAAGCTTTTCCAAGCTCCTCATTTCACCAACTTGTGGAGGGACTTGTCCAGTGAGTTGATTGTGTGAAAGATCAAGTGCTTGCAATTTTGACAGCGTCCCAAGAGAAAGTGGGATGTGACCAGAGAGATTATTGTAACTGAGGTCTAATATGCTTTGGAGATTTTGGAGATTCCCAATCTCAGCTGGCATCTCACCATTAAAGCTATTTTTGGATAGCTGGAGCTCATAAAGCTTGCTCAACTTACCTATTGCCGGAGGAATTGGTCCAGAGAAATTATTATGGTCAAGTCTGAGGACATTAAGGGATGCAAGATCACCAATATCACCTAGGAGACTTCCATTAAGAGAATTGTCATTTAGGGAGAGAACTAGCAATTCGGAACATTCGAAGAGGCCCAGTGGAAGAGACCCAGAAAATTGATTGAAGGAGAGCTTTAGCTCTCCCAACTGAGGCAAACTTCCAAGCCATGGGGGCATTTGTCCAGAAAGAAGATTATTGTTTAAATCAATGTAGGCCAGTTTATTGCATAAAGAAAGCTCAGCTGGAATTGGTCCAGTGAGAGAATTTCCCGAGAGGTCTAACAATCTCAGTTCAGTGATTTTTCCCAATGTCCTTGGAATTTCACCAGAAAATTTATTGTTACCCAATATCAGTCTCTCGAGTGTGGGTGAATTTCCCAGGCGGGGCGGAATTTCCCCGTCAAATGCATTGTTGGTGACATCAAAAGAAAGAAATGATCGAGAGCTACACAATGCAGCTATACTACCATTCAATCTGTTCTTTGAAAGATTCACTCTGGTCAGGTTTGCTACGTTTATCAGTTGGCGAGGAAGATTACCTTCAAGAGAATTGTTGTAGAGCAAGAGCTGCTCCAAAGCTCTGAGGGATCCAAATGTTGCAGGAATGCCACCTGAGAGCTGATTGTCTGCCAAATCCAGGATATTCAGTTTATGACACTTACCTAGGGTGGCGGGGATCTCACCCACAAGCTCATTCTGCCTAAGGTGAAGGAAATTCAACTCTTTTAACCTTCCAATGGTGATGGGAATTTCCCCACTCAAATGGTTTCCGAAAAAATCAATCATTTGCAAGCTCGAACAGTTACCAATCTCCAGAGGTATCTGCCCTGATAATTGATTATCATAAAGATATAGTATTTCCAGCTTCCCAAGCATCCCAATCTCTCTGGGTAGAGCACCCTGTAAATGGTTGTGAAACAATCCAAGTGTCTGCAAGTGACTGAGGTTCCCTATGAAGGGAGAAATCGAACCAACCAAGCTGTTCTTGTTAAGCAAGAGATCAGTTAACCCCAGCAACCCATAAATCTCATGAGGTATTGATCCATGGAGCGAATTGTTGGACAAATCAAGTTGTTTCAGTGACTGGCATTGACTTAACTCACCTGGGATCTCACCTTGAAGTCCACACTCTGACAGCATCAAGTGCTCCAAACTTGTTGCATTGGAACATATGGTTCTTGGTATGGCCCCAGAGAGGTGATTGCCAGCCAGAACCATGTAAGCTAGCTGACCCATGTTGCCCAACTCCTCTGGAATTCCCCCACTGAGCATGTTCATCGACAAGTCGAGACTTTTAAGCTTACCCAGTTGAGCCAAAGACAGTGGAATAGGACCCTCAAGCTGGTTCCCCATGAAATTCAGATAAAGGAGCACACTCAGCTTGCCGAGTTGACTCGGAATCTCTCCTGATAGGCCGTTGTTGGCAAGGTTGAGAATTTGGAGATTCTCGAGTTTACCCAGTTCGCTCGGGATTGAGCCATTGAGTCTGTTGTTAGCAACAGTGAACCTGATGAGGCTTGAGCAGTTCCCCAACTCGGCCGGAATCGGACCCATCAGCTCATTGTCCTGCAGAATCAGATTCTCCATCTGACTGAGTTGCCCGAGTTGTGGCGGAATCGAACCGGTGAGGCCGCAGGAGGCCAAACCAAGGGTGACCAGATGAACCAGGTTCCCAAGAGACGCGGGAATCACACCCGTTAGTCCGTTGTCACCTATTCGCAAGACTCGGAGACTCGGGAGCAAGCCAAGCTGAGTGGGAACCTGACCCGTGAGTTGGTTAGAGAAGAGCAGCAGAGATTCCAAAGAAGTGAGGTTGGAGATATCGGGTGGGATGGGACCCGCGAGGCGGTTAGAAGAGAGATCAAGGTGGAGCAGGTCATGCAAACGGCCGAGTGAGGGCGATACTGACCCAGTGAGTGACGAGTCAGACAGGTTGAGCCCCACCACTCGCACTGAGTCATCCAAACATGACACCCCTCTCCAACTGCAGTAGTCTGCGTTGCTCTCTGCCCAGCCACTCAGAACGCTTTCTGGGTCTTCCTCAAACGATGACTTCACCTCCAAAAGCACTCTCAAAGTTGTCTCACTGCCTATGCTGCCCGGGCTAGGGACTAGCAGCCCACAAGAAAAAAACGAGAGGAGCACAACTGAAAGTGTTGAAATCCTCACTCTTGCTGCCATTTGGGTGTAAGTTACAAAGTTCAAACACTCACAAACTTGACTAGAGTGAGGATTCTATCTTTGGCTGCAACTTGCTGTTCTTAATAGTAATGAGGAAAATGAAGATAAGTGCAAAATTATGGCGTTGGTGGTAGAGTTGGAAGGAGGTGGTGGTTGTTCTTGGATTGTGAGGAGTGTGGTGTTTATATCAGAAGAGAAAGGAGCCATGTGAGGGACAGTGCATGGGGAAGATGTCCTTTTATGGTTCTCTTGGAAGTGTGCATGTGTAAGCAGATTGATAGGTCATAGCCGCATGGCATGACGTGTTGGACTCGGAGATGAGTTGGTATCTGCTGAGTATTACTATTACTAGTAGAGAAAGCATATCAGTGACTTAATACTATAAATGAGAACGCAACTGGGTCAGGTCACCCGCAGCAGTTGCCATTAATGTTCAGCCATTAATGTGGAAGAGATAAGTAGCTGATATTGAGAAGGTCAAAATGACGTAGGAAAAACAGCATGGGAAATATAAGAAAAGATAAAGCAACAATAAATATCAGAGAGATTATAGAAAGAGTGCGTGAGTAAGCAATACAACAGAGGAGAAGCAAAAAAAAGAGAGAGAGGAAATTAAACTGAAAAATATTAAAAGAAGAATATACTATATTAAGTCATGAAGATATGGGGTTAGAGGAGAAGGAGGATACAGTGGTTGAGTGACAGACACAGAAAGGTTTGCTTGATTTAGTGTCGTAGCTGACATGAAGGAGACCCCAATGAGAAAGTGAGCAGTTTCAATTCCCCACGGTAAAACTTGTCGATTTGAGTTAAGTTTAGGAGTTGGAATTGTACTTTTCATGATTTACAAAGTCAATCCAGTCCCCACAAACCATTGTCATAGTTCCTACGCAAGCCACGTATATTGTTCAATTCCATCTTGCACTTGCTCTGTTTTTGGTTTATACAATTCCTCAAGGCAACGCCAACGCGTTTCACCAAAAGATAAAACTCAGCTAATTAAAGAACTCTGTGCAGTAGTTTAGAAAAAGGAAGATCAATTGAATTTCTATATGTATATAATATCATTGTTTTCTTGTCAGTCTTATTGGATTTAGCTACCAAACCATAATGTTCTTTTGTGGCGTTTCATCTTTTTGATTGGTTGCAATGTAACCCCGGTGCCCACTCCAAAAGCTGTGTCTTTTTTCTGTTTTGCCCACTCAACAATGTTACTGTTGTCCTAATTAATCATCCAAAAAAAAAATTTAATTAATGTTTCTTAGAATCTTTAGCTTTGTTTATGTCTATGCAAATCCAAAGCTACCCAGCAACTTTAATTTGGATGGATAAGTCAATCATTTATTTCTTAAGTCTTATAAGGGCCAACATAGATTGTATAATACACAATCAATGCTAACAAAATAGTATAAAGGAAAGGGAATTTTTTTTTTTTTGGTTCATAAAACTATGAGAAAAACACTTACGTTTCCTTGCACTGGCACATGATCTTTCTGTTGGTGTTCATTACTTTGGAGAATAATGTGTTCAATACTCCGAACAGTGATTACTATATTGAGTGCCATCAAGTCACATTATTGAGCAGACGTATGAATCAGTCGTTTGATTAACGATTATTATACCAAAATGAAAATGACCAAAGCATATTCTAATTATCATGACATATGAAAAGAAAACCATTATGGGATGAAAAGCCCTATAACACAACAAAATATACAGCTCGTTTTTTAAAAACTTATGCTATAGTTTGTAGGCCTAGCAAATAATAGAGTGTATGAGCATCTTAAATTTGACCCACTGCTTCTTAATCATAAAGATTTAATTATCTATAGTGAGTCAGTAAAGAATTTAATTTTAATATACTTTCTCACATGTTGTAGTATCATTATTTATTGTGTCACTTGTTGTTATATCATATAAGAGTTTGATTATAATGACAATTATTCCTTCTGTTCACTTTTATTTACCATGTAAGAGAATTTTTTTTGTCTAAAAATATCTGTCAATTGAGAATACTAAAGAAGCATTAATTAATTTGTTTCACTTTTATCCTTTTCTTTTAATACTTTTAATAGAGAAATAATTAGTAGAATAAGTAAAATTAAGGAAGAGATAAAATATTAATAAAGTGAGAGAAAGGATAATTTAATCATATTAAGTTATATTTCTCTACAATTAAAATTATTTAATAACTTTCTTAATCCTTATTCAAAAACCTTAAATAATAAATAAAAACAAACAAATACAATATTTAAAATGTCAAACTCTTTTAATGACTTGACAACATGTGATTTAATGATAATATAATTTTTTTTAAATTGATAGTGCATCAAATTAAATCCATAAATAAAATATAATAAAGTGCTATAGGACTTGTTCTCTTATTTTTCTTTCACTCTTTTTAATTTTATTTTTTTGTTTTATAGCATGTATGGCATTATGTTCATATCTATTATGTAACACTTGGATATATAATAATGCCTAGCTTCTCTCTATGAGCATCTGCTTATTGCATGCGAACTTTTTTCCTAGTTGGACCCTCCCTCCTGAAATCATATGGTACACCTTTAATAAATTAACTGTTATGTGGTTCTCTAATTATTTTTCCTCAAGTATATGGTTCACCTACCTACAAAGTTCCATAATCTTATTATAGCATTTGACAACAAGGGGTGTAGGTTTGGCTTCATATAAGGAGCAAAATTAGAATATTAATTTTGGTTGATCATATCACGTTCCATATGTATTCTCTCGTGGCTGACAATCAGAGAGGTTTTGTAGTTATTTGTGGACATCTATTTCATTATTTGAGAAATGTAGATACTCAAAATAAAAACTATTTTTGGGTCTCCATTTGATAGTTTAATTTTTTTTTTGTTAAACTCATTTGGTTTTGCTTTTTGACATGGTGATGGATGAGGAAGCATTTAAAATTTTGTGAATGGCACTGTCACTAAATACCCAACACTCCCAAGAAAATGGTATGAAATATATTTGTTTGGAGATTATTGCAGTATTTATATTTTTATAATATTGATATATATATTATAAGTTATTAAATATTTATTAATTTTAATTGAATTCCGTGCAACTTGAAATTAGAAACTTTTTTAATGCTTGCTCATAAACAATTAATAATATTAGGACTCTAACTTAAACCGTATTCGTGTTCGTTTCTATCAACAAACGGGAGTTTGCCACTAATTTATGGACATAAACAAACATTATTTTAGCGAGTAATCTTTTTAATTAATTTCTAGTGAGGAAATGAAGGATAATTTCTTTTATTTACTGTTGAATGGTTCAAACTTCAAATTAAATGGAAGGTTATTGGCATAAAATTATTTTATGTTTTGTATTTTAACAAATTATAATAAACGTTGCTTTTAAATTATTTAAAACAATTAAGCAAAGTGATGGAGAAAAAAGACATAACCCAATAAAATCGAAAGACAGATAAAACTGGTAAAGCTACAAAGAAACATAGAGGGTTTTACACTTTTACTTTCTGACTCAATCTTAGAATGAAATATGATAAATTTTAAAATTATTAATTTTAAACTATTAACTTTTAAAAATTTTGAGAAATTTTATTTTTGGCCCATCAATGCTTAACTGTTGGATCCGTCATGGTATGCAAAGTCAGAAGACGTTTTTAAAAGTTATATACACCAAGAAGGAGATAATATAAATGGAACGGAGAAATATTATGATGAAAAAAAGTTGAATGTTGAATAAGAAATTGGCCAAAGATAATTGAGGAGCATGTTTGGGACTGTTCTTAAAAATAGTTTTCTTTTTTAAAAAAAATAAAAAAGTGAACGAAACTCATTTTGTTGTAGTGTTTTCACCATATTTGCTCATGTTTTTTTTTATAAAAGTTGGTTTCAAAGAAAAAAAAAACACGGAACATCCTTTTTATATTTTCTATTTTTTGTTGGATTCATTGAAACACAGAAAAAACTCATGAAAATTATTTTTATTAATGATAAAATTATAATCATATACAAATTATTTTGTCCTTTTCTTTTTTAAAAAATAATTTGACAAGTTGCAACATTATATGAATTATAGATGATTGATCCCACAGGTAATGTATGGTTGACAAAATAGGATACGATATAATAAATTGTAGGGGATTCTTGTCCAAGGGATTATGACAAAATCCTTTGTTAAAAAAGAACAGAATATGATAAATTTCATGAACATTGAACTTGAAATACTTTCAACTTCACATAAAAATTAATAAATAACAATAATTTATAATAAACAGACCATTCACAATACTCAATTCACAAATAGTGTCCTTCATAATATTTAAAATAAAGCTGGATATTACCATCTGAACTGAAAATAGAAGCCCTCAGCCATAGCAAAATTTCTGTGATAATAAACAGCCACTCAAAGACGTCATCGTTTGCATATGAGCTTTGGCTCGAATTGAATTTATGGTGGCGCACATAGTTCTCCTTGTAACTACACCATTCACAAAATTAATCAATTCAATCTATAAGGATTAATTATAATACAAAATATATTTATATAAGGTATTTTTTATATGTAATATGTGAGTTATTTTTCTTTTACGAATATGCATATGTGGTAAGTGATTTTTTCTTTTTCATATCGATTTAACCGAAGGTTTAAGTCTCGTCTGCTCCGTCCCTTAGAGCAGTGCGAAATAGCTTATCACTTTTGTGAGTTGAGTCTCGTGCTGATGGTCTAAGTCAATATGGCGGATTCTCTCGAGGATCTTTGGAAGAGATTATCGTTAGCTGAAGAAGAATGTGAATGAGGAGTTGTAGTTGAGGATGCAAAGGAGAATGATGAAGACCTGGTGAAATGTCTGATCGAAAAGATTATAGAGTCGAAATAGGTGAACACAAAAGCTATGTCCAGCACCCTGAAACGGATTTGGAGATTGAGTGGGGAGTTAGACATAAAATCCTTAGGAGAGAACATTTTCATTTTTCAGTTTGAAAGTGCAAAAGATAAATGGAAAATCCTTGAAGGCTCCCCATGGTCATTTGACAGTTCAGGAATATGACCCCACGGTAAGACCTTTGGAATTGAATCTTTGCCTCGTTGCTTTCTGGATCAGGGTCTACGACCTATCAATTGGGGGAATGAAACGAGCTATAGCAGAAAAAATTGGGGAGATAATGGGAGGCTTCGTTAAGGCAGATACGAATGAGAAAGGAAGAGCTTATGGGCCATACCTACGCATCAAAATGCAAGTTGATATCTCGAAGCCACTTCGAAGAGATATTTTCCTTGCCTTTGAATCATGATGAAACTAAATGCTAGTACTGGATAAAATATGAAAGATTACCTAATTTTTGCTATAATTGTGGCAAACTAGGGCATGGAGAGAAAAACTACGAGGAAATACCAGTAGAGGGCAAAAAATACTACAGAGATTGGATGAGGGTTAATAGGGACTCAAGTAGATTGTGCAGCCAAAGTCAAGAATTAAAATCATTTAATTCATCTTTAGCCAGAGATTTCGAATAGGCAGTCCCAAGGGTTTTACGCCCATAACACCTAACAGAGAGACTAGAAGAGGAGTTAGATGCTTCACAAAGAAACACTACAGCAACAGTGGAAGTGGTGATGAATAAAGATAAAGAGCTTGGAGGGGATGGAACAAAGCTCCTGGTCAAAGGAAAAGAGATCCAGGGCTATAATTCAATCATAGGGGACTTAAGTGGGCAATTAAAAGACCCCACCTCACAAGGTACTGTGACATCTCCAAACAAGAGCAAAAGCAGAGTAAGGACTTGGAAAAAGAGAGCCCGAAGTGTTAAGTCAATTAGTGAAGTTCTCATTAATTCTTTACGAATTGGCTCCAAACGCAAAGGGGAAGAAAAGAATGGGTCAGAGTTGGAAGACTTGCTGGCTGATGGAAATTTAAAAAAGCTAAAAAGTCTAAATATCATGGAGGATGACTCCCTACTTGTATAGACAACGACTGGGATCCAGTCCTGTCGGAAACAATGAAGATCTTATGCTGGAACTGCCAGAGGCTTGGGAACCTCCGAGCAGTTAAGAACTTATGCCTTTTGATAAGACAACAAGCTCCCGGCCATGTGTTCCATAGTGAAACAAGGTTATACAGTCGCAAGATTCAAGCCTTGAAGGTCAAGACTGGTCTGAAGAATGGGGTGAATGTAGATTGTGGTGAAAATTGATTTGGAGGACTAGTAATGCTTTGGAAAGATAAGGTAAATGTAAACTTACTATCATTCTCAAAAGACCATATTGATGTAGTAATTGAAAATTTTAAGGGGGTTAGCAATTGGAGATTCACAGGTTTCTATGGCAACCCGGAAACCCACCTCAGAAAACAATCTTAGCAGTTGCTTAGGTTCTTAAAGGCCCAGTTAAACTTATCATAGCTAGTGGCAGGAGACTTCAATGTGATAGTGGAAGAAGAAGAAAAACAGAGAAGTAACTCCAGACCTCGAGGCTAGATGGATGACTTCAAATATGCATTAGATGCTTGCTGGCTCAAAGACTTGGGTTTTGTGGGGAGTAAATTTACGTTGTTCAGAGGTAAATCGAGTATAGCAATTATTCAGGCCAAACTTGATAGAATGGTAGCAACTCAAAGTTGGTGTTTACTAATGAAAGTCAAAGAGGTTAAACACCTATCGGTCTCAGTTTTTTTACCACATACCTATTTTGATTTGCTGCTCATATGGTGATGCACAAAGGGTAACACCAGCCCCAAGGAAGCGATGGTATTTCAAACAAATGTGGTTCTGCCATCCAATGTGTGAAAAGGTGACTAAAGAAGGCTGGCACTCATTGAGTGGAATGAATAATTTATCCACAGAAAAACTCAAAAGCTGGAGCAGAAAAGAGTTTGGGAATGTGTCTCAAGGATTAGAAAATTGCAACACCAGTTAAAGTCAATTCAAAAAAGGCCTATGGACCAAAAATCACGACCTCTAAGAATGCAGTTATCAGATTCAATCAATGAATTACTGGTGGGGGAAGAGTAATGTGGAAGCAAAGATCAAAAGTTCACTGGTTGAAAGAAGGTGACAAGAATACACCATTTTTTCATGGAAGAGCAGCTGCTCAAAAGGAAAATAACACAGTTAAAAGGCTCCAAAATGAAAATGGGGTTTGGTGTCAGGAAATGGATAAGATGGGAGGCATAGCAGTCAACTATTTTGAGAAGTTTTTCAAATCTGTGAACCCTCTAATGATTCTTGAAGTTATTGACTTAATCCCTCCAAAGGTGTCTCAGGAAATGAATTCATATCTCACAAGACCCTTCATAGCCGAAGAAGTAAAAATTGCCATACACCAGATGTTTCCAACAAAATCATAGGGACCTGATGGTATGCCCCCCTTTTCTTTCAGAAATATTGGCATGTAGCGGGGGAAGATATATCTAATTGCATTCTGAGTTTTCTGAATTGAGGTTTTTTCTTTAAGGATATTAACTTTACATATCTAGTGTTAATCCCCAAAATAAAGGATCCAGTGGACATGACTCAATTTCAGCCTATAAGCCTTTGTAATGTAGTGTACAAAATTGCCTCAAAGGTATTGACTAATAGGTTGAAAGTGATACTTCCTGATTTAATCTCCCCATCCCAAAGTGCATTTGTCCTTGGGTGTCAAATAACAGATAATATGCTGATTGCCTATGAACTACTTCATTCTTTCAAAGGTAGAAGATAAGGCAAACTTGATATAAGCAAAGCTTACGATAGAGTGGAGTGGGGTTTCTTGGAAGACGTTATGAGACAAATGAATTTTGTAAATCAGTGGATTCACCTAATTATAAGTTGTGTCACCACGGTTTCCTTTTTTATTATACTTAATGGCAGGCTGTTTGGTTATTTTAAACCTCAAAAAGGGGCATTCGTCAAGGAGACCCTTTGTTGCCATACCTTTTCTTACTGATTGCAAAAGCATTTCTTACTTTCTTCAAAGTACAGAAAACAACATCCGGCTTTATAAAGGAAAGATGTGTAGAGCTAGCCCTGAGGTATCCCATTTATTTTTCACTGATGATAGTTTGCTATTTGTTAAAGCAGAGGAGAAAGAGGTAGATGAACTGGCAAGAATTATAGACAACTATTGCTTGGCCTCTGGACAACAAATTAATTTTCAAAAGTCGACCATCTTCTTCAGCTCAAATGCCAACACTCACACAAAGCTCTATCATGGCAAAATTTGGCATCACCTCCCAAGCATTTAACGAGGCTTACCTGGGGCTTCCAACTAGAGTGGGAAGATAAAAAAAATAACTCATTTCAGAGCATTAAGACCCGTGTTTAGAAAAGAATTCAAGGTTGAAAGGAAAGACTACTATCCCGAGCATAAAAGGATGTGCTGATAAAAGCAGTCGCCCAATCAATTCCAACGTAATCCGTGAGTGTATTCAAACTACCAACAAGATTATCACATGAACTATCAATGTTAATGAGTAGATTTTAGTAGGTCTCTAACACAAATGATAGAAAAATTCACTGGGTAAGCTAGAGCAAGATGTGCAGTCCAAAACCTAATGGGGGGACTCGATTTCAGAGATTTGGAAGCATTTAATCTAACTCTGTTGGCCAAGCAAGGATGGAGGATCATTAAAAATCTATCCTCTCTATGCTGCATAATTCTCAAGGCTAGATATTTCCCTTCATCCTCATTCTTACAAGCAGAAATGGGATCAAATCTATCTTTTACATAGAGGAGTATCCTTGAAAGAAGAAAGCTATTTAAGAGAGGCATCAGATGGAGAGTGGGGAACGGAAAGATAGTCAATGTATGGAAAGACCCTTGGATTCTGAGAATATGGAGTTTTAAGCCTATCACTCCCATGATCCCAAATCTCAAATGATATCTGTGTTTCTAATTTGATTGTCATTAATTGTAAATATTGGAACTATAATCTGTTAAATGACTTGTTTTTACCACAGGATATTGAAGCCATTGGTAGCATACCTCTAAGCATCAGAGATGTGGAAGATTCATTGTTATGGCATTTTACACCTAAAGGAGAATTCACTATCAATAGTGCATAACAGTTAGAAATGTCCTAAAGAAGAGATGTGGCTGCTAGAGAAGCTTGCAACTCGAATGGAGGTCAACAAGAGATATGGAAAAGGTACTGGAAGATTAATGCCCTTGAGAAGGTGAAGATCTTTGGTTTGAGGGTTATCTTAGATATCCTACCCACAAAGAACCAATCTAGCCAAGAAAAAGATTCCATGTAAGATAGAATGTCCTTTCTGCAGTGAAGATCCAGAAAGCCTCATCCATTCCTTATGGGAGTGTAGCCATGCTCAACAAGTCTGGCAACTGGCTGGGATGGTTGACAAGGTAAAACCCAAGAACAAAGGAAGCTGTAAAGATTGGATAAATTATATTCTCAATCAGCTCAGCAAAGATCAATTTGAGTGGTTTATAATTATTTGCCAATTCATATGGCATGCTCGAAACCTCTTAATTCACAAAGAAGAAAGCAGGACAAGTGATGAAACACTAGTAGGAGCTGAATTGTTCCTAAGGAACTGGTGTGCTGCGGGCCAGAAAGAAAAGGAGTCTAGAGCAAATCTTGAGGAGAACCAAATTTCAAAGCACCAATGGCATCCTCCCACAAATGACATGATAAAGATAAATGTTGATGCAGCAAACTTCAAAGAGGAAAACAAAGGTGGAATAGGCCTTATAGCCAGGGATTTCCACGGTTTGTGCTTAGGATGTACGTCCTTACCAGTACCTTTTATTTCCAAGCTAACCATCCTGGAGGCCTGGGCAATCTTAGAGGCACTAAGATTTGCACTATCACAAGATTGGTCATCCATTGTGGTAGAAAGTGATTGTAAGAAGATAATTGAGGACCTTAAGGGAGGGTACGAGGATAATTCTGTCCTAGGTTTAATCTATGATGACATTAGATTGCTGAAATCCTGCTTTCATGAATGTAGTTTAGCCTTCTCACTTCCAACACTGTTGCCCACAGGCTAGCTCGGTGGATTAAGCACTTATTTGAAGAAGTTGTTTGGTTTGAGGGACCTCCACCCTTCCTTGTCAATGTTATTTGTATTGAATCCTTTTAGTAATGCGAATTGGTACTTCCATCTCAATAAAAAAAAACCCGAAGGCTTAAATTAATAGAATATGCTACGTCTATGGTTTTACGAAAACTAGAATCTTTTTAATCTTTGGTCTCAACAAAAACAAGACTCTGTTATTCTTCTCACAGAGAAGCCTTCAGTTATTATGGGTCAATGGTCATGCTCAGTGTATGATAGGGAATAGCTTATTTTTAAGAAAAAATTATTTTAAAAAAATTCTCTCAATAAAATTTTAATTATAAGTTATTTTGACTATAAAATAAGTTAATCTAAATACATACTATTGTATGTTTGGATTAATTATGAAAAAAAATTATTTCAATAATTAATTATATGTATAATTGATTTTCTTAAAATTGACTATGATAAAATTAGTTTCATATTTGGATATGTTAACTAAAAAGTAATTTTAAAATAATATGTTTTGTTTAGATTGTATGAAAAAAATCATTTTTGTGAAATAAATTACTAAAAAGGATATGAAATGATTTGTTTAAATTAAATGTGATAAAATTGTATTAGAGTGAATGTGATAAAATTATATCAAACTATCAAATAAACAAAATGATTATAATCAAAATGTTCAAGATTGAACTTAAAAATAAGTTATTTTTTAATGTATCTAAAATAATTAAAGATTATAATTCATTTCAAATAATTTAGCCAAACATATTATAGAAAGAGAAAAATAACTTTTTCTTAAAAGCTATTTTTCAACCAAAATAATCTCTTCCTGATACACTGCATCTGGAATCACTCACCGATGGAGACGATCCCAAACTCCCCCTCCCCCCAAAAAAAACCTCACCCTTGGACCTAAAAATATAAAAAAACTTTTCCAAATATCCTCTTAGTGCCTTACTTGTCTCTTTTTGTCAGGGTTTTGAAAACCTGACCGGATTGGTCGGTTCAACCGGTCGGACCAGGAACCTGTCCCCTCACCGGTTTGAGTGACTCCCTAGAACTGGTGAGGTTAAAAACCGATGAACCGGTTTCAAACTGACTAAACCGGTCAACCCGGCACCGGTCTGTGCAGTTACCAGTTGCCTTAGCAGCAGCGCTTGATGACTCGGTCGGCCTCGCACCACAGCCTCCATCCCAACTCCCGCGTCGCATACCCTAGAATGAAGAAAGAGGAACGGAGTTAATGGCGGATTTCGATGACAGAGGAAGAGGTACGGTTGGAATCAAGCTTTGCTCGCTCACGCCTTTACTTGTGGGAATGAGATATTGAGTGGGTGGGTCTCTCAGCCATTGCCATGAGCTTAAGAGGGTGAATAGGTAGAGGAATAACAGCCGAGAAAGGCCAAAGAAGTGAGGGAAAGTGAGAAAAGGGGTGCTGGAGGAAACCAGAAACGCGGTGCAGAGGAAAAGTAAGAAAACGCGATGCAGAGAGGAACAGTGTAGCAGTCTGGGCGGCGATGGTTTTGTACTTTTGTTACTTTTGGTTGGTGGGCCGTAGGTGTACTGTGTATGCAGTTTTGTTTCCTTTTCAAATTTTGAATTTTGAAATCAAAGAAAAATAATAAAAATAATAGAAAAAAAAGTAAAAAACAGATAAATCACCACCATTCTCTCCGAAGAAAAGACTGCATCTTTAGCTGTCATTTTTTGCAGCACAAGTTGCTTCACTCTTTCTCTCCAGAAAAAAAAAATTAATAATTTTGATAAAACTATGAAAAAGGAAAGCATAAGAAAGAGATGGTGTTGGACTTGTGAGGAAGGATTGAACAGAGAAATCGTTGCCATAATGCGGGAAAGGGGTGATGACCATATATAAATAATATATATATATATATATATATATATATATATAAATATATAAATAATTATATATATATATATAAATATATTTATATTTATATATAAATATAAATATATATTTAATTATATTTCGATTCAATTACGGTTCGACTACGATTCGACCATTGAACCTTAAATCAGTATCTTAACCGGTTTAATTACTGGTTCAATTTTCATAAGCTTGTTTTTTGTAAGGGCCTGCTTGTTTCTTTTATTGGGATTCCTTCTTCCCAGTAGTGCGACACGAAGAAGAAAATTCTTTCTAGGCTTGCCCAAGGCTTGGCTGAGTAAGAGGCCTTACTGAGTTAGCAAGTTTAATATTCAGTTGGACCAAGAAGAATATTATTCATTTGGGCCTTTCCTTTTATGGCCCTTTTTGCTTATGTTTTTATTTATTAATAGAAAATACTATGTGGTCACAATAAATTTAATTTTGATATGCTGATATATTATCATTTAATTATAATAATAATTACTTAAAAATTTTAATTATTTTAACAATCTATCAACACATTATTAAAAGTAAATCAAAATTAAACTCAAACATAATTAAATAGCTAGAATGTGGTGTCCATGACGAAGCTTGGCATTGCTGAAGTTCTCAGGGGCCTGGATGAAGCGGAAATCAGGACCAATTGCAATCTTGTCAATGCTTATTGATTCATTCCTTGTTTGTTTCAAACAATTTTTAATTTCTACTTGGACCTTGTTATCTCAACTTCTTTCGTGCATACTAATGCTTGAAATTGTTACATTGAATTATTCTTCACTTTTATGTATTATTTTCCTCTCCTCTTCCCATATATAGATTTCTTTTCAAAAAAAAATTACACTTAGATTTTTTGTTTCATTATTATCAATTACGTACTGATATTCGACTATTTGTATTACAGTTATTAACACTTTAGAAGAATGAAGGCTTCATTTCTAACATGTTCTTAGGGAAATCCTTCCAACTTGACTTATATACAAAGAAATTAGAAAAGGGTCACTTTTAATCATGAAAACGTTGATAACCTGATTTCGTAGTTACACTTTTACAAAATACAATTATATTTTGTAAAAGATAGTCACATAAATGGCTATAGCTTTATAGCAAGATAATGTTATAACTCAAGTTTACGAGAAGAATCTATTTTAAAAGACTAATTTATTAAATGAGAATACCTCATATTCTATATATTGAAATTTATGAAAATAAAATTTTGTGAATGGTAAGAGATGAAAACATATTAACCTATGACTGTATTTGTAATATTTTCTGAGTATATTGATCTTAATGAATTATTAAAAGTCGAAACACTCACATTTTTCATATAATCACTTTTCAAATTGTCTATCCAAATGATATTTCGTTTATTCTAGACTGTATTATTATAATAAAAATATATATGCAAACTAATTAATGCCACCCCAGTAGTTTGACTCATGCCATTGTGGGTCTTGGGCTCCTAATCCATATCAAAATATTCACTAAACTCTATAAGAAGGCAAAGTTCTTCTCAGTGCTTCTCGCAAAGTCTCTGCAAAAATCTTGTCCATTAAACTAACACACTTCCTCATTTTAGTGATATTCCATGCGGTCATACGCATGCCACTTTTGAAAAGTAGAAATTAATGGTTAGCAAATACTCGTTAAAACTTAAGAGTCAACTTTTAATCTTTCAGATAGACATGAAAGATTATAATAAGAAGTCAACTTAAAAAGAAAAAAATGTACTTATTTAATTAAATCAATGAAAATCTGGATAAGTGTAATTAGACCAATAAGTAGAGTGATAAATTGCTATTAAACCTTTTTTTCCCCTGAATTACCTTTCTGATCAAAAGGTTCAAATTAGCTTTAGTAGCAACTAATTTTCGAATTTCTTCATCAGAGAGATATAACTCTTCTCTCTCTAAGGTCCTGTTTGTTTTTCTTGTACCTTTGCTTATTGCCATGAATCCGAGATTTCTTTGACTCGAGTGTCTGATTTCCGTATGTGGGCTCTCTTTGGTCCTCTTCACAGGGAGCTATGGGTTGCTCTTTCGAATCTCGAGTTTCACATGCACTCATTTTGTAAAACAAAAAAGAAAGATGTTTATTGGGGGAATTGGAAACAAAAAAGAAACATTTCTCAAGGAGGCTTCTACAATGCACCTAAACTACTTGGGTGCATGGATATTCTCAGTTTATTTACCTGTTATTGCAGGTTATTCCACTCCAACATAAAAGTAACATTAAAAAAATCCAGTAATAGCCACTGAACGTACTAATTGGTTCAAACAATACCCCACGCTGCTTTATCCATTTTCGCAGGCTCACTCTCCACTTTTTTTTTTTTAACTTTTGTTTGTTTCTTAATTTTAATTTATAGTACTAATAATAAATTATATTATATATTTTAAGTCACAAAAATTATTGTAAAAAGAAATTGCTATAGATATCTCACGATTGTATAAAAAATTTTTAGGATATTTTTATATTAATTAATTTAATGATATTATTTAATAATGTTTCAGAACATATAATTGTAAATAACTAAAAATTATTTATTTTGGTTGATTTTAAATTTATTATTCTTATATAATTTTTTAATCTTGCTTAAAAATTATATATTTTTTTATACATTTAAAGATTATAATCACTATATATTTGATACTTTCTAATGTTATTTCTTAATCATACTTTTAGATTGAATATAATATACTTTTAATTAGAACATATTAATCACAAAATAAAACAATAAAATATGAATTTAAATTATATTTTGTAAGCTTGATTTTGAATAAACTTAATTTTATAAATTAATTTTAATTAAAAATAAGTTTTAGTTGAGTGTTTTATGTTTGAAAAAAAAATTACATTCAACTCAAAAATAAAAAAAATAATTACCTTATATCAAATAGGTTTTTGGGGCTAAAATTATATTTTAAAAATAAAGCAAATGCGAAAACAAATAAGATAAACATTGATAAATGTTATGTAAAAGAAAAAATTAAAATTAATTATTAATAACAAAATATCTTAATTTTATTTTTATTAATAATCAAATATTACAATAAAGATTATTAAATCTTTGTACTAATGTAATAGATTTAAAGATTATATTACTCTAATCATATCATATACTTATATATAACAATAGCTTAGTTATATATGTACTTGTGAAGAAGAATCATCTACATTTTAATTACTTTAGTAATAACTTTTACTTAACATAAATATTTTAAGTTAACAAATAGGTATCAATTCCTTATTGTTTTAAATTTTTATTTAATAAGAAAGAGTACGAAATGAAATTATATGTATTTATGAATATACAAAATTTATTTATATGTAAGTTTTTTTTATTTATTGTTAAGTAAAATTAGTAAATATCTTCTTATTAAAATTAACACATGAGATTATATTATATAATATAATAAAAATTTATTTATTTAAATATTAAAAATACTTTTCAAATTAGGGACCAAATAGTTTCTTTTGTTAAAATATGAAGATTAAAACTGTAATTAATCTCATTTTTAAACATCATGTCAGTATTTTTTGTTAATTTTTTTATAGCACACTAATAAAGAGACCAAAAATATTCATTTTGCGAAAATAAATAGACTAAATAATGTATCTCCAAAATTAGAGGATGAAATCATTTATTTTATTAAACTAAAAGGGACCAAAATTATAATTAAATCTTGAGTAAATCCTTTTTTTTATTCTTTAAAGATATAAGTGTTATCACTTTAGTCTTCCAAAAAATTTTGTCTTTAATTTAGTTTTGGAACATTAAATGTGACATCTAAATCTTCTTTCTGTATACAAATAAGGATAAATTGATGAAATTTTAATTATTAAATAACTAATTTAATGAAAAATTTATATAATTGAATGATTAAATTAATGATATTTTTTATTATTAAGGGACTGAATTGAGATTAATTTTTTAAAAAAATTAAAATAATATCACTTTTTAAACTTAAGAATTAAATTAATAATAAAATTTTTTAAAAAATTAAATTGATAACACTTATATATTTAAATGACAAAAAATGAGTTTACTCTTAAATTTTTTTAAAATACCATTGTCTGGATAGATTTTTAATTTACATATACCACATTATACATATAATATACTGCAATTATGACATATGGATACATGAAATGCAAAAAAAGACTTCGTTCAATATAATAAAATCAGCGTATATCTACTATTTATTAATATTTTTTTTGACAACCAACGTATATCTACGTATCGGTGTCTTTTAATTAATGTTATTATGTATGCAGTTACTAAACCAAACATTTTACTGTTTTGGATAATTAAAAGGCTTGCTGTCAATCGAAAGCCTTGCTTTGACTAAATTTTGTTGTGTCTGACAATGAATGTACGTCACAATAAGTTAACCATGCAGATTTTTTTTTTTCCAGTTTAACCTGTAATGTAAGTTACAGGTAAGTAAATCTAACCGTTCAATTATTTTTATACATGATCAATGGATGAGAAATTATGGTGCACCCATGCACCCAATCAGTTCAGGTGCATTGAAGACGCCGCCCATTTCTCAATTGGAAATTCCTTATTTGTTGGTAGCCAATTATTTGCTAGTAACTCTTCATTTGTATTTTCACCGCCATGCCAAAGACGACAGAGCATATTGATAAAGTTATGTGTCCAACCCCCAACACCACAAAGCTAAAGGAGGAGTTCACCAATCTCCCCTTCCTCTTTTCATATTTCAGAACTCTCTCTCTCTCTCTCTCTCTCTTTCTGAGTAACACTTCTTTTTCATCGTGATAAACGGTACAGCTTAAACAAACAACATTGGTTTTATTTACCTTCTTGTCACCTTGAGCTCTTAAAAAGTTTCATAGTATTCTCATATACCCATATCCCTTGTCCCTTTTAATTTGTTGATTACCTACCTAATAAGCTACTTAGGCTTCTTGGATCATTTTTATAAGGCACTTCGTTTTGTATGGCTAGTGATGCAGCATTTCCCTCTTCCACTTGCATGATCCTCTTCTTCTCTTTGCTCTTGGTTTTTCACTACACCACGGCCGCGCCACAAGGCAGGTTCGCTCCTTTAACTTCTACCAAAGATGGTGCCCAGAAGAGGAACACCATGGTAGCTGCTTCAGCAAGAGAAGGCAGCACACAGAATTCCAAAACAGATATGACACGAAAAGAAACCGCCATGAGCACCCATGTTCCTGATCAACTGCAGGGTCCAAAGAGAGGAGGCACTCGAGCTCCACGGCCACCCCTGCAATGGCAAAGCAGGGTCTTCAATGCCAGTGCACACGAAGTCCCGAGTGGTCCAAACCCCATTTCAAACAGGTAAATTTAGTATCAGTGTAGAACCCCCACGAGAAAGGAAAAAAGAAAGACAAAAAATAAAATTAATATTACCACCCGAGAGGTTTGTGATTTTCAGGTTTTCTGTTTTCTTTCTTCCCTGTTCATTTATTTATTTATTTTCATTTTTTGGCCATTTGCAAAGGATTGATTTGGAGTTCTGGGGCTTCAAATTAAAGCAGTTTGATGTCAGCGCAGTCTCTATTCATATTATTGTTTGAAACTGAAACCTTGGCCACGTACCAATCATTTAAACACGAGGATATATATTTATATGAGATTCTACTGCTAGCCATCATTATATTCATATATATGCTTGCTTCTTTTCACAGTGTGGTCATCATATTTTTCCTCCTTTCTAATAAAGGACAATTGGATCTCTCAATTTCATCGTCACTAATTGGTTAATTAAATAATCAATCAAATATTAAATGCACGTTTGATATTATGAAAAAGAAGTAAATAAAATGTGAATGAGAGATAGAATAATAAATATGAAAAGAGTATTTTAGAGATGAACGAAAATAAATTTCTTAGAATCAAGTATTTTTTATTTGATTTTTTTATCAAATAAAGAGATGAGAATATGAAAATATTTCATTCTTATTCATATTTCATTCTTTTTCTTTTTTTCATACCAAGGTTCTTATTATCCAAGTTAATTACATTGGTTTCTTTTTGATAAATTTCACCAAAAATTTTCTTTTTATTATTTCTTATGAACACAAAGGCCGGGGAAAGGGGAGAAAACTCGAATCTTTAACTTGAGCTTTGAGCGAAGTGTAAAAGTGTACACTAACATTTCATTAATATTTCTTGAACTAATTTAAACTTAATGTGATGTGGGTTTCAAGTGTTTACTTGATAATCTTTTTAACATCATATATAGTTTTAAAATTTGTCTACAATAATCGAATAATATTGAAAAATGAGTTCCTCGTAGATATATATTATTAATTAACAAAATATAGATTTCTTAAAAAAAAAAAGATTGATTATATAGTTAAGAAGGTTATTACTGTCATTTAATTGGTAAAAGGCACCCGTCTGGCTATTGGGGAACGGTCCAAACTTTAAAGGATAAAAAAGGGAGGGGACATAATAATTCAAAATTGCAATGAAGGTTTTTGGGGCTTTCGTTTATGACGAGGAGTTGCTCACTGCACAAAATAATGAAAGGAGAATTAGAGCTAAAAACGTTGCAGAAAACTCTCAAACTACATTGTTTTGCGTGAAAAAGTTATACGGATTTGGCATCCAAAGCAGTGCTTGAAGGGTCAAATTCCTTCGTCCTCAATTTCCCAAAATATCCTCATCATTTTCTCTGCAACTCCCAGGGTATCCCTTGTCCCTTTCCTTTAAAACTGAAGCAAACCATTTCAGGCTGACTCAATACATCTCCAGTGTCTCTTTCCTCTTGCTGGTTAGTGGTAGTTTGGACTAATTATTGGGTCATTTTTCGTTGCTTTGGTTGTCTAGAACCAGAAGATGTGTATTCGATTATTTGGGAAGTCTATTGGTAGCCTAGCCGCTTAATCTGATAATGATTTCAAATTTTGGTATGAAGCTATCTATATTCCGAAGTGTTAAGCATCATAAATTGTCTTTAAGCACTTTGTAGAATGAAAATACACTCATATTTCAAACATTGTGACTCACAGCACCACTTACTAAATTCATTGTTAAATTGTGATGGATGCTAGGCACACATGCAATGACATTTTCCACCACATCCCATCCCATTTGAAAAAGCCATAAATATACAGGTTCTAAGTATATGATGCCCACAAAGATAGAAGAGAAGGCAAGCTTGTTCTGCATAGGCACTGAGACATGATTTTACCTTCACTTTTGGCTAGAGAATGTTTGTCAAACCAAAAAGATATCAAAAGAAATGCTTCCCCACTTTGACAGAAGCAATCAAAGTGCTTTGACAGCTTTCCTTTCATGGACTGTTTTCTTTATTTAGTTATTTCGGTTTCTTTTTTTATTTCATTTTTCCTCAAGTGACTAAAGGTGAGATATTAAAGAGAAGTTTGGGTTGTTTGTAAAATGTGATAGATTCATCATATCAAAAATTTTATTTCTTTTTTTCTTTTAAATTTTGATTTGGAAAATAAGGAAAATTTTGATTTGAGGATTTTTCTTTAGATTTCATAATTTTTTCATATCCTAATATCTATTTTATTTAGAACAAGTTTTCAGCACGAGTTTTTAATAGTTTGATATAGCTAAGCCTTTCAAGTTATTTTTCATTAGATCAGGGTAAAGATTTTTCTTATAATATTTGTTATGAAGAGTAACTTTTACTCGAGGTATTAAGGTTATTATTTCTTATAAAGTATTCTTCATTTAAATTTGAACTCTTAATATTGTAAGTAAAAACTCATTTTACTGAGTTCTAACTTACTTACCACTAAATTACACGTTTTTAGGTTAAGTTATTATTTTTGTAAAGCTAAAATTGTATTTTTAGTTATAAAATTCGAATATGTGTTGTATATTAATTTTTAATAGAGCATTATTACGAAAATTTTACAAAATATTTCTATAATTGGATATATATATATATATATATATATATATATATATATATATGGATAATAAAGGACGAGTATTTTTATTGTATTTCTTAATTATAATAAAAAATTCTTAATCATTTACCTAACTGTACTTTTGTGTTTTTTAGTATCTTTACCATGTCAAATTTAATGAAGCTTGAAATGGCTACCCTTGATATTTCTAGAAGAAATTACGTATTGTTGGTTATTGATGTTGAAATTCATAATGTTATAAATTTTGAAAATCCTATCAAAGAAGGATTCCTTCATCACCATTTACATGAAAAGTTGAAAACTGAGTATTTTATCATTAATGACTCCCCAATTCTTGGGAATAATTTGAAGGAGAGATACTTATACCTAAGAAAAAATTATACTTCTTTTAAAATCTCGATATAAGGAGATACATTTGTGATTTGAAGGTTTAAAAAATGTGAGTGAATATAATTGAGCTTTGTTTAAGATTAGCTTTCACTAGACATTATATGAAGAAAATATTACAGATGATGATATGTTATCTATATTAGTGTAAAGAGGATTCTTCTTGTTGGTGTTCAATTTTTAGTTTCTTAAAAAGTTATTAATAATTAATTGAACATAAATAAAACAAAGGGTAAAATTATAAACATAAATATTTTTTATAATTATATTTTATAATTGCAACTACTTTCAAATACAAAAAACTATCTTTATTTTTTATATATACTATTATAACTGATTTAAAATATATTTTATTTGTTTACAAAAATTATTTTATTTAACTAATTTTAATTGTAATAAAATTATAATTAATTAATTTATAAAACACTTATATATGTAAAAGTCAAAAAAATTGCAGATTCAATTAGTATCTATTATGATGCTAGTACCACATTAATGCCTTTTGCTTACTTGTGGCTGAGCAAAACAGGTGCTTTTTTTATTAAAAAAATAATGCATCAATGTCATTCAATTGGTTCAACGTCATCAGTATACATATAATTGAAGTATACTTCTTCCAAGGCTACTTACTACCAAATAATGATGTGCGATTATTTAATAAATTTTTTTAGAAGTATTTAATGTTACATACTCTCAAGTGATAATGTAGCTTGTCATATATTCTTAAGTGATGATATAACTTACAAATATATTATTATAAATCTTTTTATAAATTTTATTAAATAAATTACTACAAATATTAATATACTGAAAAATGAAATATATTACTTACATACTCAATATAAATTAATTTATTATTATAAAAATAGTCATAAATTATATTAATAATAACTATAAATATTAATATGTAAATATCTATTTTCAAGTAATAACGTAGTTTCTAGTTAGGAAGAATAGTATTACAAACATATTCATAAACTTTATAAAAAAATTAACTATAAATATTAATATACAAGAAATTGTAGTATATTGTTTACATATTTAATTCACAAACTAAGTTATCATTACAAAAGTATTCATAAATTGCATTTAAAAAATTTTCAAATATTAATATGCAAACACCTACTTTCAAATATTGACGTGGTTTGTCACCAGCTTTCAAGTAATGATGTGACTTATTGCAAGTATATTATCACAAAATATTCATAAAATTTATAAAAAAAATTAACTATAAATATTAATATATAGGAAAATATAATATTTTGCCTATATATATATATATATTTATATATATATATATATATATATATATACTAATTTATCATTATAAAAATATTTATGTAAACGAACTAAAAAGTTAGTATACTTTTATATTCCTATTCAATAAATTTCAATCCAACCCATCATTTTAAAATAATCATTCTCCCGCAACTAATGAGTTACTTTATGGAACTAAATTTTTTTAATTCTCACAAGTGAAATAATAATATTATTTCATTAATTTATGTATTTTTATTTTTATTAGAGGATACTTTCACATAAAAAATATTTTATTTCAATTTTTTTTGTGTGTAAAAACTGACAATAAGAATATGTTATTCTAATATTATTGATCAATCATGTTGACATACCTCCGATGATTTTAATTTTTTTGAAAAGAGACTACTCAACTAATTCTTAAATATTAAAGGATTTTAAATCTCTAAAGAGGGATAACCATTAGGTGAGATTAATAAATGAAGGGATATTTGAATCTTTGCATACGAAGACTACAAGACCCTTATTAAAATTCATTCAACTAGTCGAACCAATCTACATTGACATTTTATGTTTATCCATTTAAACCAAACTTAAAGAAATATTGTATCACAAAAAATTTTGTAATAAACAAATATATTTGAATAAGACATGATAAAGCAATCTTGCTAATGTCAATAACCCCATTCTTACGCAGAAAAATCACTATAATGGCAATCTTCTCGTCATTTTGTGCATCCTATTTCAAGCCAGATTTTTAACTCCCGTCACATAATCATTTACACAAAAATCCTCTTTTTCTGCCTTCCTCTTCTGTCTTCTCCAACGTGTCTCTACTAGAACCATGTTCTTGCCGATCTCATGCAATGGTGATGCATTGTACCACTGTATGATGTGTGTGTGTGTGCGCGTCTATATATATATATATATATAAGCAAAAAATCATGGGTCTTGTCTCGTATATTTCATACTTCAAAATATTTAGTTGATCTTTGATTATTAGAGAAAGTGAATTTCTTTAACCTTATTGATTCTACTAATTATTTAAATAGGTCAATATTGATTTTGATGTTTTTGATTGACCGTAATGATAAAATTAATTTGATATTTGACATTATGGAGGATGAAATTTTTTTTGGATAATAATAATATTATAAAAAAGTCATTTGAATCCAAATGGAATATACTTAATTTTGTAAATAACTAGATCAATAAAGGGCAACCTTTTGATTTTTTGTTTTCTCTATATTAACTTTCTCAAAAGGTTCAAACTAGTTTGAGCAACTGCTATTCTTGGGCCTTCTTCGCTGGAGAGATCAATATCACTCTTCTCTCTCTCTCTCTGGTCCTGTTTGATTTTTGTTTTTGATACTTTGCATTTCTCCCATAAATCCAAGATTTCTTTGACTCAAGTGAGTGTCTCATTTCCGTGTGGGTTCTGTTGGTCCTCTTCCTTGGGAGCTTTGGGTTGCTTCCCACCGCGCCCTCCTGTCTAAGTCGTATCGTGAATCGGGACCAACCACTCATCATTCTGCTACTTAAGTTTTTGTTTTACATTTACATACCGTATTTTAATTAGTTATTTAATATTTATTCATTATTTGATTATATTTTATGAACTGTAAGGAAGTTAATATGATATTTTAATTTTTTTAAAAATATATATTGATTTCTTTAATGATTTGCTATATATATATATATTAATAATAAATATATATTTAAAGTTTATAAAATATAATTAATAATTATTAAATATATAACAATTAATCAAAGATACTAACAATTAACAAATAATAAATATCAAAATAATCCTGGTACTTTAAATAATTAATTATTAAATTCAATAATTAACTAATATTTAACAATTGATAGAGAATAATGGTATAAAAATAAATAGGTACTGCTCAATAGAACCTAATTTCCAAGCTCTTTCTCCTTTTGAGTCTGGAGTTTCACACACACACGCACTCTTTTTGTTATGAAAAATAAGGAAGTTATTTGTCGGTGACCATTTATTTGCTAGAAGTAACTCCTTATTTGTATATATTTTCACCATCATGCCCAAGACACGACAGAACATATTGATAAAGTAATGTATCTAACACCCAATACAACGTCAAAGGAGTTCACCAATCTCCCCTTTCCTCTTTTCATATTTCAGTACTCTCTCTCTCTGTTGAACTTCTTTATCATTATAATACAATAAACCCTACAGCTTGCGGTATCTCCTCCACCACACTCTTATTTTCCTTTCCTGTCACCTTGACCTCTGAAAAATTTCAAAACGTTCTCATATCCAACCCCTTGTCCCTTTCAATTTGTGGATTACCTACTTAATAAGCTACTAAGGCTTCAATTCTTGGATGATTTTTACAAGGCACTAATTAGTTTTGCATGGCTGGTGATGCAGCATTTCCCTCTACCACTTGCATGACCCTCTTCTTCTCTTTGCTCTTAGGCTTAGCGTTTCACTTCACTGTGGCCGTCCCAGAACACGGCTTCTCTCCTTTAACTTCTACCAAAGATGGTGCCATTGCCAAGAAGAGGAGCACCATGGTAGCTGCTTCAGCAAGAGAAGGCAGCACACAAAATTTCAAAACAGATATGGCACGAAAAGAAACCGCCATGGGCACCCATGATCAACTGCAGGGTCCAGAGAGAGGACGCCCTCGAGCTCCACGGCCACCATTGCAATGGCAAAGCAGGACCTTCAATGCGAGTGCACATGAAGTCCCCAGTGGTCCAAACCCCATTTCAAACAGGTAAATTTAGTATCAGTGTAGAACCCCACAAGAAAGGAAAAAGAAAGAAAGTAAAAATTAATATCACCACCCAAGATGTTTGTGGTTTTCAGGTTTTCTTTTTTCTCTCTCCCCCCCTCCCCCACCTTTTTTTTTCTTTTTTTTTTTTTTTTTTTTTTGGTTTCATTTTTGGCTGTTTGCAGCGGATTAATTTGGAGTTCTGGGGCTACAAAGCAGTTTGATATCGGTGCAGTCTCTATTCATATTATTGTTTGAAACTGAACCACGTACCAATCATTTAAACATGAGGATATTTGTATATGAGATTCTGTTTCTTGTAATCATTATGTTCATGTGTAAATATATATATGGTTGCTTCTTCAGAATGGTCATCATAATTTTCCTATTTTCTATCCTTTTCTCAATTATAGATATGCTTTTCATACTGAGACTTGTCGAAATGAAAAAAAGTGAGTTAAATTTCAAGTAAATTGGCTTAGGTGTGATTCGATCACAGATTATATTCAAGCAATTTATAAATAGACTCGGTGTTAAAACTCTTTAAACATTATGTTACATGTTTAGTTAAGAACAATTGAATCTCAATTTTATCATTAATTAATTAATCAATCAAATGTTATTCCAAGTCAATTCTATTTTTTTTCTAAAATAATTTTCACCCATGATTTTCCTTTTTATTATTTCTTATGGACACACAGATCATAGATAGGTTCAAGGGGGAAGGAGGAAGAACGCTTGGATCTTTAACTTGAGCTTTGACACTGACATTTCATTTACACTTCTTTAATTTAGACGTAATGTGGGTTTAGTGCAAAATCTTTTTGACATCATAGTTTTAAACTTTGTTTCCAATGATCGAATGATATTGAAAATGAGTTCCTCAATATGTATTTACACAATTAAGGGTAAATTACAATTTAATTACCTCTATTGATTTGACTCAAAATCACTTACCGCTGTCTAAAAAGTGACATTTTGTTCTGCTATCACACAATTAATATATGATTTTTTTCATCAATTCTTTTTTAACAGAAGACATATTGTAGAATTTAAAATTTTATCGTTGGTCAAATCTCAATTATGATTATGCATATCACTCATTTATTTGTTCATTTTCTTTTTTATGTGAGATTTAATTTTTTTTATTTCTTAGTAATTAAATATTTCATGTTCTCTTTTGTACTCTATTACATGTCTTTCGTTAACAAATAAACAAATGATTATGTAAGTAATTGGTCACGCAATTTCGAGTCAGGAGTAGTATAATAAAATTCTCCTCAAAGTGATAATTTTAAGATTTAAACACTTCATATTATAAGTAAAGATCCCTTGCAATACAGTGTATTTTTATTATGTCAACCACATTTGAATAATTACAAGATGATTATGCAATAACGAAACAAAGGATGAGAGGACAAAATGTAAATTTTTAAATCACAAAGAACAAAGTAATTCAAGTCAAATCTCATGAAATAAACTGTAGTTTACAACTCTACACTACTATTAATTAACAAAATATAAAGTTCTTAACAAGATTAATTAATTATATACGAAGGCTATTTCTGTCATTAAATGGGAAAAGGGCACCCAACTGATGGATAGAAACGCTGAGGGAAGGAAGGGAAGGGACATAATGATTCAAAATTGCAATGAAGGTTTTGGAGTCTTTTTGTTTACGACGAGGAGTTTGCTCACTGCACACAATAATGAAAGTAGAATTGGGGTTAAAAGAATAAAGAAGACAGAAACCTCCCTCATCCGCCATTGTTTTGCGTGTTAAAGTTACACAAATTTGGCATTCAAAGCAGTGTTTCAAGGGTCAATATCCCTCGTCCTCAATTTCCCAACATATCCTCATCATTTTCTCTGCAACTCCCATAGTATCCCTTGTCCCTTTCCTTTAAAACTGAAGCAAACCATTTCAGGCTGACTCAATTCTTATGTATACCTCTAAGTGTCTCTTTCCTCTTGTTAGTACCCTCTTGTAGTCTTGTTTGTTTATCATATGAAACTGCCAATTTGCCAAACTGATTTGGACTAATTGTTGGGTCATTCTTCTTCGCTTGGCTTGCCCAGAAGATGTGTATTGGGTTTATAGAAGGTCTGATTGCTAGCCGTTTTAATCATTATTTCAATTTTTGGGGATAAAGCTACCAAGATTCCAAAGTGTTAATCATCATAAATTGTCTTCAAGCATTTTGTGTGAATGAATACATTCACACTCCAAATATTGTCTCACTGTACTAATTTACTAAATTCATTGTTAAATGTAATGGATGTTAGGCACCGGGGATGGCAATTCCTACACGTCCCATCCCATTAAAACTTCTTACTCAAAAGTAAAAATATATAGATAAATTCTTACAATGATACATGTTTATATAGATACTTAAATTAACATTAAATACGTGTAAAGTTTGATAGATCGTATTTTTTAAATACATGTTTTTTTAAAAAAATTAATTACACGTATTTAATATTGATTTAAGTGTTTATATAAATATATACTTATTTAAAAATTTCTCAAAACATATATAGGTTCAGATAAAGTTGAGACAACAGAGCTAGGAGAGGAGGGTAAGGTTGTTCTGTATAGGCACTGAGGTATGATTTTGCCTTCACTTTTGGTTTTAAGGGGGTCTTATCGCTTTTACTTTTGTTACCAAAACTCAACTAAAACTGCTTTGTAAGAGTTTGGCTAGAGAATGTTTGTCAAACACAAAAGATATCAAAAGAACTGTTTACCCACTTTGACAAAAGCAACCTAAGTGCTTTGACAGCTTTCCTTTTACTGACTGTTTTCTTTATTTGTTTCCTTTTTAATTATTCCTTATCTTCATCTTCATGGTAGATTCTGGCTCGGTTTTGATTTGTTGTTTTTGCTTTTTTTTTTTTGAATAAATGCTTATTTTGATTTTTGAAAGATACAAATGATATTACATTAATATTTTATTTATAGACGATATTAGAATAGTCATTAAATGATGATTTTATCTATTAAAATGATCCAAAATAAAAAAATTAATATGTGAGTCAAATCGTGACATTTTGAATTATTCTGATAGATCAAATAACCATTAAAAAATATAAAAATATTTTTTGGGTTAATTACAATATCCTTTTCTATAGTATCATCAAATAATAAAAACATCCTCTTATTAGTTTCAAATATTATAGTCAACTCCTTTATCACAATATAAAAATTATTTCTATATAAAACTGATGAATTCTTATAAAAGTAATGGTAGAGTTCATCTTTAATAATTTTTTTTTTTACAAGACTCTCTCCTCTTGTTGAATTGAAGGAAAAAAAATGCAGATGCGTTTCAAAATCATCCCACACTCGTGAAATGCTATCTTTTGATCGGACTTCCCCATCATTGATATAAGTGGGGGTAGAATTTGAATGAGTAAATTTCTGGTTTGGCCTTCAATAAATAGACTAATTCTCAGTTCCATACTTAGTGAATAAACAGTGCAGTCAAGTACAACAGATTTTATTTTATATATTAACATTGACACCTTATATCTACACTTTTATATAGAGCCAACACTGATATTTTACTTCACTAACAAAATTTTTTGAAAAAAAATTCAAAACCCAATTTTTTTTTTTTTGCCAATTACCTTAACCTCGAAAAAGATGAGAAAATTGTCGGCACTTACCTCTTAAACGTCCTGTTCCCCATTTATAAGAATTTTTTTTATAAATAAAAACTTTTTAACCCTTCATTCAGATATGAAATAAAACATACATTATTACACCATAATTTATTTAAATAAATTTTGTAGCGTCCATTTCTACTCACCAGGTTTCATGTGGTAGAAATATCAACCTTTGTCATTCAAGCCATCTCTTTTCCATAACAAGTTAAAAGGAACACAAGAATCTAATTTCGAGTTCAAAGCAAATCACGAGTCAATTAACAGTACGACAGTTATCATTGCAACTACCATGGCTGGCCAGCATATGATGATTTTCACATTAGAAGCACAAGACGTTCAACATAGAAACCTTGGGGGAAAGAGCCATAGCCCTCAAAATGCTTCCATTTTTTTTTCGTAAATTACACTATTTCTAAAAATCTATTTGGTCACCTCTGCTATGTAGCTAGTATCAAACTGCTAGCTCTAATCCCACAAAAACCTTTATATAGTGAATTACACCATCAGTATATCTACAAGCTCGTTTTTCTCCTCAAGCTAAGGCCAAGACCAACCTGGTAGTCCAGAAAGACGTAACTGCCATTTGCACAGGGCATTAACAGAATATCACCTCAAAAGTATACACCAAGTCTTGTGCTCTGTGAACTTCACATATGCATCTTGCTCACTAAAGATGTGCTTTTGAGGATATCCAGACTTGGTCATGCAAGTTCAGGATAGCTCAGTAGCAGCAGCGGGTGCTACAGCTGCAGCACCCTTCACACTCATGGCCAGTGCATGTAAAATAGTCCTTCATGGGATCCAAGCCATGCACCCAGAGAAGAGTCACGCTTGCATTGGTTTTCCTTCTCTGCTTTAAAACCTATATACGGTCAAATTAATACAGTTTTAAATTGGCAACCAGTAAAATCACGCCTGAAAACAAAAATATAAAAGGAGAATTTATAAAAATTGAAAGGAGATATGCTGAATTTACTTGTTTGATAGCACACAGTGGAGAGAACTGAATCAGAGAAATTATCCTCAAAAAGGAGTTCGCCAGACTTGATACTCCATAGCCGTAGGTTGCAATCCTCTCCACCTGAAATGACTAAGTCAGAATTTTCAAACACCTAGGATGCTAAATAAATGACATCACTGAAATAACATCCACCTGACATAACAAATCTCTCAGTAGGATCAACCCCAAGCTGTATATGAGTATGGGAATTCACATGCCCTTCATAAGATTGAACAGCACCCCTCTGGAGTAGGCGACGATCATAGAGCCGCACCTAAAATAAAAGGAAAGGTCATTTATTTATGAAGTAATTTCTCACATTATCTGCAGTCCGCACATTGAAATGGTTGCTACCAAGACAATTTTGATAACGTTTTCCATCATCATCTTGTCAGTTCTACTAACATAAAAGGAGTTCCATCAGAAAAGAGTGATAGCCAATAGACTTGATTTATGCTTGTAATGCCTTCATTGGTTATTATATCAATAAATTTTATTATTTAGGTGGTGCAGGACCAAGAGGATTAAGGAAAGATAAGCTCCCAAAAAAAAAAATCAAAAAAATAGGGTCTAGTAGGAATATCAGGACTTGGTTTATGCACTTTGAATACAAATAATTTATCTTTACATAGTATGAATAAATTCATACAAATGCCTAGTCACGAGATACTGCTGCAAATAATAAGCATTCTATGCAATGTAAGATCATACTTCAATTATATAGGTAACAGTCTTCCTAAAGAATCGACTAACCGATCCATCCATGGAGCTTGCCAAGAAGTACTGATCATCAAACTGAAGTGACACCAAACTAGTTTCAAACCCACAAAAGAAATTACGAAAATAGTCAGTCAAAATCAACAAAATTTCAAATCAAAATATAAGTCAAATAGACAATTGGCATGGGAAAAGCTGACTAACCAGGATATAGATGAAGGCATCCCAATGGTATGAGATGGATATATGTCTCCAGAAAGCTGCGAAAAAAAGGTGAGGAGGGTGAGCTTCTCGACAACAGCTACAGCTAATAGTGTAAGCACTTTCACAAAGTGAATCATCAGTCATAGAAGATCTCAGAATACAATCATAGCACAGCAAAATAACAAGTTCCACCAATCAGAATTTAAACAGGGACTTAAACTTTGATTCATAAAATGCAGAAGAAATTACTAAAGGACATCAACCAATAAATAATGCACAAAAGAGAAAATTTTAAATGTGCAAACAGGAACTGTTTTTAGTAAATTTAACATGTAAAAGTCACCCAGGATTTTTGAAGAAATTATTTATGAAGATATAATTCTTCCAGTTTCACCCAATTTTCAACTTAATCCTTATAGATTAATTTATTTTTTAGTCCTCACTGTTATGGTTGTCTGACGGATTTGCTAGAATTCTACTAGTTCCAAAGATGAAAATACATGTCGCAAGTGACATACCAACATTTATAAGTTGGTACGTGATGGGTGGATGCCCATCCTAAGTTAAAGTAAGCATTTGGTCATTAAAGTTTTACCAAAAAATCAATTTGGTCTTTGTAGTAATTTCTCATTCTTCAAAAGAGTGTGCATATATAAAGGATACATCCTTTCCATCATTATGAATAATTTAATCTCATATGAGATTGGTATCATGATAAAGTGCCTAATAGAAAGTTAAAAACTTATCAATTTTTTGGTACAACTGAAAGATTAAAACACAAAACTTATTAAAAACTTATCAATTGATTACAAAGGTTAATTTAGTGAAACAAATTGAATTAAACTAGATTTGAATCAAATTTTCAGTTGGATCTGAAGTGAGAAAAAATTATAATGAAAGGATTATTAAATAGTTTAAACTATTATAACAACAAAACAGAGGAGAACTAGTTAACTGATCCTGAAAACTTATTTCTAAAGTTGGATGAAAACAAGATTAGTTTCAGTATGTCAAGTAAACTCAAAATCTAACAAGAGTTAGTGTTATTATCTACCACATTTATTTATTACTACGACCAAACAATTTAATTACAATACACTGAGAAGGACGAAATGCTTAATTTATCTTAATGATGGCAATACCACATGCCATGTGTACTTTTGTCAGCCAAGTCAGCAAAATTTGAATGGATCCCTACTTAATTGCAAATTTTTATAAACTTAAAGTACCAAATGCAAAAATTTAAACTACAATGAGATCAAGTTAAAAATAGGATAAACTGTAAGGATGAAAGCAAAAACCTAAAGATAACACTGTTTGAATCTGAAAAGATGGCCTAATTTTATATTTATACAACTGGCATTCATTATTAAACTAGTGCTCTAAAAGTAAATATTAATTTTCATTTACATGATCATATTGTGAATCACTAATTTGGTGAGAAGCATAGTTTCCCTAATATACACTTCAAGCAAACTTTTCAGATCTTAATGGACTGTTTTCTCTGTAGTCAAGTATGAAAGTAAACTTCGGATGTTTTAGCAAATCATAGTTCACTTTGAACACATGAAAATTTCATTTTTCACTTTTTTTTCCTACAATAGAAGTTTTTGAACAGTTTTATTTTCATTATTTTGAAATCAGTGTTTACATTGGTTTATACATTTTTGTATCTCTTTACAACATATTTTTTTGGTAGACCTCTTTACAATATTTTATTATTCTACATTATGATTGTTTCTTGAAATCTCCTATCTCTCTCCTTAGTTCAAAAATAAAGAAGAATACCTTGAACCATTCTTTATTGGAACTCTTAACTTTCTTATCTGAAGACATATAAGGTATCCGATGTGTAATAAGTCTACCAGAAAGCCTTTCTCTTTTCTCACGAAAATCTACAGTGACAATTGCCCCATTTCTGAGTCCACATAATATCACATTTCCCTGCAACAAAAGTAAACTATTATTTAAAATATTTTAAAAATCAGAAGCTCATAAATTGACAAAAAGATATGGCATGATTTTGGAGACAGCTGAAAACATTAAAATGACAGAAACCAACAAATATCACATTTCATTTTACAAAAGAAGAAATTTTATTAAGGAGAGAAAGAAGGAATATAAGTAAAACAGAAGGATAAGATATTCTCCTGAACAAAAAAATTGAAAAGAGAAAAAAAGAAAAAATACATCAGATCATTAGTGCAATAAAACTCTCAAGTCCCTTTGCAAATGTCAGGAAGGCTCCCTTGAATGGAAACCATGCATGCTGCACCAAAGAGAAGCCATAAAAAGATCCCATCTCTAAGAAGAAAGAAGCATTATAAAAAATACAAGCATTAAGCTCCTACCAAATACACTAAAGAACCTCGAAGTCAGTTTTTTTTATTTTTGCCCTCCTTAATTCTACCAAACCTCTGAAACTGAGCAAAAAGCTGATAGACACCTATATGTTAGGAAGAAAAGAAGGGAGTAGGGTGTTAACATTGTCATAGCTGACTGGGTCAACAGGTAGTGACCGGTTATAGGTTTTTGGGGGGTACTTGTATATAAGGAACAAGTTAGCCGAGAGAGAGTTAGAAAAGATTTTAGTAGGGGTGGAATTGGGAGAGCCTCAGGACCTCTCGAATGTCCTGAAGACTATTGTTAGCAACCTATCTTGTAATTCTTTCTTTCAGCCCCTCTGCTCGGTTGTCCCATTGATAGCAAAACAGTAGAGGAAGAATAACAATACATACTGTTGGGTCTTATTCTTGCTATTCTCTGGTCCAGTGCTATCAAAAGCATTGCTCACAACTGTTGAAAAATATTTGAGGGAGAAAATAATGGTTTGAAAGAGTGAAAGAGATAGATAGACAGGGAATGACAGACAAAGTAAAAGGGCTGTAGGATGAAGCATAATGTGTAAATTGCCCCCATCCTACAGCTCAATTTATATTTTATAGTCAACCTAGAGGAATATTACAAGCATATTCTGTCATCTAATCATTCCTCAATCAAGCTCCAATCAATCACCAAGAATCAATCCCCAATTAATCACCCCTTGATTTTAGGGTCAACACATACTTAATTCATGACTTTCCTTAATAGTTTCTATACTCGTAATACTCTCCCTCAAGATGAAGTTCACATACGCTTCAGTTTCTTACAAATAGAAAGCCCAAAACAGAAAAGAAAACCAGAAGACACAAATCATCAACCAAAGAACTTAATCAACTAGCACTCCCCCCGAATAACAAAACCTTTGATGACATATGTGGCAGAGAGCTTCTAGAAGTCTTTGACCTTTCTCCTCAGTGCTCCCTTGACCTTCTCCCAGCTTTTCCTTGGCACACATCCCAAACACATGGCACAGCTCGAGAAGTCAACCTTTCTCGTCAATGGCCCCCTCAACCTTGTCCCAGCTGGTGTCCACAACACCAGGTGTTACACCACCCAATAACACAAACAAGACCCTTACTAATGCCCAAGTCTTCAAGTCACAGCTCCCAAAACAGAAAAACAAAGCACCATGCATAGCTCAAATAAACAATCACACACCATAATGCTAACCCCAAACTACCAAACTACTAAACTACCACAATCAAATGCACATCAACAATGAAACACAGCTTCATATTCAACCTCTTTGAAGCCATCTCAGCAAAACTAAACCTCAAATCTACCCTTAGGTATCTCTTTCCCTAATATGATAAACGAAATTCAATGGTTCCCATTTTTATCCAAAAAAAAATCCCATTTTATTTAACTAGACGTCCTTAGAATCAAAAGCTTGTCTCCATGTTCCCAACCTAGAATTAAAACCCTGAAAGAACAAACCAAGGGACCTCCTCCCTTCTGTAAGTCTACTTGGATTTATGAGCATCTGAATCGAAATTGTCCTGCGGCTCATCATCTGTTATGTACATACAGCATCTAATTTTATTTTTTCCCCAACATCCATTACATCATTTCCCTATGAACCTTGTTATAATGTCTTTTCCCAAATAAGCAATATCTAATTAAATCACTCCTCCTTTGTTTCTTATGCATTTAATAAGAATAGTGCAACTGATTGATGATATGATATGAATAGTACAAATACCTACCATGTTGTACACTAAAAACCATTTCAGTTCATTTTCATGTATTTAATAATTGATTTCAACATGACATTTTCATGAAGACACGATGAACATTCAAGCTTTTCTTCATGTAATGATTTATTTGATTATTAAAGTAACACGTACTAGGCAGTATTTCATTAGGGATAAGTTACTATTTTTTGTAAAAAAAAAAGGGACAACTTACTGAATTAACAATCTGTTGTGCAAAAACATCACTTTTACAATGTAAAAACCATGATGTCATTCCAGTTTCCAAATTTACCGAAGCAGCTCCCAGATTGGTACCTAAGATAAAGAAAGACACAAATGAATATCTTACAAAAGATTGGGAATAAAATTAACCAAAAAAAATATATAAAAAAGCATCTTGAAATGTCTAAAAGTTTGTTTAGGTTTCTAATAATTAAATCATTTCCTACAGCCCATTTTTTATTATCTTAATCTCATAATAAGTAGAAGTAAAAGCTGGACAAAAGCCAGAAACAAAACAGATCATTTGCGACCATATTGATACAGGCTACAATAGATCATTCCACGTAGCTAAATTTCATAAGCTGAAACTCAAACAGAAAAGAGCTTTAATGACTTAAGATCAATATTCTACAGGAATGGGGTGAAAGGTGCCAAAATATAATGAATCTGTGCTTTGAACACAAACACTGTATTCACTAATCCAGAACAAAAGGTTGGGTGCATGCCTAAAATTAGTTGTCTCTCACAGCCTATGCAATTGGTAATGAACAAAACTCAACTGGGTTGGTATCTGTCTAGGGAAGTGCTAATAAGGTATCATATCAGACATAACGAATTTGCATTTGCATGAACTAACACTAACTGTCAAGTACTAGCTCCACAAAACTGCCCTGTGGGCAGTGGCTGTTTCAAAATTTAACATTTTGGCATAAGCACATGCATGTGTGTGTGTGTGTGTGTGTGAGAGAGAGAGAGAGAGAGAGAGAGGAGGGGGGGGGGGGAGGAAATAGGGAGTGGAGAGCAACATAAAACTTGCCGATTACAGCACGATGTCTATTATAATCATATTCTGCTGTCCAAAGGGTGCACTTGAAAGAAGCAACTTCCTCTAGTCTGCTCCATGTGTTCAGTATACCTGGCCCGAGATCTAATGGTTCAACAAGACCAAGAGTATAAACTGATCCACCTGATGTCTCTGATCCCAAAGTAGTAAATCTGTTTTTCATGTTAAGATCTTCCACTTCAACATCAATTGTATCCTAAATAAGTGGTACAGGATGTTCCAAATATTGATGATAGATAAGATTATAAAAGTATGTCAACAATTACACACACACACAACACATAGTGCTTATGGAGCAATAAGAAAAGAGAATAAAAAAAAAATTAAAAGGATACAATGCATGTCTGACAATAGGATCATCATTCACAGCATGAGAAGAGCACTTTGGACCCAATCTTATACAAGATATACTGGAAGACATTAGCAGTGAAGCTCCATTAGGTCTGAAAACCGGCCCAGGAACGTTACGCTCATCTGTTTTCCCTTTAACATAATTCTTCACGAAATCTGGCATCCATTTTACCCCGCCATCAAAATATTGCCCATCCCTTCCAACTACAGAAAAACTGCGAGTACCGAACTTCACAAGCAACAACTAGTATCAACATTATACATCAAAGTTCATAAGAATCAACATTTTTAGAGGTTCAAATGCAACCAGTATGATCTAATCAATTTGCAGGATCATCAAAGTACTGATAACATATTGAGGTAAATTGAGATAAGCTATCACTTTTTAATAATGTAATTTTGGGTTCATCTAACTTATAACAAACTAAATCTAATTAGAATTAGTATCCTGGATTTTTCAATTACAGTTTATGCTTTTCTCACTGAACCATATAACATAATCACATCTCCATGACTTAAAACTCCTATGTGCCACAAAGTGTCAAAACTATGAAATTTCAATTTTGCTATCTGCTAATAGAACCAATCACTAAAACATAAAAGCAAAGGAGGAGAAGATCATGCTTGAATAAATTGTGTGAAGAAGCCTCAAAACTATTTTGACAATAAAGATAATGGATTTCAGCCATATCTATCACAGAGCCTAGGGTGTTTTAATGAAAAGAAAAGAACAAGGAGATGAAAACTTGTTCATAGAGGAGTTTGGATGGATATATGAATAGGCATTAGACAACTAGTTTAACCAGAAATTAAGAACTAATATTTAATGAGGGGCATTCTAAAAAATCATATAAAAGTTAGTCAAAGAAGAGTGGCAAAAGACACTCCCGTAAGCTGAATAATGACCCAATGTTGAACAGTTTAAATAAAAATTATAATATTGTAAGCCTTTAGAGGCAATAGTAAACAAAATCTATTAAATAAAATGAAATTCAAAAACTAAATTGAAAATTTATTACTTTAGGTTTTAAATGATTTTCAATTTCTTTAAAGAAAAGGAAAAAAAACATTTCTTGAATATCCTTTCCTATAATCTACACAATTCACAATACTGTAAAATTTTATGTCAGACAAACAATAGTACCTACAACACACACATCCAAAAACTATACAGCACGCTTAAAACATAAGATTAAGATCTACTAGTTGAAGTGCTGCTCTGCTAAAGCAACTCTTCTTGCAAGAAGTCTAGAACAGGGCCAAACCTGAGCTGCAGTTTGACATTTAGTAATAGAAATCCATCTTATTGGATGCACTAAATGCTTTCTTTCTTCCCATGAGAAGGGAACATAATATGTAAACCATTGTGTAACATCCAAAAGACTTTAAAATACCATTTCAGAAGTTCTATACAAACACAATACCATTTCAGAATCTAAAAATCCCACCAGAGTCTAAATAGTCATAGTACCTCACAATATTTCAGCTTTTTACTGTTTTATATATTGATTGCCAATAGTAATATAATTTCAAAAATAAAAGATCCAATAGTAGTTCATAAAAGACACAGTTCAATGGTTAGAGATTCTATCTAAGGTCCTCGAATTTGTTAGACTATACAGGAACAAATACAAATGGAAACAATATAAGTTACCTCAATGATCCATTTATGCTGCCTGTTAATAAAACATCAGTTTCAGATTGACCCTCTAATGTCTGTACATCAATGTGTATCTGTTCCAAAACATTAATACCTACCCTATCCGTTCCCTGATATTTCCATACCTGCAATACAAAATATACCAAATTCAATTTGGGTAATGCAATAACAAGTGTGACTTGGTCATGGGTTCTAATCGCAGACATGGTCTCTCCATTCATGGGGTAGGTGCAACCTGGTCCTCCCAGATGGCCAGACCCCACAATGTTGGGAATCTAGCGCCGTGGGCTGTCTTAATGCAGTAAAAGTGTGAATTTATAGGTTATGTTGTTTTAAAATTCGTGAAAGGAACTTCGCAAACCTAGACTCCTTTTTCATTCTTAAGGCTTGATGTAATGAGCAAATTTAGACTTGAGATTTAAGGTAAAGACCATAGCCACAGTTAAACATTTAGAATCATATAGGAAAGTCAATCTTCAAGAAACATACCACAGGTTGTGATGCTTGTATTTTACGGAATTCCTCCTCGAAGTTACACTTCCATCTGTGGGAGGCAATAACATGACCATCTAACTCCCTAGCCTGAAGCAGCTTAGACGTTCTGTTTCTCAGCTTCCTACAAGAATTCCTTTCCTGTAACCAAAACGAATCAAGTTTCAAGAATGACCAGAGTTCAATTCAAGGAGTCATGTAAAAACCAAATATACCCAGAAAAAAAAAAGTATTCATTCAGGTAACTAAAAGGGGCACATTGATATAGCATACCTGAGTGGAGGTTGAAGGTGACTTTCGAGTAGTGGGCTTAGAAGAAAAAGAAGAAGAACGAGAAGAGCCAGGAATGGGGCCTTTGATGGGGAAATACCTGTTCTTCTCAGCGTCATAGTAAAACCCCGGAAGGTCTGTGTGACAAAAACACCATTACCATGAATCAGAACCATATATCGTTAGGAAAAGCTAACAAACAGTAATGGAGACATAGGAATCCGCAAGAAGCAAAGAAGGAAGAACAAATCGATTCACCTCGTGGTCGTGGCATGTCTGCGTAACTGCGTCGGTTCGGAACAAGAACCACCTAACAGCGAACAGTTTAGTCGGACGAGGATCAGGAAATAGACTCCACACACGACACAAAAACACAACACAGAACAAAGCAACCAGAGTCCGACACGGTCACAACTCACAACACAAACCTCGCCGATTTTAGGCGGCGGAGTAATGACCGAATACTTGTTACAATTTTTTTTTTAATTTTAGTAAAATAATTTTAAAAATTCTATGATTATTTAAAAATAATGTAAGTAATTCTTCACATTTAAATTATACAAATTTTATCCTTATTAGCGAATTGAGAGCTACCAATTTATTTTTTATTTTAATAGTTTAACAATAATTTATATCTTGATTTATTTTTATAAATTAATATATATTGAAATTTTAAAAGCAATCCAAGAGATAAATGAGAATGAGAGACTTTAAAGCATAGAGATAGTTATATATTGAACGAGTGAAACTATTACAGAAGGTGAGTGTAAAAGTCTTCATTTTTGTCCTTTTTTTAAAATATATTTTAATAAATATTAATGATAAATGGGTAATTAAAATTTGTAAATCAAATAGAAGAATCCTCATAAATAGATAGATAGAAGAATAGAATAGAATAAAAACATAAATATAGATAAATTTAAATATGTCTTTTAAGTCATAATAATAAATTACATATTTTAAAAAGAAACTTGAAAGAATAAAATATAATAATAATTTTATTTAGATCATGTACTTTTTTTATTTGTGAAAATTAAAATTGTTAAATGTACCTTATATAATATTTATTAACCTCAAATTAATTTTATTATATGTATATATTTTATTATAAAAAAGAAGGTAATAAAAATTATTATGTATTTTATTAACATAACTTTTTAGAAAATCTTCATATGAGTAATATATAACTTTTCTATTGTCATTTTAATTAATTGATTAACAATTCTAAGTATCTATGAATTATTTTTTTGGTCAACATTTTTTTTTGTGCTGAGGAGGGAGGCTGGGGAGAGGGATTGGGATTTGTTCTTTTCTTAAAGTTAATTGTGAGTGAGGATTTCAACAAAGCATAATACTTTTATTATGAAGTCATTGCTTGTATTTTATTTTTTTAATATAAATAAAAAATATTTTAATAAAACTTAATTTATTTAAATTATTTTATAAACTTAATTTTTTTGAGTCAAAGAATTATAAAACTTATTTGCAACCCATTTCTTGGTCAACAAGAATGAGTTTAATTTTGATTTTTAATAACAAAATTAATCCAAAGCAGGCTGAAGCAGTGACGCTGGTCACGGTGGTGGGTTTGCGCTCAGAAGTGGCAATTGCAAGGAGGCCCATAAAATTTGTTGAATGCATTTGACTGGAAAGACTATTCTGCCCTAGGTCTTGATTAATATTTACAAGACAAGGAGATACCTTCAAGTCCTCCTCGTGCTCTTTGTTACGCTATGTAACCTAGCTAGCCACCGTCTTTCTCCGGCTCTTTTATACATCACCATTCACCGCCGCCAGTCGCAGCCCTTGCAGAACCGCGTGAGTCCTTTTGTTACTGTTCTGGGTTCTGTTACCTTGTCAAAACAGGCATTCAAACCACTCATGCTCTTGCTATTTAATTTCTGTTTCATGCTCTAATTTTAAAAACACCTTGGTACTGGTTTTTGTTCGACAAGTTCAAGACTCATATATTTTTATTTAATCTTTTGTCGGGTATATTGGTTTTCCTCTGTTGGTTCTAGTTCACTTCCCGTAGCTTCATATATCATCTGGTGAAGGAGTTTGGTTCCTGTTCTTCTCTGGTTTGTTGTCTTCAACATTTTGAACAGAGGGAATTGCATTGCTCAATGTGTTATGCAAGTGAAGTTTGTAAATATGCAAATGCCTCACTTTTGTATTTTTAGTCGTCTATGCTGTTATTGTTAGAAAATCCTACTTTATTTGTTGTTTATTACCCATTAATGTTCTTGGGTAACTTACTTTTGCTCTTGGGTTGCTCTTGGGTAGCTCCCTTTCTCTCCGATATTTTTTGGCTAATGGGTCTACCCTATCAGGATGAGAATCCCACTAGAAAAGTAAAGTCCTTTTTAAACTCTAGGAAACTGAAATCCAATTCTATGACGATTTCTGGTTTTCTTTTTACACTGTAAACATGTCTTTTGTAATCTGTATAGGATTGCCTCCCATATTTCTTGAAGCCTTTAATTCACGAGCAGTTGTTGGAGATTTTTCTTTCTTTGTTTCCACCTGTTCGCCTAATCTTGAATATTCTATAGTCTACAATATTGTGTTTTATATCGTAGCCCTTTTACTCTGTGTCTGGTACATATCTGCATTTGAATGAAAGAGAGATAAAAGCTATTGATAAGGTGACAAATTTTTGGAACCAGGGAGACTGCTATTGTCTTTGATTTTGATTGCTTGATTTATTGTCATTGCCATTTGGTAACCATTTTAGACTTAAGCTGATTATCCTTCCACTATCATTTTAACCCTTCTGTCAGACCTGATGCATTGAAGTTTGGTTATTTCCTCTTGTTGTGCATTTTAGCATTTTAGACCTTTCTGTGCTATTCCACAATAGAAGTGGGATCAGTTAAACTTGATTGACATGGTATATACTTAGTGCATGTTTGGATTAGCTTATTTTTTACTCAAAAGATGCTTTTCAGCTAAAAGCTATCTCTTGGAACATTCTGATTGCAATTTTTTTTCTAAAAGCAAAATAAGCTAATCCAAACACGCACTTAATAGATTTATTAACACCAGCTATTTCATTATCACAATGTAGTCTTTTACTATTTTCTCTATGTTAAAGAAAAATTACATTTTCCTGGGTAATATTCTTCTTGGAATGATTATACTTTTGAGGACTTTACTCAATAAATGATTGTTACATTGAGTTAGCATTTATGACGTAGATGTTGGAAATCTTGGTTACATTTTCTAGGGAAAAAAATGTCATCTTTACAAGTTAGGTTATTCTGTTTTATATTAATTGAGGAAATATCATCCAATTTCTTGTGTCTAGCCCAATTTCTAGGAATAATAATGAGTTTTACGTTAAAGATTTCCTTTTACTGCTGTAGTGGTTCTTAAAAGGACATGAAATACGTTAGTTTTGATCTCACAAATTGCTTTCATGAAAATTACGAATCTATTCATTTTTTAGCTAATGTCTTATGAATTAAAAATATATAAATTTTCTAGTTCTAACTAAATGTAGATTGCTGGTGTTCTTGCCTGTTTCTGAGGGGTGGTCCAAGACTGCCCGATGACGCCGGAGAGTGCCACGGTGATGGTTTGGTCATCAACGGTGGTGGGGTTACCTACAAGGTACTCCGACACTCAAGTCAGCATTAGAGTGAAATGGGGGCAGTCATAGAAGTGAACATGCTTGGGGTAATCCCTTAGTGTGATTAAATAGGGGGTAAAGACCCTTGGGTTTAGAGTAATTGGTTGGATGTATACCATTGGGCTTAGACCCAGTAGGGACCTACCGATCCTGCTGGTATATTTTTCATCTTCTTCTGCATTACATAGCTGCCTATTGTTTCAAATGATCATAGACCAGTGCTTTGTGCTGGTTCTAGGATTTCAAGCATATGCTGTTGAGAATATAACTTGATTTTAGAGGTCATGTGTGGAAGGAGACCTCGAGATGAAGGAAAGAAACCTTTGGTGGAGTGAGTGTGGCAACTGATGGTACAAGGGCAGGGCAACTAAGTGGTCTTTTAAGACTGGAAATATATAGGAATTTTGTTCTGAATCTAGGATTGCATGTATCTTTTTTTAAATTAGCTCAACTTGCTTTCTATATTACTGAATCTTATGTTAGGTTTTTTCATGCTATCTAGTTTTTTTCCTGTAACCAATTTCTTCAGTTTGACTAATTATATCATTTTGAAAGTTAATAGTGCAGAAGTTTGTCAAATAAAAAGAAAGGTTTTAGTCAAAAGGTTTGGGTGAATCTTGCTGTTGCTTTTTATCTGCTTGATGCGTGCTGAGTTTTCACGGAATTCAATTGTTGTACCATTAGGAAATAATATTATTGTAAAATTAGAAATTGAAATTAATTCTGTTAAGGACCAACTCTCCTAAAAGCTTAAACTTTTAGGTGAAAACCCGAGAATAGTTTTATATCTCTAAAAAATTTCATTCATTTAAATACATTTCAAATAATGGAATTCAATTGAATTTGTTAATAGGAATTGAATTGAATTCCTAATGGATTTGGTTCCAAACAGGGCCTTCGCAAAACCCTAAAACCCCAAACCGAAGAATAGCAGGGTGTAAAGGGAGAAGAAGAGAATGGCAAAGTCATTGAGATCGAAGAGAGAGAAAAGGCTGAGGGCTATTCGGAGGGAAATCGTTGAGCCTTTCTACGACAAGAAAGAAGCTGCTAAGCTGGCTGCTCAAGAAGCTGCCCTTGCCGAACCTAAGCTGGAAGTTCGCCCCCCACCAAGCACTGCCATGGATGCTTCTACCTCCACTACCAACACCAATATGGGTATCATATCATCCCCTTTTATTCAATTCTTCCCTCTGCCTTTTTGTGTAGAATTTGTGGATTGATGTGAATTTTGATAAGGGGTTCTAATATTTTGGCGGTCTTTTGTGAAAAATGCAATTAGTATGTATGTTAAAAGGCATTAAGTGGAGTGATAAGCCTGGAATTAATCTGTTGCAGTGCACAATGTTTGATATTTTTGGTCAGTGTGGTTGGGGCAGAATGCACACATCTATAAGGGAATCTCCTTGGTCTAAATTTGCTTTGGGATAGTATTGTGGTCTTAACTTCTCTCTGGTGCTCGACCCATGGTTGTTTCAAGAGTGTTGCCATATCAGATTTGCACAGGGATTGAGGTTCCCTACTGCATTACTAGTGTCCTTGTCCTCTCCCTGGTGTACTTCTTTGCTTCATTTTAATAATAATACTTCCTTTTCTACCAACTACAACCATGCCCTGTCCCACTAGGTGGGGTCAGCTATATGGATCAATTGATGCCATTAGGTTCTATAAAAATGAAAATTTTCAGTAAAACCATTTAAATACTTTTTTTATTAAAAAAATTACATCAGTAGGCCCAGAATTGAGTCTGTAGATTATGTTCTTCCAAACTCCACAGGAGCTAACCAATTGGGCAACAGCCACTCGTATGCTGCTAGGTTTTTGAGATGGTGTTACTACACCGTGCTTTTCTTTCCACTCTTATTCTTGATCTCACTTAGCATCAAATAAAGGTTTTTGTGAGAAGACCATGTGTTGCATGATAAAATTTTGTTAATGAAAAATCCCAATTTTTTTTTTTTGAAAAAAAAAAAACTATGTATTGGCATTTGGTTGCTTTGCAAGAACATCTAAATGTCCTAGATTTGCTTTTAAATTTGCCAGATGTGGAGATGGCTGATGGCAGTCAAGGCTTGGCTTCCTTAAAGCCTGTTGGTGGAATAGGGAAGAAATCCAAGAAGAAATTCAAGATGAGTAAAGGCAAGCGCCGTGGTAAGGGAAAGCTGAGGAGGAAGCGTAACATATAATTCCTATAGAGAGAACGGTATTGCTATCTCATTTCCCTCCAACATGAATTCATACATTGTATCTTGCCACTGCATTGCACATCAGTTGTATATCTGAGAATCTCTGGTTATTCAAATGGTACACTCAGTAATTAGAATTGTGATTTAAGAAAAAGAAATATTGTAACAGGTTCTAGTGAAATAAATAAGTTATAACAATTGCAATTTTCAATACATATGAAGCCCCAGAAATTGATATAGCTCGAAATTTCATGCCAAGACCTTCAATGCCCTTCTCATAAACCTAGTAGCCTCCATAATGCTGTGGCATGGAAATTACATGTTATTAAATGTGTACTTCAACAGCGGTTGAAATTAACAATCAGCATTAAATGCAAACAGTTCTGCTATTTATTTACACCTCAAATCTGCTTACCAGAAGTATGGTGCAGACAGTTGGCATCAGCCTTCACAAGTTCAGTCTCCCCTTTCATTTAACATCAGAACTTATTGACAATGCATGCAATGTATGTAACTCAATAGTTGAACTAGATACAAGTTTTTGGAAGTGTTAGTGTTTTCTATTGCGTATATGAAGTAAGGATTTTGATCCTCTAAAGTAAGGAGTGTATTTTAAAGTGCAAGGGAGAGCCATTAATGAGAAAATCATAAGGGGGGATTATAATAGATCCATAGTTTGTTATTCATATGCTAATATTTTATCAAATCTTAAACCGTTAATTTTATAATCCATGGTTATAAACATTACGATTTATTTTCTAAGGTGCACCTCTCACTTTAGAAGAGTCAAATTCTTGAAATAATGTCATTCGTTTTAGGTGTTAATTACTTTGCGAATGTAATGTGGAACATACTTCAAAAAGTTATTTGAATGGGGTCTAGTCTATTATTTCCTTCATCTTTCTTGGACTGCTTAACTTTATACTTTTGATACCATGGTTGAATTGATTGCTATTGAAGGTTGTGGTCGGCAAGTTACGAGTTGCTGTCTTTTTCTCTTACATCAAGACTGTCCAGATTTTTATCTACAAAATATCAAAATTGCTCAAAATATCATCATTCTGATCCAAGGACCTTTTATTCACTAGACTATATATTGAGGAACAACGCAAAAATTTAGTTTTGGAGCAATGGTTAATGTAAATGAGTCTTTCTGAACATGAAGGATAGGATATTTAATTTATTTACCAAGTTTTTGAGTGTGGAATTTGATAGGAATAGTTCACGTTTCTCATCTTATAGTTTTCTTTGTCTTTTGTTTCCTTTATGACTGTGACCTAGAAGAACTTGCTAGAGTTGTACGTGACTTTTACGGTGTCTGTCGTCAATTGAAACGGTTTTCTTGAAAATATTATTTCAGAAAAGATCAAAATGTAAACTGAGTTTAGTTTTGATTCGCTTTTAGTGTAAGTTATACGTTATCATTTAATTATAAATTATTAAATTATTAAACAAATTTAATTAAAATAATAATTATTAAAAAAGTTAAACATTTAATATCATATAGTCAGATAATATCGTAAAACACCTAAAAAGGATCAAAACACCAAAAAAGGGTCAATTCAATGTAATTTTATTGAGAACTATAATTGAAGTGTGTGCATATCAGCATCGTTCTTTATCCATGTTCCATCTATAATAAATAATTCACTGTCATCCTCCATCCCTTTGACACAGTGAAACATCAAATAATAAAAGATTTATCTAATATTGTCAAATATTTGGAATGTCATTAACATAATGAGTACACGTTGTGCTGCATCCCGAATTGAGAAAAGGCAATCACAATGATAAAGGAAAGGAGGTAAACAAATATGTAAATAGATCACATCACGTCACACTTCACTTGTCGGTTTGTGGGGACTAATTATATCATCATTCCATATTAAGCCTTAAACTTTAAGGCTACGTTTTTCAAGATAAAAAAATAAGAGAAAGAAAAGATTTATTATAAGTTTATTTTTATTTAAAAATTTTATAAAAAAAATAAGAAAAAAATAAAAATTTTTAAATAATTATTCAAAATTCAAATGTTTTCTTAATTTCAGGATTTTAGAAAATTTAACACACCTAGGAGAATTTATTAAATAAGAAAAGCAAGCTAAGGAACGATGTTTTCGCCTTGTTGGCTGTTGTAGTTTCGATTTTCAATCCTTGAGAAAGGCGGGCACCCACCAGCCACCAACCAAAATCGTTAGAAAACAAATGAAAGGCACGTTAGATGGTGGATTATTAAGAAAAATTATTACATGTTCCTGAAGCATAATAAATATATATTTCAGAATCTTTACCAAAAAAAATATATATGTTTCAAAATGTATCTTCACCATTAATTTTAAATTTTTAACATAAAATTATATAAACTTTTTTAAAATTAATGATAGATATGCTTATTGAAAAATATATTTATTAGTACATTAAGAACATATAATAATTTCTTGACTTACTAGGGAGTAGGGGTGCAAGTAGAATAGTTCTAAGTGAAGCACTAAATGTAGATAAGTGCCACAAATATTATTAAATTTAGAATGAACAGTAATGGTATGTTTGTTTTACCCTGAAACTTCAGTGGCAACGGACGTTTGAAAAAAGTGAAAAAATTTAGATAAATGTTTATTTTCATATGAATTTCACTATTATCTAGAAAATGACATGCCGTTGCTACGAAGTAGTTTTTATTTTAATTTGCCTTCTATTTAAAGAATGAATAATTACAACCTAAAAAAAATCAACAAAAGAGATTTACAGTGTACTAGCTTATGTCTTTGTGAAATTCACAGATTTTTTTAAATTTTTTATACTTAATATTTTTTTTCATTTTTTATATTATTTATTTATAATTTAGATAATATAATTTTAACAATAATTAATTAAAGAAAAATAATATTTTTTTAAAATAAGTGTTTACAAAATTTTATATTTTTGCTTATGAATAATAAAAGTCATTAATATTATAATATATGATTATTTATATTTTAAATAAATTTTAGATAAAAATAAACATAAATTAAAAATAGAGAAAGAAAGAGTAACTTTACAAAAAGAGAGATAATTACATGAGGATAGCATAGAATCCCCCAAGATCAAAGAGAGAGAGTGAGAGTTGCTTTTTCAATAGTGTCACGTGCACAAACATATAGAGAGAGAAGTTTCATAAATTATGTACCAAATAGAAATTATTTAAATGCAAAAAATTATATAAAAAAATTAAATATAAATTAAAAATATAAATCTATTCATTGAATATTAGAGACAATTTTATTAATATATAGATAATAGAATAATACACTATAATTTTGTGGTGTATTTTTGAAGTGCCTTTGCTTTCACCGTTGCTTTCTGCAGCATGAATTGAGAATTTTATGAACTCAATGACGATGTTATGCTTTGAATACTGTGTTTACTTTTATAATCATATAATTGAATTTCCAATCCAAGATTGTATATTCAAAGTTATTGCTGCAAACGTAATCAAAGAAAACTTAAATCCCCATCAATTGCAATCAAGTTCAACGGAATTGTCAACATCCAATTCAATCCGGCTGCACAATAAATTTCGAACATTGTTACCAAAAAAATAAAATAAAATAAATTTCGAACATCATGCCTCAACTCTCTTCAACACAAATTAATAATTAGTAGACAAATTGAGTTTCATGTTGACGAATTTTACTAATAACGTAGGATTTGAAATTTATTGAAAGCACTTTGTAACTAACGTCAAATTGAAATCTGAGCGTTTCAATTTCACATTCAAAAGATGATGGAATATCTCATGATTAAAAATAAGAAAGTAAAAAAAAAAAAAAAACCTCCTTTCAACGGAAGGACACTTTGGATTATTTTTTTTGGGACTTTGTTCATGCAGAAACCAGAAGGCTTTGCTTTGAAAGTTGTCTATTAAATTTCTGATATCAACTATTAATTTTGAGAAAACATAATCTCTGCTTAGCTCACGGGTGCTATAATGAAAATGAGGTAATCCCTTAGACTGTTGCGTGGCACCAATATTTAATTACTTTTAAATTAAGCAAACGTTTGATGCATTGGGGAGAATTACTATTAAATTAATTAATATTTTATAAATTAATTAATGACAATTTTATCATAATTATAAATTAATTAGTCAATAATTTTTTGAAAAGGTTTGTATGTAGTTATAATTGTATAATCAATGTAAAAAGAAGATAACTATTTGTATCTAAAAGTAGTTGTAATTTTTTGTAATGTAATTATTAAAAAAAATGTCTATGTTTACGGTTTTATTCTTTTTTCTATTTTTGTTTAATTGGTTAGCAATGGTTTTTGGGGAAACCGAAAAATTGAGACCAAAAAGAGGAATTTCCAATCTCAGTTATATAACATGTATCTACATAATTGGGACATAGTTGATAATATGAAAACTTTTTCATAAAAATTTCACAAAAGGTTAAATGGATGACTAGTTATGCTTTTATAGAATTTTTTAATTAAATTTTAGATCAAGGATAGCATGATTTCCATCATGTCCTTTCCTCAAAATTTTCGTGGAGTTTATTTCATAAGACATAGCTGGCCAATATTAAATTTAAGTTTAGGAAAAGACTCATCTTACTTCAAGGTACTAACAGATGAAATTATATTATATTCTTTAATTGTTTATGAAATGTTTAAATTTTAGAATTAAAGTATGATAGATTTGTTAACTACCAAAGTGGTCAAATCTTTATGAGTTAATTTTAATTCCAAATAGTATGATGATATTTCAATTACCCATAATTTTGATGTTATAAATAACATGAAAATCATTATTTTTATTATGGATGAATTGAAATTCATTATTATAAGACAGTTAAGGATCAACCTAAAGATTGATTGCTTGTCTTTATAATAAATGAGCATGAATGTCGGTGATATAAATGTACTATTAGTTATATTTATGTATCCAAAGATAATAAATGTTTCTAGTTAGTGCATACATCATTACCAAATTATGTAAAATTCCTATTAGCATCATTATATTGAATGTTGTGTATTGATGGATTGCCCAAAGGTGAACATCGATATGCATTGTATGAAATGTATCTGAATCTGTGAAGCATGTTGATGTGTATGTATGTATAACTCAAAGTATTAATGTTTTCAAACTTTATTTCTTGTAATACCAGTTGCTACACACTTGATGATCTCAACTGTTCAGTTTTTATTGGACTCAACCTCTCTGAATGGAGTGAGCAAATCCAATTTTACCTTGGGTAATGGATCTGGATTTGGCTCTTAGAGAAGAGAAACCTGATGCTATTACTGCTACAAGCACTGAAGAGAAAAAGGTCCATTATAAAAACTGGGAAAAATCCAACAAGTTGAGCCTGATGTACATGCGAATGAGTATTGCCAGCAACATTAAGTTAGCTATTCCACAAACTGAAAGTGCCAAAGAAATGATGAAGCTTGTGGAAGAGTGCTCCCCAACTGTTGACAAGTCTCTTGCTGGGACACTAATGAGTACACCGACCATCATGAAATTTGATGGTTCTCGTACTATGCATGAACATGTTATTGAGATGGAAAACATTGCAGCAAGACTGAAGTCATTAGGGATGGATGTGCATGAAAATTTCCTGGTACAGTTCATCCTGAACTCATTATCGGCTAAGTATGGTCCTTTAACAAATGAACTATAATACCATGAAAGACAAATGGAATGTGCATGAATTACACAGTATGCTAGTTCAGGAGGAAAGCAGACTCAAGAACCAAGGAATTCATTCTATCAATTATGTTAAGCATCAAGAAGCTGAAAAAAAAAAAAGCGGTAAGAACTTGAGAAAGAGGAAGAGGACCCTTAAAGATCAATGAGGCCTCCTCTTTTCAAATCCACAAGAAGGAACCTTATGAAAACAGATGCCATTTCTGTAGAAAGACTGGGCATTTTTAAAAAGATTACCCGAAATGTAAGGCTTGGTTTGAAAAGAAAGGTAAGTCCAGTGCTTATGTATGTTTTGAATCAAACTTAGCTGAAGTTCCTTATAATACTTTGGTGGATTGATTCTAGATGTACAACTCATGTTTCTAATACGATGCAGGGATTCCTTACAACCCAAACCACAAGACTAAATGAAAAGTTTATCTTTATGGGCAATAGAGTGAAAGCTCCAGTGGAAGCTGTTGGGACGTACGGTTTAATTCTTGACAGTGGATATCATTTGGACTTATGTGAAACTCTTTATGTACCTAGTATATCTAGAAATTTAGTTTCAATATCCAAACTTGATAAAGCTGAATACTCTTTTAAATTAGGTAGTGGTAGTTTCAGTTTGTACAAACATAATCACTTGATTGGTAATGGTACATTATGTGACGGATTATATAAGTTGAGTCTTGATAATCTTTATGTTGAAACACTTATGACCTTACATCATAATGTTGGAACTAAAACATAGTTTAATGAATGAATGTTCTGCTTACTTGTGGCATAAACTTTGGGACATATTTCCAAAGAAAGAATGGAAAGATTAGTAAAGAATGAAATCTTTCCGGATTTAGATTTTACTGATCTGAATATATGTGTGGATTGTATTAAAGGTAAACAAATAAAAACACACAAAAAAAGGAGCTACAAGAAGCACTCAACTTCTTGAAATTATACATACTGATGTATGTGGGCCTTTTGATGTTAACGCTTTCAATAAAGAAAGATACTTTATCACCTTCATTTATGATTATTCACGTTATGATTATGTCTATTTGTTACATGATAAATCTTAGGCTGTAAATGCTTTAGAGATTTACATTGATGAAGTTGCAAGGCAATTAGACAGAAAGGTAAAAATTGTCAGATCTGATAGGGGTGGAGAGTATTATGAAATGTATGATGAAAGCGGACAACATCTAAGTTCATTTTTCTAAATTCCTTGAAAAGAAAGGCATATGTGCTCAATACAAAATACCAAGTACACCACAAACAAAATGGTGTGTCAAAAAGGTGTAATAGAACTTATTAGATATGGTTATGAGTATTTTAAGTAATTCTTCTCTACCTATTTCGTTGTGGACTTATGCTCTAAAAAAACTGCCATGTATGTGTTAAATAGGATTCCTAGTAAAGCAGTTCTAAAGACTCCTTTTGAACTGTGGACTGGAAGGAAACCTAGTCTAAGGCACTTACATGTTGGGGTTGCTAGGCAGAAATTAGATACTATAATCCTAATGAAAGGAAACTAGATGCAAGAACAATCAGTGTTTATTTCATTGGTTATCCAGAAAAGTCGAAAAGGTATAGGATTTAATTGTCCTAATCATACTACAAGGATTATTGAAACTGGAAATAATAGGTTCATTGAGAATGGTGAAGTTAGTGAGAGTGAAACACTACGTAAAGTGGAGATTCAAGAATTGAGAGTACAAGTTCCCTTGACTTGTGTCTCTAATAAGGTTGTTGTTCCTCATGTTGTTGTATCAATTAATAATAATGAAGAATAACAAATAAATGATCCCGCTACTCACAATAAAGTCACAGTAAATGAAACGAATTAGCCCATAGTAGAAAACCACAACGAATAGCATTAAGAAGATCTCAAAGAGAAAGGAGATTCGCTATTTCTAATGACTATGTGGTATATCTACAAGAGTCTGAATTTGACTTGGGAATGGAAGATGATCCAGTTACGTTTTCACAAGCAATGAATAGTAATAATGGTGAAAAATGATTAGATGCAATGAAAGTAAAGTTGAAATCTACGGAACAGAATGAAGTTTGAGACCTTCTTGAGTTACCAAAAGGTTGTAAGAGAGTTGAATGTAAAAGGGCCTTTAAGACCAAATGTAACTCTCATGGTAATTTAGAACGTTACAAGGCCAGACTAGTTGCAAAAAGAATCACTCAGAAAGATGGCATTGACTATAAGGAAATATTTTCACCAGTCTCTAAGAAGGACTCTTTAATAATTATTATTGCATTGGTGGCTCATTATGATTTAGAATTACACCAAATGGATGTGAAAACTGCCTTTCTAAATGAGAATTTAGATGAAGATGTGTACATAGACTAACCAATGTGATTCATAGAAAAAGAAAAAGAGCACATGGTGTGCAAACTTAAGAAGTCAATATACGGACTTAAACAAGCTTCACGACAATGGTACATAAAGTTTAACGATACCGTTGTTTCCTTTGGATTTAAAGAAAATACCGTTGATCGGTGTATAGATCTAAAGGTCAGTGGGAGCAAGTTTATATTTTTGATTCTGTATGTTGATGACATCTTAATTGCAACTAATGATCTTGGCCTTCTGAATGAGACTAAAATATTTTTTTTTAGTAACTTTGAAATGAAAGATATGGGTGAGGCAACCTATGGATTGAGATAGAGATATTCCGTAACAGATCACAAGGATTATTAGGCTTGTCTCAGAAAGCATATATTAATAAAGTTTTAGAGAGATTTAGAATAGAAAAAGTACTCATCATCTCCAATTCCAATTCAGAAAGCGGACAAATTTAGTTTCATGCAATGTCCTAAGAATGATTTGGAACAAAAAAAATGGAAACAATTCCATATGCATCGCTTGTTGGGAGTTTAATGTATGCTCAGACTTGTACGAGACCAGATATCAGTTTTAGAGTTGGAATGTTATGAAGATACCAAAGTAATCCTGGTATGGATCATTGGAAAGCTGCAAAGAAAGTTCTGAGATATTTGCAAGGAACAAAGAATCACATGCTTACTTATAGGAAATCCAACAACCTTGAGGTCATTGGATATTCAGATTCAGACTTTACTGGATATGTGGATACAAGAAAATCCACTTTTGGCTACTTATATCTTTTAGCTGGAGGAGCTATATTCATGGAAAAGTGTGAAGTAGTCTGTAATTGCTGCATCCACTATGGAAGCTAAATTTGTGGCATGCTTTGAGGCTATGGTTCAGGCTAAATGGCTATGAAATTTTATTTTATGGCTTGGACTACTCGACAGCATTGATAGGCAGCTGAAAATTTTTTGTGACAATTCCGCAGCAGTCTTCTTTTCTAAAAACAACAAGTATTCCAAAGGTGCTAAGCATATGGAGTTGAAATACTTTACCGTTAAAGGAGAGGTTCAGAAACATAGAGTGTCAATAGAGCATGTTAGCACCGATTTTATGATAGCTGATCCCTTGACGAAGGGATCACCACCCAAAATATTTACTGGCCATGTGTATAGTATGGGCATTATGTCTGTTAGCGAATGTTAAATATTATTGTTATTATTGGACATTGACACTCTAAGCTTGTTAATGTATAAGTTTCTGAAATTTTTCTGTTTTCAAATTTATGTATACATGCATGTATGAATGATGATATTGGAAACATGATTTATCTCTAATGAAAACATTATTGTTGGACATAATTATGTACTTCTCGTTAAAGTGTCATGTTAAGAAGAAGAGCTAATATAGTAGTCCCTGGACGGAATTATGTCAATTTGATGATATAGAACCGCTATGACTCTTGTTGGTTTTATTCTTAATTATGACTTATGGAGCAACCAATATATGAAGGCTTTAGCCCTATATATGCGCATTAAGATTGATGTTTCATTAAATCATAGAATGACACTTTATCACATGAGCCAAATGGGAGAATGTAAGAAATAACTCACATATGACTCATGTTTAAAGGATAAATGTGTAAATGTGTGTGATTTAATGAAGGGCTAATCGGTAATTTTGGTTGGCTTTGGGAAGGCTTTGTTAACCACTTGACAGGAGTGGTTTTCTGATGGTTGTGGGAAGTTATCCTAGTGATAACTAATGATTTTGAAATTCGAAAGAAACCGATAACTGATGGTTTTGAAATTCTAATGAAACCCCTATATATTCAGTCTCTACCCGTAAGGATACGCTGATTTTATTTTTTTATCAAGAAGTGAAAAGCGTAAGAAAGAAAGGGGAAGGGACCGATAAAGATTCAACAGGGACCGATAAAGATTCAACAATCAAGAAGGTTTCGTAGATCTAAAGTTTATTCCGCATCATGGACGAAGGTTAGTACTCATATATTGATTTAACTCTAATGTATGTGAAAACCATGAATTTTCAAGATTCTAATTGTGTTCTTGTGACGCGAAATTTATGTTGTTGCGTAGCACCAATATTTAATTACTTTTAAAAATAAGCCATGTCATGTACCGAAAAAAGTAAAAATTAAGTCGTGCCACCGGGTTTTTTTTCTCGTAATATCTTGTAAATAGAGTTGGTGTGAGGATCTATCTATGATAAAATAGAACATTTAATGTTCAGTGTCCTGGTGGTACACATGTACATGCACAAACTGATCATGTTTGTGCTAAAATAAGTGTACAAGGGCCAACTATATATGTAGAACTTATGCAATAGCATCATCTTGTATAAACGTTGTACAACCGTGTTTTTCTCAAATAAATTTCTTTGCTTTTTATTTATTATGACTCATATTACTTATATGACAGAGATTTTCATCATTATTAATTGTTGCAGCTTGGATGAATAAAATAAAATCGTTGATCTATGTATGTGACGTAGACTAACAAACCAATTAAGAACACACGGGAGCAATTATGAAATCTCTTTATTGTCAATAATCAAGCAAAAAGGTCCTTAAATTGTGATAAGATAGTGTTCACATCCGCTAGGTGAACCGTTTGAGGGAACATAAGAGATCGCGACTGTACGTGTCTGTATGCTTGATCCCGAGTTAACTTGGAGTTGCTTCGAGGTGAATCCGAAATAGTTCTGAGGTAGAATGTATCTGCAAGGTCACTCTAATACTTAAATGAGTAGGTGTGTGAAATAAAATAAGGGTAGACGATGACGTTAGATAGAATACCTAGGGTGTCAACCCACTCTTTAAATAGTTGGTCTGCAAAGGAAATGACCTCTCCTTAATGCGGGTAACGTGGGGGGTGGGAATCGAAACTGATTCTCTCTTAGTTTGTATAGTGATAAGTCGTGGTACGTGGGTATTTGCGTGTTGATTGACCAAGTCGTGACCCTACCAAGGCAAGCTGTATAGGAGGTGGGGTTTTTGATTTTGGGCCAAAGTCCTGGGCCAAGGGATGCTTGGAGGCCCAGGAACCCGTACGGGACAGATGGGTATTTATATTCATATATATACATAAACCAATCCTTAGGGTAAGTTAACAACCAATCATGAAATGATAACATACATTAACGAGTTTTCTTTTACCGCAAAAGTAACAAAATTTGAATTTTTGGTGTTAGAATCACGTGGGAATATATAGCTAAGTTCCTCATGGATATGGATATCCTTGGTGATTACCTGTAACGAACAGGAGACAAGTACTTGTATAAAAAATAGGAATGGGAGGCGAGATTCCATGCTTTTTTTTTTTTTTTTACATTTCACATGTATTATAATTTTTTCTTTTTCTTTGAGATGTGATGAGAATTTATATTTTTTTATTATTTTACAATAAATTTTTCTTTTAGTAAATGAATTTATAATGTAAAAAATTATTGAGAAAATTTATACAATTCAAATAATAATTATTTACTTTAGTTATGATAATTAATTATTATAAAATATAACTAAGCTTGGTATGTTATGAATGCATTCTTTTGATTTTTTAAATATTTTAAATTATTAGACAAAGTTGTAATTTATGATGCTAAATTATCTCTATTTTTGTTTCTTTTGTGATTTTTAATATTTTTTAAATTATTAAATATCAATAACTATCAATGAGTATCCTACCTCTGACCTCCTAACGAGAATCGGGAACGGAAGCATAAGGCGAGAGAGTAACTACTCCTTCAATTTACTTTTATTTATTATTTAAAATTTTTATACAAAGATTAATAAAATTATTAAATAGTTTAATTATAAAAAAATATAAGTTAAATATGATTAAATTATTATTTCACTCTCTTTATTAATATTTTTAAAAAATTTTACTTACTCTACTAATTTTTTCTTTATTAAAAGATTCACTAATTCTCTTTTTATTAAAAAATAAAAATAAAATTAAAAAAATTAATTAATATTTTATTAATATTTTTAAATAATAAATATTTATATATAAAAAAAAATTTCTTATACAACACATGAAAGTGAATAGAATGAGTATTTGTCCGGCCCCTCCGTTGAATCCAGAAGAGCTAAACACGTTGACACGGTATTCAAAACACATCTGAAACGCAAACCATGCCATCACCAATTGGAAAAGTGGAGATGATAGCTCATCTACCGCCTTTCTATTACTTTAAAAATACTCTTGATAACGAATAAAAAGAAACTGATGTACAATTTGTAATAACATGATTAAAAAAAATTTTAGCACCTTTTTTTTTTTGCTGTTTTAAAGAAACTGCATGACAATTTTTTTTTTTTTTTAACTTCTGAACGATTCTCTGCTAGAATTTTCTTGTCCTTGGTCTTTTATATATTATGTGTGTATTTGGTTTGACTTTTAAAATTTAAAATTATAATTTGAATAAAAGTTATAAGAGATAAATTTTTATTTAAATTGTAAAACTTTTACTCAAATCATGATTTGAGACTTTTTAAAAGTTAAACCAAACACATTATATATCTTTTTTTTGGACTATAATGATGCATGATGTGATTGATACAATAATTTTTAAAAAAGTTATAAATATTTTTTTATAAAATTATAAAATTTTAAAAATAACATAATATTAAGTAATTTTAAAATTTTAAAATAATTTTATTTTAAAATATTATAATTTTTTTAAAGCGTTAGTAATTTTTTAAAAATTAAAGTAATTTCATATAATATGTTATTTTTTAAACGATGCACTTGAGTGGTTTCCCTTATAACAGGAACGAATAAATAATTTAAAAATTTTTTCTTAACATACACTAAATATACATTTATAAGGGACGTCCATTTCATTTCTTTTTAACGTGTACTTAAATTAACTTATTTTATATTAAAAATAGTTTAAAATCAAAATTTTATTAAAAGAATTTTAAAAAAAATAATTTTTTTTAAAATAATTAATTACTAAACATACACTTATTTTGTTCTCTAAGATGATAAAGCAAAACTCTTATCTAAAAGATATTTTATAAGGATATAGCATTACTTACTCAAAAAGTATTAGCACAGCAAAAATGAGTTACGTCTTTAAATATAAAAAATATAATTCAATTCTTAAATAAGTTAAATCTTATAAAAATACTCTTAATTTAAAAAAAAAATATAGCATTACTTGTTTTTAAATTATTGGTGAAACTATTATTTGAAACGGACCACATTGGAGCACCACTTGAGCCTTAACAAAGACAAGGATAAATACCCAACTACACATCTGTTAAAAGTCCCATGTGTCATTAATATTCATGCAAGGGTCCATTTTCAACCGGACAACAAGAAAGATCAACACGTGTATTGATTCACCTACAGTATGCCGAGGCTGCTGGTCAACCAAAAGGACCAAGTACCAAGGTACGTTTGGACAATAGAGATGGACAAGTGACTGAAGTGATACATTATTTGGCTGGTATACGTACCCATGTGGATTAGATTTAGGAAAACGCAAACACGCATTAGACTGAAGGAACTTTAAGCCTACTTTATGTCAACGTGCAAGCTAAAGATAGAAGAGCCCCTGAGTTGAGTTTGAAGATGATGACTCCATTTCCATTGATAGATTTTGGTTAGAAACAGAAGGAAGAAGGAAGAAAAATAGATTTATAAATATTGAATACTACACCTCAAAACAGGTCTCGGATACCATAACAGAGAAAGTCAATCGGAAAAGTGGAGATGATAGCTCATCTACAGCCTTTGTATTACTTTAAAAATACTCTTGATAACGAATAAAAGAAACTGATGTACAATCTGTAATAACATGACTAAAAAAAAATTAGCACCTTTTTTTTTTTTGCTGTTTTAAAATCTTAACAATAGCATCCTTAAATCTGGGCGTATGTCACCCAGCTCTAACTTCAAATCCCTTGTGTTAAACTTTTGGTTGCCAACCACAACCTTTCTGAATCTTTTTGTTCAACATTCTTCCTTAACCATACATGACATTCTCAATTCACCAAAACGTCTCTCTCCCTCTTTTTCTATTCCTCCATTTTCCCCCTTTTTTTAAATCTAAATCTTTCAACTTTTTGCTCTTCTCTTTTAACCAATAATAATAGTTCTTTTTATTATTTTCTTTCAACTTTTTTTCTCTTTCGGCTAATAATAATTTCTTTTCAAGTTTAAGCAGCACAAATTCCAACAGAGATGCTTGTAACTTAGTAAAAAATATTTTTTAATTTCTTAAGAAATTTTTTAATTTAATTTACATTAATATATGAAATAAAATAATATATTTACATATAAATATATAGAAAGAAAAAAAAAGTAAGGAGTGGCAACTGATGCATCTTCTTCTCTTATCTACAGACTACAGTGAAGTTTTAGGATGGCGCTGTAAGCAAACTGGGTGGAGCATTAATGCATATTGGCGCTGTAATCTCATGACCGATTCAAACTTCGACTCATAAGCTATTAGAAATATCACCCACTCGAGACACCAAACAGCTAGAGATAGGAGTAGGAGAGACTGGGTCCTTGATGACAAGTCCAAAGCTCTTCGGGGTTTATAAAGATTTATAGGATAAACTGCATGACAATTTTATTTTTTTTTAACTTCTGTACGATTCTCTGCAAGAATTTTCTTGTCCTTGGTCTTTTATATATTATGTGTGTGTTTGTTTTGACTTTTAGAATCTAAAATCATAATTTAAGTAAAAATTATAAGAGATAAATTTTTATTTAAATCATAAAACTTTTACTCAAATCATGATTTAAGATTTTTTAAAAGTTAAACCAAACACACTATATATTTTTTTTCTTGGACTATAATGATGCATGGTGCGATTGATACAATAATTTATAAAAAAGTTATAAATATTTTTTATAAAATTATAAAATAAAATAATATTAAGTAATTTTAAATTTTTAAAATAATTTTATCTTAAAATATTATATTTTTTTCAAAATGTTAGTAATTTTTGAAAAATTAAAATAATTTCATACAATATATTATTTTTTAGATAATGCACTTGAGTGGTTTCCCCTCTTATAACATTTGTATATAAGTGACGAATAAATAATTTGAAAATTTTTCTTAACATACACTAAACACACATTTATAAGGAACGTCCCTTCTATTTTTTTTAACTTGTATTTAGATTAGTTTATTTTGTATGAAAAATAATTTATAATCAAAATTTCATTGAGAGAGATTTAAAAAAAATAATTTTTTTTAAAAAATAATCAATTGCTAAACATGCACTTATTCTGCTCTCTACCCTCTTCCTCACTTGCCCAATGATTCACGACGATTCTACTTTGCCTTGTGGTCTCTTTGAACACTTTCTTCCTCTCTTCAATATATTCTAATCATGTGGCCATTTTGTCTTCGCGTCATTCAAATATGCTTATTGTTGTTCTTTTAATTTGTCGAAATCTTTTTGGCTCGGTTAATTATGCAAGGTCAATGAGATTTAGAAACTATTCCCGCGTAAGTTAGTGCTTTCTGCTATATGAAAATCTCTATAAATGGAAAGTATTGAAGACTTCACGTAACATCTTTATATTATAAATTAAATTAAATTAAATGAGTCATCGTTATATCTTTTTTTTTTTAACCTTTATTAGTTCATTGGATGTACCCATGGGTAAAGTACCAATTAATATTCTTTGAAAATGACAGTGGGATACGGGAAATTAACAATTATTGCAGTGAATTGCTTCATAGACTTATACGGATCAACATCCTTTTCTATTAGTAAAATAACATGAGAGTGTTATATTTAAAAAAGACACAAAAAATTTTAAATACAAAAAGTAAATTTTATAACACATCATGGTGATTTTCAACATAATATAATTTATGTCTATCTCTTTCTTACAATATAATTTTGTTACAGGAACATCCAAATCCAAATTTATATAGTGTCGTAACAAATGAAACTTATTATTTACAAAATAATTACACTTCCATATTAGTATTTTATGACAAACAGATATTGGCAAGTAGTTGTTTTATGTCCAGCAATTCAAATAAGAACTTAAAATAGATTAGACAGGGAGGAATACCATGGAGCCAAGGGAATAGACTACTGCAATTTGTATATAAAGTCATGATGTAAGAACTTACATTATCATGAAGCTCACCTTTTTAAAGAGCTAAAATATTATGATAATGAAATATTATTTCTATATATGCTTAAGTTTTTCTTTATGCTTATAGCTAGGCATTTATTATATGTCTTTCTTGCTTTGATAAAGTCAGCATGCTCTATATAATTGGTATGTAGATACTTAGATTGACAGATTCGTACAAACCTATATTGTATGGTTGGAACCTTTTGCTTTAGAATGCATAATGCCTATAGGATGTCCTAATTTCTGAGCACTTAGTAATATAATAGAACATATAAAATTTTTAAAGTTAAAGTATAAATAATTTTTTATTTTTATTTCATTTATTTTTTTTTCTTTTTTATCAAATATGCACTTATTAATCTAGAATCTGATTAATATTAATTTGATAATAATTTTTCATTGAGAAAAGTTTATTATTTACTTTGACAGAATAGAATAATAGGTGTTTTTTAACAATAATTTTATACGTAAAACAATAGACATATCTGTGTCCTCTCTGTTTTTTGTTTTTTCCTTTCCAACGATGAAGTAGCCAAGTAGGGTTTTAATTAAAGGAAGAATCACTGAAAAGTTTACTTGCCAACAAAAAAAAATTTGATATTCTTGAACAGATAACGAGTTTACTTTATGAATATTATTGGTTTGTTAGAGTTAATTAGATAGGCGGCACTACAAAGATAGTTGACTTTTGTACATCTTGGCCTCTTCCACATTCAACGCTTCATGCTTGATTTTTTTTTAAATAAAATAAAATGTTTTATAATGTGATCTAAATTGGTGACGATTTTGTGAATTCAAGGTTTTTAAGGTTCCTCTGAATGCAGAAGTGACTACATCCTTAGTTATTGAAACAGAGGCATATGTACACTCTCTTTCCACACATGCGCTTGTGCACGCGCGCACACACAATCCTACACGTATATGCAAATAGCAGTTCACATGTTCAAACTAAAAAGGATGAACAGTGTTTCATCATGTTATCAGAAAGGAACGAAGATAGCAGACAGCAGTTTTTTGGACCAGAAATCAACTGCTGAAATGCTTCATGCACTTCTTCTACATTGATGCATGCAGTTTCTAAATTTTAGGTTTAACCCATCATATCCTGTCTTTCCAGGTACAACCAAAAAGTTGAAAATTTTCTTTTGGCCAATGTGCAAATTTGAGTGACGTTGCTAAAACTAGAAGTTAACAATTGTTTGAACTCTAAGGTGCAACTGGTTTTTTTTTCTGCATAATTTTTCTCTCTTTCCTGTTTAATGTTTTTAATCACACTTCAGAGATTTGAGAAAGGCAACATAAAATTTTACAACACTAACAGGACAAGGCAAGACTATTGCTGTTAAAATTCTTGCAACTATTTCTAAGCAACGGAAGAAGGAATCCCACACAGGTTTTGAGATGGTTATACTAATAACTGTTTATTACTTAATTTGGCCACCTACCCACACAAGTGTATTTAAAATAATCGTGGAACAATTTATAGAGAAAGACGATCAAAGAAGAAATATACTTGGAATAATTTGGCCACCTACCCACACAAGTGTATTTAAAATAATCGTGGAACAATTTATAAAGAAAGACGATCAAAGAAGAAATATACTTGGAATAATATTCTTGAGTATTGATGTTCATATATCATTGTGAAAAAAATTAGAAAATTAAACAGATGCATTATGCCTAACCCTGAAGTAGAAACTTAATTTGTATTCTATAATCTTGATATACACGTACAGTTGGCAATTTGGAATGACTCCATTTGGGATAAGTCATTGACTTCTTGGGCAATTGGTGGCAGGCTTAGCAGAATACAGTCTTGAGTTTGTCACATATAGTTGACTTTTCTGTGTTACCTGTCTTCTTCACTCCACAATTATTCTGAGTTTTAACCATTTGCGTTCTTTTAATTTCTCTGCTTATGTTGTTGGACAGAATACAAGATAGAAACTTGGTGAATTTTGGTTGGATATTCTTGTACGAATAAGCATGATTTTAAATTAAATTGCGATTGTGGTTATGCTGTGATTGTAAAAATTAAGATAATTGTAAAAAAATATGATTAATACGATCACAATTATAATTAATACTGTCATAATTATGATTGTGTTATAGTTATAAAAGCTTTGACAATAATAATATTATAAATCGTAATTACAGTTGTAGAACATAATTTAAAATCATATAAATTAGTAAGAGCACTTGGCTTCCCACTTTTAAGAGCAAGTTAGCTATCCATCTTTTCATGTGACAGACTTGAACTCTTTATGTGCTTTAACAAGATAGTTGGGCAGGGAAAACTCCAGAAAGTTAAGAAAAATAATGGGTACTTTAACAACACCCATAAGAAAATATGCAATGCAAGAAATCATGAATTGCCTCTTCATCTAGCTGTTGCATGGTTGATTACTGCTGTCTGTTTTTCATCATATCTTAAATTATTTTAATTTTAATAGTTTGCTTAAACTATAAATTGAATAGAAGATCAACTATGCCGATACTATTAAATTTAAGGTATCTTGAGAATATGGGATATCTATAGTCTATAGAATATATTTTGCACTAGTTGTCATCTAAATTATTGCTGGGCAAAGTCAGTGCTTGTTATTTATTTTTCTTTTCTGCTTTTTCTCCATTTCTATTGTTTTAACCATTTCTACAACCTAAGAGCATGTGACTAGACCTATATACTATTACTATGAATTTTCTTTTGGGGGGGGGGGGTGTACTCATACCTGCTTGGGATGTCATAGGAAATTAATGCAAGTTGTGTGCTAATTTCTTTAGCAAATATGACTGATAGATTAATGTAATATTCTAATTAAGAAAAGGGATTACCATCTATATTAGAGTTAGCTAACCATCTGCATTAGAGTTAGCTCACCAAACACATGCATGCATTTTATCTTTCACATATTCTATCAAGTTGATTTTGAGTCAATAAAATGAAGAAAAAGAAATGAAATGAAGATAACGAAACACCCACGGAAAAAAAAATGTAGTTGATGAAGTGGGGGTTAGTTGTCTTGCTTTTTTTGTTACTAGAAGTAAAACACACACTATATATGTGTAGAAATTAAATTTTTAAAAAATATATAAAATAAGAGAAAATAAAAGAAAGAGCATAAAAATTAAATATAAGAAAAATATGGTGTAATTATATAAAAGAATTTATTTATATCATTAAATTATTTAACTAGATTTATAATCCTATATGTTTTATTAATTTATTAAATATAACAAATGTCACTTTTATAGTTTTATTATTAGGAGATATATACTTGATTTTCATTATTTTTCTTTTGAAACTTTGTATCATTAGATTGGATTTTTTTTTGTTTGATTTTGTTTCATCTTTAGTGCCTTTGTTAACTTTTATTTCCCATCTCTGTCATCTTTATTAACATAATCAATAATAAATTAATATTATAATAATTTTAATCAATTAGAAATATTTAATAACATATGCCAACATTAAAATATTTGTTGCATAGAGTATCTGAAGGAATGTAATTTAGATCCTATGAATTCTCATCTCATACTTTCAAAGAGAAAGAATGCTTAGGATCTCTTTCACAGCCAAGCAGACGCGAGAAACTGTTTTTTCACCTAAAAGCAAAAGTGGAATGGCTCAAGCTACTTAATTTTGAGGTGCAAGTACTTATATAGATGAGGCCGATATATGACTTTATAGAGGATCAAATCTCCACATTATTAGACTATCAGCATTGAAAAATTGTGGTCATGAGTAGTAGTTGAGTTACAAGTACATTAACCATTTTGCTTAATTCATTAGAAAAATTAAGATAAGACTTCCACCAAATTCCTTCATTAATGATCAAGGTAATCCTGTTGATAATTTTGCAAAAATTAAATGCGTTGTTCTTTCCATTCATCAATCCTTGCTAGGCAATGAAAGTGGGAAATTCTTTAGAGTTAACTGAGAATATAACTACTGAGTGTTATTCATCTTATAGAGCGTGAGTGTAATTTAATCCAATAATTATTTTAAGAGTATAGTTATATATATATATACACACACACATGATTTTTCTATATGTAGTCTGTGCATATTTAATTGAATTAGTTCAATTTAAAATTTTAAAAAATGATATTTGCATTAAAAGGCAAAAAATTACTTTTGTTTGGATACATGGATAATAATGCATAAATATTCAGTGTATTTGAATCTATGAGTGTATTTATCCAAAACCTATAATCAATACTCGGATCTTATCTGCATCTAACAAAATTTGCATGTTTACATAAAAAATATGTAATACTTAAAAATTAGACAATGAAATTTTAGGTACTGATCAAAATACTTGGTTTTAATATATAAAACTGAAAGATTGATACAAAATATTAAAAAGTTCCTGTCAAAACAAACCAGTAATGGAACTACCAATCAAAAACTCAATGGGTTGAGGTTTTCTTTTCTTCTTTTTTTACTATAAAGTAGGTTTGGAGTTGATTTTGTTACAAAGAAAGTCTATGATTTGGTGCATGAAGAGAGAGAGTATATTAAACAAAACACAAAGTGATTTTAATGAATATGATTTAAATTCAAAATCATCAAATAATTGGTATCACTTATATTAAGGCTCTTGAACTATATGAATTGAAATTTAATATAGTTAAACATTATGCAATAATTTATTATTATTATTATTATATATTTATATTTTATATAATATATAGGTATCGGTAATCTTGTACTCATTCAGCATCCAAGCCAAAAAAACTGACGTAAATATATTGCTGTCCCTGTTTGCATGAATTTTGAACTTCGTGAAGTTGTTTCTTTTTCAAATTGGAGAGGCCAAGTTGTGGAGGGGAATAATTGTCTTCACATAAGTAGCTCTCAGTTGTCAACAATAGAAAAACAAAAATGGCAATCAATGTGCCACGTGGAACGATACAAGTACAAAGATGGCAAATCATGACACGTACTTCCTTTTGTCCTTTCCATTTTCCAAATTGTCGCATCATATTTTTTTTAAGATTTTTTTAAAATTGTCGTATGACTTTTTTACAAAAGTTACAAAATAACGATTGATTTGACTATAAAATTTGTATTATTTAATTGTGTATATATAAAAATTCATTTAAATTTAATTTAACTCGATATTAAATTTAATTATTTAAATTAATGATCATATTTTTATTATTTTATTTATTTTAATATAGGTTATTAAACAAAATAATTGAAATAAATTAAATATAATTTATTTTATTTTTAATATAATCCAAGCATAGAAGTTAATTTGCAAATTAATTCAAACCTTACTTGTTATAAATAATTTAAATATAAATTAATTTATAAATCAAATTAAACAAATTTAATTTAAATGAAATCAAATTAATTTTTTAATAATTCTGAACACATTTTTTTTTGTTTTAATCACAATTAATTAAGGAGACTTTTCTTTATACAAGCTAATTAAGATGGTGCCCACCGCTTCTTAGTATCCTCCATTACTTTTATGCTTTTAAGTTTCTTAATTATTAATTATTATGAAAATATAAAATTATGAAATCCAAATATTATTATTTTTTAAGTAATAACATAAGATGCTGCGTAAGTTTATGAAAAAAAAGGATTAAATGAAACTCTTTGACAATGAATAAAGTCATCTGTATGTGCATATATATTCCTTTTTCCATCTGTATGTGCATATATATATATATATATATAAATGTGATAGTACATAAAAAGTAGTACTCAAGCCGATAATAAAAAGATATTAAGGAAAACCTTTTTTATGAGTAGCGGTAAATTCAATACACCTGTTTTATATGTTTAATTAGATTTCAAGTGATTCTGTTTATTTTTTAAAACTCATATGTTAAATTTTTTTAATTATATCTCACCTATAAAGAGAGTAAAAAAAAAAGAGGAAAATATTAATTTAGGTCTCCTCAGTCATACTTTTTCTTCACGTTGGCAACTCTATATATGAAAAATTAAACAAAAGCAAAAAGGACGATCGAGTTTTTTTTTTTTTCAGAAGACTAAACTACCACCAAAACACAAAAACGTGAGGATTACGTTATCCCTTATGCACGCATAATATTAAATATGTTTCTTAAATAATTATTTTAAAAAATTTAATTTTAATTTATTATTTAAATAATTTTTTTATATTGTTATTTAATCAAGTAATGTGACATTATTAAAAAAACTTAACTGTACCTAAAAATAAATTTTTTTTAGTAATATAACTACATGACATGATTAGATTATAACATATAACAGTTTTTATACCAAAAATAAATTAAAATGAGACTCCATATTAAATATCACTTACTGCAGTTTAAAAAAGTTATAAATTTACGTTATGGTTGTAATTTTTTTAATATAAAAATTATTTTAAATTTTAAACTGACCGAGAAATGAAATGTGCTGGCCTGCGATTTTTTTCAAAAAATAATTTATAGATTTTAAAATTACTTGTCGGGATGAGGTTCAGTTGCAATGATCAAGACAATAATTACTAGAGAAAGTAATTTAATGGGTGATTTTAAAATCACCCATCTGAATTGCTTCTACATGGTCAAAGCACGTTGCATGCGAGTCTGCGACTTTGTGTTTTTGGTCATAGAATAATATATAAACAAATGGTTCACATCAAGCAAACACCCCTTGTCGACATCAGTGAGGTAGGGATAGGGTTTAGGCCACCCAAAGTAGTTTAATTAAGAGAGAAGAAGAGGCATCTGTGGAGGCAACTAAGGCACACATACTATATTGCAGAGAGGATCCCACTATCCATTTAGAAATTTGGAAATTAGTTTGGCGAGCAATATTGAAATCCAAGGCTGCTTGGCTACTCAATAATTAATAATGATAATGATTTCAACTCTTTGAATTCGAATCTTTTCTTGTCACAAGATTAATTTATTATAAAAAATAAATATAAATTATAATATATTAAAATTTATTATAATAAATTTTAAATTATATTTTTTATATTTATTTTTTTATTTTTTTAATAAAATATTTTCATATTATGTCATGGACAAGAAAGAATCTGACTCCAATTCCTTTTCCCGCACAATATAATATATGTATATATTATGTATATACCTGCGTGTGGGTTTCAACCTCCGTTCAAAAATGTCTTCGCACGTTGCGCGATGATTCTACGATTTATATATACTCTATGCACTGTGATTTGCACATAAAGCAACAGAGGAACTCTTCTTGCGAATGCTTGTCAAGTTAGATTTCATAGGTATTGTAATTATCATTGTTTCTCATAGTAAAAGACTATGGTCACCTATCACATGAATCATGTAATAGATATTTAATAATAAAATATATGTTAAAATAAATAAATAATTTTTATAAAATTATTCTATTTAAATTTTAATACTTATAATTTTTTTAAAATATTAATTCTTATAATTTTATTTATTTAAATTTAATTTTTAAAAAATTAATATTTTAATAATTAAAAATTATAAAAATTAATTTTTTATAAAAAATAAGAATTAATAACTTATTGAATAATAGAGATTAAAACTTAAATAAATAAAAAATATAAAGACTCTTATCTTAATAATAAATATTAAATTTTAAATAAATAAAATTATAAAAATTAATATATTAAAAAATTATAAAAATTTAAATTTAAATTAAATTAAATTATAAGAATTAATTATTTATTTTAACTTAAAATATAATAAAATTATCTTAGTACACTTATTAATTAATAATTTTTAAGGTGAAAGAATTTTTTTACTTTTTTATTATAAAAAAATAAGTGTGTCATAAAAAATATAGAATTAAAATGTTAAAATAACTTAATTGTTTGAATACTTCATCAAAGACGTAAGCTCAAACACAACTCTGACAACTTGTTTCTTAACGTGTGTGAATAGATTACCAAGTACCTTGTTTGACATTTGACCTCTGTGAAGCTTGTGATAATTAGAGATAATGCTGGTTTTACATGACTCTTTATCATAAAATTATTTTTATATGTGTATCCGGTTGGCAAATGACGACAATTATTTCTGGCTAGAATATATTAATAATTTAACTTTTTAACCACGATAAAAAAAGTTTCCTTTACTAACAAAAGCAAATACAACCATTTTCCTTTGAAAAATATATATGCTACGAAAAAACAAACAAAAGGCTAAGAGAATCTCGCGTGCCAATTGAAGAGCCCAAGCAAAAGACGCCGGTGGCTTCCTTTGTTGCGCAACCAGCACACTGCCCTCAGTAGGTAGAAAGCAAGAGCAACATGCTTACAGTAACAGATAAATTCTTGCATATTCTCGTAATAATACATTTATTTAATAAACATGTAATAAATAAGATTTTATAATCATTTAATTATTAGATTAAATATATAATTTTTAAAATTAAAATTAAAATTAGACTTTGTTGAAAATATTACTTTTGAAATAATTGAGTATTTTTCCACTGCTTGAAGCATTTAGTGCTTGGGAAATCAACTATATAAGCATCTCCAAACACTCTGCAGAACATGCAGCACCAAAACAAACCAGCATAGCCAGCACCATAGCTAGCAAAATTGTGTTATCACCAACCAATTAGGGAATGGCACCCTACTTGTATTATTCCCTCCTCTCCCTTGCTTTCGTTGTCACCATCAAGCTCTTGCTCCAAATCCAAACCAAGAGGCTCAAGAACCTGCCGCCGGGCCCATCCACCCTTCCCATAATCGGCAACCTCCACCACCTCAAGCAGCCCCTCCACCGCACTTTCCACGCCCTATCCCAAAAGCACGGCGACATCTTCAGGCTGTGGTTCGGGTCCCGCCTCGTGGTGGTGGTCTCGTCCCCGTCCGCGGCCCAGGAGTGCTTCACTAAGAACGACATCGTCCTGGCCAAACCGGCCCCGGTTCCTCACCGGCAAGTACCTCTTCTACAACTACACCACGCGCTGGGCTCCGCCTCCTACGGCGACCACTGGCGCAACCTCCGCCGCATCACCACCATCGACGTGCTCTCCAACCACCGCCTCAACTCCTTCCTGGGGATCCGGAGGGACGAGACCAAGCGGCTGGTGCAGAAGCTGGGCCAGGACACCTCCTCGGGGTTCGCCCGGGTGGAGCTGCGGTCGAGGCTGACGGAGATGACGTTCAACGCCATGATGAGGATGATATCCGGGAAGAGGTACTACGGCGAGGACTGCGACGTGACGGACGTGGAGGAGGCGAAGCAGTTCAGGGAGATCATCACGGAGATGATGTCCCTGCTGGGGGCGAGCAACAAGGGCGACTTCTTGCCCCTGCTCAGCTGGTTCGACTTCGACGATCTGAAGAAGAGGCTGCGGAGGATCAGCAAGAGAGCTGATGCGTTCTTGCAGGGGCTCATCGAAGAGCACCGCAACGGGAAGCACAGGGCTGACACCATGATCGAGCACCTCCTCACTCTGCACAAGACCCAGCCCGAGTACTACTCGGATCTCATTATCAAGGGGCTTATTCAGGTAACGTGCTATGCTTTGCTCCATTATTACTTTCTCATTATCAAGGGGCTTATTCAGGTAACGTGCTATGCTTTGCTCCATTATTACTTTCTCATTATCAAGGGGCTTATTCAGGTAACGTGCTATGCTTTGCTCCATTATTACTTTCTCTGAGTGTTATCTCTATGTCACAATTTTTAAATTATCATCAAAGGCATATAATTTATTTGATTTAGTTTTACACTTTTACCTACACATTTTATAACATAATTAAAAAATTTATATGGCTTTAATGATAATTTAAAAATATAAATTCTCAATTAACGTAAGTCAATTATTAAATAGTGTCTGAATATAATGTTGTGAAATGTTTGAGAATTGACAAGATTAAAGGAATACAAAAGACGTAAAAAGAAGTAAAAAAGATGTAATAGGAAGACAAAAGATGAGTGTATAAGATCATTAATATATAATGGGTTACATGAATTTGTATACAAATACGGATATTATTGCAACATTTTAAGAATTCAAAAAATTCAGTGGGCCTCGTTAAAATTTGTTTTCCAATTGAGTTGCAGGGCATGCTGCTCGCCGGAACAGACACATCAGCGGTTACAATAGAGTGGGTCGTGTCGGAGTTACTGAACCATCCGGAAGTACTGCAGAAGGTAAAGGACGAATTAGACAGTCAAATAGGAAAAGACCGTTTAGTAGACGAGCAAGATTTGGCAAAACTGCCCTACCTTCAAAACGTTATTTCTGAGACGCTTCGATTGCATCCTCCGGCTCCATTGCTGCTGCCCCATTACTCTTCCGAGGAGTGCACCATTGGAGGATTCAGCATTCCACGAGACACTATAGTGTTGGTTAATGCATGGGCCATTCACACAAATCCTCAAATGTGGAGTGATGCCGCGAGTTTCAAGCCCGAGAGATTCGAAAAAGAAGGGGAGGCAAACAAGTTGATCGCGTTCGGAATGGGAAGAAGGGCTTGTCCTGGGCTGGGCCTGGCCCAACGCACGGTGGGATTCACTCTGGGATTGTTGATGCAGTGCTTTGAATGGAAGCGGGTAAGCGAAGAAAAACTTGATATGGCGGAGGATAAAGGGATCACCATGCCTAGGCTAAATCCATTAGTGGGCATGTGCAAAGCACGCCCAATTGTCAATGACGTTATGAAGTAATTAATCTTTGTTGTAGACTTGTACGAGGATCTATAATAAGATGAACATGTGCGTTTACAGCGTCTAGCTAGAAGGAGGACACAAATACATGATATTTGTGTCAAAATAAAGCATACAAACTTAGAAGAAGGTGATTTTCAGGATCTATAATTAATCTTTATTGATATAGCTTCCCTGAGTGGAGGTTGAAGGTGATTTTCGAGTAGTGGGCTTAGAAGAAGAAGAAGAAGAAGAAGAACGAGATGAGCCAGGAAACGGGAAACGATGAAAAATCAAACAGGCCATAAGTCAAGTGTGGATGCATCACTTTGCCATTGTTTATTGTCATATGAATTTCACTATTATCTAGAAAATGACATGCCGTTGCTACGAAGTAGGTTTTATTTTAATTTGCCTTCTATTTTAAGAATGGATAATTATAACCTAAAAAAAAATCAACAAAAGAGATTTACAGTGTACTAGCTTATGTCTTTGTGAAATTCACAGATTTTTTAAATTTTTTATACCTAATATTTTTTACCATTTTTTATATTTTTTATTTATAATTTAGACAATATAATTTTAACAATAATTAATTAAAGATAAATAATATTTTTTTAAAATAAGTGTTTAGATATTTTATATTTTTGTTTATGAATAATAAAAGTCATTAATATTATAATATATGATTATTTATATTTTGAATAAATTTTAGATAAAAATAAACATAAATTAAAAACAGAGAAAGAAAGAGTAACTCTACAAAAAGAGAGAGATAATTACATGAGGATAGTATAGAATCCCCCAAGATCAAAGAGAGAGAGTGAGAGTTGGTTTTTCAATAGTATCACGTACGCAAACATATAGAGAGAGAAATTTCAAAAATTATGTACCAAATAGAAATTATTTAAATGCAAAAAATTATATAAAAAATTAAATATAAATTAAAATATAAAACTATCATTGAATATTAGAGACAATCTTATTAATATATAGAATAATACACTATAATTTTGTGGTGTATTTTTGAAGTGCCTTTGCTTTCACTGTTGCTTTCTGCAGCATGAATTGAGAGTTTTATGAACTCAATGACGATGTTATACTTTCAATACTGTGTTTACTTTTATAATCGTATAATTGAATTTTCAATCCAAGATTGTATATTCAAAGTTATTGTTGCAAAAGTAATGAAAGAAAATTTAAATCCCCATCAATTGCAATCAAGTTCAACGGAATTGTCAACATCCAATTCAATCCGGTTGCATAATAAATTTCGAACATTGTTACCAAAAAAAAACAAAACAAAATAATTTCGAACATCATGCCTCAACTCTCTTCAACACAAATTAATAATTAGTAAACAAATTGAGTTTCATGTACGGAAGGACACTTTGGATTTTTTTTTTTGGGACTTTGTTCATGCAGAAAACAGAAGGCTTTGCGTTGAAAGTTGTCTATTAAATTTCTGATATCAATAATTAATTTTGAGAAAACATAATGAAAGTTCTTTAACTCTGCTTAGCTCACGGGTGCTATAATGAAAATGAGGTAATCCTCAACTAATCCCTTAGACTGTTGCGTAGCACCAATATTTAATTACTTTTAAATTAAGCAAACGTTTGATGCATTGAGGAGAATTACTATTAAAATCTACTAGTATCTTCTTTTTTTTTTTGTATTAGAGTCTACTAGAATCTTTATTAAAACATTCTTTTACTCCAGCTGTTAGAATAAATTTTCAAAAATTATATTAACTCTATTCAAGGTACGGTCAAATAATACAGACTTTTATTTTGTGTTTTTTAATATTACAGTCAGTTTTCTTATTATTTGATATCATATTAAATAAATTTCTTTTACTATTAGACTTTTTTTTCTCACTTCACTATTAGACTATTAGATGCCGTTATCTTTTATTTAAATATAAATTAAATTTACATGTATATAAATCTCTTATATATTTTTTTTTTGGACAATATATATGTCTTTTATCTATACTTACATCTTGAGAGGTACTTCTTTTGTTTTATATAAATATTTTATAAATTAATTAATGATAATTTTATCATAATTATAAATAATTAGTCAATAATTTTTTGAAAAGGTTTGTATGTAGTTATAATTGTATAATCAATGTAAAAAGAAGATAACTATTTGTATCTAAAAGTAGTTGTAATTTTATAATGTAATTATTAAAAAAAAGTCTATGTTTACGGTTTTATTCTTTTTTCTATTTGTGTTTAATTGGTTAGCAATGGTTTTTGGGGAAACCGAAAAATTTAGACCAAAAAGAGAAATTTCTAATCTCAGTTATATAACATGTATCTACATAATTGGGACATAGTTGATAATATGAAAACTTTTTCATAAAAATTTCACAAAAGGTTAAATGGATGACTAGTTATGCTTTTATAGAATTTTTTAATTAAATTTTAGATCAAAGATAGCATGATTCCCATCATGTCCTTTCCTCAAAATTTGTGTGGAGTTTCTTTCATAAGACATAACTGACCAATATTAAATTTAAGTTGAAGGAAAGACTCATCTTACTTCAAGGTACTAATAGATGACTCACTAATAAGAGAACTCAAAAATCAAACTCAAGTCATGACAAAACATAACTGGAAGTCTAATTTAGTGAACCAACCCCTTTTAACCCCCACTAGGTTATTATTCTAACAAAATAAAGACAATATATGTGTAAATACATTATATTGCTTGTGAATTTGTGTAAAAGTGTTTTTTTTATATATTGTATGGATTCAAAAATAAATTTATCGGTATAGAATATGTGAGTTTGTGTGTCTAAAAATGTTTATATAGTATTATCCTATGAAAAAATAACTTCTTATAATGGTATAGAATATATGTCAAATGTCTAGGCTAACTCCTTTTTCTTTTTTTGAAGATAGGCTAACTTCATTTCTCTCTGCGTTTTCCTTCTTTTTGCTCATTGCACTCTTGATTTCTCTGGGTTCCTCTGGCTGCTAGCCTGCTACCACGACTCTGTTATTTTTCTCAGTTCAACTCTCCCCTTTTCCTTGTCGTGTGTATCCTTATGTGTGAGAGGGTAATTTGTAGTCACAAAATTTAACAATTGATTTGATTTTATAAATTAAGTTATTTATTTGAAAAATCATAAATTAAGATTTATGTTGATTTTAATTTTTTTTATTTTAATTGTGTATATATAAAATGTTCTTAAATCTATATTTGAATGGATATTTAGCCAACAAAAAAAATATTTGAATGGATTTTAATTTTAATTATTTGAAGTAATGAATTTATATTTATTAATTTATCCATTTTATCTATTCATGTGTTAAAAAAATAAATTATTAAAAAAATAATTCAATTATTTTTAATGCATTAAAATAATCGAGTTAAGTGTTCCTGTTAAAATATTTATGTGGGCATTATGCATGAATCATTTGTCAAATTTTCAATTAAAATTATAACATTTTATGAAAAGAGTTATATCATTATCATTTTAAAAAAATTAAGTTTATAAAGCGATTCAAATGAGTTAAACTTTATAAAAATACTCGTAATTAAAAAAAAAGGTATTACTGAAAAAGTAATCAAAAGAAATTTAAATCCCCATCCATTGCAATCAAATAAGTTCAAAGTTATTATCAACATCCAATACAATCCGTTGCTCTGTTGTACTATAAATTTCGAAAATGATGCCTCATCAACTCCGTCCAATGTAAATCTCAAGTTATGGCTGATCAGTTGACATTGAAATTGAGTTTTATGTTAACGGATTTTATCTGTAATGTAAGTTTTAAAATTTATTAAAAATACTTTGTGACTAGGGTCAAATTAAGGATTAAAACCTAAGTGTGGATTATTAGTTTGACATTGACAATATGTTTAAGACCCTGTGATTTGGGAGGAAAACCCTCGCTTCAACGTAAGGATAATTTGGATTTTTTTTTTTGTTTTTGACTTCGTTCATACAGAATACAGAACGCTGTGCATGGAAAGTTGTATATTAAATTTCTGATATCAATTCATGTTTATAAATAATTAATTTTGAAAAAAATAATGAAAGTTCGTTAATTCTACTTGGTTCATGGGTGCTATAATGAAAATATGACTATATGAGGTAATCCTTAGACTGTTGCGTAGCACCAATATTTAATTACTTTTAAAATAAGCCATGTCATGTACCGAAAAAAGTAAAAATTAAGCCATGCCACCGGGTTTTTTTATTGTAATATCTTGTAATAGAGTTGGTGTGAGGATCTATCTATGATAAAATAGAACATTTAATGTTCAGTATCCTGGTGGTACACGTGTACATGCACAAACTGATCATGTTTGTGCTAAAATAAGTGTACAAGGGCCAACTATATACGGAGAACTTATGCAATAGCATCATTTTGTATAAATTTTGCACTAAAATAAGTGTACAAGGGCCAACTATAAATGTAGAACTTATGCAATAGCATCATCTTGTATAAACATTGTACAACCGTGTTTTCTCAAATAAATTTCTTTGCTTTTTATTTATTATGACTCATATTACTTATATGACAAAATTTTTTGTCATTATTAATTGTTGCAGCTTGGATGAATAAACTAAAATCGTTGATCTATGTACGTGACGTAGACTAACAAACCAATTAAGAACACACAGAAACAATTATGAAATCTCTTTATTGTCAGTAATTATGCAAAAAGGTCCTTAAATTGTGATAAGATGGTATTCACATCCGCTAAGTGAAACGTCTGAGCGAATACAAGAGATCAAGATTGAACGTGTTTGTATGCTTAATCCCGAGTTAACCTGGAGTGGCTCCGAGGTGAATTCGAAAGAGTTTTGAGGTAAAATGTATTTATAAGGTTACTCCGATACTTAAATCAGTAAGTATGTGAGATAGAATAAGGATAGATGATGAAGTCGGATAGATTACCTAGAGTGTCAACCCACTCTTTAAATAGTTGGTCTGCAAAGGAAAGGACCTCTCCTTAATGTGAGAGACGTGGGGAGTGGGAATCGAAACAGATTCTCTCTTAGTTCGTCCAGTGATAAGTTGTGGTACGTGGGCGTTTGCGTGTTGATTGACCAAGTCGTGACCCTACCAAGACAGGCTGTATAGGAGATGGGCTTTTCGATTTTGGGCCAAAGTCCTGGGTTAAGGGATGCTTGGAGGCCCAGGAACCCGTACGGGACAGATGGGTATTTATATTCATATATATACATAAACTAATCCTTAGGGTAAGCTAACAACCAATCATGAAATGTATTGGTATCTAAAGAAATTAAAAAAAATCCAAAATAAAATTCCTAATTAGGACTATAAAAAATACCAACATTATGTGCAAATTCCTTGTATTGTCTTATGGCTGTTAGAGGTAAGATTGACAACCCATTTCTGATTCCATTAATTGTAGCTGTTGTAGTGCTTTCTTGTAAGGTATAACAATACTTTTTCATAGCTGCATCTTGTATATATGAATTTTTTTCTGATAGTATAGGAGCTTACTGACCAGCTTTACTAAAATAGGTGAGATTAAACTCTAAATGGCTTGACCTTGCTCCACTTCTTAAAAAAAGCATGCCTTCGGTAATTTTGTCAAAATAAATATTATTTAAATAATATTGATAAAAATTACTTTTAAATGTGTAATTACTAAAAAAATATAAATTATCTCGAGTTAAATATTGTTAATAAATTGATGTTAAAAAAATTGATTGATAATAAATTGGTGGTAAAAAATTTCTTTTAAAAAATTTAAGTTTATTTGACTATTGTAAAATGTAATATTATTTAGAGTATATTATGATAATATCATTTGAATAATTGAATAATAATATAATATTATATATAAATACCAAGCATATACTAACGAGTTTTCTTTTACCGTAAAAGTAACAAAATTTGAGTTTTTGGTATTATAATCACGTGAGAATATACAGCTAAGATCCTCATGGATATGAATATCATTGGTGATTACCCGTAAAGAACAGCAGACAAGTACTTGTTTAAAAAATAGGAATGGGAGGCGGGATTCCATGTTTTTTTTTTCTTTTTTACATTTCACGTGTATTATAATTTTTTCTTTTTCTTTGAGATGTGATGAGAATTTATATTTTTTTTATTATTATTATTTTATAATAAGTTTTTTTTAGAAAATAAATTTATAATATAAAAAAAATTATTAAAAAAATTTATACAATTCAAATAATAATTATTTATTTTAATTATGATAATTAATTATTATAAAATATAACTAAACTTGGTATGCTATGAATGCATTCTTTTGATTTTTAAAATATTTTAAATTATTGGACAAAGTTATTATGATCCTAAATTTTCTCTATTTTTGTTTCTTTTGTAATTTTTAAAATTATTAAATATCTACAACTATCAATGGGTATCCTACCTCTGACCTCCCAATGAGAATTGGGAACGGAAGCATAAGGCGGGAGAGTTACTACTCCTTTAATCTATTTTTATTTATTATTTAAAATTTTTGTATAAAAATTAATAAAATTATTAAATAGTTTTAATTGTAAAAAAATATAAATTAAATATAATTAAATTATTATTTTTTAATTTATTAATATTTTTTTAATTTTACTTATTTCATTAATTCTTTTTTTATTAAAAAATAAATATAAAATTAAAAAAATTAATTAATATTTTATTAATATTTTTAAATAAAAAAAATTTATATATAAAAAAAATTTTTCTTACCCAACACATAAAAATAAATAGAAAGAGTATTTGTCCGCCCCCTCCGTTGACTTTCCTAGAATCCAGAAGAGCTAAACATGTTGACACGGTATTCAAAACACGTCTGAAACGCAAACATAATTTTGGCCTCTCCTAACACTGCCTCAAACACACTTTTTTGGGTCAATATTTTAGATGGGCAGGTAAGAGTGCCATAAACGAAGTGCATGAGATCATTGCAGCAGAAGATAACAGAGTTCTGAGTTCAAAGGAACAGATACATGGTTTGCAATGTTGGTGATGGCATGGCTAAAGATAGAAGAGCCCCATGAGTTGAGTTTGAAGATGATGACTCCATTTCCATTCATAGATTTTGGTTAGAAACAGAAGGAAGAAGGAAGAAAAATAGATTTATAAATATTGAATACTACACCTCAAAACAGGTCTCGGATACCATAACAGAGAAAGTCAATTGGAAAAGTGGAGATGATAGCTCATCTACAGCCTTGTATTACTTTAAAAATACTCTTGATAACGAATAAAAAGAAACTTATGTACAATATGTAATAACATGATTAAAAAATATTTTTAATTTCTTAAGAATTTTTTTTAATTAAATTTACATTAATATATGAAATAAAATAATATATTTACATATAAATATATAGAAAGAAAAAAAAAAGTAAGGAGTGGCAACTGATGCTGCTTCTTCTCTTATGTACAGACTACAGTGAAGTTTTAGGATGGCGCTATAAGCAAAACTGGGTGGAGCATTAATGCATATTGACACTACTTTCGTCGTGGTTCATTCAATCATTTAATCTCATGACCGATTCAAACTTCGATTCATAAGCTATTAGAAATATCACCCACTCGAGACGCCAAACAGCTGGAGATAGGAGTAGGAGAGACTGGGTCCTTGATGACAAGTCCAAAGCTCTTCGGGGTTTATAAAGATTTCTAGGATAAACTGCATGACAATTTTTTTTTTTTTAACTTCTGTACGATTCTCTGCAAGAATGTTCTTGTCCTTGTTCTTTTATATATTATCTGTGTGTTTGTTCTGACTTTTACAATCTAAAATCATAATTTAAGTAAAAATAATAAGAGACAAGCTTTTATTTAAATCATGAAACTTTTACTCAAATTATGATTTAAGACTTTTCAAAAGTTAAACCAAACACATTATATATTTTTTTCTTGGACTATAATGACGCATGGTGTGATTAATACAATAATTTTTAAAAAAGTTATAACTATTTTTTATATAAAATTATAAAATTTTAAAATAAAATAATATTAAGTAATTCTAAATTTTTAAAATAATTTTATCTTAAAATATTATAATTTTTTCAAAATGTTAGTAATTTTTTAAAAATTAAAATAATTTCATACGATATATTATTGTTTAGATAATGCACTTGAGTGATTTCCCTTCTTATAACATTTATATATAAGGGACGAATAAATAATTTGAAAATTTTTCTTAACATACACTAAACACACATTTATAAGGAATGTCCATTTTATTTTTTTTAATGTGTATTTAGATTAGTTTATTTTGTATAAAAAATAATTTAAAATCAAAATTTTATTGAAAATTTTTTTAAAAAAATAATTTTTTTTTAAAAAAATAATCAATAATTAAACATGCACCTATTCTGCTCTCTACCCTCTTCCTCACTTGCCCTATGATTCACGACGATTCTACTTTGCCTTGTGGTCTCTTTGAACGCTTTCTTCCTCTCTTCAATATATTCTAATCATGTGGCCATTTTGTGTCTTCGCGTCATTCAAGTATGCTTATTGTTGTTCTTTTTAATTTGTCGAAATCTTTTTGGCTCGGTTAATTATGCAAGGTCAATGAGATTTAGAAACTATTCCCGCGTAAGTTATTGCTTTCTGCTATATGAAAATCTCTATAAATGGAAAGTATTGAAGACTTCACGTGAGTTTTAGTTGTTGCTTGTTGGTCACGGGCCAATAGCTTGCATGAAATCGGTATGAGATATTTTAAGTATATAACATTGCTCGTAAGGTTTATTGGCCAGATTAATGTCTATGCAAAATATCCCTGGTGTGTTTGAAAGACTTCTTTAAAGTAACATTTTAATAGAATAGTACAGGCCATTGCTTTGTTTTATTTTAAACTTGCAATCTTTCTTTCTTTTTTTTTTGTATAATATGATATTTTTCATAAAATAGAATTATCAAAAATCGAATTGCATTTCTTATACTTAAAGGTATAATTCATTTCTACTACACTAACACCCTGTTAATGTAATCTTTCTTTCTTTATAGCATCTTAAGAGTGTGTTTGGAATTATTAAAATTATAATTGAGATAAATTGAATTGAATTAAATTAAATTAAAAAGAATTAAAAATCAATTCTTATATTTAGAACCCTCAATAGATTTAGAAATTAATTTTTAAGTTTGGAATACATTAAAATGGAATTGAATTGATTTTATTTTAAAAAATTTACATTTTTTACTCTTATAAAAATATGATTATTCTATCTTTATTAAGGATATAATAGTAAATTTATTCAAAATTAACTTAAATTCACTCAAATTCTCTTATTTTTAAGAGGATTTCTATAACAACCTGAATAAAATTCATTAGATTTTTGTGTATTTTCAAATTATATTAATTCTTATTTTATAATTTTTCAAATAAAAAAATTTAATTTTCAAATAAAAAATTTAATTTTTAAATAAAATCAAATCATAAATTTTATCATTCTAAACACATTATAACTGAATATTACTATTTCTCATTTACGAATATTCAGTGCTTATTATTATAAGAAGCATATGATGTCATGCAAAGTTCACTAGACTTAATGTCGTTTTGGCATCAACCATTACTCCAGGTTTCAATGTTGTTTGCTTCCTTCCTTATTGGGAAATTAAGCAGGATGTTTGCTGACCGAATTCTTTTCTAAATGAACATTGAATGACACTATGCTGGTTGAGTAGAGATTTCCCTGATCCACATCCGCACAATGTTGTCCAATTACATATTTTTGGACAAAATCACTCATTAACTTATTAGTACCAAAAATATTTGTTTGGTATAAAATATTTTAAAAGAATAATTTTATATCCTCCTAATAAATAGTAATCCTCCTAATTATTAAATGAAATAACTTTTGAATATTTTTTATATTTTCAAGATATTAAAAACTTTATTTTTTTCATTTAATACTTACTTTATTAAGTATTAGGAGAAAGTTTAGGATATAATAAAACTCTTATCCAAAATATATTTTAGAAGGATATAGCATTACTTATTCAATAAGTATTAACAAATCAGAAGTGAGTTACGTCCTTAAACATAAAAAACGCGATTCAATTCTTAAATAGATCGAACCTTATAGAAATACTCTTAATTTAAAAAAATATACTTCTTGTTTTAAAATTATTGGTGAAACTATTATTTGAAACGGACCACATTGGAGCACCACTTGAGTCATAGCAAAGACAAGGAGAAATACCCAAGTACACATCTATTTTAGAAGTCCCATGTGTCATTAATATTCATGCAAGGGCCCATTTTCAACCGGACAATTAGAAAGATCAATACGTGTCTTAATTCACCTACAGTATGCCGAGGCTGCTGGTCACCCAAAACGACCAAGTTCCAGACCACGTTCAGACCATAGAGACAGACAAGTGAGTGAAGTGAACATTACTTCGCTGGTAAACGAACTCCCAATCTACCATTATTGGTGGGCCAAATGTTCATCATGTGAAGCTGGTTGCTTCTGGTGCTGGTCCGCCCGGTGAAGAAGCGTCAAGTCCTCAAAATCTACGCCATCCTCAACTCGTCAACCCCCTTGCTTCAACGCTACTCTCTGACCTCGTGTGAGGTCTAAAAGTGGATAATGAAGTGGTAGGGAAAAATCATTGTCGTTTATGCCTAATGGTAAAAAATGGCAGGCACATGGCATACTTTTTCGTCGTTTAGGGGACGTGGTAAGTGGGCCTGATTTGTAGTTGACATGAAGTACTGGGTCAACTAAGCTGCAACATCTAGTTTGAGATTATCAGAACCCCGAGAATCCAAATGACTATGACTGATAACATCACATATAACAAAATGACAGGATGGGAAGATAAAATGCAACCAAATGAAACATCAAAAGCTCCTATTTGTTCTATCAATGGTGCTATTCTTGCCCCTTTTCAGTGATTTTTCCCTTAGGACTGGTCTTACAGTATTAGAACCCCTCTTCTCGTCTTATTTATATATAGCACGTAGTTTTCATTCAAAGAGCAGACATGTTTACAATAAATTGGCTGGGTTTTTAAGACATTTCATTGTTTTTTTAATACAGTATTTGGGAATTAGATGCTGCCTCTATATATATCTTGTTCGGATTGCATTTATTATGTGCTTGAGCAAGTCTGAAGATTCGTTCGTTGAATTTCTTTCAATAATTAATGCTAATTTGATCGCATACTAGCTTTCAATTTTGTATTATTATGTGCTGCAAATGATTCCTTCGTACAACCTTCTTTTTTGGCAATGTGTTTGACTGGACGGTTTCCAATATATATCTTTTGGGTGTCAGGAGCCTATTCCTGCTTAATGTTCTCCATGAGTTTACATATATATTGACAAAATGTGTTTTCTTTTCATTTAGCTATATAGCTATTGTTACCCATAAATTGGCATTAGAAGCCTTAAATACTGTTTTGAATCGTAAATTCCAATTGAAAATGATGTCCAAATATATCAAAATAGTTAAGATCAGTTCTCTATTATAAATTAAATGAGTCATCGTTATATCTTTTTTTTTTTAACCTTTATTAGTCCATTGGATGTACCCTTGGGTAAAGTACCAATTAATATTCTTTGAAAATGACAGTGGAATACAGGAAATTAGCAACATTATTGCAGTGAATTGCTTCATAGACTTATAGGGATTAAAATCTTCTTTTGTTAGTGGAATAACATGAGAGTGTTATATTTAAAAAAGACATAAAAAATTTTAAATACAAAAAGTAAATTTTATAACACATCATGGTAATTTTCAACATAATATAATTTCTGTCTATCTCTCTCTTATAATATAATTTTGTTACAGAAAAAGATCCAAATTTAAATTTATATAGTGTATTAACAAATGAAACTTATTATTTACAAAATAATTACACTTCCATATTAGTATTTTATGACAAAGAGATATTGGCAAGTAGTTGTTTTATGTCCAGCAATTCGAGGGCATAAGAAATAAGAACTTAAAAATAGATTAGACACGGAGGAATACCATGGAGCCAAGGGAATAGACTACTGCAATTTGTATATGAAGTCATGATGTAAGAACTTACATTATCATGAAGCTCACCTTTTTAAAGAGCTAAAATATTGTGATAATGAAATATTATTTCTATATATGCTTAAGTTTTTCTTTATGCTTATAGCTAGGCATTTATTATATGTCTTTCTTGCTTTGATAAAGTCAGCATGCTCTATATAATTGGTATGTAGATACTTAGGTTGACAGATTCGTACAAACCTATATTGTATGGTTGGAACCTTTTGCTTTAGAATGCATAATGCCTATAGGATGTCCTAATTTCTGAGCACTTAATAATATAATAAAACATATAAAATTTTTAAAGTTAAAGTATAAATATTTTTTTTTATTTTCTTTTTTTTTATCAAATATGCTCTTATTAATCTAGAATTTGATCAATATTAATTAGATAGGCAGCAATACAAAGATAGTTGACTTTTGTACATCTTGGCCTCTTCCACATTCAACGCTTCATGCTTGATTTTTTTTTAAATAAAATAAAATGTTTTATAATGTGATCTAAATTGGTGACGATTTTGTGAATTCAAGGTTTTTAAGGTTCCTCTGAATGCAGAAGTGACTACATCCTTAGTTATTGAAACAGAGGCATATGTACACTCTCTTTCCACACATGCGCTTGTGCACGCGCGCACACAATCCTACACGTATATGCAAATAGCAGTTCACATGTTCAAACTAAAAAGGATGAACAGTGTTTCATCATGTTATCAGAAAGGAACGAAGATAGCAGACAGCAGTTTTTTGTACCAGAAATCAACTGCTGAAATGCTTCATGCACTTCTTCTACATTGATGCATGCAGTTTCTAAATTTTAGGTTTAACCCATCATATCCTGTCTTTCCAGGTACAACCAAAAAGTTGAAAATTTTCTTTTGGCCAATGTGCAAATTTGAGTGACGTTGCTAAAACTAGAAGTTAACAATTGTTTGGACTCTAAGGTGCAACTTGTTTGTTTTCTGCATAATTTTTCTCTTTCCTGTTTAATGTTTTTAATCACACTTCAGAGATTTGAGAAAGGCAACATAAAATTTTACAACACTAACAGGACAAGGCAAGACTATTGCTGTTAAAATTCTTGCAACTATTTCTAAGCAACGGAAGAAGGAATCCCACACAGGTTTTGAGATGGTTATACTAATAACTGTTTATTACTTAATTTGGCCACCTACCCACACAAGTGTATTTAAAATAATCGTGGAACAATTTATAGAGAAAGACGATCAAAGAAGAAATATACCTGGAATAATATTCTTGAGTATTGATGTTCACATATCATTGTGAAAAAAATTAGAAAATTAAAGAGATGCATTATGCCTAACCCTGAAGTAGACATTTAATTTGTATTCTATAATCTTGATATACATGTATAGTTGGCAATTCGGAATGACTCCATTTGGGATAAGTCATTGACTTCTTGGGCAATTGGTGGCAGGCTTAGCAGAATACAGTCTTGAGTTTCTCACATATGGTTGACTTTTCTGTGTTACCTATCTTCTTCGCTCCAGAATTATTCTGAGTTTTAACCATTTGCGTTCTTTTAATTTCTCTACTTATATTGTTGGACAGAATACAAGATAGAAACTTAGTGAATTTTGGTTGGATATTCTTGTGTCTGTCACAACACGAATAAGCATGATTTTAAATAGAATTGTGATTGTGGTTATGTTGTGAATATAAAAATTAAAATAATTATAAAAAATATAATTATTATAATTGTAATTATAATTAATATTATTATAATTATAATTGTATTATAATTATAAAAATTTTGACAATAATAATATTATAAATCATAATTACAGTTACAGAAGGTAATTTAAAATTATGTAAATAAGTAAGAGCACCGTGATTTCTTTTTTATGAGTAGCGCAAAATTCAATATACCTGTTTTATATGTTTAATTAGATTTCTAGTGATTCTGTTTATTTTTTTTTAAACTCATATGTTAAATTTTTTTAATTATATCTCGCCCGTAAAGAGAGTGAAAAAAAGAGGAAAATATTAATTTAGGTCTTCTCAGCCATACTTTTTCTTCATGTTGGCAACTCTATATATGAATGAGAATAAAAAATTAAACAAAAGCAAAAAGGACGATCCAGTTTTTTTTTTCAGAAGACTAAACTACCACCAAAACACAAAAACGTGAGCATTACGTTATCCCTTATGCACGCATAATATTAAATATGTTTCTTAAATAATTATTTTAAAAAATTTAATTTTAATTTATTATTTAAATAAATTTTATATTATTATTTAATCAAGTAATGTGACATTATTAAAAAAACTTAACTGTATCTAAAAATAAATTTTTTTAATAATATAACTACATGACATGATTAGATTATAACATACAAAAAAAATTTATACCAAAAATAAATTAAAATGAGACTCCATATTAAATATCACTTACTGCAGTTTAAAAAAGTTATAAATCTAAGTTATGATTGTAATTTTTTTTAATATAAAAATTATTTTAAATTTTTTAAACTGACCGAGAAATGAAATGTGCTGGCCTGCGATTTTTTTCAAAAAATAATTTATAGATTTTAAAAATTACTTGTCGGGATGAGGTTCAGTTGCAATGATCAAGACAATAATTTTGAATATTTCCACCATAAAATCGATTTCGGACGAGACACATCCGACCGCCTCTCTCAACACTCCGAGTCCCTAGATTTTCAAATTACTAGAGAAAGTAATTTAATTAAAATTACCCATCTGAATTGCTTTTACATGGTCAAAGCATGTTGCCTGCGAGTCTGGACTTTGTTTTTTTTTGGTCATAGAATAATATATAAACAAATGGTTCACATCAACCAAACACCCCTTGTCAACATCAGTGAGGTAGGGGTAGGGTTTAGGCCACCCAAAGTAGTTTAATTAAGAGAGAAGAAGAGGCATCTGTGGAGGCAACTAAGGCACACATATTATATTGCAGAGAGGATCCCACTATCCATTTAGAAATTTGGAAATTAGTTTGGTGAGCAATATTGAAATCCAAGGCTGCTTGGCTACTCAATAATTAATAATGATAATGATTTCAACTCTTTGAATTCGAATCTTTTCTTGTCACAAGATTAATTTATTATAAAAAAATAAATATAAATTATAATATATTAAAATTTCTTATAATAAATTATAAATTATATTTATTATATTTAATTTTTTTAATAAAATATTTTCATATTATTTCATGGACAAGAAAGAATCTGACTCCAACTCCTTTTCCCGCACAATATAATATATGTATATACCTGCGTGTGGATTTCAACCTCCGTTCAAAAGTGTCTTCGCGCGTTGCGCGATGATTCTACGATTTATAGATACTCTATGCACTGTGATTTGCACGTAAAGCAATTGATTTTCCAGCTTGAATTGACAGAAAACAACCAAGATAATTGGGCACAACCCAAACCCTGTATCACACGCCACGGTTGACAAATCCTGCACAAATTATAGCAACAGAGGAACTCTTCTTGCGAATGCTTGTCAAGTTGGATTTCATAGGTATTGTAATTATCATTGTCTCTCATAGGTATTGTAATTTTTTTTTATTATAAAAAAATAAGTATATCATAAAAAATATAGAATTAAAATGTTAAAATAACTTAATTGTTTGAATACTTCATCAAAGACGTAAGCTCAAACACAACTATGACAACTTGTTTCTTAACGTGTGTGAATAGATTACCAACAACCTTGTTTGACATTTGACTTCTTTCAAGCTAGTGATAATTAGAGATAATACTGGTTTTACATGACTTCTTTATTATAAAATTATTTTTATATGTGTATCCGGTTGGCAAATGACGACAATTACTTCTAGCTAGAATATATTAATAATTTAACTTTTTAACCACGATAAAAAAAAAAGTTACCTTTACTAACAAAAGCAAATACAACCATTTTCCTTTCGAAAAATATATATGTTACGAAAAAAACAAACAAAAGGTTAAGAGAATCTAGCGTCCCAATTGAAGGGCCCAAGCAAAAGACGCCGGTGGCTTCCTTTGTTGACCAACAAGCACACTGCCCTCAGTAGGTAGAAAGCAAGAGCAACATGTTTACAGTAACAGAAAAATTCTTGTATATTGTCGTAATAATACATTTATTTAATAAATATGTAATAAATAAGATTTTATAATCATTTAATTATTAGATTAAATAAATAATTTTTAATAATAAAATTAAAATTAAATTTAGACTGTTGAAAATATTACTTGCAATAATTAAGTATTTTTCCACTGCTTGAAGCATTTAGTGCTTGGGAAATCAACTATATAAGCGTCTCCAAACACTCTGCAGAACATGCAGCACCAAAACAAACCAACATAGCTAGCACCATAGCTAGCAAAAGTGTGTTATCACCAACCGATTACGGAATGGCACCCTACTTGTATTATTCCCTTCTCTCCCTTGCTTTCTTTGTCACCATCAAGCTCTTGCTCCAAATCCAAACCAAGAGGCTCAAGAACCTGCCGCCGGGCCCACCCACCGTTCCCATAATCGGCAACCTCCACCACCTCAAGCAGCCCCTCCACCGCACCTTTCCACGCCCTGTCCCAAAAGCACGGCGACATCTTCAGGCTGTGGTTCGGTTCCCGCCTCGTGGTGGTGGTCTCGTCCCCGTCCGCGGCCCAGGAGTGCTTCACTAAGAACGACATCGTCCTGGCCAACCGGCCCCGGTTGCCTCACCGGCAAGTACATCTTCTACAACTACACCACGCTGGGCTCCGCCTCCTACGGCGACCACTGGCGCAACCTCCGCCGCATCACCACCATCGACGTGCTCTCCAACCACCGTCTCAACTCCTTCCTGGGGATCCGGAGGGACGAGATCAAGCGGCTAGTGCAGAAGCTGGGCCAGGACACCTCCTCGGGGTTCGCCCGGGTGGAGCTGCGGTCGAGGCTGACGGAGATGACGTTCAACGCCATGATGAGGATGATATCCGGGAAGAGGTACTACGGCGAGGACTGCGACGTGACGGACGTGGAGGAGGCGAAGCAGTTCAGGGAGATCATCACGGAGATGATGTCCCTGCTGGGGGCGAGCAACAAGGGCGACTTCTTGCCCCTGCTCAGCTGGTTCGACTTCGACAATCTGAAGAAGAGGCTGCGGAGGATCAGCAAGAGAGCTGATGCGTTCTTGCAGGGGCTCATCGAAGCGCACCGCAACGGGAAGCACAGCGCTGACACCATGATCGAGCACCTCCTCACTCTGCACAAGACCCAGCCTGAGTACTACTCGGATCTCATGATCAAGGGGCTTATTCAGGTAACATGTGCTCTGCTTTGCTCCATTATCACTTTCTCTGAGTGTTATCTCTGTGTCACATTTTTTAAATGATCGTCAAAGGCATATAATTTATTTGATTTAGTTTTACCTACACATTTTATAACATAATGAAAAAATTTATATGACTTTAATGATAATTTTAAAATATAAATTCTCAACTAACATATGTCAATTATTAAATAGTGGCTGAATATAATGCTGTGAAATGTTTAAGAATTGGCAAGATTAAAGGAGGACAAAAGACGTAAAAAGAAGTAAAAAAGATGTAATAGGAAGACAAAAGATGAGTGTATAATATCATTAATATATAATGGGTCTCATGAATTTGTATACAAATACGGATATTATTGCAACATTTTAAGAATTCAATAAATTCAGTGGGCCTCGTTAAAATTTGTTTTCCAATTGAGTTGCAGGCCATGCTGCTCGCCGGAACAGACACATCAGCGGTTACAATAGAGTGGGTCATGTCCGAGTTACTGAACCATCCAGAAGTACTGCAGAAGGTCAAGGACGAATTAGACAGTCAAATAGGAAAAGACCGTTTAGTAGACGAGCAAGATTTGGCTAAACTGCCCTACCTTCAAAACGTTATTTCTGAGACGCTTCGATTGCATCCTCCGGCTCCATTGCTGTTGCCCCATTACTCTTCAGAGGAGTGCACCATTGGAGGATTCAGCATTCCACGAGACACTATAGTGTTGGTTAATGCATGGGCCATTCACACAAATCCTCAAATGTGGAGTGATGCCGCGAGTTTCAAGCCCGAGAGATTCGAAAAAGAAGGGGAGGCAAACAAGTTGATCGCGTTCGGAATGGGAAGAAGGGCTTGTCCTGGGCTGGGCCTGGCCCAACGCACGGTGGGATTCACTCTGGGATTGTTGATGCAGTGCTTTGAATGGAAGCGGGTAAGCGAAGAAAAACTTGATATGGCGGAGGATAAAGGGATCACCATGCCTAGGCTAAATCCATTAGTGGGCATGTGCAAAGCACGCCCAATTGTCAATGACGTTATGAAGTAATTAATCTTTGTTGTGGACTTGTACGAGGATCTATAATAAGATGAACATGTGCGTTTACAGCGTCTAGCTAGAAGGAGGACCCAAATACATGATATTTGTGTCAAAATAAAGCATACTGTAATCACCTATGTGCAACTGAGTATGCATCATCATCATAATCATGAAGTAAATTGATGAGTTTTCTCAAAATATTTTGCTTTTTATTACTTGCGTGTTCATATTATTTATTACAATGAAGAAAAGTATTGTATGCAGATTTTCCATTTGTTTGAAAAGTATTGTAGCGAAAAATTATTCGTAGGTGCCCCGCAGTACAGTTTTAATTTTCAAATAAATTTATTTAAGAAAGAGGAAAGAAAATATAGAAATCATAAAATTGCTAATAACTTACCACCAACTACAAGCCGAGATATATGTTTGTTGGGGATGCTAGCCTCCTCAACTTTTTTTTTTTTTGGTGAGTTAGCATTCTCTACAATTTATGTCGGACAAAAGCCACCATTAACTTGGAAACAACAAAAAGATTTGTAGAAAAGTAATTTTACACTATCACAAATATTTAAAAATTTGTGCAATCTCTTTGATTGTGCTTAATGTCTCTGTCTCTTCTGCTCTTTGCTTTCTATGCTTCTCTTTCCATTAGACTACAATTTCTCATCCCTTCTCTCCACCGCCGATGATCAAAGAATCCTCTCACGTAATCCAAATTTTGAAACGAACCTTAGTTAAATAATACTACTAAGAATTAACAAGATAAATGAAGTCAAATTTCAAGCATAACAACAATAAAGAATGAATTATTGGGCACTCTACTTTGCTTCGTGAATTTTTCGTAATCAACCAGATGTCCAAAATCGTGTGGTCCACTTTTTTTTGCTGTCACACTCAAAACAGCTGTTTTCAAATAAAATGTGGCGTCAAATCAAGATAAGGTGACGTTTGTGTTTGTTCACGAGCGCCACTCGTGCATCTGAAATTAGTTGAACCTTCATCTAATTAAGAGACATCGTATTCCCTCTTAGTTAACGCCACCTAACTGGACTGATGGCAATCCAAAGCTCTTCATATTTTAATGATCATATTTTTAAGATTGAAGATTCATAATCCTTTTCTGATTATTTTTTTTTCATTTTCTTTAAAAAGAAAATCAAATCTTATTCTAACAACTTCATATTATCTTTTTCTTAACCTAAGTATTGACCTTATAGTTAGAAAAGTATATTTTTAAATTTTAGACTAACATTTAAAAAAATTAATTCTTTTAAGTATAATAGGTCGACTTGAGATTACACTCTTAAAATTGTTTAAAAAAAAATTAATATCAATTAATATGAAAAGATAACATGATGATTTTCTTATGGTATAAATAAAAAAAATATTATTTTTTCTTTCATTTTTAAATCTTTTTTGTCATATTGTTGAAAGTTTTATATGCAAAGACTAAGAAGAAAAGACTATAAGACATAAATTTAATCTACAAAAAAAAATGACATAAATCTAAAAGTGTAAAAATTGAACACCTAATAGTTTAAAAGCTTTATTTTAAAGGGAAAAAAACGATCAATTACACTTATCCCATAATTTATTAGTTCAATTACACTTTTTATTTTGATTTTATATAATTAAGTATATATCACCTTAATTTAACATTATTCAATACAATTATCCCCTCTCTATTAAATTTAACAACAAAATGCCCCTCATCTCTTCTGCCAAAGAATCTCTCTCCCCCAACCATTATTTCCTGCAATTCCGCTCCACAATTCGTGACCATAAGTGCAACTGGTATGCACAAAAATGGTACCCATCCAATTCATCTCAACAACAACTCTATAGCTCTTATTAGCTTGTTCATCTCCCTGACTCGCTCTCTTGGTATCTAGTTGTCTCAACCATTTGTTGCCTTCTTTTAGTTTTGTTGCAAAATAGAATTTGATTCTCTATCAACTTTGTACTAGCAACCTCATTATTGGTCTGTAGCTTTCAGCTACCACTCCAATAGAAATACACCATGTCTGACTTCTTTCCTGATTCATTACTCCCTTACTCTGACAATATCGTTTAGTATTCTCACAATTCTCTTTGTGGAATGGTATTATCATAAGTGATTGTAGCCAGAAATGATTCCATGGGTGATAAATGTTGCCGTCACCAGTCAAGGCAAACCTTCTTTCACAAAGTTAAGTTGGCAAAGATGGGATTGTCATGTACCCGAGTCATTTCAGCTGCAAGGAAATTCCTTAGTCAAGCAACTAATTTCCTTGATATCTTATGGGGTGCAAAATAATCTTTGCAAATTATGCACTAAAATGAATCTAAGAACTAAGAAGCTGGATTTCAACCAAATAACTGGATTACTCATAGTATCTGTACGTGTGACATCCAAAGTATATGCATAATTCTCAGTTATCTCTTCAACTTTGGCGGTCAAGTTCAGATCGTAATTGTAGTAATGTGAAATAGTTCCTTTTTCTAACACAAGGGTAAAGAAAATGATGTGTTATCGCTCCCCCTGAAGTATCTGTTAACACCCTTTTGCTACCAATTTCAATTACCTTGCCGTTTACTTTTGTTTTGGTCATAGAATGACATGTTCCTCTGCTTTGCTTTTTTTTTTTTTTTTGTGGGGAAGCTTTGCTTCTGTTTTTTTATGCACTGACTTTGGTTGTCTTTTCTCATTTGGTCACCCTTGTGGCCTTCTCCGAATTGGTGTCGTGTAATGTTGAGCCAACCTTAAGTTTTTGGACCAAATACAAAGCTTTGGGCCTACTTGTACTCTATCATTGCGATTGTTATATATCTTGTCAGTCTCTCTTTAGGTCATGGCTGGCCCAAAAGTCCTTTTATCGTTAAGAATCAAAAGGTTTACATCTGACCCAAATAATGGCCCAAAAAATCCTAACGAAAACTTCAATGCCCATGTGATGTGATAACCGCGGGTTGAAGCCTAGTTCAAGTGGCTACAATGTTTGTTTTGAAATGTCTCACATCCGGAATTGAGTCCTGACGAGGACTGCATTCTATCACCCAGTCTCAACAAAAAAAAAAAACAAAACAAAACAAATGTGATGTGATAACTCGCAAAAGGGTAATTGCAATTCTATGCTACCTCTGAGTGATAGGCAATAATGATGGCAGAGCATCCAACAAGAGACATGTTACATTATTGTCATATTTTTTAAACTTGCAAACTCAACCCTTCCAATGATGCATGGAGAATCTTATATTGATTTGCTAAGACAATTATTCTTATTTAAAAAGAAAAAGATACTTAAGTATTAGCATCGTTCATGGTGTTAGTAATTAAGTAATTTTTCTTTTATAATTGGGTAAGTTAAGAATATGATAGTTGACAAGTCAAATATAGGTGATGCAGAAGGAGAATAGAAGCAGCCCTTGGAGCACTCAACGTGCCTTGCAAGGTGGGCTTTTCAGCATCATCTTCCGTTGACTACCCTGAGCAAGACTCTCGCTGTCTCAGATGGACGCATGAAAGTACCCGCAGCATCCTCTGTTTTTCTTCATTGACTTAGCCTAACCATACACTCATGGGAGGATGGGACCATATATCCCTTGGCAATTTTATATGACTTGGAAAAATTAAAATTTCTCATTTTCTAGGCAACTTTCTTCACTCCTAGGAATATATCCCTGCTTACCTTCAGGATCTGAGTGTCAATTCATCTTTTGCGTGTTTGGCTGGGTAGAAAATGTTTCATGACAAATATTTTTGAAGGAATAGAATTATATTAGTAGCTAGAGAAGCATAAGGTTTTTCAAGTTAACAAAATGATGAACTGCAATTATATATATTGGGTAGAAGTGGCCAACAGAAAAAAAAAAGGGAAGAAATTCTGCCTCTTTAAAAAAAAAGAAGTACAGTTCCTTTTCACAATTATCTCCAATAAATTTATAAGACTCGTTTTCGAGAAATTTCTTTAGCGTCTTCGTTATATTTGTTCTAAATATCTACGATGCTTCATTGTCAAGGTAGACTAAGTCAAGTAGAAAAGTTTTTTTTTTTCCTTTCGATGTGAATTAAATAAAAACATTTAATAATTCTCTTGACTTTTGGCTTACATCAATGTAGGGATATTGATTATAAACATTTGAGTATTATCGGATCATAGATAGCAACTACAACATTTTCTTATGTAGAAAATAAGAAAATTAACGTTGGATAGAAAAGCACAAAAAGGGTAAAAACCAGGCATCCTAAAAGTTTTTAATCCTAAATTTCTAATCACATTAAAAAAAAAAAACTAAATTTCCCTCCAGAAAAACATTTAAAAAGTATTTAAAAAATAAAAATAACTCTCTCTCTCTCTGTTTCTTGTCTCTCTCTCTCTCCAAGAAACAGAGGAGCAGTAGTTCCCCTGACTCCGTCCACCACCTCCTCCTTCCTTTCACCGGTTGTTTACTGTCTCTTTACGTCACAGCCTGATTGCGAAACGCAAACCTCTCCACAATAAACAAAGTAACAAACCCACCAAAGTTGTTTCTCTCTCTTCACTCCTCTCTCTCTCTCTCTCTCTCTCTAAGCTTAACTTTCCACCTCTTGGACTGAGACCATTGCAAAGTCTTCGCGCACACACTTCCTCCTTATTACTCTTCCCTCTTCCTCTTTTTCTCGGACCACCCCACAACCAAAAATTTGCATGGCTCTTCTCAGAAACTCCGCGCGAGCTCTCTTTGCGTTGTGGGCGTTTCTTCTCGGCCCTGCTCTTGGCCGGTTCGTGGTGGAGAAGAGCAGCATCACCGTTCTGTCCCCTCACAAGCTGAAGGTGCAGCGCGACGGTGCCATCGGCAACTTCGGTCTTCCCGACTATGGAGGCTTCATCATTGGCTCCGTGGTTTATCCGGAGAAAGGCCCTCATGGGTGTCAACCCTTTGAGGGTGATAAGCCCTTCAAGTTTCGCTCTTTCCGCCCCACTATTCTTCTTCTTGATCGGGGAGGTGATTCACCATTCATGTCAGCCTCCATCGTCGTTGGCTTTTTTTTTTGTTTCCAATTTGCTTGATAATTTTGGATTAATTCATCATGCTCAAAACTTCATTGATCAGCATGTTAATTTAATGTCTCTGTTCCTCTCCCCCCCCCCCCTCTTTCAAATTCTGAGGTTAATTTTGTTTGCATGATATGAATGATTTTTGTCTATCTTCCTTTTTTTTTTTCCCTTGGTTTTCACTTTTCCTGACTTGAATTGAGGGATTCCTGAAATTTATTTGGCTAGAAATGAAAATCTTTTGGCCTGTGCCGTATTTTAAACTTGTTGATTTGTTGATTCAATGGTAGAATAGGTTCATCTGTAATTCACCTGTTGATTAATCTTTTTTCCTGTTACTTTTCCCATTGTCCTTGAATTTCTTCTGTGTTTTAAGCGAAATAAAGGCAACTATAACAATCCACCAAAAAAAAAAAAAGCTAGCATCGCAAATACTGTGTATCCCACGATCAGTCTTTCTCCCTTTCCTTTTTTTGTCTTTTCTTCCTCAGTTCCCCATACCATAATTTATCTTTGTAATTATTTTTAGTTTATACGATTATCTAATTAATCCTATTTAGGTTCCCCTTCCCATATCCAAATTACATCATAATCGCTTTTTTGTCTTATGATGCCAAAATATTCAAGCTGTCTCTTGAAAGTCAACAAAAGGAGCAGTCCCAATGAACAAAGCTCCTCATATGACCAACAACAACAAAAAAGCAAAAACCCAAACGTTTGAAAGCTTCAAGCATCTATTTCCATTACAATTTACTGAATCCTGATTTTATTATGGTTACTCTAAGGCCAAGTTATTTGCACTTGTAGAGTGTTATTTTGCCTTGAAGGTATGGCATGCCCAACAAGCCGGAGCCGCAGCAGTTCTAGTTACTGACAGCATTGATGAGCCTCTGATAACCATGGATTCTCCCGAGGAGAGCAGTGATACAGATGGCTACATAGAGAAGATTGGAATTCCATCAGCTCTAATAGAGAAATCCTTTGGTGATACGTTAAAGGAAGCTTTAAATAACAAAGATGATGTTTTGATACGAATAGACTGGAGAGAGTCAGTACCTCACCCTGATAACAGAGTTGAGTATGAGTTCTGGACCAACAGCAATGATGAATGTGGGGTTCGTTGCGATGAACAGATGAATTTTGTGAAGAATTTTAAGGGTCATGCTCAGATTCTTGAGAGGGGTGGCTATACTTTATTCACTCCACACTATATAACTTGGTATTGTCCGCAGGCTTTCATTCGTAGCAGTCAATGCAAGTCTCAATGTATAAACCATGGGAGATATTGTGCCCCTGATCCAGAGAAGGATTTTGGAGTGGGCTATCAAGGGAAGGATGTTGTGTATGAAAATTTGAGGCAGCTCTGTGTCCATAGAGTTGCCAATGAGAGCAACCGTTCATGGGTCTGGTGGGATTACGTGACAGATTTCCATATCAGATGTTCTATGAAGGAGAAAAGATACAGCAAAGAGTGTGCTGAGGACGTCATGAAATCATTAGGTAAGTCTACTTTTTGATACTGCTATGCATCAGATTCTTCTGTTTTCTGTTTTCTAAAGTTTAATCTTATTAGTATAGATCTGCCCATTGAGAAAATTAAGAAATGTATGGGTGACCCTGAAGCGGATGTGGAGAATGAAGTGCTAAAGATTGAGCAACAAGTCCAGGTCATATATTTCATATTTACTGCCATGCCTTTTCAAATTCAAAAATTTGTAAACGTTCATCAAACAATAAAGGCTCTCATATGAAGCACCAGTTAGAGGTGATTAGAGGACTGATTTTGTTCGCATATCAAATAAATTATCTACTTTTGTTTCATTTGTGATATTCAGATTGGGCGAGGATCTCGTGGTGATGTCACCATCTTGCCTACATTGGTTATAAACAATGTCCAGTATCGAGGTTTGTTCCTTAATACCTATTTAATAGGCATTCTGATTGAATTCTTGGAAGTGAATTAAACACATCATGCTTTTGCTGTTCTTTGACTATGTATATAGTAGGCCTGTGCATTTTATTATTGAATTTGGTTATCAAAATCCAGTTATCATATTTGCTGAGTTGAGAGTCTAAGGGAAAAAAATTGTGCTCAGAATCTATAACTATTGTGTCTTTGTTTTTTGGTTCTCCATGTTTCACTGGCTTGGCAACTAAAAGACCCATTTACTTCCTTTCAACTATGTGATGCTTCTGTATTCTTCCTAGAGCACCAGTCCAGCCAGTCTGCCGATATAAAGGGATTTGTCTCATTTTGTGAACATAGTTACAGACTCATGGAAGTTTACAGTTTGATTATCTGGCCTAGCCCTAATTTTTGTTTGTCAAGTTTGGGTTTTGCCTCACCCTTTATAGTATTGAAATTCTGGGTTCCCTTTCTCACTTGATGGCAGATGGGTAAGGTTGACACTTGTTTGGTTCACTCTAATTTACTTTTGCTTCTCTATGGTCACCTTCCTTTTCCTCATCTCTTGTCTATATATTGCTCTCACTTTATCCTTTTTGTTTCGGTTTATTGGCTAACTGAATCTTAAAATCTTTTTTATCTGTGTAATGTAGTGGACATATATTTAACTTCTTCAATTATCCTTTTCAGGAAAATATCTTCTATATCAGAATTCTAAATATTTTAATTTGTTTTATCTATAGGAAAATTGGAGAGAACTGCTGTCCTGAAGGCTATATGTTCTGGATTTAAGGAGACTACTGAGCCTTCACTTTGTTTAACTGCAGGTTGGTGTGCTTAATATTTCATTATATAAAATGCACTGATGAATGATTCACCTAGTTCTAAAAATCTACTGTGATAGTTTTGATATTCTTAACTTTTCATACTGGTTTGTGTTTATCAGATCTTGAGACTAATGAGTGTAATGAAAGGAATGGAGGATGTTGGCAGGACAAAAATGCTAATATAACTGCTTGCAAGGTATAGACAAGGAATTTCTAGTACCACTTTTTTCCCAGTTAGTATCATTAAAGCAAGATTCTCTGTATATATCATGGTCCATGAGTATCTGCTTATGATTGGCTGCAAGCTAAACCTTTTTTCTTTGTCAGGATACTTTCAGGGGTAGAGTTTGTGAGTGCCCAGTTGTGAAAGGTGTTCAATATAGGGGTGATGGCTATACATCATGCGAAGGTATGCCTTTTCCAATTTAAGTAGTGGGATCTTCCTCTTGTTATTTTACGACAAAAGAATGGCATATACTTCTCTTCTCATAAAAATGATGGCCATTGAAGCCAGAGATTAAGACATTTCCTCCTTGATTTGGAATTCATCCTATATGCAACTTTCATGTCAAATGTTTAAGAAAATTCAGTTCATTTTGTAATCTAAATTCACTTACAAATGCATGTTTACTGATAATTGGACTACAATGTTGATAAAGATCATAGGGTGTCTCCCCTTAAACGTTCTTAATTATGGATTAGATCTTTATTATCAGAAGACATAAAGAAAATATGAATTCACCTTGTGCATCTTATAATAATTATTTTTTATTTGTTAAATACTGTGTGGTCAGTCTTCACTTTATGAGCACTGCCTTTTTAAGAAAAACAACCATTTATAAGTTATAAGCGAAAGATCCATTCATTCTGGCAACATTACTCAATTTCTTTTGAATAATGATTCACAATTCATAATTGGGATGCTATAGGATACTTTTAAAGAAAAATTTTCAAGGAAATGCTAGTCCCATTTCAGTATCTCTTGTACCATTGAGTTATTCCAGCTTACCTATGGCTGCTGCGGAATAAAACATTCACATATCAAAACATGGCTTAATATATAATACAAAGACTTAAAAATGTCTCTTCACATTCCACAATAAGAAAACAATTTTTTTTACTTCTATCCTCAAAGTGATGTGCTCTTTTCATGATGTTGCTGAGACGTCTACTCTTTGCCTTACTTGACAGCTTTTGGACCTGCAAGGTGTTCAATAAACAACGGAGGTTGTTGGTCGGAAACTAGAAATGGATTAACTTTCTCGGCTTGCTCAGTTCTGTACTGCTTAACCTAATCTTCAGATTTTTTTGTTTCTTCCCCTTATTGTAAATGATTTATTCTACCAGTGTCCTTGACATGTCTCAAGGTTTACTGAATTCCCTTTCTGTATAAAGGAGTCCAAGGTAAATGGCTGTCAGTGCCCAGTTGGGTTTCATGGGGATGGCAATAAATGTGAAGGTAATATTTGTTTCTACTGTGGCAATACAAGACATTCTGTTGTCTTATTTATATGATCAGTTTTGGAGACATATTAATTCCTAGACTTATCTTTTGATCTGAATCAATTCTAAAACTTATTTTTTGATCTGAATTAGATGTTGATGAATGTAAGGAACGAAGTGCTTGTCAGTGTGATGGCTGCACCTGCAAGAACACTTGGGGTAGTTACGACTGTAAGTGCAAGGGAGATCTTCTGTATATAAAGGAACAAGATGTTTGTATTGGTAAGATATTGAAGTCAAACTATAAAATATTCTGGTTTGAGAAATAGCTGAATAGAATCCCATGGAATTTGAAGGAACAAAGTAATTAGTAGTTAACTATTTAATTTAGTCTAAAACTTTAGAACCTTTTGATCTTCCCCTGAATTTTTGAAACATGAATGGATATATCATATGAAGGAGCAGCAGAATTACCAAGGTATTGTGTGGCATGAGAATTTTCTGTTTCTTTTCACAATGACAAGTCTGTGTTTCTTTCCAAGTGGTTGCTTATCGCTTTTCAAAGATCTGCAATATGATGTTGTTACTGCTTCATTCAGTGACCAATTCCACCGTACCTCCATTTTGTGCTGTCAACTTTATACCATTAAAGAGATGAAATTATATTATTTGTATGTTCCTTGCAAATTACCCCTACTTTAAGCATCTACTATTCTCCTTTTCCTTTTAAGAAACTAAATTTCCTGCAGTGTACACACGTGTTTTCATTTATGATCGTTGTCTTTTAAATGACTAGTGAAACCCATTTGCATCATTCTACTTGTAAATATATCGTATCTGCTATTGTGGATCCTTATCTCACCACCATAACTCTGCTAAAATCCTAGACTGATATTATGAAAATTTTAAATTAATGTCAACTCCTGTCTAGTTGGGACAGTAAATTTTCTAATTCAGATCAGAGTGAATGATTAGAATTTTTCTTTTCATCTCGCAGAAAGAAGTGGATCAAGATTTGGACGGTTCCTTGTCTTTGTGGTCCTAGCAGTTGTTGTGGGTGCTGGTTTAGCTGGTTACATATTCTACAAATACAGGCTCCGGGTATGCCTAATTAATTCTCCACCGTAGATCCATGTTAAATTGGAGGTCTAAACTAGCACCATATCTAAAAACCTTCATTTCCTTTTTGTAGTCATACATGGACTCGGAGATCATGGCTATCATGTCTCAATACATGCCACTAGACCAGCATAATAATGAAGTTCAAGCAGAAGCTCAACCTTTACGACAAAGCTCGGTATAAGGTGTCATCTCTTTACCTTACAACTAATTTTCTTCCTTTGAGATTGCTTCTATGGAGGACAATCTTCTTATTGAGCCACTATCTATCTGCAGAAAATAATAATAATAGCCAAAGGATCCAGTTGCTCAGTAGAATCCACGCGAGAGATGGATTATAAGCAGCATTGGCCACATACATTTGAATCCATTTGACAGGGAAGAAAGATCCAGTACTTAGGATAATTATGTGAACTATTGCATGCATACAGAAATTTTCTTCACAGAACACTTTACAGTACAGTATGTAAATAGAAAGAGATGTAAATGTACGCCTTGAGATATAGTGTAAGGATTCATGTGATGACCGAGTACAACTTATGACGTTGATACAGAAAGTTGCCAATAAAAGTGCACAACTCTGGTTGGTCTGTATGGCCTGAGAAAGTAATCCATGGTTCAGGAGTCGAATATTTCACTCAGCATCTTGTCTAATAGCTCTTAAGGATGATTAATTAATTCTGCTCCAAGTTATCTTTAGTCAATCACGAGGGCTCCTATGTCCCAAAGTATTACCCCGTGCTGCAGGATCATATCTCAAGGTATCATAAAATACAAATCTTTTGGGACTTAGGACACTCTCCCTAAAGATGCACATCCATATAATAAAACAATGCAAAGTGTAAAATGGACAAGAGTTAAAAACGTGAGGTGTGGGACAAGCACTTCATATTCCTGTGCAAGGACGTTTCAATATCCTTTGAGACTGAGAATTATGACTTCTTGTAGTTTGGTAGATTTTTTAAGTGAAGAGTGCTCAATCAAGACTAAGACCTTGAGAAAAGAGCCGTTGGGTAGGTAGAGAGTAGAGCATTCTAGAAGCTTCCCTATGAAGTTAAAGAGTGATATCATTACATTTACTTACTTGTCAAAATTATCATTACGCCTTTTAAATTATTAGACAACCTTTTTATGCATGTCAAATCAAAAGTTAATTTTTGTCATCTAAATGCTCATCCTGTCAACTTACTTGGACTTGAAGAGCAATTAGGAGCAAGCACACCCAGTGCATAGGCTCTTACACATTTAATGTCCGACAACGAATCTTTCCACTTAGGTGTTGACTTGACTATTTTAGGAAGCAACTTTCTTCACTTATAAAATAGCCTTGTAAGCCATTCAAAAATTGTAAGTTAACAAGTGACTAACGTTATCAAAGTCTAAGTGCCAAAATGCTTTGAACCTTCACTTGCTTCTTCAAATCTCTCAAGAACACTATCTCTTTATCAGTTGCTTTTTCAAGCCACTAAAAGAACAAAACTCAGAAAGATAAAACATCTTTAAACACAAGCACACAATACTATCACTTGAAATCCAACAAGGTCACTCATTAGTCTCCCTCGGAGACTTCCAATCTTAGAGACGCTTTACAATTATCCTCCTAATATTTACTTAAGGCGCTTTACCAAGTTCTCTCATTGAGTTTTCAAAGGTTAAGTTCTCTTGTATACTCTTCTTAAACATTGTCTTCTTAGGAGGCCAAAGTTTCCTCATCTACGCCTCCTTGACATTATTTTTTCCTCACACCCTAATTTCCTTATACACGTCTTCTAGGCATTTTTTGAATTCATATTAATTTCCAAAACAACAACCTAAACCAAGCTTTCTATATCTCACTAGATGGGGTCGGCTCCATATATCAAACTATGCCATTGGGGTTTACCTATGTTGCTTTGTTGACAATCTTTACATTGACGATACTAGTTATAACATAAAACTTTGAGGAATTTTTATGACATATAAATGATATAGAATATTATTGAAAATAGATATTTGATAATTTTGTTGGGTCACTATCCCATTTTATGGGTTGGCCTGCTTAGAGCCCAGCCTCGCATTAGAAGTCTTAGAATCATGCCCTCAAAATCTCAGTAGGCGGAAGCAAAATGAGTTCCCTCCGACTCCGACGGCTTCACCTTCAGTCAAAGGCGATCCTTTGCTGCCCCTTCCACCAACTGCGTCTCGGGGTTGGGGCTGCTACTTTTGCTGCACTACCCCATCCCCATCCTCGTTATTCCTTTTCTTCTTTGCCTTCAAAGGAAGCTGCTTATCATTCAGAAACCGCCAATGCGGCTCTAACCCGTGAAGACCTCACGAAGATCAACCTCCTCATTCCTCGCCTCTGCTCCTCAAACCAGCTCGCCACAGCTGTGCGCCTCACCACCACAGCCCTTCTCGGAAACCCACTTCTCAAGTCCCTTTCGGTGTCCGTTCTCATCGATTCTCTTGCTTCCCAGCCTGACATGATCCAAGCTATGTCCCTCCTCACCCATCTCAAGCACACCCCAACTTCACACCCGTATGTCAGACCCATTTGCCTCATGCTCATCTCTTCCTACTTCCACAAGCATAAGTGCAAACAAGCCCTCAAAGTGTTCCGTTGGATGGAGAGGCCAGACTCGCCGTGCTCCCCGGATGAGAAGATATATGGAATTTTGATTGATGGGTTTTGTAGCAAAGGCTTTGTTCTTGAGGCTTTGCAGGTTTTGAGGGCTATGGTGGCTGGCAACATGGCCCCCAGCTGCGATTCAAAGGAGTTGGTTTATCGGGGACTGTTGAGGGAGGCACGGATAAAAGAAGCGATGGAATTGAACGATGCTTTGAGTTGTACTGGTGCTGAGGGGCTGAAAAGGATTTTAGTGCTGCTGGAACAAATGATTGCTGAATGGACAGACTAGAGCAAGTAAGCTATTGATTTCATTTTTCAAGAAATTGTTCTGTGATTGTCGTTTGGATTGAATGCTTTTATTACATACAAGTAGAATAGAATTATTATTTTTCATTATATAAAGAAAACAAGAAGGCAATTGTAAGGGCCTGGTGGTTGGTAGATTAGAAACAATTGGAAATGAGTGGCTGTTGTATGTTGGTAAATGCTTTTTAGCCTCTCAAGTGAAATTAGTCTCATGTGATGATAAATATTTGGATTGACTGTAATTTTGGGAATAGAAAAGTAAAGAAGAAGAATGATAATCCCTGCTTTGCTGCTGAGGAAAATGGATGATGATCAAAGTCATCTTGAAAATCAACACTCCTTTGTCTTTCTCCAAAGAAACTGAAACCTTTTATTTCCCTGATGGATGAACTGCAAACATGAGCGAAATTATTGTAGTAGATCTTACCTTCTTATCATTAAATACAATAGCAAGGGGAGTGATTCAAGGGTCAATGGTCCAACCAAACTGCATTCGCATAGTTGAATAAATAACAATATTGTGAAAAAGATGGTGAATATAAATATTTCGAACATCTTTAAATAATTTCATATTACTGTAGAACATTTTTTCAGTTAGAATAATACCTAGGACATTAAATACAAAATTTTTCTCAATTATACTTCATTCTTAAATATTTTATCTTGTATTGTTAGCATTAAATTACATAGACTTTAATAATATAAAATGTTAAGTTGTTCCTGATCTGTGCACTCAAAATTTCATCAAGGATTACCAAACATATCTTCTCCAGTTGAACTTAGTAAAGCATCCTTGCAAGCTCGTCATCTCTCATATTTACAATTTCCTCTCTTTGCTACACTTACTTGTGAATGAAGTGACAATCAACATCAATATGCTAAGTTCTCATAGAATACTGGATTAGTTTTATGGGGATAGCCCAAAACTTTGGGCAAGTTAAGTTTTATGTATCTTGTAGTTGATTGAATTTTTGTTCATAAATTTTTTAATGTATGGATTGCTTTTGTTATGTATTTTAGAGGGAAAGTGCATTTTCTAACAGATTGTGTGTATACCTTGTAGTTGATTTTGTTTATTTATTTTAGAAGGAAAGTGTATTTTCCAAAACTCTTTGCATGGTGTTTGTTAGTGACAAGTTATGTATTATATGTGTCTTATAGTTGATTGAATATTTATTTTTGAATTTCAGAAAGTGTATACGATTTTTCTGGATATGTATTTCAAGAAAACAAAACTCTTAAGTTGGGTATGAGTTAGTTTATTTATGTTATATTTAGTGGTATTTGTGTACAGATATTTTTAGGTAATAAGTTATAGATTGTGTTGAATGTATATGCAGAAAATGAAAATTCCTAAATATCGTGGGTGAATGTATATATAATAGGGTTAATATGGGTCAAAATGGTCTTAGGCAAGAATTTATAAATGGATGGATGAGTTCACTACTTTTTGCATGTCAGCTTCCACAATATGTTACTGAAGGAAGGATTAAATGTTTCTGTTGTGAGTGCCCAAGTGGGAATTGTTGATCCTGATGTTGTGAGGTACCATCTTTATAAAAAAAATTTAAATCTGAGTATTGGTATTAGACAGATCATGAGAGTTTTAGCATCATGCCTCATGTACAAGTAAGGAGTTAATATGCAAGGCAGTTCTTTAAGTAGTTTTAATTTGGGTAGTGATGATCAAATGGGTTGATATCATAATTCATAACTTGATTTATGATGCTATTGGCCTTGATTTAAGGGTTAAATGTCAAGGTATGTGGATGACCCTCCAAATCCTGAAGTTCAATCAATAATTTTATAATATGTTGCATGCCTCAAGTCAGCTATTGATATCTGGATTTGAGAATTATATTTAGTTATCTGCTGTCATTGGTATATTGAGTTTGAAATCTGATTGAAATATGACTTGGGGATACTTTGATCAAATGGCTGAGCTAATGAGGGAGACAAGCTCTAAAGACGATCTTATGCCCTAGGATTTTTATAGGATTAAGAAATTAGTTTCTGGATTTGGACTCACTTCTCAAAAATTTGATTGTTGTGTGAATGAATGCATGTTGTATTGCATGATGCTGAGCAGGTCCAGAAGGAGCAAATTGTGTGGCAGACTTGATATAATGCCAAGCAGACTAAGTGGCAGACTCGACATGATGTTGTGCAAGCTCAATTGGAGTCCTGGTGGGATAGCTTTAAGCTTCAATGTTTGAGCAGCAAAAGACGATACAGCAAAGGAAAAAATTCTTGTATGCTCCTGGAGAAGTGCTTTTTCTTATTTCATGTATGTGAATGTAAGACAAGTGTATAAAAATGATGTCAAACTTGATATTATGTGCTTATTTGTCTTAGATCCACTTGCACGGAGTAAGAAAAGCACTTACTCCAAGAGTATATAAGAATTTCTTGAGCAAAGGACGAAAGATGGTACACTTCAGACAGTCATTCACTTCACTATCCCATTTTATCTCTTCAGAATGCAAAAACAAAGGATTATTCTCCCGCTACAAACTTCTGCACAAAGAACCATGAAACTAACATCCTGAAACAAAATTTGCTGCAGACGGAGTGCTGTGACATGTTGCACAGAGCAAGCTAAACTACAATAGAATACAGGTTGTTAAACCCTGATTCAGTTTTGAATTCAATGTTAAGAGGAAATTCGGCATTTTAGTTTCAAAGTATATGTCATAATTCATAGATCAAAACATTTTGGCTGTATGCTCATACAAATAGTCAAATAAATTATATTTTATTGCTCCTAACTTTTTTTCATATTGTAATTAATATATTTTTTTTTCAAGTAACCTAATTGTAATTTCTATACTTTTTTTCTTTTTTGCAGTAACCTGATTTTGGATTGAGAGGAACCTCTTCTATGAGATCAAATGTAAATGCCTTCAACTGCACCTCATAGCTTGCAACAAAGAGGGATCCCATATCCACATTGCAGAAGCTGTAAGAGTAATGATCTGAACCATCCTTAAATTATTAACTAGTTGGTTCAACTTAATTTACCCTTTATTACGCCACTCAATTTCAATATTTCAGCCTCACTCTTGCATGATATCCTCACATCTTTCTATTGTACCACTTTTACATCTTTCTTTGGTAGATAGTGACTTGCACTTATCCTACTAGTAGTTTACTATTTTGCTTTGATAACTTTTCATCACTGCTAAAAGTTAGATTCCTGATATATTTCAAAAGTTATTAATATAGAATAGCTACCGTCCACTATTAAGAAAAAAAGTTGTAAATGTGGTTTGATAAAAACGTGAGTGTCATTATTCTTATTAAAAAGTAACCAATCTGAACAACATCAAACATGATCTTTTTTTTTTTTGGGTCTAAAATTATTTCGAGTATGTGAAGATGACAATTGTTATGCAAAATAAAATCTCACACCCAATGCAAAAGCGACACATGTAAGCTTTTTGGCAGACAAATTATGTGCTCCTTTTTTTTTTTAATAATATGGCATTTACTCCTTGCAAAAAGTCTGCAAAGATGACTTAATGGTAAATAAGCTAAGTTTTAGTATAATAAATACAATTTACAATATCAATGATTCGATTTTATTAGAGAATACTTCCTGAAAAGGTCTAGCTTAAGTATCTCTTGCGGGTAATAGTCTTACAGCCAAAAAAATATAAAGATATTTTTGTAAGAAAAAAAAATCAGGTGCAAAGTAGGAACACATTTTTTAAGGAGACCATTTACCTCAAATTAATACGGCACAACATGAATTGTGATGCTAAAAATTAAGATTTAGAGAATTACAAGTTGTATGAGCTGAAAATCAAAAGTGACACCACTTGAGGGTGTCAAGTTCCGTTGACATAAAATTTGATCCAGGCCAAGGGTTCTATATATATTGATAGAACAAGCTGTTGAAAAATGAGAAACTAAGCTATCGTTGATCCGCAATCGGAGGAAAACATAGAAATGACGTCTAGCTAAACTAAAAGTGACGGGGAATCTCTTTAAGATGTGAAAGATAAAATGATGTTTGATGTTTGAGAGTGATAGGAGCAAAATGGAAAACAAAAACAAATGTAGACATCTAGCATATACTATACTTGATAACTTGAATGGAATATAAGTCACATCACCACGCTAGAAAAGATGCCAAACTAATGTCTCACCAAACTACTCCTAGACCATATACATTAAAAGCACCTATGTCGTACCAAATTACGTAAAACCAGGCAGCATATATAAAATGATAAACTAATAATATTAAAATCGGACCAATAGTAAATTAGTGAGATTTTTGGTGTAAATTTAACTGGTTTAACTGTTTAAATCGTTTAGTCGAATTATATGACGTTATAAAAATAATTCATATATAATAATATAAAATTTATAAAAAATCATAGAATATAAAAAAATTTGAGTTTTTTAAAATAAGAAATTATTGACTGATCAGTTTAAGCGATTCAATTAGCCGATTCAAACGATTTTAATTGATTTTATCCAATTTTAATCAATCCAAATTAATCTAATTATAAATTTAATTATGAAATTAAATCATAATAGATTGATTGTTTGGTTCACAATCAGAGCATACGTTCTGGTCCAATTTTGATCACGGCGTGATAAACCCACAAAACACCCAGTATGCAACCACCAGACACCACAAAGCATTTCCTTTCAGTTTCTGCACATTGGGCACAACCCATTAATTGTTTTCCTACCACTACCATTGTCCAACGCACCAAAGTTTTCCTTACCACATACCACCCCTTTCTAGTTGGGGTTCAGGTTCAGCCTGACAAAATTATTCTCATATGCATTAGCTTCGCAGGCTACAATCGCAGACTTTGATACTCATCGCAACATTGCTTACAGAAGCCCTAGCCCTATATTGAGATCAAACCCAATATAACAATGACCGAATTTCAACAATTTGGTCTTGATCTATGGTGTGCGTGACTTCATAAGGTTTTTGAATTGGTTCTAATTGCTCCCTCTCACCGCAACACACATTCTTTTCTTGACCTAAAATAATTGTTATTTTTGAGTGCTAAATATTTTCTTTCTAATTTTGTTATTAAGATTTTGGCATATTTGTCATTTTTTTAAAAAATTAAGCAAGTCAATCGGGCGATGTTACAAACATGTATTTTTTTTAAGAGTAAATTAATCTAATCTCTCCTCTATGAGTGTATGTATAAATTTTTAAAAATACTTAAAGAAGTATATCTAGATTTTAAAAATAGAGAGAGATTTATAAAAAAAACAGATAAATAAATAAGAGTTGGAATAATTTACTCTTTTTTTAATCATTAATCAAAGGCTCTCTAAATACTCACTCCATGCCATCTCTCCCTTTCTGCCTTGTTATTACTTGCTCTCTCCTTGGAAGTTGCCAGGATCTAAATGCTAGAGACACAATTGACCCTCCAAATCATTATGGCTTCACCCGTTGTTCCTATTATTACATAAATATCATTGCTCTAATATAAAATAAAATAAAAGCACCACAAAATATCGAGTGAAGTTTCTTGTTTGTTATGTGGCCACATTACGTTGAAATTAATTTGAAGGTGAAAAGTAAACAGACTTAATTCTAATAGGCATTCATTTTCTTTTTCCTTAAATTTTTTATATATTAAAGACTAACTTAATCATTTTGGTTTATATTACCACTTAAATCAATTAAGCTCAAGAGCTTTATTTCAAGTGATATTAAGTCTCCCTAAAAAAATGCTTATTCCCATATTCAAATTTGATTGAAACTACATTATTTCTACTTATTATCCGCTATTCACATCAGGTCATAGATCTATTTTATAATACTAAAAAAAATCAATTAATACCCTCCACCAAAGGCCCGCACGAAGCTACATCTCCTTTGATAAGTTTTATGATTGATTGCTTTAGTAGCCAACTTATAAATGCAAATTAAATGCAAAAGCTATTAAATGATATGAAATAACAAACCATTAATTGTAACCCTAAATTTCATATCTAGGAGTTAATGTCTATCTATGAGAACAAACAAAAGAGACCTAAATCATGAATGATATATATGATTAGTTGTTCACAACATCGCCTAATCTTCGGCCAGGAGAGAGGCCCGCAAAAGCAAATATGAAATCTCACTCGGGATAAATACCTTGAATAACAAAAAATTCCTTCCGATTTTTACGCTTCGCAGACACAAATAAAGACTCAAAAAAGTTGCATATAATAAAATACAACACATATCTAAAGTCTAAACTTTTGTGACTCAACAAGGAAAAAAAAATAGGAATAAGTCCTTTATCAGTCCAAATGATATACAACGTTTGCAGCTTTTAGTTTTTTAACTCGAAGGTTTGAAAGTTACCACGAAATAACTTTTCAGTAAAAACATTAGGATGGCAATGGGATAAGTACGGACAGATTGATCCCTCAAAATATAACATGACCCGTCGTCTGTTGTCCTTGCAAAAATATTTAAAACTTACATTATACTTGTTTCATTCCATCTTACACTTATAAATATTTTAAATAAATTTATGTAATAATTAATCATAATATTAAAAGTTAACTATAATTTTTTATAAATTGAAAAACTGGTTTCAAGGGACATACTTTCACGGCATTTATTCATAATTTAAATCAAGTGAATTATAACAATAATTTTTAAATTAAAATATATTTTAAATATAAGTTTAATATAAATTAAGAATGGGTAGATCGTTCTCAACCTACATCTGCCCCATTCAGTAAAGAGATACAACTCTAACACATCTTTAAATTTTGTGGAGTGGATTTTCAACCTGCTTCACGCAGGGTGAGGTGGATAAGATATCTGCAGAATGAGTATAGATTACTGTCCCTAAACTCTTTAAACTTTTGTAAGGAATAATATGCTTAATTTCAAATGTCAATGGATGCGTATAAAATGGAAATAAAAATGTCAAAATAATTTAGAAAATTTGTACCTTCGGAAATGGTTCTTTTTCCACTGTTTTTACTTTTGTTTTAAGGATATCAAGAGAATTGCTCAAAGTACATCATTATTCTAACAACCCACATTCAGGTTCATTGAAATTAATGTGCTTATATAATTTCTCAATGCAGAAAGCATCAGCAAGAAAAATCTAATATAAATGACATGCTCTGAATTCATGGCAAGCTTCTCTTGAAGGAAAATATTACCATTGGCACCACAAGGATCAAGATTATAATACGCTCACAAATAGAGAATAAAATTAAAATGGACAAAAATTAGTCAAAAGATAGTCACATAAAATTAGAAGTCGTCAAGCAAATTCATTATTATATCATGAACACAACACAATCTCTGCCACAAATTATTCTGCATGTGCAAACATGATATAATTTTTCTTTGCAATGAGTTTTCATAATGGCAAAGAAATGTTCCAATATTACTGCCAACAGTTACAAAGACAGCAAATACCCATATTCAATCTTGTCAATGAGATATATATGGTAGCAAAAGCACATCGTCCCCAAAGGATCAATCCAAACTGGAACAATTCAGAGCAGCTTTTATGTTTTGGACCGTTGAGCTTATAAGTGTGTTGACCGAAGCCACAGATTCCATATTCAGCTGCCCAATCGTTGCTGCACTGCAAACCAATATTTGGAAAGCCACAGTCAGCAGCGAGCCACCGAGTCTTGCAGCATTTCCGGTGCCAAATGGGCCAGCAACTGCACGGCCGTCTCCAGATATGACGAATCCAGAAGGAAGAATTGGCACAATTGAAGGGTCCTCTCCACCGATAACCATGTTTATGGCTGGCACATCGACCGGAGCATACACCACATACGAAGCCAAGGGGTCTATGCAACTTTCTTGTAGTATCAGCACATTGTTCTCAGAAGGGATGAATGGCTGCTCCACATGACCGATATTTGAAATGAATTTGATTCAGTTTACTTGATGCAATAACAATAAAGTTGGAATTTTGCATTCTTAAAGAAATTACTAATTTCAAAGTAATTTCAAGAGCATTTATTTTATGGCCCTCGTGTCATGACAGTGGATTTATCTATTCTACCGTTCATTTTAAATTAACTAAAAGCATTTTGTTGTCATCAAGCCATGTCACTTTATTTCAAAACCACATTTGTTGATCTTTATTGATTCTAAAATGCATATTATCTGATATATTATCATAACGAGTTCAACTAAAAGCAATATCTTAGTTTAAACTTGTGTTGGGGACATATAAAAGCAAACGTATGTATATTATGCATGCAATAACTCCGAAGCACTATATCCTTACTTATACTCAAGCACCACTCATAATAGCTTTCACAATTTACTTTAATTTGAAATAAGTTCACAATATTTAATAAGCACATGAATTGCCCTCCTCTTTTTTTTTTCATTTTTTTATATTTTTCTTATGACACATGTGGATTGAAAATTGCAATCGTTGTTTCCATTTCAAACAGTCTCTATTGACAGAGAGAACCGAGCTAAAAATCAAATTAGATTTGCTTTAATTATGCAAACTTAAACAATAAAACTAATAAGGATAGTAAGTACCCGAATTATTGAAATACAGTTGCCAGGATGAGTTCCGTTAGAAACGTGCGCAATCTCGTGCACAGGATTTCCATAAGAAATAACATCCCACTGCAAGAAAATAACAATGATTAATGATTCTGCAATGCAAGGTTAACACTTACTATTACCAACAAATAAAATATATTCTGTAGTTCTAATAAAATAAGAGATTGTTTTAACGTGAACCTGAGTTCGTCTCTTCTCATCTCTGAAGAAGTCGAAAAGATTGTTAGGAGGGAGAGGAAGCCAAAGGGAGGTAGCAGCACCCACTATCATGCCGTTTGGCTGGCCTGGTTCTGTGTTCTTTCGTACAGAGACCCTAATTCCGCTGTTATTCACATCAGATAAACGTGAGAAGTCCATCTTACCCGACATGTCCAGAATTCCACAGAAGCTCTTGAACATTCGATGAGAAAGCTTCATGATATTCCTCCTTCCTTCTGCCGAGTTGATCACTGAACAATGAATGACATAAACTTAGCTATGATTTATGAACACCTCAATTAATATATCAGAGGGCAAATAAAAAGATGAGCAGGGTTTTGGAGCAAAGATGACTGAGAGTAACCACCTCCAGCGTCAAGCCTAGGTATATTTTCAATTGAGGAGCTAGCAAATCTCTCGCACATTCTTTGAAGTGTCATAAGCCATCTTTCTGCTCCATATGCAGTATTGCTACAAACAAGATCTCTGTATAGCCGATGAGTTTGAATCTTACCATCCACTTCCACATGTTCAACCCAAGTAACCTACAATAAAGCATATAATACAATAAAAAAAAATGCTTATTTTAGTTAGCATTTTTAGAGCGTAAAAAAAAATAATAAAGCATTATGATGATCAACTTAACGCCAAAAAAAAATAATATGAGGATCAACCATATTACAAACAATGGAGACTATTTATTACGAGAATAACGCCAATTGTTAGTTGTAGAGTAGAAAATTTCATAACTCAACGTTAAAAATAGCACCATAGAGTTGAATTCCAGCTCGTCTTCAATGAGTTTCACGTATAAAGATATAAGTCTTGGCTAGGGATTTGTTTGTCACATGACATGTATCCTACTTAAAAGGTTAAGTCTTTAGGAATATAATTGTTTCCATTCTTAATAAATTGACAAGTGTAAATTTGTTTTTTTTAATAAATAATAAAGTTTTCCTTTCTCGAACAGTGCTTGCATCTATCGTGTTTAAAAAATGTAGACCCAAAAAGTGCAAGGCCAAAAGTTTTCGAAAAGTAGCTATTTTTGTTCACACATTAATTAACTGCACATGTTTTTTCCTCTAACAGTTGTATAAATATAAAAAAATTGTCTATTTCTAGACCATGCTTGTCCAGCACTTTGTTCACACATGTATGATGTATCCACATACTCTATTTCACAAATATAATTACTTCTAACTTACTAACCTTGGAATATCCATTAGGCAATTCATGAATCATGCATCCAGAGGGAAGCCTCCAACAGCGAGAAAGAGGAACGTTCTCATCTTTCAAGTTATCAAACGACACATCCGCTATCACCCATGCACCAACTTCGACTTGTTTACAATAGCGAAGGAAGAAGAATTCCCGAGATGGCACCAAAGGCGAAAGAACGTGCATGTATTCATACATCTGCAGAAAAAAAGTACCTTGACCCGTTAATTACCAAATCGAAAAATGATATCAAGGAAACTTACACATAGCATGCAAGGTTTGCACAAAAATTAATGTACCAGCTGCAGGGCTCCACTTCGACTTCCCAAGGAACCACTTTCAAGTACTTTGATCGTTTGTGCTTTTGTGACAATTGTTGGGAAAAGATTAACCCATTTGTCCTAGAAATTGTATTGAGATGAGTATCTTACTCATATGAGTACAAATATTTCTTCAATATAGATAACCAATGTAATATTAAAGAGAGAGGAGGAAAACATTTGGCAAGGAAAAAGTGTTATAAGTGCTAACCGAATCTAGAAACATATCCACCAATTGCCTCCCACTAATGTTCACTATTCGTGAATCTTTCGAAGATTCCTCGCGAGCGTTGGAACTTCTGAAGTGATTAGCCCTAGGAAACATGCTGTCATAGCTCTCACGATGAAGAACCAATTTCCCATCTTCGAAAGACCTGATCCACAAGGGCTCATTGTAACTCAGAAGCCTAACCAATTCCTCCATGGCAACAGCTGCAGCCTCTGACATCAATGCTTTCTCCGTATCTGCACCGCTGATCTCGCTTGTTGGGTTGGGCAATGCATCGTCGTCCAAGTTTGCACGACTTGATGAACCAAAATCTCGATCAGGAACCCGAGTTCCAATCACTTGGTTTAGCTGCCTTTCTGGTGACCGATCATATGAAGATCCTAGGATAGGAGGAACCTGCGGCTCATGTTCCATGTAACTCGCAAGAAGTTTAGAAACTTGCTGATGCTGAAAAGCAATTCATAAATAAAGATCAATTAAAATGAATCATTGCTTCAGCTCCTTGTTTCTAAAAAACAAAAATCAAATATACGATTCACATCAAAAGAGAATCAATCGAATTAGTGAACTAGCCTCTTCTTTCAGCTGGGCATTTTCTAGCTGCAGCTTTTGCAAATTGAGTTCGCGCTCTGCTTCTCCATATGGTGGACCACCACAAGATGGGCAAATTACACTCTTCAGTGTCTCTCTGATTAAGAAGTTTTCGCAGTGCATCCTCTCATTCTCTACCCGCATTGCAATGTTATATGCTCGCTCATTTTGATTCTTCAAGAAATATAGCATAAAATGATCAGCATTCTTAATTACTTAGCTAAGAATAGCATGTAAAAGAATTTGTCATTGAATCAATGAAGCATAAAAGAGACTAAAGAAAATAGATCACCTTGGTTTTAGTCCTCTTATTCTGAAACCAAAACTTTATTTGTTTAGGCTCAAGCCCGAGCTCCATCGCCAATTGACTTCCCTGCTGTTCATCTGGATGTGGGCAATGCATGAAATATCTTTATTTCAAAAATAAAAATCCCAATTAGTTGAGAGAGTATTGAGAGATGAGTTAATTATAAATAACAAATACAAAGCAAAATAATGATACATATAAGCTGTGAAGTATAGAACGGACAAAGGACGCAAGACACATGATGTGACCCAGTGACATACCAAAATAACGAAAACCATAATATAACGTTAAGGAGACAACATGACGTGTGTATGTGTGTGTGTGTAAGTGCAGCGAAATCAGTAAGTACAGAAAGAAACACAGCAGAAATACTTCAAATAATAAATTGAGTAACTGAGAGAACTTTCATTCCATTTTTTGCATCACGTATCAAATGCCTTAAAAATTCGTTGGGATATTGATAATCTCAACGTAATTTCATGATAATTTATGTTTAAATTAATTTATTTTATAGTTAAAATAATTTATAATTAAATTTTTTTAAAAAAAATAAAAAAAATTGTATAACTAAACTATCGCTGACTTGTTATAGAAGATTAAGAATTTAGGACATACGAATTGCCAAAAAAACACATTATAATCAAGCCAAAAAAGTATTTATAATAAGCATAAGGGAAGTGATTCATATACTTAAGCATGAGTAGAGAGAACTTTCAGCCCAAAAATTATTAGAAATGATACAAAAAAAAAAGTGGCCATTCATGATCTGAAAGTCAAAGATACCATCAAACCAAACGTAAGCAAAGCAAAACCCCATATATAGATCATCAGAGAGATCAAGCCAAACAAATTAAGAAAACCAAGAGAATTATTAATCCCCAATCAATGCAGAGAAATGCATTGAATTAATTACTTGATTAAAAACCAGGAAGGATTTAATGATTTATATAAATAGTTTTCACTATAATTCTCCGGAGTATCAATTGTCAGTCTCAGTGTCTGCTCCTTGGTGAATTAATACAAGGTTAGCCCTCTCATATGCTTCAACCACAAAGAAAGATCAATGCGCCCTTGATCAAAACCAAGCAAATAAAAATTCCAAAAGAAAAAAAAGAAGAAGAAGAAGAAGAGATTGTTAACAAGCTAGGGTCATCTTACGCTTCAAGTTGACCTCTTTGATAGGAAGTGAGAAGATTGTAGGACTTTTTTCCCTTGCGTGAATCTTGATTCTCATGTCCATCACCAGACCCACCCGACCCACCAGGAGACCCACTAGACCCACCAGTACCTCCCAACGAAAGGTCCATTTTTCAGCCTCAGTAAGAAAACTGACCTGCAAAGACTAGAGCTTTTTTTCTTCTCTTTTTTTTTAATTTTTATTTTCCCCTTTTCCTTTGTTCCGTGTGTGAGATTTGTGAACTCCTAGGGTATTTATATATGCTGATTAGCCCTGGACGACCTTCGATTTAGCACATATAGATCCAAAGGCCAAATCCACCGAAGGCAAAATCCCTATAAAGAAAAAGAAATAATCTGATTGCCTAAGGGTAAGGATTTTGCCATTGGATTCTTGTGTGTGAGGGTAAATGGAAAAGTTTAATCGTATTTCCATGTAAGCACATATTACCTTCAACAAGGTTACCGTATATCACTAATAAGGATGGAAAAATTATGGAAAGTGAGATATTTTGTAAAGATATTATATTCTGAGAAAGGATTATTTGGAAAAATGCACAATGTGATAAAGGGAGATTTTCAAAGCCTTCCATTTGTACTAAGATTACAAGACGAAGATGGAAAAATTATAGAGGGTGTATATAGAAAGGAAAGGATTATATAAAAATAACACTAAAAAACAAAATCCACAAAAAGAGAAATTTCACTTTGAAAATTGAAATTGGGTTGATTTTTTGACTTGGTGACTTCAATCAAATGCAGGTCGCATAGTTTGACTGTGACCACAGTTTTAATTTTTTTTTTAAAAAAACTAACTGCTGTTTAAAGAATTCTTTTATACTTTGATATTGCTAATTAATGTCACAAAATTAATTAATTCAAAGCTGACTTAATAAAGCCAAATAAAATCAACAATCAGCTTATAATGATCTATATTAGAAAATCATTGTTATAAAACTACCTTTTTAAGGGCTGCAGCATTGACGTTTATGCTATTTTTGTTTTTTAAGATTTAAAAACTAACTTTGTTTAACGTCCAAAGAGTTTTCATATGCCTTTTTTTTTTTTTTTGGTTTCTAGCCATTATTTCTCTCCTTTCAAATTTTTAATTTATTTTTTTCCCATCCTATCCATTGTCTCTGTTTGATCAGGATTCGGGATAGGTAATTTAGGTTACCTAATATTTTTGTTCTATTTTCTCAAAATTTATAATTGTTATGGAATCTACTTTCAAACAAAATATAAATATTTTTTTCATTTATTGTGAGCAATATTCTAATGCGTGAAAATATTGCATAATTTTTTTTCGAAGATAACGTTATAATTTTAATCAAAATTAACAAAAGATTACCCAGAAAAAACAGGTAAGATATATATATATATCTGGAATGGGAAAAAAAGTAAGAATAAAAATTACAACCCCAAACAAAATTAATTTATATAGTAACACTCTATCGACTGAGCCTTATTTTTTTTAATGAATTGTCCAACAGATCACTCGTAGTCATCAAAAATTTTCACATTACGATTTTTTAGTCTCTTCACAAAATATAATTAAACAACGACATGCAAGACACTTTAAGTTCTTCCTTAAAGACTAATATTAAGCATTAAGCATTTAATAGCTATAAATATATAGTGATGCCAAGTCAATTTTATCCAATTCGTTTTGTCCGAATTTTTGTATACCTTTCCATTCCTCTAAATCTTAGACCTACTTTATAATTTTTTTTTAAAAAAGAGCAACAGTAAGGCTACCCAAAAATTTTATTTTTTAATGTTATTAATTAATGAATCAAGTCAAAGTTATAAAACTACTATTAAGAAGTGATGTCCTCTAGTACGTGAAAATACTTTTATCTTATTCGGTTCAAACATTTGTGTGAATTTTTGTGCCTCAAAAATGTTATTTTATCTCAAGAGTACCTAGCTCTGTACTTTTCATCTCCATCCTGCAATTGCACACTTGCACCCATATATGTTGTTTACCTAGTTTCAGGTACTCTTGAGAATCTGGCTTATGAATCAGATGAATTGTTCTCAGTTTCTCTCCAAGAATTAGTCATGGAGGAATCTAAACTTTCTATGCTGCTTCAAGCACTGGATCATATATTTTGCATAAAGTATGTTATAGTAATTACGATTTTTCACTTATAATAAATTTTTAAAATAAATTTTAGAAAATGAAACTATATAATTCACTAATATAGTGTGAATATGCTATATTGATAATGAATTAAAATTAAGTTCTATATTTATTTTTTGTGTTAATATATATGCCATAAGTATATCGATGGTACATATTTAATTTATAATAATTATTCTACTTATACTACTATATGTTGAAAAACATGATATAAATATTACGGTCTTTACTTTGTCACTAATTAACTATCTTAACCCTAATATGCTTTTATGTTTCCAAGCCATCTGTATGCATGATTGGATTTATGAATTTATGATTCATCCATATTTAAATTTAACCTAATCTATCTAATTATAATAATATATTTAATAAATTTAGATGAATTATATTAGTTTTAGTTAATGAATCAACCAAATATATATATATATATATATATATATATATATATATATATATATATTATTTTAACAACTTTAAATGAATCTTAAATAAATTATTAATTTATTTTTTATCCATCTATTAGTAATCTAATTCAAAATTCATCTAATTTATTCATTTGTTACCCTTATGTGATTTTGAGATCCAAAATATCTTGCGAGACAACATATTGTGGGACTTTAAAGCAATATGGCTAGATAGGTCCTCATAATGGTCCAATTTTCTTAAACATTTTTCTAAACAAGTTTTTCACATAAGGGTTTATTCTCTTAAGGGGGAAGAATACTCCTTTTAGTGACAAATGAACTTAGCAAGTTAGCATAAGGATATTTTCAATTTGAGTAAAATTACAGTTTCTTTTGTACTTGTGCACGGATTAGATTTGTTTGTTTGGATTGTCCACTACTTTACCCTTGTTCGTTTACGTACATCTTCCCTTCTTGATTCGTTTTTCTTTCATGGCTACATCTTTAGACAATAACCATCAAATTGCTTCCTAATCGTCATCAACTTTAATTTGTCTCCACTTTTGCTACTTACTAATGTCATCAACCTTATTTCAACTAAACTTGACTTTGCCAACTTCATTTTATGGAAGTCATATGCCAATATGAATCTCATCGACTTTTTTTCTTCCTTTTTGTTGCAAGGATTCAACAGATTTTTGAATTATGATAAGTTTGAACTATGACCTCATGCAAATATTTAAATCCCTAATCACTAATCTACTTCTAGTTAGTGACTTCATCATCGACTATATTGGTAAATGTAACTTTTTTTCCACCTTTGTTTTTATATTATTTTTTAATTTGTTATAAATAAATTTAGGTGGTGGATAGATTGTTCCATAAATAAAGTATAAGATTCACCATAATAAATGTCTACCAATGAAAGATCGATATAATTAATAAAATTCAAGATTTTTATTTTGCATTGATGCAACTCAATCCTATTAATTGACTTAATTTTCATTGTCATTTCCCATCCTTATTTAAAGATGTTGATGCCGGATTCAATATTCTCATTTCACCGTAGGGATTAAAAGAAATCAAATGCGCAAAAGTGACAGTTTTAATTAAAGAAGTGCTTCAAGATGTCAAAGAGTTAATAGACAAAAATAATGTTTGGCTGGCTTTGTACAAGACAATAACAATTTTTTATATTGCGTACTGTTTTTTTTAAATTAAATATTTAGCATAACCAACGCAACCTGATTATTACTATCATTTTGTAATTATATGATTTAATTTGGGTAGAGACGTAGAGTTATACAATAAATTAAGTTTGTGTTTTTATCTAAACTTTTGACTGTAGCACACACGAGAGTTTATATAATTTTCTTATTAATATTAAAATAATTGGATTTTTTTTATGGACAAGAAAGAAATTGCATAATAGTTTCCATTTTTCAATTAAAAAAAAGAAGAAGAAAACATGAAAAATGAAATAATTAGGGAAGGGTAATTAAGGCATAGCATTAAGTTAGTTAAAGCTGCCAATTTGCGTGAAAAGGAATCGGTTGCTGTTGTTGTAGGAGTAGGTGGGGGACCACAAGAGTAACTAACGCGCTTTCTTATACAATCACGCTTTGCGTGAATCATATTCTTCTTTCTCTCTATCTATTTGCCCTTTTCCTCTTTTTCTATACAAATTTAATTTATTTGTCAGCTTAATTAATTATTCTTTATTTTTCTCTTTAATAAATACATTTGTTAGGAACATATAATATAAAAAAAATTATTACTAATATATTATTATTGAAAAGTTATGTTACTTTTATATAACTTTTTTACTGTTTTTATGTGTCCTCTTATATCTATACTGTAACACATTTAGCACATTCAGTTGGTAGATAAAAAATTATTTTTTAGTGGATAGTATAATATATTTAATATTATTTATTTTTATATAATATTTAAATAAAATATTAAATAATATAATATTTGATTAAAATAATTTTATTTAATTTTAATTTTATTTTAAATAAAAATTAAATTATTTTATCTTATATAATTAAGACTAAATAAAATTATTTTGATTGAATAAATTGTTATTTAATATATTATTAAAATATGTTAATAGTATTAATTATACTATACTATTCATCCTTAAACGATGTATTAAATAATGCTTTGATAAATGTTTAGTATAAAAATAAAAATGTAAGTGAAAATTTCATGGATGATTTATCCCCATGCCAAACTTACTCTTATAGAAAGAGTTTAGATATTGAACTAACTACTTGAAATTTTATATTCATATGCACAAAAAACAAATCTTTATCATCTTCCCAATATTTCTTTTCTACTATGTTCTTTTGTAAGTTATAGATTCATTAGAGGATAAGACACACTGGTTTAATATCTACGATTTGAGTTTATTAAATAATTATAAGATACAAATCACTAAAATCTATGTTTTTCTCCATTTCATACTAGTTTATGGTGCAATTTTCTGGATCAAAAGATTTTACTTTGACTCAATAAAAAAATATCTTGAACTTTTGCTGTAAACGATAACATATAGTCAACATGTTAAATTATTAAATACCAAAAATATTATTGTCCAAATATGAAGAGAAAATGATAAAAACTAAACTTTTAGCAAAATTAATTTCTCTTCTCAAAAAATTAATCACTTAAGTGGTTAACTAATTAGACGGCTGGAATGGAGCACCTTGTCTGTGTTCTTTTGTCAATTCGACGATGTGGAGGAGAAAGCCAAGAAGTTGCAATGCTTTTTTATTCAAGAAGGACGCAATTTATAAAGAAATCCACCTATATATCTTAACCTATTCAGCAATATACATTTAAAATAGTACTCCGTTATAGAAATTATAATAAATAAAGAAACCGAAATTAGCAATTGTACGTTTGATATAAATATCTCTAAATATAAGGTTTGGATCATTTAAGAAATGTTGACACTTTGATAATTTTAATAAATTGATTAAAATAATAGAGTTAGAGCTAACCCTTTATTAATTCTTTATTAAAGTGTTAAATGGGTAAATTAATGTCAAGTATATTGTTTTTGACTTTGTTAGTAAAGTGTTAAGTGAGCAATGTCAAGACTGATCCACAAAATATAAAAAAAAAAGTACTTATTGGAATGAATTTTGTGACAAGCCTAAAACCAGCAGTGACTCGTATGGTAATAAGCACTCACTACTTCTAAAGTTTGTTAGTTATACAATAACATTAACAACCTAAGTAATGTTAGATGCACATATCACCATTTTTCATAACTCTCACATAAAGAAAAATGAATGGCTCAAAATATACGAGTGGTGTTAGATGTAGATATCACAATCTCACATAGCCCATGCATGAAGAGAAATGAGTGATTGGGAAGCTATTCATTTCTCTTTATATGAGGGATATGTGAGATTGTGATTTGTGCATCCAAGATTACTCTAACAACATTATATAATGTCACGAAATGTTCAATGTTACATTGATATGCCAAGAGTAATTTTAAAATCAAGTGTGTGTTTGAATTAATTGTGAAAAAAAATTATTTCAATAATTGATTATATGTATAATTGATTGATAAAATTAATTTTATATTTGGATATGTTAATCAAAAAGTGATTTAAAAATAATATGTTTTATTTGAATTATATGAAAAAAATCACTTTTATGTAATAAATTACTAAAAAAAAGTATGAAATTATTTGTTTAAATTATATAATAGATATTTTGTTTTAATAAAATATAACTTGTTATGAGTGGCTTGCTAAATTGGTAATCAGCACCAAAATAATCAAAGCTGATTATAATCATAATGTTGAATTTTTAGTTTAAAAAATTAATCAATTTTACAGCATAATTGAAATAAGCATAAATTATAATCTATTTTTAAAAAGTAATGCTAAACATGTTTAAAAGAAAAGCTCTTTTTCATAAAAAAGCTGTTTCCCCTCCAAAAAAAAAAATCATTTCCAAACATATCATAAGTCTAGAATTTATTTTTCGGTAACATATACTCATTAATAATATTATTCTTACACCAAAATTTTTACACCCTTTTATACCTTCTTTTTACGAGAAAAAAGAAAAGAAAGAAATTTACTGTCTTTTTTTTTCTAAAATTTTGATGCTGGAATAACATTTTTGTATACTCACAGTGTTTATTAAGAGAAGTTATATATTTAATTTTAAAAAGCCTTGTATTGAAAAGATGCCATTGTGCATGCTAACCGAAATTTGGTTTATTCATTTATTGATTTTATTCTATTTAAAGATGCCAAACTTTTTGAATAAATTTGACTATCTTAAAATACTTCCTATCCGATTTATTTTCAAATACTAGACAACTTTAATTTATACGAATATTCTGTATTTAAATATATGTTCATGCCCCCAGCGTATTGGACTTTGCACATTACATATGTTTTTTCTATTCATCTGTTGCACTTGCCCAGTACGCTAGAAATGGTAGACAGGAGAATGTTTCGGTTTCGGGCATCGTTACCTTAAAAGAAAGAGACGTCCATCTCTGAAGAAAACAAAAGAGGGAGACTCGAGAGTGGTAGGGGCAGAGGGCACTGCTGTACAAAAATCACGAGCAGTTTCTTTCTCCAAGCACCAGGTATTCAGATTGCGTGTGGCCCCCTTGGAAAGGAAGGGGAACCTGACTGAATTGCAAGTAACCGAACCACCCCTTTTTCCTCCAACTCCTATGCCCAAAGCATTAAAGAATACTCTCTGAGATATTTGCCTTTTTTAGTACCACCATGAACCATCCTTTAATTTCTCATGCTTATTTGTTGCATTCATGTATGAAAATGGTGTAAGAAGCTCACCAAAGAAGTTCCCAAACCCCACCTCCCCCACATCTTGGGTCTGTCCCTCTGATAGCTTTGGGTTTTTTTTTTTTCTCCCTTTTACTATCAGGTGCTTTACAATTATAATTTGCTTTCTTCTTGATCTAGGACCTTCAGCAAAACAAGATTTAAATCTCAAATTTGCATTATTCAGTGAATTTTCAAAACAAAGGGCTACTTCTGGTGGCTGATTTGTGGTGTTTATTCTAGCATTTTTTTTTCCTTTTCTTTCTGTGGGTCTTTTCCTTTGTGATATTTTGGTGTTCACTCACTCACACGGCGTGTGCTGTTTCTTAATTTATTTTGAATTTCCTACTTTTGTTAATTTGTGTCAAATGTGCAGACAAAGACCCATGAGTGCTGGAGACAAGCCACGAATGTATGAGCAGACTGGTTGCTTTGATCCCAACACAATGGAAGAAGGTGCAAGCTCACAAAAAGAAAACTTTTCCCAAACTGTGGCAGACCCATCATCACCACCGCTCATGGTAGCAGGCAACAACACCACAAACAGCAATAACAGCCTTGAAGAGAATCTCAGGCTTTCTGTGGAGGAGCTCTCCTATCACCACCACAATCCACCACACCCAGAAGATGTCTCCGCCTTTGCAAATGGAGTCGCCGCCTCATCTATGGACTTCACACATCCACAGCATCTGGGCTTGAACTTGGAGAATTCCTACAACAACAACATGGGTACCCACTTGGTGCAAGAGGTCATTGACGTCCTTCCCTATGAGCAGGCCACTTGGGACCGCAGCGTTCAGGAATTACAAGATATGGATTATGCCAATCACCATGAACAGCAACCACATGATCAGCAGTTTCAGCAAATTGAGGCACAAAATTGCAGCCAAAGCTACAATTCTTCTTCCATCCTGGATCCTCCTTACCCTTCACCAGATATCCTAAACCTTCTCCACTTGCCTAGATGCTCAGCCTCATCTTTGCTCGCCAACCCATCCGTTTGCATCACAAACCCAACTCAGAAGACACCCAATTTTCAACATTCCATGGAATTTCTTGGGGACCTTCCAATAGGATCGGACAACACAAGTGCGTCCTCTGTTTTGTATGATCCTCTATTTCATTTGAATCTGCCTCCACAGCCTCCTGCACTCAGAGAGCTGTTTCAGTCTCTCCCCCGTGGCTACAGCTTGCCAACCAGTTCCAGGAATGGTTCCCTCTTTGGTGGAGGGGATGAGATAGAGGGAAATGGAGTTATGTATCAAGAGGGAGATGGGAGCCAGCTTGACATTGGAGTGCTAGAATTCAACAGAGGCACAGCTTCTGTTGGCAAAGGAAGGGAAGGAAAAGGTACCAAACATTTTGCAACTGAGAAGCAAAGAAGAGAGCAATTGAATGGCAAATACAAAGTCTTGAGGAGTCTGATCCCAAGCCCCACCAAGGTATGCATTATGCAACATCTTCTAATTTGCTAACTGATATTTCTTTCGTTTATGAATCAATTAAGTTGGGTTTGGTTTAACTTTTCGTGACATTTTTGGCCCCTTTCTGATGTATCCTGGAAAATAGGTCGATAGAGCATCTGTGGTGGGAGATGCCATTGAGTATATTAGAGAACTGATTAGAACAGTCAATGAGCTCAAATTATTGGTGGAGAAGAAAAGATATGGGAGAGAGAAGTGCAAGAGGCACAAAGCTGAAGATGATGCTGCAGAGAGCTGTAACATAAAGCCTTTTGGTGACCCAGATGGGTGCATAAGGACCTCATGGCTTCAGAGGAAATCCAAAGACAGTGAGGTCGATGTTCGAATAATTGACGATGAAGTTACAATCAAACTCGTTCAGAGGAAGAAGATTAACTGCCTGCTGTTTGTCTCCAAGGTTCTGGATGAACTTCACTTGGATCTTCATCATGTTGCAGGTGGGCATGTTGGTGAATATTGCAGTTTCTTCTTCAATAGCAAGGTTGGTATTTCTTTTCCCATAAACTAACTGGGCATTTATAAATTCATCTGTATGAATAGAATTATCCCACTGTGGTTGTATATTCAAGTGTGATTTGTTTCACTGGGACAGATAATTGAAGGTTCTTCAGTCTATGCAAGTGCCATAGCCAACAGGATGATTGAGGTTATGGACACTCAGTATGCAGCAGCCGTTCCACACACTAGTAGCTATTAGAGTTGGGGAGGACAGCATCAAGATCAGGCGCAGGAGGTCTCTATTAATTAATACTGACATGTATGAACAATAACAAATAATAATCAAAGTTCATGGGGTATACCCAGGTGATAATGAAATTTACAAGTTAAACAGTTTGACACTTTGACTTTCTGGTTCATAAAATAGTTTCTTCAATTCTGATGAAGTACTAATGAAATTATGACTAGGGTTTTCTGTTCTTGCTAATTAAATCTGCAGAGTTTTTCCAGGTTTAGTACTGTATACCCATTTCTCTTTTTTGGCTTGCTGTTTTAGTTAGCAGGCATTATGCCTAAACTGGGACAAATGAACACATTCTGATTAGATTGGTTTGTTCTCCCACTAAATGCTTGAATCATATTGCAGCTTTTCTTTTCTGTGCTTCTTTGCTTTTCCTTTGCTTTTTCTTGTTTCGGCAAATAACTTCTATACTTCATTGCCTGATAGTTACAACTTCTGTCGTTTCCCTTTCTATGCTGATGGAGAAATCCTCTTTGATCCCGTCCCAGTTTGGCATTTTGTATGAAAATTCTGATGTAGCAACTAGCAATAATCACTTACGTGAAAGATCATTTTGGCTTCTAATGTCTGCTTTGGGCAGAAGACAGAAGCTCCAAAATGTCAAACCTGCATCTCTTGCACACCATAAAATTGGATTCTACTTCTATACTACCTTTGTCTTCATTATTGGCCCCGCAAGTTTTCTACACCTATATAAAAATATTTCGCTGTAATTCCTTCCAAAAATTGCATATAGATATTGATTCCGATTCTATAATTCTTATAGCTAGATTTAAAGAGCAAAATATAATTCTAACTATTGAAATACTTTTATAAAAAGATGATAACAGAATACATTTTGTAATTAGCGATGCAAATTTATTTTATTGAGAATAGTAGCTAGACTACTATTAAACTTATAATAATTATAAACACAATTTGCAATTATTATAATAATTTAATTTTTTGATTATTTTTTTTATAACATATGGGGTGTCACTAGATGGTTAAAAATTAATACCTTAACACACTATAATAATTTTTTTTGTATAAATTAATAATTTTTAAATTAGTTATTGTAGATTATAACTCATATAATCATCATTTCATGCAAATGGTCTCATATATGGATCAAAATAGATATACTGATCATGTGAAGTATATTACAAGAGAACATACTCGTGAATCCACAGATTGAATGCCTAGAAACAGAGTTTGAGTCCCAAATTCGTGGAGAGAATCAGAGAGCAAAAGAGAAACTGATTTCGGAAGTTTTCTCAACTAACATTCGTTTCTCTACTTCTCTTTGCGTTTTGCATGTTATATATATGCATGCAAGGGGCTGGGCTTGGCCCATCTTGTGCGGCCCAGTCATCCATTCCTTCATCTTCCACTCGCCCTTGATGAGTCAAGTTCTCTACTCTGCAGTTCATACAGGCAAACAATCTATGCGACCAGTATATTCATAGAGCTCGTTGCTATATATCTGTTAGGAGTATATAACAGCTCACAATAGGACTTTGAGTAGATCATGTATGCTGTACCCTAAATCAATCAGTCACATTCACAACTCTCTTGATCTCATTTTGAACTTTGTTTGTTCATTGTATTCACAACTATGACTAATCATAATATAGTCATAATTGGTCGACCAGTGAATACAAGTCAATATGACAGATATCTCAAATTGATTTTTCTCTTTACTTAGATCTCTTAATCTGTGTTTAATTCACTTTTCTAGGAATGTTCCATCCGATCGAATCGTTCATGACCATTGGCAACATCCTAAGATAGCAAACATCAAACACAATCTTGAAAACAAGGTAAGAGTCTTAAGGGTACTAAAATGAGGTGTTCTTAACCTCAGAGTCTCACACGGCTTAAATAATGAGATCATAAATTTAGCCATATCTTTTGTCGCATGTATAATGCATACATAGCATGAAATACGTATTACAATATTTTTCTCCTTTCCCATGGAGTGTATGCCTTCATATTTAAATACTGTACAGATGGTGGTTCAGACATTTCTAATGTCTAACCTGAGTTCACAAATCTACTCTGTTATAAATCAACAGAACTCTCATCTGGCATAAGACAGATAAAGTGAAATTGTGGGTTATTTTCACTTTTTGGATATAACAAATAATATATCCCCATCTTAACATTTAGTTAAGGCGACCGTCATATTTCAAGCCCGAGCTCTTAATTATCACTTAGATAATTTAGCTTGAAATAGTCTCATCTTTATTTTACACACAGAAAATAGAGGCGATTACCTGTGTGAGTAGGCTAATCTAAGATCTATCCGGCATACTTTTTAATAAAGATAATGTACATAACATTAAATATATATGTATATGCATAAATGTTCAACAAATGTGGGCATTAAATTGGGAAATAATATAGTACATCAAGTTCTACGCAATCCTAGAGTTTTTGCTTACCATTTCAACAGCAAAACAAATATCAAGCCTTGTACACATCATAGCGTACATTAAACTTTCAACGGCACTTGCATATAGAACACATTCCATTTGCTTTTGCTCTTGTGGAGTCTAAGGACACAGCCTTCTGCTCAAACCTATGCCTTTTGCAATAGGAGTATCAATGGGTTTGCAGTCTCTCATGTTAAAACGTTCAAGTATTTTGTTTATATATATTTCTTGTGAAAGAGATAAAAGTTTTCTTAAACGATCTCTTGAAATCTTAACTCCAAGGATATATACTACTTCACCCATATCTCTCATTTCAAAATTGGTATTTAACCAACTTTTGACAGTGTTAACGAACTCCTTACTGCTCCCAGCTATTAGTATATCATCAACATATAATGATAAGATCACAAAACTGATCTTTGGATCTTTTAATATATACGCAATAATCTTCGTCAATTTTGACAAAATTATATTTTATTACTGCTTCGTGAAAGCGTATACACCACTATCTTGAAAACTGCTTAAGGCCATATATCGATCTTAAAAGTCGACATACCTTTTGTTCTTGGCCTTCTATTATGAAACCAACTGGTTGTTTCATATAAATTTTTTCTTCTAATTCTCCATTTAGAAATGCAGTCTTTACATCCATTTGATGTAATTCAAGATCCATACTTGCTACTATAGCTAAAATAAGGCGAATCGAGGTAAATCTCACTACAGGAGAAAATGTTTCTTCATAACCAATTCCTTCCTGTTGAGTATACCCCTTTGCTACTAGGCGAGCCTTATATTTTTCAATTGATCCATCAGCATTTCGCTTTATTTTGAGGACCCATTTGTTTCCGATGGCTTTGCGTCCTTCTGGGAGATCAACCAATTCCCAAACTTGATTTAATCTCATAGACTTCATCTCTTCTTCCATTACTTTCATCCATTTTTCCTTTACAGGACATGATAGAGCTTCTTCTATGTTCTTTGGCAAGCCTTCCTTGGCTAGTCTGCTCATTCTATGTTGGCCAATATGACCAAGTCTAGTATGCCATAAATTAACATCAACATTGTAAGTACTAGAAGATGTAATTAGGGAATAACAAACATTCGCAGAATGTAAGTCATAATCTAATATAATGAAACCATTTAAAAAATATCCTGAGCCGTAAAATGTTGTTCCTAAGAACACATTTACACCATTTGAATGGAAGTTTATTGAAAAACCAAGTCTAACCAACACTATTACAGAAACTAAATTCCGTCATATGTCAGGTGCATAGAGGACATCATGTAGGAATAGGGTGCGCCCGTTGCGCATATTCAATTGACATGTGCCAATCCCTTTGACAGCTCGCGTGTTGTTTCCTACATAGATCCACTTTGCTTCATGTGGAATACGTCAGAATTCCACGAAGGCATTCCTGTCCTTTGCTACATGGTCGGTGGCTCCTGAGTCTACAGTCCACAAAGGATGTGATTCAGATAAGAAAACAGAACTTGAGATAAACACATTATTCTCAAGTGGATTAAGGGTGTTTACCTTCTTTGGCTCGCGACAATCGCGAGCGAAATGACCCTTCTTGCCACAATTGTAGCATTTCACCTTTAACATATTTTTCTTGAAAGGACGCCTTCCTTTCCCAGGTTGGTTATTCCTTGGCCTTTTGCCAGACGAAGATGGACCCTTGCCTTTCCTCTTATGAAAACCACCACCATGATGCTTGCGCTTGGAGCCCGAAGCTCCTTGTGAGCTAGAACCTGCAAAGTAGATATCACTTTCAGGTTTAGCCGCCTGTAAGCGGTCCCTCTTCCAACTCAATATGACGCATAGCATCCTCAAATGTCTTGATGTTGTCATTGTGGGTGAGGTAAATTTTCATGTGTTCTCAGTTGTTTGGCAAAGAACGAATCACCGCTTGCACTTGTTGCTCATCAGTGAGGACGTGGCCAGCATCTCGTAGCTCACTTATCATATTTGCCATATGCCTCAGATGTTGTTTCATTATCTGAGCATGTGACTTCTTATATGAATCAAATTTCACAGTGAGCTGTCTCAGTCTCATAACTGAAGTGCTACCAAACCTAGCAGCCAATGCCGTCCACATATCTCCGGCGTTGTCAAAACGTACAAACTCTCGCATGATATCATTCTCCATGCTGCTCAGCAACGTAATGCGAGCCAGAGAGTTTTTCTTCTTCCATGCAACATATGCATCTTTGTCACGCCTTTGCTGTGTAGTGGTTCCATCTTCAGGTTCTGGCATAACCTGATTCAGTGTCTCAAGAACCTCTTGTTCTTCAAGCACATACTGGATTTTTAATTTCCAGATTTCATAATTGTCGCCATTGAGTTTCTCACCCTTATTCAACTCAGCAACAATGTTCTTTGATGCGGAAGCCATTGTATTTGACAAATTAATTCTACATATACATGTACATAATTAATGCCCAATATTTATGCAATATCATATCCAATTATCAATTGTATTAATAAAATTTCTCATCAGATTTCGAAGCCAAAAGTTCACTATGTTCCCAATCAAACTTCGAAGATCTAATTTGAAATTAATATTTATACAATTGATTTAAAATGATAATCTTATAAAGTCACTAAAACTTTAAGATTCCCCACTCAAATAAATATGGATAACATATATGTATTTAGCATAAATCAAAACATATATATGTGGAGAAAAAAAATTTTTTTCTCCTTTTCTAAAGAATTTTAACTAAAATAAAATCAGAATAAATATTTCTGATCCTCAAAAAATTATATAAAAATCACCAAAAAAATCAGAAATTTATTTCTGAGTCCAACAGTAAAAACCGCGTTTCAAAATAAGGTTCAACGTGCTCTCACTGGCCTCCAAAACTTGTCCCACGCGCCGTCTACTAGAAGGTGACTGCACGGGGGCGTGTATGTGTCACGCACCCCCAGACGCGCCTCACGCGCAGCCGAAATGCGACGCATGAACGACACGCGCCACGTCAACGATGACACGGCGCTGCTATGGTGCCACATGTCGGTGCGCGATGCGCGACACGTGTCGACGTGTGATGTGGACACGTGGAGTGGCGGTTGACGGCGGTTATTACTGTTGTCAAAACGACGCGCGTCGTTTACAAGTGAAACGACGTGTTGTTTAATGTGGAATCAAAACGACCTGTCGTTTGAGTCGTCTTCTTCCTCCAGACAGGTCGCGTCGACCCGTTTTCGATCCGGTTTGACCCGTTACTAAACCGACTCTATTTTTCACGTTTTTGGGGTCTTTCCTGAACCAAAATTAGTGATTTTTGTGCCCAGATCTCATGTTTACTAAATTCCAAATTGTTTTATTGTATAAAACGTAATTAAAAACGCTTAAAACACCATTTTATAAGGAAATCATAATCGGTTTCATTTCTGAAAAAAATGGTGAAACTGACATGTTTGAAGGCTTATATCTCTCGTTTCTCATCCAAATAATGCAAATTATATATCAATGGAAAGCTTGAAATGTCTAGTTTTCATTCATATAATTATTTCATAATAATTCGCAACGTATTGAACATAAAATTTTGGACGAACAGGGCATCATGAACATGTTAATTACCAGTTTTCAGAAATTTAAAAATTCACAGAATTCACCAAAACACACGTATTTTCATCATATTTCAACCACGAAAACAATGTTCAGATATCTATAACCCTATGCTCTGATACCAATGTAGATTATAACTCATATAATCATCATTTCATGCAAATGGTCCCATATATGGATCAAAATAGATATACTGATCATGTGAAGTATATTACAAGAGAACATACCCATGAATCCACAGATTGAATGCCTAGAAACAGAGTTTGAGTCCCAAATTAGTGGAGAGAATCAGAGAGCAAGAGAGAAACTGATTTCGAAAGTTTTCTCAACTAACATTCATTTCTCTACTTCTCTTTGCGTTTTGCATATTATATATATACATGCATGGGGCTAGGCTTGACCCATCTTGAGTGGCCCAGTCATCCATTCCTTCAGTTATCATGTTGTGTTGTGTGTGTGTATATATATATACATACACACCCACACACACACATATATATATAAAGTTAGATTCCAGAATTCAATTTTATATTAATCAAATAGATTATTTTCCTATTTTTAAGAGGGAAAAAAAAGAAACAAGTAAAGTTTTAATGCCTTTGTTTTTGGGTCTCCAAAAAATAAAAGAAAATGGATCCATAAGAGCTAAAATATTTGAGGTGGCCCGATGTTGTTTTTCTGGGCTTTTGTTTCTTGAACCCACCGCTGGTGTTAGGTGCATTTAAATTATAGTTATAGTTCTTGACCAAAAAAAAATTATACTTATAGTAATAGACCAGATTTTGTTTTAACAAAAATGAGTCCATTTGTCCATTTGTTCTAAATGAATTATAAGAAACAAAGATTGAAAAGTAGTAGCCTAATGCTTTGATTCTTGACTATTTAAATTTAATATTTACTATTTAAGGTCAATTTGACATGGGATAAAAATAAAAATAAAAAATTCATAAATAAGATTTATGTGAAAAAAACAATTATACCAATCCACTTAAAAGACATTTTTATTTTACTACGTGGATGGTCTTCTCTTTTATGTAAGGATGATGGTCTTTTTTTCAACTAACGTTGTTCAAATGGATTTTGATTTGTATACCTTCCAAATTAAAGACTCATTTGAATGTGCTTTTTTAAAAAAGATATTTTTTTACTAGTTTTCTTTAAAAGATTTTTTAAAAAAGTAAAAGATATTTTATATTTAGATGTAATATTTGAGAAGTACTTTTTTTTTAAGTTTAAACAGCTTTTTTATGTTATAAAAAAGTTCTTATTGTAAAAGTACAAAAATCTAACTTCTAAGCTTCAACCTTTTTTAAAAAAAAATTCATCTAAACAATCTAAAACATGAAAAAAGTACTTTTTTTTTTCTAAAAATGGTCTTTTTATATCAAAAGAAGCATATCCAAACAAGCTCTAAGTGGTGGACAATCTTTCTTCTACACAAAATGCCAAACACCAAAATCTACAACAGTACAACATGAGAGGAACTTGCCTTATCCTTCATTTGAATCCACATTTTCCTACCTTATAGCTAAACTGTATATTATATTCCTTGATATATTTGAATGGAGAAGAATGAAAAAAAAAGAAAGAGATGAGTTGTTCGCATTAGAAGTTGTTTGCTTCTAGACCAATTCTTTCTTCTCTACTAATACAGATACTACCTCAGTTATTGCTGATCATGATAGACCTCATCTCATTCAGGTTCATTAGAGGAGCCCCCAAGGGAGGGATGGATAAAGATAAACTTAGATGGAGCCTGCAAAGGAAACACTAGCATTACTGGCTGTGGTGGTCTACTTTAGGATCATTGGGGACACCCATTGCTGTAGTTGCAAGAGTATGGAGAACCTAGGAAGGTCTAAAACTAGATTGGAAAATGGGATACAAGAAAATTCACCTTGAACTTAACTCTAAGGTTGTTGTTCAAATGCTACAAGGCGAACATGATACTGGACAAATGCTAAAGCACATCAATCAAGAAACTACTGAAGTGGCCTTGGTTAGTGAAAATATCGCACAATTTCAAGGAGGGCAATAAAGGAGCAGATATTATGGCCAACATTACCTTCACTCGAGCTTACATTCCAAAATTAGCATGAAGCTCCTCAAGAAATCAGAGGAATAATTCCTTGTGATGTTATGGAAGTTCTAACTCTCGACAGTATGCTCTTTAAATTTGTAGTTTTATTTGTTTTGGGCTTGGTCCTGTCTATTTACCCAAAAAAAAAATGTGTGTATTAAATACAAAATACACAAAGAGGTAGTAATTTATGGATTTAAGTCTTTTGTCCCTTTTTTTAAAATTTTTTCCTTCAATTAAATGATGACAAATGAGAAAAATATTAATTAAGAAATAAGTTATTGTTAATTAAGATGAAAAGATATTTTGTTATTGAGTCGTTAGTAATTATTTAGGAGAACATGAATAGGAATAGGAAAAGGAGATAAAGAGAATTTGTATCCATAATCTTAATTGCATTATAAATTCATACACAAAAAATCCACACCCTTTTAGATCATTAGATTTGTTCTAAAGTCTATATGAAATCATATCAATAATTTTGTTACATATATTCATATCTAATACAATGGCTATGAACACAGTTTCGGAATTTCTATATATATATATATATATCATTTTTCTCTAACTATGAAAACTTAGGCTACATTTCAAGGATTAATAAAATTTTTAATAAATTTCGCAATGCTAAATGATTTGAACTTTCTACTATAGAAAATGTTTGAATATTTATTGGAATTTGGTTTATTACAATATATAATTTTTTTATACATACAAAAATTCACTTATTTTTATAATATTAAATATATCGTAATATTATTTATATTCTTGATTTTTTTACACTTTTCATTAATAATTTTGTATTATAATTTATTGAATTATTCTTGATTAAATTAAAGAAAAAATAAAAATATAATCAATTAAAATTTACATTGAATAAAAAACATTAATTTAAGAATAATTTAAAATACTATAATTAAAAGCTTACTAGGATTATAAACAAGAATGTCTTAAAGATTTGTCCATTATGTTTCAGGGGAATTTTATTTTTTTTTCAAAATGGAGAGTTGGATTTGGATTTTGGAGGAACAAGTTTGCTCCCTTAGGACACAGCACTCTTTCAAATGCCACGCTCTCTTGAAAATTGAAAACGAAGGAGAGGAGGGCTTAAAGACTGGATAACGTTCTCTGTATTCTACTCTCTGGACTCTGTTTCTTGGATTTGCATTATTTTCACCAGTGAGTGTAAGTGTTAGCACAGCACAACATATGCTTTAACTTGGCGCTTCATTCCACATCCAATGGCCTCTTCTTTTCCTCTTTATCAGCCCGCTCACTGCTTCATCTCCAACACCCAGGTTCCAATTTCTATCCTTTTTTGTCCCTCTCTTTGCGTCTGTTGAATCTGAAGCTCTTTCTAAGCTTTGTTTACATGTAAAACAGTTCAAAGGTTTGCGCGATGGCTTGTTGTGGCGACCCAGTTACTCATTTGGCTGTCATGCCCAAAACAAAGCTCGACCCATCAAATCTTCAGTTGATACACCAACATTTCCCTTGCTTCAACCCGCCAAAGTTGAAGACTCACCGTCTGAGGTAAATCCCAACTCTTCGTTTTTTATCTTTTCACTTGTCCACTGTTTGGTTGTTGATAGGAAGCGACAACTAGGACCAGAGCCTATTAAATTAGCTTATTACTGCAATTTATTTGTTTTGATGAGATTTTCAGTTGTAATTTTTAATTTTCCAAATTTATTTGTTCCTCTAGTTGGAGCCTGCAGACCCCGATTTCTACAAGATAGGTTACATCCGAAGCATGCGAGCTTATGGGGTTGATTTTAAGGAAGGGCCGGATGGATTTGGTGTTTATGCTTCTAAAGATGTAGAACCTCTTCGCCGAGCTAGGGTGAGTAGCTTCATTTAAGATTGCTGCAAGTGATGGTACTCTACTTATGTTCTACCAGACATACAGTTCCTGTGACTGCTGGCAGTGGCACATGTAATATTAATTACACATGTAGTGAATTTCTAGAATTTTTTACTTAGTTATTTGTATAATATCCTTTATGATTATACTCTTAGTCGTTGACTCGTTGTCCATCGCTGTTTTCTATAATGGTGTACTTTTGTTCTTACTTGAGCAGGTTATAATGGAAATTCCTCTTGAATTAATGTTAACTGTAAGCAAGAGACTCCCATGGATGTTTTTCCCCGATATAATTCCTGTGGGTCATCCAATATTTGATATTATCAACTCAACAAATCCAGAGGTATTTACTATTCTCCACTAAATTCATTAGTTCATATCAAGATGTAACTGATTTGCTTGATTGTTTGCATGATAAAATATATATCTTACCAATTTGTCACTTTTTATATCCTGTAATTCTTGTTTAATTTGTTGTTGATAATAGTTGCACTAACTCACAAAGTCTAAACCCTTTTGCTGGTCATACTGCTTATTGTAACTGCATGAATCTTTGTGGCAGACAGATTGGGACTTAAGGTTAGCATGCCTCCTCTTATTTGCATTTGACTGCAACGATAACTTTTGGCAGTTGTATGGTGACTTCTTACCAAGTGCGGATGAGTGCTCTAGCTTACTTCTAGCTACAGAGGTGTGTGAAAAAACTGGTTTTGTGTCACTAAACCATGGTCTGATAATTAGTTTAGATGTATCCCTTTTATGAGACTATTGAGATTCTGACATGCACATCGATGAATGCTTGACATCAAAGGGACATCATGGACATACTAGATGAGAAATTTTCAACTTTCCCTTGTTGAGTTGCTTCAAGTTTTTCTTTGAAAATATTTTAATGTGCAGTTTCTATGTTCAAGTTGAATCATGTCATAACACTGGAAAAAGTAATTATTCTTAGTACCATATGAAGTATGATGTGGAAATAGTCTGTTTTCTTTCTGGTGTTTTGTGGAGATCTGAGAGTTCCTCTGCTTTACTTGATTCTTGTCTTAAGAGTATATGATGGGCCTATACAAAAATTTGGTTGGAGCAGTCTTGCAACTAATTTTACTAAAGGGATTTGCACTTGACTAAAATTTACTAGCTTTCCTCTGCCAATGTATTGTAACTCAAGGTCACCGAGGTTTTTAACTTTTGTTTTTTCTTTTTTGGTGTAAACGTCAAGGATGACTCATATCAATTTTGGTTGATCTGCAAAATACATATCAGGTCTCTTAAGTTGGCCTGGAATCCTCTGTCATTTTAAGTTTTTATTGTATGAGCTCATCATCAACTCACGTCTATAATTACTAGAATAGCTACATACCTTACTGTTTCATAAACAGCTATACTACATCTCTCATGTTGATTTTTATCTCCTGCAGGAGGAACTTTTGGAGCTGCAAGATCCCAATCTTGCTTCTACTATGAGAAGCCAGCAACAACGAGCCTTAGAATTCTGGGAGAAGAACTGGGTAAAGAGCAAATTATCTGTGTTGAATTAGTTAGTCTTCCATTGTGGACAAAACTCATTTTGTGTTCTTAACTAATTGTGTGTTAAACTCATTCAGCACGACGGTGCACCCCTCAAAATAAAGCGACTTGCTCGTGATCCTCAAAGGTTCATTTGGGCAGTTAGTATTGCACAATCACGATGTATTAACATGCAAATGAGAATTGGTGCTCTAAATCAAGAAGCAAATATGCTGATTCCTTATGCTGGTAAGCTCAGATCCACCTTAGTTAGTCTGACTAAATATAATATTTATTTTGCACTCATAATATAATCAAACAATTTTTTTACCTTCATAATTTTCGCTATAGTGTTCTATTTTCTAATAGAGTGTGTTTGAGTTCCTTTAACTATTTCAAATGTTCATTAATATTAAAAGTTGATGAAGAAGTAACACAATATTTTGTATGGAATGGATTTTTTTCTCAACGGCAGAAAAAAACATCAAACTCTTTTGAACAGAAGGGAAAAATGTGAGATGTTGCATACTCTTCTCTTGGGGGACTTTTTTATGTGAACTGTAGGTATCTATAAAGATGAAGTTTGTAGAGTGCTTTGGATTAATATTGTGAAGTCTGTGGTAGCTTTGAACCTTTTCATTTTCTTATTGACTTTTTCTTGTATTAAATTTAATTTCTGTACCCTTTACTTTTTCTTTTTTCATTGTTACAGTTTAATTTGTTCATTGTCTTGTTAGAAGTTAGAACATTTTTCTCATCTGTACGCTACAAATGAGAAGACAAGTATACCAGCACTACTAGACAGTCCTTCTTAGAAATTGGGTGTTCCAGCAAATAGGCTAGTTAATCTGCTTATCCTTACCGTAAAATCTGAATTTTGCTTGCAATGAAATGTGCTTTATTAGAGATGGTCAACGACTCAAGTAATACTTTTAATTTGTCCAAGTTCTCGTACTGAAAACAACAATTTCTTTGGAAAGTATCAAAATAAATGTGAAAATTCTTGTTATGGACCAACTTTCTTGCGTACGAAATGAATAGAGATGCAACTGAGCTGCCTATATTTTAATCTGTCCATATAGACTGCAGAAGGTAACATGCTTTTTACTGGACTAAGAGGAACACTTGAGTGACTGCAACTTCTTCATACTGTAAGTTATGGATGATATGCGGTTTCTAAGGAAAAATGCCTTCTCATGTAGTGGTATGAGTTAATCCATATTTCAAAATTTTAAAGTATTATTGGGCCTCAGTTTCACAATGTTTACTATTTTATCTTTGGATTTCTTGGATTATATCGAAGTACTTTGTTTACCTGTGTTTTGGTCCGATTCTTCTTTAAAAATAGTCACTCTGGCCATCTGCATCATTTTCTCCCCCAGTCAAGAAAGATATTCTGTGGATATACATTCTTTTTGAGTTTAGATTTTCATTTAATTTCTCCTCTTTACATGAATTGTATTACATTTTGGAGATTTGATTTTAATTTGCTTTTATAGAAAGGATAGATTGTTTTAGGTAAAAGTGAAATCATATAAACAGTATCCATTGCAATCTGACAATTGTAATGGGAAGAAAAAGAAAAAGAACAAATGGTAGAGGGGAGCAACTACGCAAAAAGTGTGTAAAAGTTTATTTATCTTACATCACAGAGGTGGTGGTGATATGCTCATTTTTCTCGCTTAAGATATATAGTTTTTTTAACTTTTATCTGTTTGATTAACTTAGCCCTACCTTTCATTTTCAGACATGCTGAACCATTCATTTGAGCCAAATTGTTTTTTCCATTGGCGTTTTAAGGACCGGATGCTTGAGGTGCTTATAAATGCTGGACAGCGGATTAGAAAGGGAGATGAGGTAAGCTATCTCATACTTCTACAAAGTGTGCTTTTGACTGATTCCTTGCACACAATGTTACTTGGTGCATAAAATTTTTTTACATAACATTGATTGTGTAGAACTTGAGAAAGTAAAATTTTGTGCAGAAGGCAGAGAGAAATATAGACAGATAGAGGCATGTAAAATGGATGCATATTCCATTTTCCTTAAAATATCTGAAAAGGGAGCAAGGTGTCAACCAATTTCAATCATATGAAGCACACCAGGGGGGAACTTGGGTAAATTGATTGGAATGAATTGAAAATTCAATCCACATAGAGGATTCCTTTTAATTGAGATTTTCCTTTATCAGAGCTCCTTGTGGTTTTTTTATTTTTATTTCAATATTTTGTACTGCTCTCTCTATAGGGCAGTGAGCTTCTGTCTTTTTCATTTATTTATGCTAAAAGAAAAATTCATTTATAGAAAGAAACAGAGGACAATGTTCAAGTGTAAAATATTGTCCTTGGACTAACAGAACCCAGAAAATAACCAAAAAGAGAAAATCATTAACTCATGAACTTACCAATTTCTTTGCATATCATTATCAAGCATGGCATTTCTTCAGAAAGAAACCATCTACTTTAACCCACAAGGAAGCTACAAAATAACTCTACCCCAAATCAGTGATAAGGACAATGACTGCTGGCTAAAAAGTTTACTACTGCATCCAATCCCAGTGAAACACACCAAACCTCTGAAAATGAAGCACATCCACACAAAGCTTTGCTCTCCTTGTCTCCTTGAAAATCTGATAGACACCTGTATGTTAGGAAGAATAGAAGAGAGTAGTGTTAGCTTTGTAATAGGTGACTAGGTCAACTTAGTATTACAGGTATTAACCGGTTTTAAGTTTTTTGGGAAAGGGTACTTGTATATAAGGAACAGGTTAGCCGTGAGAGAGGGGATGGGGAAAGAATTTGTAAAGGATTAGAGTTGTTTGGAGAGTTCAGGGACCTCTCGAATGCCCTGGAGTTCATAGTTTGTTTCTCTTCTTGTAAGAAAATCACTCTTCACCCATCAGTTCTGCAGTTCCATTGACAGCAAAAATAGAGTGGAGGAATAAAACTGTCCATTTTCTTTGTGATAATCTGAACCAGTGCTATCAAAATCTTGGGAATGAAGGCAGACCTGATGTTCCTAGAAAACAGGGTCATATTTTTTAAGAGTGTTAGGGAATATATGTTAGGCTATTATATGTTATTATTTTATGTTATTGGGCGGGGCTTATCTCTCCTGTTCGGATCCTTATTTGTTTATATAAATATAGAGACAAGGAGACTAACTATGTTAAGTTGGTCATTCCTATTTTTCATGAAAGAACAAAGCATATTGAGGCTAATTGTCATTTTGTGCATGAAAAGATTCAAGAGGGGTTAGTTGTCATTGGACATGTGTGGACTGGAGAATAACTTGCGGATATTTTCACCAAGGCTCTAAATAATAATAGAATTGATTATATTTGTAACAAGTTGAGCATGATTAACATCTATGCTTTATCTTGAGGGGGAGTGTTAGGGAATATATGTTAGGCTATTATATGTTATTGGGCTGGGCTTATCTCTTTGGTCCTGATCCTTATTTGTTTAGGCTATTATATATTCCCTAACAAAGAGTATTAATTTTATTGTAGTTTACATGAAATGATAGTTTTGAAGCAGTGCATAAAGAAGTCATCAGTGAAACATCTTGAGCTGAGTTTGGTGCTTGACCACAGAAATCACTGCTTTAAGGTTTATTTACTTTTTTTCAACACCAAGGGCTAGACTGATACTCCTATACCCTATTAAAATCTTTTGAAACTTGAGAGAATGTATTGTACTGTAAAGAAACCAGTCTCAATTTTGGGCTGAAACAGTTTGACAAACTTTTCTGCCTGAGTACTGTTGGCTTGTATCAAGAAACGTTTGCGTGTTTTGGATCCATGAACTATTATGTTAGGGTATTTGGGAAATTGGTATTCTAGCATGGATTGGGGAATAGATGTTCTTAAGAGCATTGGCCAGCCCCTGCTCCCCGTGGAGCCCACCTGGCAAAAGCCATTCCAAAAATTTTCTTTAGATAAAAGTCAACTTTACTAATAAAGTAAAAAATACAGAACAGGAGGATCAAGAATCCTCCTAAAGAAAAGAAAAGCCACCAAAAAGAACCAAAAGAAAAAAAGAAAAAAAGCAAAGAAAGAGCAACATTAGCTCAAGAAGAATCTCCAATCCCTTTGCATATTTGCTGAAGAAAACCCCTTAGAAAATCCATCAGCTGAAATGCTCATAGAAGCTAGAAAAACAAGTCTATCCCAAAGAAGATGACCAGGTAAGAATCTCTGGCTGAAAATTCTCGCATTATGCCAAAGCCAAATGCTCCTAAGCCAGCAAAACAAGCAAAGGTCTGTAATTCCTTTCATTTGTTGCTACTGACTGTACCTCGAGATTGAATAAAAACATTTTGAAGTTGAGCATGCAAATCCATGTTCCCTAAAAATGCCAAACAACTTATGTCACAAGTTCAAAACTGCCAATCAATAGTTATTGTATTATTAAGTCTTTATATTTTGTACTTATCTTCAATTTTATGGTCCAAAGATAATTACAGTGACAGAGGAGGAGTGTTATTGTTCATAAGCTTGATCGACATTTCTTGGTTAACTTATTTATTAGATTGGTTCACATGCTTTAAGAGCAGAATTGCTGTTATGTTGAGTGGAACTAAAATTTTTCCTTGAATATCTATGTTACTGTTTGTATTATTTCATTGTCACACATGGAGATCCTGATTATGCTGTCAAAAATTGTAACAGATGACAGTTAATTACATGACTGGACAGAAGAATGACATGTTAATGCAAAGATATGGATTTTCATCACCTGTGGTAATTTTCTTTCCATTTAAATCTTGATAAAAGGAATGTTCTATATTTTTTCATTCTTTGTCCTGAAAACTTATGGGCTGAGACTTTCAGCTTTTGCAACATAAGCTCATGAAAAGCTGCATTAGAAAAAAAAAAGAAAAGAAAGAATAATCAAACAGTGAAAGGCCATTCATTATAGCTATCATTGTCAACCACAACATAATAATTTTTATCCCCATTAAAATGTAGTTTGGAGCTTTTTTCTTCCTTTCATATTTCTGTTATGACTCGTTCATTTTGAGTAGGTTTTAGAAATTTTGTATTAGAAAAATTCTAGAGAGACAATATGACACATCCCATGTGTAGAGCAGCAGGATGGTATGTGGATTTGTGTTGATGTGACTCTGCACAGATCCAGAGGTAAATCTATTGGTGCAACTATTATTGTATGTCTAGCATTACCCTTGGTATTATGTACCTGAAATTTCAGTAGGTTAAAAATTATGTCAAGTTGTTTTCATGAAGTTTACTAATGTCTACCAGCATTTTGCACAACTAACACTAAACTATCACTATATAAAGCAGTGTTCTGAAAACTGGTCCAACCAGTTGAATTGGGAACTGGTCTGGTTTTGTTAAAACTGGATGAACTGGTAACAGTTTAAACAGTTAGGTCGGTTGTGATTTTGGGTGACATGGTTATTCCTTGAAAGGGTCACGTCGTCACTCTTCACCAATATTATTTGCTAGAGATGTCCACTGCCCAGAACCAATGTAGCACCTTTGAAAGATGGTAGGAACTTTACCACCAGGCCATTGTGCTTCTTGCTTGATTCTTCTCACACTTTATATGCTAACCTCAGCTTTCTCTGAAGTTTTGCACCCTTCACATTTTTTATTAGACAAAAGAGCCTGAGTTTTCATTTTAAGAACACATGATAGTTATGGGTATTTATGTCCTTTCCAAAAACACATAATTAATTGCCTGAATTAATTCTCCTTGCTTTGGTCTATTCACTATTCTTCTTTCTCTATTGTCTTGATTGCCTGCCACTGCCCTTCTGTTTGCTCTCACGGTTCTCTGTTTGCTGCCATTTCATGGAAGACAAACCGTTGGCTGTTAATACACTGATTTTCTATTGAAAACTTATCTTCCTTTGTTAATTACTTTCTCTTTCTCTCTCTCTCCGCCCCTGCTCTTCAGCACTGGTGTTCTGGACCCAAAGTCATGACAAATCCCATTGATGGAAGAAATATATAAAAGCTTTCTCTCTCCTTGTTGAGCTCAACTGTTGTATGTATATTTATATATTCAGATTGGAGTGAATGCAAGTGTTGTACTCACAAGCCTAGCCCATATTGCAATCCAACCCGAATAGATAAGCCTGCATACTAATATATATTCTAACATTTCCCTTCATTCCTGCCAGCTTGTTACAAATATACTCAACTTTATTATGAGGGAGTGCCTTATGTAATAATATCAACTAGTTGCTCTCCAATCTTCACAAAACAGGTTGAGATGAGTCCCCACTAGTCCGCTACAACTTTTACATGAATAAAGTGACAAACAATCTCAATATGCTTCGTTCTCTCATGGAACATTGGGTTTGATGCAATGTGGAGAGCTGCCTGGATGTCATACCATAATCTCATGCGCAAGGTACTCTTGGAGCCGATCTGTTTGTTTGTCACAACAAAATCAGTTCACAATTGATTTGAGCCATAGCTCAGTAGTCTGACTCTGCACTCAATCCAGACACCACATTTTGCTTCTTCTCTAGCAAACTAAATTTCCTTCCACAAACAATATCCTTAAGTCGATTCCTATCGAATGGAGATCCAACCTAATTTGCATCAAAAAATCATTCTATTTCACAATGTCCATGGTCACTGTAAAGCATGCCACGCCCTGGTGCTCCTTTGAAATATTTCTATAATTTTGTTCTTTCACTACTCTTGTAATGAACAATTCATGTAAACTTATAGATGTTGTCTGATATTAAATGTATTGTTTTGTAACTGTAGCACTCAGAGTAACTTCTATTTGCAGAATCCTTGGGATGTGATCAAATTCTCAGGCAATGCACATATTCATTTGGATTCCTTCTTGTCAGTCTTCAATATATCTGGCCTTCATGAAGAGTATTACCATAACAGTAAGGGCATTATGAATTTTCTTTCTGGAATCTGCTTTGCTTGCGCTTCTTTCTAATCAAATTTTGCATTATTGAGGATGTCAGTATGAAATTTATGGCAGGTCTTCTATCTGACCCTGGAGATACTTTTGTTGATGGAGCAGTCATAGCTGCAGCACGAACATTGCCAACTTGGTCAGGTGGGGATGTGCCCCCAATTCCTAGTGTGGAAAGAAAGGCTGTGAAGGAGTTACAAGAAGAATGCCAACAGATGCTTGCAGAATTTGCTACAACCTCTAAGCAAGACCAGAAATTGCTAGGTAACTTTGATGGTCATATCCCTACACTAGGAACATGGAACTAATTGTCATGTTATTTCAAATTTGTATTCTGGGATATGACAGCTTTGTGAGAATCTATGTCATCCTGAAAATGGGAGAGTTGACTTTTTTTAGAATGAGCCCGAAGACTGCAGTTTTCTTCTCTTTCAGTAATACACCTTTATGGGGTTTAACATGGAAGGGCCCTCCCTACATATGTGTTGGATTGAAAAATTTTTGGGGGATATTCGGGCTGACCTTGAGTCAGTCTGAATTTAATCAAACCAAGCTATATTCTGAGTTGAAGCTACAAGTCTACATTAGTCATGACTACAATTATATCTGCTAAATATGGTTTAGGGCTTCTATGGTGAGCTCAATCAATCGAGCCTTCATTGGCCACCAGCAAGTTCGCTAAGGACTTCTGTTGAGAATTTTAATTGCAGCAGGCACACATCTCGAGTCAATTACACTTATGCAATGAGCAAAAGGCTCAACCGCATGTGCGGTGAAGCTTTTCAAAGCTAAGGACTCAACCTTTTAAAAAAGTTGGAAACTATTCCATCTAAATTTGCCAAATGCTGCTATTGTGTGTCTATTTGGTCTTCAATTGAAGAAATTTTTAGGTATTCTAAGAGTAGTATTCTTAATGGTTTAGATCTTATCTAAATTTTATTATATAATATTATCAATTTAATCTAAGGGCACATTTTCAGCAACACGTGTTCTGTTTTCATTGGATTAATGTACTACTCTCAAAGTACATAAAAATTTCTCCTTTAATAGGACTTTGCTTTGATCATAACTTACACATTATAACAGCAGATTCCTTGCCAGAAGCTACGTGGACACTTGAAGCTGCAATAAAGTATGCCATATTTACATTATCTAGCGTTTTCATAAGCTTTTTAAAATTTAATTTCAGTAACTTCTTAAACCCTAAACCCTCTATTAATAGTTTCATTGTGAACGCTACGTTTGCAGGTATAGATTGCACCGGAAATTGTTCATTGAGAAAGTTATGCAAGCACTGGAGATCTATCGAGAGCAAATACTGTTCTGATTCCAATATACTAACCATGTACTAGCTAGGAAAATTTTGTTACACTGCTGTATACCTGTATCACGAAAAATAATGCTTTTATCCATGAATTTCAGGTTCTCACTTCATTTTGTGGTCTTTTTCCTTTATCTGTTCCTTGATCAAGCTCTGAGCAAATTAGAAAAGAGGTGTAAAAGAAAATTAAAAGATTATTGTTGCCTACATACTTGGAGGATTTAATTTTGATCTATTGATATTTTACAGTGTTTCACACTATAAGTGAACCATATGATGTTACATGTTTAAAAATAGTTAAAAAAATTTATTGGAGAAAAAAGAAAAAGAACATACAGATTCTTTAAACTTTGAGCCATTTGTAAATAATCCTTAAATTTTAAAATTGTCTTAATTAATACTTAAATTATAATAATTACACAAATCAACTCTTCTATTTACTTTTCATTCATTTTAATTTTTTTTATTTAATTTAGAATAGAAGAAAAGTGGGTGGTTGTTTAATTGTTATAGTTTAGGTATTAATTATGATGATTTTAAAATTCAGAAAGTTATTTGCAAATAAATTAAAGTTTAAGAGATCTGTATATTTTTTTTTCAAACAAAAATAATTAAAGATTATCTCAATACTTATGTTTTTTGGGCACTAGTACCCTAATGAATTGTTAAATATTTATTATTTGCTGATTATGTTTTATGAATTTTAAACAATTATTGTAATAATCAGTATCCAACAAATATTTGACAGTTTATTTAGGATATTGGTACTCCAAAAAAAAATCAAGGTATTATATCAATTCCTTTTTAGTTATTGTAATTATGTAACCCTTTCTTATTTATTGATAGATTGATGGTGTAAAATTTCATAATCGAATACCTTACTATTATGTGGTCTTGATGACTTGAGATAAAGAATACTGAGATGATTTACTATTGGTTAAGGCACAAATTGACCTAAAAATATCTCTTATGCACAAATCAAAAGAATTATTCTCAACTTAAATATATCATGTGTTACAACAAACTATCTTTATTTAATCTAATCCTACAGTACACAGATTTGTAAGTATCTTTTTGGTCAATAAATTCGGTATACCTTGATATTAGATCTAAGTTGAATTAAGATGTTGTAAATAGACATTTTATCCTGAAAAGAATAATAGTATTAAAAAATTTTTTAGAAAAAACTATGCAATAAATCAAATCCTAAGGCTATAAACAAATTTTAATTATCATATATCTTTTATATATGTACAAACTACAAAGCCAGTCACAGTTGGTTGCGAAGTGGTCAATTTAGATACTCGAAAAATTGTCAACTCTCCCTGGCTTTGTGAATTGAAGCAGACTGCACCGATTTTCAATTTATTTCTTTTTGTTAGACACTTTTCAATTCTTGATGAGCAAAAGTATCTTATTTTTCTTCTAAGGTTGTAGTTTAATAGTAGGGACACTCCTATGTTGCTTAGAGTGGGGGGTTCAATTCTAAGTGCTCATTTCTCAATTTTTCCTTCCTCTTCTCCCACTAAGAGGTCTAAGGTTACTTGAGGGCTTCACTTGGGGGCCTAACCCTGGATCCCACCCGGTTTTGGGACCTGCCCCGAATAAAAAAGAAAAGGATTTTTAGTGAACAACTAAAATAGTTTTTTTTTCGGCCAAAGAGATTTCAGAAGAAAAGAATTGAATACAGGTGTAGAAACTATCAAAGCAATCATATTGGGATTAAATCACTGGCCTCATCTGCAAAAAAAGTATCTTATTTTCAAGCAGTGTTTAATGATTAGTGGACTTTGGGTTAAATAAACACCATTTTGGACTTTAATTAGGGCTATAAGGTCATGCAGAACAATGTTTGGCCAATAACTGAAACTGTAATTCTAATGCTGATGTGTTTCCTTGTCTGGTAGGTTAGTGAGCTAGCCCTCTGGTCAAGTAGACCACCGAGTTCGATCACACAACTATCTTTGTTATTTTATTGAATAGAAAGCATTAAAGACCGAAAAACATTTGTCCGACAGACAATAATATGGGCATAAAATCAGGCCTAAAACAATTCAATCGCACGCACTTAGTCCATTATTTTTTTTTACTTCGACCAAAAAAAAGTCCATTATTTTATTTATTTGAATCCCGACCATTGTTTGTTTTTCTTCTATTTTCTCCAATTTTCTTTCTGAATTCCCAATCATTGAATAAAAAAATTATTTGTGAACTTGGAATTTATTTTTTTATAAGTGATAAGATGTTCCTCTCATTTATTATCTATAAAAAATATTAGCAGCATGTAACTTGAGAAGAAAGGTGTCTAAAGAAATCAGTATTCTCTTGTAAAAATAATATGATTGTTAACTAATAAAATATAAATAAATAAATAAATATATGATTTAATTTTAATTCACTGTTAATGTAAAAAAAATGTACATTATCATCTTTTTTTTTTACGGTAACTAAGTGCTGATTTTTTAAGTAATCATTATTTTAGTCAAATTTTTTTAATAATATAATAATTTATGATTACATGATAATATAAAATTTTTTAAATTAACAGTGGATCAAAATCAAAATCAATAAAAAACATTAAATTGAAGAGAGTTGACCAATTCAAGTCATAAAATTTGTGTTTAATTTATTTTTAGTAGGTAAAATGGTGGCAAGGATGGATTACTCTAATAATAATGTGTTTGAATTTAAGTAGGTATCTAACAACTTTAAAATTTGTTCAACTAATTATTTATAGAATTTTTTAATTTTAATCTATTGTCAATGTAAAAATTTTTTACATTATTATCTAATCACATATTACTTATTGTTTAACTTTTTAAGTAATTATTATTTTAGTTAATCTATTTTTAATAATTTGACAATATGTAACTTAATGATAATGTAAAATTTTTTATACTACTAATAGTAAATTAAAATTAAACTCTTATTTACATCAAATAGGCATCTAATCAACATATACCATACCATTAGACATAGGATCTCCCAATAGTTACTTTCTCTTTATGTTTTGTTCAGTAAGTATAGTTAATGATACAAAGTCTTTTCTTGAACGATCTCCCACACACTAGAATGAGCTTTTAGGGAAGATAATTTTTCAAGTGGGTCAAGATTCGAACCTAATTAATAAAAGTAGAGATCATACCTGTTCATGTTTAATGTACCGCCGAGTGTTCAATTATAATTTCAATCCCCTTGGTTCTGGTTTATAAGATCATTGGGAATTGCTGGTTTTTTTTTTCTTTTTTTGCCTGACTTTAAAAAATAAAAATACTTTATTAAGTAGAAACACAGTTCATTGCATCATGACAAGCCAAAGAAACCATATTCGGGGAGCATCATCTCAACCCAGATTGAATTTGGAAAGACATAAGCTAATGTTGCCAATTCATGAGCTACCACATTGTCTGAACCGCGCACAACATCAAGAAAACGGAGGTCAAGGGCCAGTTGCAGACCAATACCAAGACCCAAAAGCTTCATCAATCTTTGGCTTTATATACTTGATAGATGATACTGAAAGAAGAAAAGAAGCAGCAGCAAGAACAAATCTGCATTTTCTTTCACGGATGTATCAGTGTTGATTTTAAAGAAGCCCAGAGGTGGAATCAACCACTTTGATGGTCCTACTGGGAATTGCCATGCAGGTTGAGTTGTCATCTTCGCTTCTTAGCACCACTGATCCCCACAAGAATTAAACTCTCTACTTTTCACTTTTTACCAATAATCCCCACAAGAACAAGTACCATTTCTGAAATGATGGAATCTTCTTACATCTCTAAGAATGATTTCCCTGTTCACAATTTTTGATATGAATTTAGTAGCAACATGGCAGTCATTGCAAACCCTAAGGTTTTTGGCAACTCTAATGGTAGTTCCAGAAGGGGTATTTAGAAGGCCAAAAGCTATCGCCAGTTTCTCACTGTGCCCACAGAGCAGAGTTTCTTTCTCTTCGTCATCAACATTGTGAAGTACACAAGAAGTATCAGGTACATAGCCTTCCTTTCTCATTCTTTGTGACAGAATTTCAAGATATTCGTGGAGTTCTTTACTTTGTGGATGTGATGCATCCCCTGCCAAAAACTTGTGAACCTCGTCACCATACTCAATCCAACTACAACCAGGTTCTTTTCTTACTCCCATTTTCTTCATTTTCTTCCGAACATCCATTGCCTGGTCCCAAAGTCCAGCTGAAGAGTATATGTTAGCCAATAGAACATAATGGCTAGCCACATTTGGCTCCAAGACAAATAGGTGCTTCGCGGCAATTTCACCTAGCTCTACATTCTGGTGGACCCGACAGACACCAAGCAAGCTACTCCATGCATCTACTTTATCCATATTGGATGGCATTGTATTGATCAGCTTATATGCCTCTTCCACCTGACCAGATCGGCCAAGCAAGTCTACAAGGCAAGCAAAATGGTCAGCTTTGGGTTCAATCCCGTGGTCAGCTTTCATTGTATGAAATAAATTAAGGCCTTCATCCACCATCCCAGAGTGACTACAAGCAGCAAAAATAGCAATATAGGTCACTTCATTGGGCCTTACATCCCCATTGCTGTCTCCTTCTGCCACCATTCTTCTAAAAAGCTCCAAAGCTTCTCCCCCTTTCCCATGCATCCCATAAGCCATGATAAGAACATTCCACGTAATAACATTTCTTATAGGCATTTGATCAAACACTATCCTAGATAAGTTCAAGCAACCACATTTTGCATACATGTCAACTAGTGCGCTTCCAACAGCAACATCTGTTGCCAGCATTTGTTTAACAGCATAAGCATGAATCTCTTTCCCTTTACTTAGGGCTGCCAAGGCAGCACAACCAGGAAGCACTGTCATTAGTGTCACCGAATTTGGCTTGAGGGGAATGCTTTCATCATCCTCATAATCATCAAGTGCGTTACTCTTTTCTTCTTCTTGACCTCTTTGCATGTCATGCAGAAGATTAAGCGCGTCATCATGTCGCCCACAAATAGTATAACCAGTGATCACTGTGTTCCAAGAGACTATATCTCTTATATCCATGCTGCTAAATATGCTCCTTGAAATATCTATCCTTCCCATTCTGGAATACATGTCCATTAAAGCATTTTGCACATATCTATCCTTCTCTAAGCCCCTCTTTACTATGTACCCATGGATGCCTTCTTTATCTAAAAATGCTTCACATCGTACACAAGCAGGCAAAACACTTGATAATGTGGTGGCATTTGGACAAAAATCAGATACAGTGACCATTTCAATGAAGAGGTTTAAGGCTTCTTCATCAAATTCATTCCGTGCATAACCAGCAATCATAGCATTCCAAACTGCCACTGTCCTTCTCAAGATTTCATCAAAAACTCGTCGACCTTTTGCAACTTGCTTGCAATTGCAATACATGTCAGCTAAAGCACTACCAACAAAAGAATTCTCAATTAAATCAGTGTTTCTCAAGGCATACGAATGTATTTCCTTTCCAGTCTTCAACATCTCCAGATGGGAGCAGGCAGGCAGAACACTAGCCAATGTAACCCCATCAGGTTTAACTCCATCTAGGATCATAAGTTGAAGAAACAACAACGCTTCCATAAATCGATCGTTTTGAGAGAGTGAACTAATAATGGTATTCCAAGCGACCACATCCTTATCATCGAAAAGCTCAAACAAAGCTTTGGATTCATTAACTTTTCCTAGTTTTGCATACATTGCCACCAAAGCATTGTTTGTGAATGTTCTCCAATCTCCTTTTCTCAAAGTATACGCATGTACTTGCTTTCCGAGGAGCAGCCCATCACGGCGACGCAGATTCGAACAAGCATGAGCTACACTCACAAAAGTGAACGAGGTAGGTTCCAAATTATCTAACAGCATTAACCGAAATGCATCTAAAGACAATTCCCACTCCTCAAACCTACACAAGGTGGCAATAATCGAATTCCACGAAACATGATCTTTCTCAATGATTCTTTCAAACACTTGGTAGACACCCTCGATATCCCCGCATTTCCCATACATATTGACGAGGGAGTTAGCCACAGTGACGGAAGACGAAGCATACCCGAATTTGAAAACATGGGTGTGAATCTGTTTCCCCAACTCCAAATCCTGAATACCCGCCACGGCTTTCAGAACAGCAGGGAAAGCAAAATTGTCGGGTGGTGCACCGGCAAGAATCATCTGGATGTATGTCGAAACGGCTTCGTGGAACGTGGATGATTGAGTTTGTGAGCGAAGGTGATCGACCCATGCCGAAGGAGAACGGGATTCTGAGATGGGTTCTACAGAGGAAGCGGTGGCGGTGGCGGTGGCGTTGGTGATAGTTGGAGGAAGGTGTTTGGGAAGAGCGATAGGGTGGTGATGGATTTGGAGGGAAGAGAAAGGAAGCGGTTGGGTAAGACTAAGGTAGAATGACATCTGGTACTCCAGCCACTCTCCAGACTCCAGTATTCATTTCCCTGCCCCTTATCCTGTCTTTTTTTTAATATCTTGTTACTACTGTCCAAACCTGATATAACTGAAAATTATATTCCGCTAATTAAAAATAGAATTTAATATGTATTCGTGCGTTATAAGAATTGGACAAAATAAAAATTTTAGGAGTTAAAATTTAGGTTAAAATATAATTTATATTCTTAAAATTTATTTTGATACTAAATTATCTCTTAAATTTTTTTTATCTCATTAAACTCTATGAATTTTAGTCTGATTTAAAAATATTAATTTTTTTATTAAATTAAACAGATATTAACATATAGTTTTAAGTTATATCAAACTTTAAAAGAATATAGTAAGACAAAAAAAAATTAGGAAGGTAATTTGATACAGAGATAAATTTTAAAAGTGTAAATTATATTTTATCTCATAAAATTTTTTAACTAAATCATCACGTAATATATATTTAAGTCACATGGTGTGCATGTGAAAGTGACCTCTGTTTTATTTAACTATAAAATTAATATTTTTAAATCAAACTAAATTTAAAAAATTTAATAAAAAAAAATTTTAAGAGATAATTTAATATTAAAATAAATTTTATAAATATAAATTGTATTTTACACTTATATTTATATTATAAGAATATAACTAAAACTTAAGCAGAGCTTTTATGATTTTGAAAATTTTGAAAGCCACTTAGAGATTGGTTAAAAGAAAAATAATGTATTTTTTAAAGTCAAATTTAATTTGTACAATATAAAATTTTTTATATTAATAATAAATTAAAATTAAATTTTATAATAAATTAGATAGACCAAATTAAACAAAGTATGTTTGTGAAGGGCTCAAACTTGTCCATCATGCATCCTTCGCAACTAAAGCTTTGCAATTTTGTATCCATTTAGCAGTCTTCTGTGCGTCAAACCCAATGACCAATTCTCATCCATATGGCTTGGCTGCCTCTGCCACAGTGCCACATCCATGTGGTATCCTTTCCAGAAAACTCTATCATCCAAACTGGCTGGTGCACCCTTTGTCACTTCTTTGCCAACCCAATCTACCAGAAAACGTGTACCTAGCTAGTGCCGCCAGGGCACCTAAGGAGCCCACGTTCTTTCTTATTTTTTCGGTACACTTTTATGTTACTTAATATTTTTGTACTAAAATTAAAAAGGTTATTTTTTTCATCTATGTTTATGTAAGTGAATTTTTTTTATTTAATAATATCTATTATTTAAAATATAAAAAAAATTAATTAATTTTTTTTAATTTTACTTTTAATTTTTAATGAAAAGAGAATTAATAAAATAAATAAAATTTTAAAAAAAATATTAATAAAAGGAGAAAAATAATAATTTAGTCATTTAAATTATATTTTTCTATAATTAATACTATTTAATAATTTTTTAAATTTTTGTGTAAAAACTTTCAATGACAGATAAAAATAAACGGAAAGAGTATTAATAATCTCAATGGTAGATAAATTTAGTTTAAAATGACTAAATTATATTTTTTCTCACTTTATTAATATTTTATCTCTTTCCTAATTTTACTTACTCCACTAATTTTTTTTTCTATTAAAAGATAAGGATAAAGTTAAAAAAAATTAATTAATATTTTTTAATATTATCAAATGACATATAATTTTGAACAAAAAAAAATTATCTTACATGATATATAAAAATAAATGGAAAAATAATTCTTACTTGTAGAACGTGCCACGCCTAAGAGTTGGAACTCTTATATATATTGTGTCGAGAAATTATTATATGCTCTTACAGAATAATAAATACATGTTTCAATAAATATATTTATTGTTAATTTAAAAAAATTATATAAATTTTATGTTAATAACTTAAAATCAATAGTATAAACGTTTCCTGAAACGTGCATTTAATTGTGCTATAAAATTATGCAATAATTTATGTGTCATCATCCAATATAACTTAGATCTTAGCTCAACCTCCAACTACAATAATGTCTCTTGCTGTATATCGCCCAATATAACCTTTTCAACTTAATTTCTTTTGATACGAAGTTAAAAGATGTCAATTAGTCGTCATGTGGATTAATGACACACCCAAGTCCAAAACCCATTCCATTATATTCATATGGTTTTGTTGGGATTTCTTGCTGATCACCCTTGTCATTGCTCTGTGTAATGGGTTGTAACTTGCAGGCTTGTAGCCCTCCCCTTTTAACTGAAAATAAAATAAAAAAAGGCAACAAGCCATTTTGGTGCAAGGTTTTGCTTGGATTTATCACATTGGTCACAACTTTGTAAGGCATGAATCAAGGTTGAACTGATTGCATTCACTAATTTAAGGAGGGAGAAGAGTGAAAATGATGCCATTGTTATGTTAAAATGTATAATTTAGTATTTCTCACCCTTTTATTGTTGTCGATATTTATATGAGCACATAATTTGATATTGATAAAAATATCGTAATCACTATAATTTGATTATTTGTTTAAGGGAATTTTAACAACTTTTATTACACAAAATTTTCAAATTTATTTTTATTTGAATTATTTGGATTGAATAAAAAAAATTTATATATTATTCATGCATGTGATATTATTTTTAGTTAATTTAGAGTAAAAATAAAAGAATAAAACTAACATAACGTTGGGTTAGGGGTAACAAATAGATAGATTTTGTGTTAGATCATTAATGAATGGATATAAAATAAATTAATAATTTATTTAAGATTCATTAAAAAATTATTAAAACTATCTAATCCATTTATAACATATTTTAATAGATGAATATCCAATCCATCTATTAATCTAATTTAATATATAGATATACAATTCATCTATATTCAATTAAATGTATGTAGACTAAAAAAATGCATCTAGGCTCTTCCTATGTATAAATACATTATATTCTTCAAATTATATTTATAAATTCATTGGATCTAATAAATATTTTGATTAGTCTATTAATTATCTATTAACTAAAACTAATTTAATTCATTCAAATTCATTAAATCTATTATTATAATTAGATGAATCATATTAAATTTAGATATGAATAGATTGTATGGGTAATAGATTTATGAATTCAATTGTCACCCTTATGGTATGCAAAGTAATGATTCCATGAAATGATAATATAATATGAATGAAATGAAATGAGTTAGAATGGAATGAAATAGTTATTTTCAGTTCATAATTTGGTAACTTTTAAATTAGTACAGGGAATCAATATGTAATAAAATTTAAAATGATTAAAATGACATGAATGTCCTTCTTAAGAAAAGCAAAAAAAAATTTAATTTTTTTATGAATATCTTATATATGTGTAATATAAATGTATATTCTTGAGAGTAATGTTTAAATTTTTTTTTGATAACTTAATAACAATAACTATTGTTACTCAAGGAAAAAAAAACAAATATTGTTTTATTTGTTAAAAAAAATTGAAGTTTGTATATTGTTGTTTGAAATGAATATACAATATAATCATTAAACTTTTAATTATCTTGTTTCTTATTTAAAGTTTTGTTAAGTAATAAGACCCTTTATTTTCTTATAAGATTTAAGTATATTAAATTTAACAAAAATAATAATTATCATTTTATAAAAACTAATAAAGATATATTAGAAAAAGAATGATTAAGTTTCATTTCATAGAGTTTAAAATCTCAATCACATCTTTCTTAGAAAGAATGTATCACATGTTCCATTCCTAACTTTGTGAAATGAGACATGGAATAAAAATTTTATTTCAAACTTATTTTTGTCAACAAATATATATAAGAATGTTGTATTTTTTAAAATAAATATAAAATAAAATAATTATTTTTACGTACCAAATTTTACTGAAGTTATTTGACTGTATACGAAATTTAAGGATATGATCCAATCATGCGGCTCCAGGCCTGCTGAAGGGAGAGTCACTCATCGGCTGACAAAGAGGCCCAACACATACACAAAAAACTGAGTTTTTTTCCCTTCTAGAAATTGCTTCTTATTGCAGCTTGGTCTAGCAAATAATTTTGAAAATGTCATCACTCATTACTGTCTAAAATTACATCTGTGAAAAATCAAAGGAATGATAATGACGAATCATTCAATTAGAATTTTTTTCCCTTCTGGATGTCTACATACAAAAATACAAATTTTGTCAACTGGGGATTTGAAGAATGCATACATTGTACAATGTATTGTGTCTACATATAAAACTAACGAAAATGACAATTACACAAAAAGAGATTGTATACGTTGGGAAAATAGATCCCTGCTCGTATACTTTAATACATTCTTGTTTACTAAAACACTAAAAAATATCAATAAAAAATAAGTAAATCACACCGGATCATGGCCCAACATACATAAATGGACAAACATCAAATACACAATTAAAATGGTAATGTCTGTGAGAATGCTTTATCTCATCCACCCCACAACTATTTCACTATTATTCATGCATTTACCAAATTCCGGGGCATTGATCATCAGAATAATCTCGTTAAGGTCCGTTGGAATTGATAGAATCTTTGCCCAAGCTCACCGATGCACATCCATGAAACTTGTTTGCTGAAAATGTTCGAAGTTACTGAAATCTTGATGAAGATTGCATCCATAACCTTGTTTAACAACTCTCTTGGTGTTGTCCTTTTGGATTTGTTGATCTTCATATCCAAGAACTTAAGTGAGGAGAGGTTCGGTACTACTTATGAAAACTTTCTTGCAAACCTGTTCTTCAAACAATACCTAGCATCGTCACCAAGCTTCCTTCCATGGTTAAGCATGGCTTCAAGAAATGAAGAAGCCATTAAAATGTGAATTGAAAGCATGAAAAATAAAATGAAATGAACTATCGGATTGATCTATAGAGAGAAGGAATTTAGAAATTCCATCTATTTAGGTGAAATTCCAAATTCCTTTAAAAATTCCATATTAAAATGAGAGAGAATTTTTAAAATTCTTTTATTAATTATACAAACAAAGTATTTTATAAGATATTATTTTAAACACTCTGAAAAATTACATTTCTGCCTTAAAAATGCATTATCCAAACATAACATTAGAGTTTTTCTCCTTTAGAGAATTTCACAAGCTCTCTCTACACTCTTCTCATATCTTGCATAAATGAGATTTCCTTGCATTTTCGCACGCTGTGCATTACAGCTAGAAGGCATCCACGAGAGTAATATAAGCGGCAAGAAGCAACACCTTCACCATTCAATACTTTGTTTTCTTTTTTCTTTTTATTCATCTCTACATACCTCCACCATTTAATGCTTTGTCTTTTTTTTTTTTTCTTTTTATCCACCTCTACACCTCTACCATTCAATGCTTTGTTTTCTTCAAAATTTTAGTTTAGTTCTTTGCATTTGTGCATGCTGCACATTATGGTTAAACAAATAAGGCATTTAATTTCTTGCGCTTAAAAATGTAAAGTGAAGTTTAAGGCATTTAATTTCTTGCACAATTTTTTCCTTGACAAATAAGAGCGAGCTAAATGAGAAAAAATTTCATTATTTTGAAGGGGTCGCACTTAAACAAATTTTTTTTTTAAAAAAAAGATAAATTTTTATATATGAAATATCAAAATATCGTGTTTTAAAAAAAATTTAGCAGCCAAGGCCCCTAGCTTCCAAGAGGAGCCGCCCATGTTACAAACGTGTAGAACTCAAAATTTTTGTGAATTAATTTAAAAGCAAGTTTTTTTTTTAATTAACATAAACGTGTAAAAATATTTACATTTTTTTTTTGTCGAAAAGTTGTAACCCCGTTGTGATGAAAGAGAAAATGCTCTTACACACCAAAGTTTAATTAATATTTAATAGTTTATAAAAAATATGAAAAATGAACAAAATATATGTATAAGTATCTTCTAATAAATAATATTAATATCTATATTTAGAATTTTTAACAAATTATTTAAAGAATAAAATATATGCGTTATTGGATTTGATCATTTAAAATGATTGTAGAATTAATGATTGTTATTAAAAATTAAAAAATAAACAAAAATATTTTTTCTATGTGCAAAAAGTTAAGCATGAAAATAGGCCTACTTCATTTTAAAATTAAAATTAATTATTAACTCCAGTAATAATTTACATTATGATTATAATTGTGTAAAAGATTGACAAGTAAACCAACTCTTGCTAATATAATTTTAGATTTTTTTAATATAAACACATGAATATTATGAATATATAAAAAATTATTCTCATAAATTTTTTTATAAAAATTTCAGAGAATAAAAAATTCATAAATAAATTTTATGAATAAGATTTTCACTTCTATTTTAATCCGACAGCATAAATGGTCGTAAAATTCTAGAAACTTATTGGCGTCGTTGCCATGTTTATCCTTGTAGCTAGACAACTAGTTACGTGGTTTCCTTTTCTTCTTCTCCGAGAATGGCATTAAACTTCGCCAGTGGCAGTAGTCTCGCATTGCGGCTATCATTCACAGTGGAACAATGGCGGCGGAGTCTTCAGCATCAGCAGCACCCACAGCCAAAGTGTCAGGGATCTTCATATACCCAGTCAAGTCATGCCGCGGAATTTCGGTTTCCCAGGCGCCCCTCACTCCTACTGGTAAAAATCACAAATGCCCACTTCTGTTTTCGCTCTTTCTTTTTCATTTCTTGAAAATGTTTTATACTGGTACAGTATGGCTTCTGGGTTTTTTTTTTTTTTTTTGGTCAAAATCATGTCTGGTCTAAGGTCTTCCTTTTTCATTTCCATGTGTTGCTCTTCTTCAAGGAATGATGTTAAGTCCTAGTTGGTGTTGAATTCTGCTGTTGTTTGCTTTAATATAGGCCTTAAATCAGCGTGTTGTTTAACCCTGAGCTGTCTCTCTGCCTAATCCGATTTATTTGGAAAATTCAAGGTATGCCTAGAAATGAACATAGAGTACAGTGGGGTTTCAGAAACTTCGATGATGCACTACTGGAATCATTTCCTTTCCATGTTGATAAATGAATTATCTTGGGATTTTTTTTTTTTTTGGGTTCATTGTGGAAGCAATCCCTGGATGTGCAAAAGCTGGGTTTTGATCACAGCCCTTGGATTGGATTCCCCAACCCTATGGTACATGCTTATGGCCAGCTCTGCCAAGTCTCGAGTCAACCACCCACAGTTTGAAAGGTTAAAAAGTTCTGTACATGTACAAAAATTTTACATAACTGAAGGGCGTAGTGAAGTTCTAAATAACATAGCTGCCAAAGAAAAAGAAGCACGGACGAAACATATTTCAGTTTTCTTATGTAAATATAAGAGCTTCAGTTCAAAAGAACAAGAAGGCCAGTGGTTAAAGGTCAATACTTTTTGGCAAATGATCATTTGAAAGAAGCCACTGACACGTTTTACCCTGTGACAAGTTAGGCCTTACAGTCAGTTTAGTATACCCTTAAAATTGGGGGTGAAAAATTAAGGGATAGGTTTTCAATATAATTTTACACATAAATCTCATCCCTGAATTTTTCACCCCTATTTTTAAGGGTATACCAATGTGACCCATACTAGTAAACAAAAGATTATTAAATTGATATGTTAAACCACAACCATACCCACTAGGTTAGTTTCCATAAGGCTAACTAACAAACAGCATAATTTGAAGCTTTTCAGAGTAAGAAGAAGAAAGCAGATAATATGAAGTATCACTGTTGTTTATGTGCTGAGTTTTAGAATTATGATTTCAGGTTCTGTAATTACAAAAAACTGTGTACTGCAGTATTAATTTAATTCATAAAACTGGTAATCAATAGCAAAGATGTCCTAGAGAATCAAATTATTTGATGAAGTTTACTGTATGTCTGTATCAAATAAAATACCCTGATCTCTATGGCTCTTTGATGAGCTGCTAAGTGCTATGCACTGTTTAAGAGTTGGGAGAAGATAATATAGAGTTTGCTGAAGGTAAAAAAGGGGAAAGGGATAAGGATTAAGGATTGGATTGAAGCAAGAGGAAAATGGATTTGGTAAAGAAAAAGAAAATGGGCTGATGGGAGAGCTGGAATAGCAAGAGTTCACATTAAGTGTATGTTTGATATGGGGGTAAAAATGGGAGTGAAAATTTCGTGTATGAGTTTTGTATACAATTTTATATGCAAAATTCATCAATGAAATTTTCACCCCCGTTTTTACCTCTATAAGGAACTTGCTTTAATCCCAAATTAAAAAAAATATTTTAGTGATTCATCTTTAAGACTATAGCTCTTGCGTGTTCTCATCATAGTCAGCAGCTATCTTAGTATTCAGGATTATTTTTACCCCTTTATCTGTAATTGTAAAACCTTGGCTGAATGTCTCACAGTTTCTTGAGCAAAGTTGGGTAGGCATCGTGTTTTGTAATAGATGGACAGCAAGAGTAGAGGCTTAATAGAATAAGTTAAGAGGGAGAGAGAAATAAACTCTCTCCAATTTTGCCATATAGGAGTCCCCAAACACTGACATTCGGCTTTTAGTTTAAGGCATGTAACTTGACTTTCATGTAGTGTTTCATTCAAAATCTATTCTCTTGGTAAATTTTTTCCCCTAAAGTTGAATCAAATGGCTATGGTATATGTATATATTATGAACCTGCTCTTCTTAGCTTAATTGAATTGCAAACTTTATATTGGGTTTCATGTAAACTTTTAGAAAGAGTTCTTGGAGTACTGACATGGTTCAAAGAACGCATCAAAGGGAGAATTAAGAAATTTGGTGTAGAGGTTTAGGATTCTGTTCTTCTCTCAGTGAAATATATCTTAGGACTTGGGGTTTGCACAATGAAAGGTGTCTTTTCTGTCAATGACTTAGGGCTGGCTACACACTGTTCTTCACATAGCAACTGTGCCTTGTTTTTCATTTGTACTCGTATTCTTTGAGGATTATTATATATTAATGATTGTGATATATTTCACATGCGTAAATGCATGTATGTTTGCAAGTGTGTATTTAAATTTCAGTTATCTTCCTAGATAATTTTTGTTTTGGTAGTCGAAAGTGGAAGATATAATACTCTCTATGGATGTTCTTTCAAAAGAGCTGGCTTTTGAGGTCACTTTCTTTCTGTCTTTTACGCCACCATTCTCTGGTTTTCCAGAACGAGCCTTAACTACTAGATTAGTAGCATATGCCCACAATAAAGTATCTTTATCTATGATCTGTTAGAAAATGAAGCCAACTACAGTTTTCACTTAAGAACTTATTTTGTGGCCCTGAAGCATTCAAAGAACTTGGATAACAGACTTAGTTTCTCCTTTATTCTTTATTTTGTAATATTGAGAATAAATACTTGATTAGCTTACTTTTTGTAATTCTGTTAATGTGGTGTACAACTTAGCTTGTCTGTAGAAAACATGAGTATTGAATTGTGAAACAAAAATTCATTGAATTCATGTTGTTGAAGTACCCTTGACTGATTTGTAGCTGCAACTCAGATATTCTACAATTTTATGAATATATGGTTTCTTAAAAGAATTAAGAGTAAACCCCCAATTTGGTCCTTCAAAAATTAAGTCGACATCACTTTGGTCCTTCAAAGAATGTTGACATCAATTTAGTTCTTGAATCATGGAAGATGACATCAAAATCATCCTTCTGCTTATGGATAGGACTAAACTGATATAGTTTTTATTATTGAAGGACTAAACTGATGTCAATTTTGTATAATTGAGGGACTAAATTGATGATGTTTTTCAATGATTGAGGGACTAAATTGATGTAAATTTTTTTGAAGGATCAAAATGATGTCACCTTCCATGATTCAACGAGTAAATTGATGTTAACATTTTGTGGAGGACCAAAGTGATGTCGACCTAATTTTGGAGGACCAAATTGGGAGTTTACTCAAGAATTAATAAACCTACCAAATAATTGAAATTCTAATGACAAGAAATATCAATCATACTCATGAAAAAATATCTGTCAAGGCCTTGATAATATTGAGTTCATTTCTTTTCGTGTTGTTCAATCTGACAGGACTTCGATGGGATCGACAATGGATGGTGGTGAATTCCAAAGGGAGGGCATATACTCAAAGAGTTGAACCAAGGCTTGCTTTGGTTGAGGTAGAACTGCCAAGCGAGGCACTTCTTGAAGGCTGGGAGCCTACAAAGCATTCATATATGGGTAGATTCCTCTGCTGTTTTCATGCTTTAAAATTGCTGTGATTGCCCAAATATGTTTTCTTAACTGGTATGATTACCAGGCTGCTCCTTGGCTCTGTCTCAGACTATGTCCTTTTATCATCTTTTATTTTGAATTCAAGTGTGGGTTTGGGAGAGGGAGGGGTGGAATAGCAGACTTTTTCTTGGATCAGAAGTTCAGAACCAATGTTGCCCTGTTAACTGGTACTTCCATAAACTTCTACCTTATGGTACTAAAAGTCTAGAAACCATAGTCCTAGGAAGACACACGAAAGGGCCTGTTGAATTATCAACCCTTCACATGGCTGAATTGCTTTTGCTGATATAAATAACACATTGCTTTACAATGATTGCCAAAGTAATGCAAAATGGAATCTGAGTAGAACAGCATATTCAATCATCTTTCCCTGGAAAAAGTTGAAAGATTTTTTATAGAAAAAAATTGTATTAGCGAGAAAAGATAGAAATTGCAACTAGGGAGAGGATAAGATATCCCCCAAAACAGAAAAGACAAGATACAACAAGAAACATGAAAAAATAAAGAATGTGGTGAAGCTGTCCAGTCTCTGCACATTAGAAATGGAAACTCGCCTGAAACAATGATCAGCAAAACACCCAAGAGAAGGCATGAACACAATCTTATCCCATAACAAGTTTAGGAGGAAAAAGATACCCTCAAAGATGCGAGCATTCTGCTCTCACTAAATACATGAAATAATTGCTTAAACTGCACACTACGAAAAAAATTTAGCCCCTTTGTTTTTACCAAAACCTTAATAACAAAATCATCAAGAACTGCTCCAAAGAAAAATGTTACACCCAGTGCTCACCAAGAACCCCAAAAATATTGTTCTGTAAGAAGGTATCTGTTTACAATGCAGGAATAAGTGGCTTACTGTTTCTGAACTAGATGTGCACAATACACTCATATTCTGATCTAAACCATACTCTGACTTACTTTACTTGATACCAATGGTAAAGGAATGAAATGAACTTCCTAAATGAATTAAGTTTCCTTTTGACAATCTTTTTACTAGTGATTTCTAGATCCTCTTTTCTTGTCATATCTTTTCATATATCATCTATGAGATGAAATCTTACTGCATCTTTCTCCAAATTTATCAGTTTACTTTATTTCTAGTTGAGTTATAAAGGAAACAGTTTTGATTGATTACGAAGTCTGAAAGTCATACTGATAGGGTACCAGAAATTAACACCAGATAAAATACTGAAAATGGCCTATCTTATTGATTATCCACAAATGCAGCTCTTCGAGGGTCTGCAAACCTCCTTGCCCAAAGGTCCCTTTTCCTTACACAATTCCCGAATGCCTTTCTCTCCCTCCTTTCCCTTTTGATGTTTCCCCTCTAACAGACTCAACCCTCTGCCCACTCTCAACCTGCCACAGGGGCAGGTGACTACAATGTGCATTCCTTTCCATTCCCTTGCTGACCCATGCTCCTCTTCTTAACCGTGTGCATGTAAGGGCAGATTTCCTGTTTCCCATCCTACCCCTTCTAAAATACACCCTAGTGGTGGGTGGTCTAACAATACTCCCCACCAAAAGATTCCCCTTGTCCTCAAGGTGAAGGTTAGGGTAGGGATCTTCTTGTAGCATCTGGAAGAAACCTCCACTAGGTTCCCATTGCACCCTGGCAAACTGTTTCAACTGATGATTATCAGATTCCATGTCCCAAGAAACATCTCTTGCACTAATGACGTTAAGCATGGTATAAAAACAGAACTTGTTTGGGAAGGACCCATGACTGAAGAAGACTCCTTCTGATAGCAAGACTGCTTAGTGTAAGTTGGGAAATCCTTATAGATCAAAATCCTTGCACCTGCTCCCATAGCATTTGCAACTTCTAGCATACCCCCAAGATGGCCAAGAGAAGGAAAAGGATCGGAGTAACATTTCCTGAACACTTCCAGTAATCGTTTAACACATTCAGCCTCAATTGAGTGAATCTCTTTATTCAACATACACGAATATCGGTCCAAGTCTCCATCCTCATGTTGAAACTCAACCTTCTTCTATAAAGATACAATGCAGTTCCAGGTGATAGCATGATAAGACTGGATCAGAACTCAAGGATTTTGATAGACAAATAGGTATTTATCTCCTCTGCTATTCAATCTCCAATGGGGAAACTGAATAGAGGGGGCAGATTGTTACAATGTAGCTATGAAAAAAGAAGAAAATACTATAGACACCCGAGTAAGTTCGAGGATACTCGGGCTTCCTCCCTCCCAGTCCTCTCTAAGTTCTTCTCTGCCCTCTCTACTAGCTTACATACATATTTATAGCGTCTCACCTTCCCTCTCCCGTCACACCCTTCTCCTTCTTTTGAATTCACGCGGGAACTCCACCCCATCACACCCTTCCATGCTCCTGAGGAGTCATGCGGAAGCTCAGCATGTCATGCAATCCATCTCTCCTTCAGTGCACGTTGGCAGCAGCTCACCCACCCGTGTGGCGTGAGTCAGTTACTCTTAGTTGCCGGATCTTCAGGGCTGTTGCAGGGTTCTGATACCCTGCTTTTCCTGAACCGCCTCCTAACATACACCCTAGGGGTCGTATCAATACTCCCCCCAGAAGTTTCACCTTGTTCTCAAGGTGAAAGGTTGGGAATTGAGTTTGGATGTGAGACATCAGTTCCTAGGAATTTTCATAGGCCGGAAAGATCCTTCCATTGTATGAGTACCTCCTGATGACCAGCTTCATTGGTGCGGACAGCCGTGACAGCTGCTGGTATCACCTGTAATTCCAGGTCTTCGGAAAGAAAGGGAGGCAATGGTTGACTTGTTTCCGAAGCTGCTATGGATTTTTTGAGGAGGGATACGTGGAAAGTAGGATGAATGCGGCTCCCCTCCGGAAGCTTTAAGGTATAGGCAACTTGGCCAACTTTGGCGAGTATCTCATAAGGACCATAGTACCGTGGGCTCAGCTTCTGATTGATCCTTTGTGCCAGGGAACGTAGTTTGTAAGGGTTGAATTTTGAGGAAAACCAATTCCCCTGGTTGATATATCACTTCTCGCCTATGCTTATCAGCTTGCAACTTCATACGGTTTTGTGCCTGGGTGAGATTATCCTTGAGTGTAGCTAACATCTGATCCCTTTCAGCTAGTAGTTGATTAACCTCCTCCACGGTTGACGGGCTAGATGGTCCTTTAAGTATAGTAGGTGGGTCTGTACCATATAAGGCCTTGAAGGGGGTAAGTTTTGGTGGAATTGTGGTAATTGGTGTTATACCAAAATTCTGCCCAGCTGAGCCATTTAGGCATTGTTTTGGTTTGGTGCCTGTGATGCATCTGAGATATGTTTCCAAACATCTGTTGACCACCTCGGTTTGCCCAATCCGACTGAGGGTGGTATGCTGAAGTAAACTTGAGCTTGGTGTCCTTGAACAGCTCAGTCCAGAAATGACTGATAAAGAGCCTATCCCGGTCGTTGACGATGGATGCTGGGATGCCATGCAACCGGACAATGTCTTTGATAAAGACATCAGCGACCTCTTTAGCAGTGAAGGGATGACAAAGGGCCATAAAGTGGGCATATTTGGTGAGTCTATCGACCACCACTAAAATGGTATCCACCGCGTGAGCTTTTCGGTAGTCCACCTATGAATCCATTGATATATCAGACCATGTATGAGCTAGGATAGGTAACGGTTGCAGCTACCTGCAGGAGATAAAGTCTGGTATTTGTTTCTTTGACATACTTCACATGCAGGCTACATATCTCTTGGATATCTTTCTTCATACCTTCCCAGTACACCAATGCTGAAATTCGCTTAAAAGGTCTTGAAAAATCCAGAATGTCCTCCTATTACAGTGTCGTGGAATTCCTTAAGAACGAGGGCAACCGTTGTGGATGTCCTTAGGCAGCAACCAATCGATCCATTATACAGTAGCTGGTCTCCTCTGAGTTGGTAACCTAGATGAGAGTCGGGGTTGCAGCAGTAAGTCCTGCATTACCCGACTTAATTTGGGGTTACGCCTGAACTTCTTCAGCCAAACTGTCCAATCCCTTGAAAGTGAACTGTGGAGATAGCTGCAAATTGCATCCTACCGAGATAAAGCATCTGCAGCTTTGTTTTCAATACCAGGCTTGTAGTGGATTTTGAAATCAAAACCAATAAGCTTAGAAATCCACTTGTGTTGATCTTCTCCATTTAGCTTCTGATCTGTAAGGAATCTGAGGCTTTGCTGGTCTGTATGGATGATGAAGTGTCTTCCCATCAGATAGTGTCGCCACTTTTGAACTGCAAAAACTACCGCCATTAACTCTCTTTCATAAACTGATTTGGCTTGAGCCCGCTCGGAAAGTCCTTGGCTGATGTAAGCCAGTGGTCTGCCTTTCTGCATTAACACTGCTCCAATGCCTATGCTGGAGGCGTCTGTTTCGATTGTGAACGGTTTGGGGAAGTCTGGGACTGCCAAGACTGGAATGTTGGTCATGGCCGATTTTAACTGCTCAAAAGCTAGTTGAGCCTCCATCCCCCCAAGAAAAATTATCCTTCTTGAGGAGGTTCGTTAATTGCAGCTTCGACCTCAATATTAGGGGGCCTCCCAGCACCCGATTCTATCAACTTGGATGAAGTAATAATTCCTTTCATCCCAAACATGTGGTTACTGATGGTACTTAGATCCAGCACATTAAGAAATGTTCCAGGGTTCAAACCACTTCTTCCAGCTAGTGTGAGTCTGATAGAACTGGACCAGTAGTAGTAGAAAAAAAATAGCAAGATTGATGTATTATTCTCCTTACCCACTCTGCAGTACACAGAGTAGAGGGACAAAAATCCAATTACAATGGCTCTGAAGAATTCCAGAGGTCCAGAATTCTCTCCTCACTCCATTTCCTGTCAAAACTCTTCCTAAGCCTCTTCTGACTCCCTATCTCCTATTTATACAAAACTGAAAGTCAAATACCTGTAACTGACCATTCCAGTCACCAAATCAATCCTATTATGTTTTAACTTCCTATTCCTTTCTATTTCATCTAACATAGAGGTGTCTATCAAATACTCCCCCAAACTTTCACCTTGTCTCAAGGTGAAGGTGCAAGTAAGAAAAACTGTTAGCTGAAGAAACTCCCACAAGGTCCCATTGCTTGAAATGTAATGATTTAGTTCCCAATTCCCTGGAAACTTCTTTTGGACCACTAACAGCAGCTTGTGTAGGAAGTGATGAGTTGATAACGGCTACAGTCAAGCCTTCAGAAACAATGTGCACTACAGAGAGAGACAAGAAGTTGTTACAGTCATCTGGTGCCGTGCAGAATTTAACAAATGCATTCTTTGAATCTTTGTAGGCTTCCAAACTCTCAAATTCCAAGTGTTGATCAATGCCTTTCAATGAATTCAGCCCATGGGTCAAACCAAGGAAAGTCACTTGATGCTGAAACTCAGCATTTTCATACGAATGACCACCCATAAAAATCCTTGATCTCTGATCTTACTGGCCTTTTGATCTTACTTTAACCAAAGCCATCTCATCCCATATCTCCAAAGTAATTTGCCCCTGTTCAGCTTCCATTTGCAGCTAAAGACAATCAAACTAGGCTGGTGAACTAATATGTTCACAACATCTATTCCCAGTACTTCTATCTTGTTGTTTGTATGGTTTCCTTCCATGGAATTTATGAGATCACTCACATGGGTCAAGGGCAATTTGCTGTTAAATGAATTCATGGTATCTTTGACGGAAACCACTTTAGGTGGTAGCACCAGCCCCTTGTCATTACCATGAATCTTCATTGTTACCATAATAGTTCGAGTACTACAGGCCTTTGATTTCTGCCAGACCACTGCCCCCTGTCCCTCCCTCATTTCCGAAGTTAATCTCAAGGGAAATAATGAGCTCATCTACCTCAGAACCTCCAATGAAGCTGAAGCAAAACAGTGGTGGGTAAAGAAGGACCTGGATGTCCAATTTATGGCCTTTGCAAAAAATAGAAGATGGACTCTGTAAACCCAGAACTGGGATAGGAACTAAATTCTCCCAATTAGCCTCCTTGCCATCCCCTTCTGAAACCCGCTCCAACTCTAGGCCTGGTTGGAAGAAAAATTCTGGTTTGGATGCTTGAGGATGCCAAAAGTATGGCACGAAGTTGTCCAATTCCTGTTGACCTCCTTCCTCTAGTAATGTGGCTACCCACGTTAAGAAAACTAAACCCTGATTCATCTGGAACATAATCACTTTCTACTCCATGCTCTGTAGCAACCATGGCTGCAGGCTTTCTCCCGCTAACAATAGGAATGGAGGTTGGTGGAGAAGCTTGTACCTCCTTACGTTTACGTTGCTTGTTTTCAAATAGGGCTTTCCTTGTTTCTTTTTCTAAGTCTCTTTCTCCTTTTTCACTGAGTTGGGTTTGGCCCATTAAATTTAAAACATAATTTTTTTCTTTAAAATCTGAATTCCCACTGAATTGGCTTTACTCCATAGACCTTAAAAGTTGAGTCTAGCCCACTCGCACTACCAGAATCGAGCCCATTTCCTAATGCTAGACAGTGCTCCTTAGTGGCCAGCTCACTTCCCACGTTCTCCAAGTGCTGTAAATTTAATTCCGCCATTCTTAAAGCATAACACATACCATCCAAAGAGAATAGGGATTGAGATACCAAGGTTAGATTTAGAGAGTTGAAGGGTACGTGCGATGTCTGTGAGCTCCTCACGTGTTGTTCCTTGCGGAAACCCAAGGGTAGAACCGAAGGTTTGGCTTTGGAGGACCACTGGATCTGAGCCAAGGTTGACCCATCAGCTGCTCTACGTGGGTCTAAATCTGGTGGCTTCAAGGGCGGTGGCTCCTCGTCGGAGGTAGAGTCGTGTGACACCCACGGTGACCCAGAAAGAGATGAACCATTGGCTGCTATGTGTATCGCGTCTGGTGGGTCAGGTGGCTCCGACGGCTTCGCTGGTGGCAGGTGGTCAGCTGGAATCCTGGTGACCCAGTCTTCCATGGCCGGATTTCTCACAAGCTCCTTCCCCCTCTGCTTCTCCATCGTCGCACGACTTTGGGGGTTGTTTTTCTGCCTCATCTCGACCTCTCCCTGTCTTCGGAACATCCAGTCGCACGCTTCTAAAAAGATCTAACTCCGTAAATGGCTGGAATTTCAATGTCTTCATCTCCCTTGTCTCCCGTCCCTCTTCTTGATTCCCCATTCTTAGTTTCTCCATTTTCTTGAAATAGATCTCCTCTGTCATGTTCTTGTCCGCAACCTCTTCGAGTTGTCCCCTTTCTTCTACAATCTCCTCTATAGACACCACCTCCTCCGTTTTCTCTTTTTTCTCTGGCTCCTCATCCGGGACGAAGACCATTTGATCTGGATCAAATTCGGGTTGAAATGGCTTAAGCACTGCCTTCTGAAAAATTTCTCAGTTGGCATTTGGATTACGCACTTTCCACCATTGGTACTGTTAAAATTATAGGATTTTAGGTAGAGAGAAGGAAGAAAGTAGAATGAAGAATAAACAATAGCATGTGATAGATGTGTTTGATGTGATACAAAAGACAAAGCACTAACATCTATTTATATTCTAGTAACCCTAATCAAATAAGGAAATAAATCAGGAAATATAATAAAATTATGATACGACTCCTAAAATTGCTTCATCAATTAGTGTACTAATTGATGAAATAATATATTTTAAAGATCTTCTAAAGATATTCTAAATATATTCTAACACCCCCCCTCAAGCTTAGAGCTTACAAATAAATATTTTAATTAAATAACATAAATATAAAGTAGACTTCACAACTCAGGATGCTGGGGGACGCCGAAGAGATGAACATTGCTGGAAAGATAACTCAGTAAGGAATGATCTTCAGCCTACATGAGAAGAAAGGATTTTAGGGTTCTGTTTGACCAGATGGCAGACTGAAAAGACTTGAAGAGAAATACCACTAGTATGATTCATCAGTGGAAAATAAGTCACCATCAGAATGATCATCGATGGGAAGAGAATAGCATGACAAATATTAGTATTGAAGAGATGTTACCACACTGGTATGACTCATCAGTGGAAAAAAAGTCACTGTCGGAATGATTGTAGATAGGAAAGAACAACATCACAAACACTAATATTAAAAAGTCACCACTGATATGACTCATCAGTGGGAAAAAAAATCACCATCGGAATGATCGTCGATGGGAAAATAACATCACGAACACTAGTATTGAACAGACACCACTGATATGACTCATCAGTGGGAAACAAATCACCATCGGAATGATCATCGATAAGAAGATAACATCACGAACGCTAGTATTGAAAAGTCACCACTATCATTATCACTCCCCCTTAATGCTATGCGAGCATTGAAAAAGAGATAAATCAGTAAAAAAGCAGAGTAGCAGAATAGATTGATGAAAGATATGAGTTGAGAAAACAATAAAGGAAATTTACAAAGGAGTTCTATGAACTCGATAACAAGAAGCATGGACACTCTCAAGGGATGGTACCGCTCTGATACCATGTTGAAATTATAGGGTTTTAGGTAGAGAGGGAAGAAAGTAGAATGAGATTAAATAATAGCATGTGAAGATGTGTTGATGTGATACAAAAGACAAGTACTAACATCTATTTATATTTAGTAACCTAATCAAATAAGGAAATAACCAGGAATATAATAAAATTATGATACGACTCCTAAAATTGCTTCATCAATTAGTGTACTAATTGATTTCAAATATATTCAAAGATATTTCTAAATATATTCTAACAGGTACCAATTTAGGCACGTCCCTCCAAAGCCTCCACGGCCAGTTGAAGCTTCCCTTCATGAATCTCCTTTGTGTAGAAATGTTGCTCAAGGCTAATCATCTATCCATAAGCATTTTCTCCTTCAAACCTTGGAACCTCTAGCCGTTTCTTTCGTCCTCCTTGCTGGTTGTCATCTTTTCGTAGGATTTGCAGCAATTGTTCACAGAGTTCTTCTATTCGGTCACGCTTCATCTCCGGTTTGATACACCACAGCTCCTAGATCGGGAGCTCTGATACCAGTTGATAGAACTGGACCAGTAGCAGTAGAAAAAAAATAGCAAGATTGATGTATTATTCTCCTTACCCCACTCTGCAGTACAGAGTAGAGGGACAAAAATCCAATTACAATGGCTCTGAAACAATTCGAGAGGTCTAAATTCTCTCCTCACTCATTTCCTGTCCAAAACTCTTCTAAGCCTCTTCTGACTCCCTATCTCCTATTTATACAAAACTGAAGTCAAATACCTGTAACTGACCATTCCAGTCACCAAATCAATCCTATTCTGTTTAACTTCCTATTCCTTTCTATTTCATCTAACATAGAGGTGTCTATCAGAGTCCCTCAAAAACAACCTTCATCATACTACCTCTTATCATGTTGAGGATAAGTTTCATTTTTGTACTATTTCCAACCTCACCCAAGAAGAAAGACTTCTTCCCCAGTACATCAAATGCTGGAAGTGCTTTCTCATAAAATGCCTTGCCCCCAACATCATGCACTACTAGTAGGCCATCTTCTGCCCCCTTTTCCATTGCACACTTGCTCTAGAACACCACCTTTATCAAAAACCACCGATAGAGCAGTTGAAGGATCAGATAACATAGCAATTGTATATTTGCATTTCTTGACTACAGCTGCAGGGGTTTCTCCAACTGCAGAACCATGTTCACGAGTTCATTCACACTTTGAGAGAGTCCTCTTCCAAACAGTGATGAGCCTTGAAGGTCATGGTAGAGAGTTCATGACATGGCCTTGTATTAAAGCTTTAAAGCAGAAACCCAACTCTGCAACAGAGAGCAAAATAATTGATTACACAAGACTGCATCTACGTCAATATTATTCATCTAATGACCTCTATACAGAAAGTTATTCCCTTGTAGACACTACACATGATTATACTTTGTCATTTATTAATCATAGATTGAGTATTTTAACAAGTAATAATCCTCATGTTGAAACCCCATGGTAATTCTTTATTTTTTTATTTATTCCAAGGCTGAGGCATGCCATAAGCCTCAACAAGGGCTTACAGTGGTATTACAGGTTGCCTATCAATGGGGAACTCCCAATAGGATTCGAACTTAAGACCTTTGAGAATATGCAGTTCAATCTTACTAGTTGAAGCCAACCCTCATTGCAAACCCCATGCTAATTATTACTGAACAAAAATTGATTTGTACAAAAGATGCCTTTCATGATGTTTCAAAAACTTGAAGATATTCTATGCTAGTATACTTTCTTGGTCAATGCACTTTCCTGGACATTGGCTATATTGAGTATGCTGTCTTCTAACATCTAATTGAAAAGTGAAATTAAAAAGAAAATAGAGGAAACTTAGAGGACTAAATTATAGCTTAAATAATTGTTGTTGAAAAATTAGAGTTGCATGTAGATGAATTATTAATAATGTTTTATGTCCTTCTACTGAATCGAGTAGAAATATTATAAATGGTTCTGATGTTTACCCCATACTCTTTAATGGCATATTTGCTTGGAATGCCTTGTGCACCTAACTATTTCATTTCACTACGCGTGTTCAAGATAGCAAGAGAAGATTGAAGACCTACATCCTTAGGTTTAGATAGGATGATTCATAGTAAGGATAAAAGGTGTTCAATTATAAAAGATCAAAGTTTTTAAAATGAATTTTAAGCTAACAAAGTATTTTCAAAATGAATTTTAAGCCCACATGTTTTTAAATAACTTAGCCTTGTGGAATGTTAAGCAAACAAGTCTGAGGTTTTAGAACTTGAAATGGTGACTAATACTTGTCTAATCGATTAGGCCCTTGATCTAATCAATTAACAAGCATACAGTAGGTTATAATCGATTACGTGGCTAGGCCAAATCGATTAAAGCCTACTTGAACATAGAGAAATCAATTCATGAGGCAGTAATTGAGTAGACCTTCTCACTTATCGATTAAAGAGCCTCCAATAGGATTTAATTGAGTATGGGAGACAATCTAATCAATTAAATCAACTCTGAGAATGAACTTTCAGTCTCGGGAAACTAATTGATAGGACCCTTAGATAATCAATTAGAGCTCCTTCTAGGCAAGATCTAATCAATTAGGGACATGGTCTAATTGATTAAGACCAACCTAGAGAGGATTTCAATCTAATATGGTCTAATCAATAAGGGCATCTGGTTAATCAATGAAAGCCTTCTAATAATCATATTTTTAAACTCTTATGAAGCATCTTAATCATTAGGCCTTTGCGCTAATAGATTAGAGCTATGTCAGCAAGTGTTTTCTAATGGCTAGTTTTGGATAAAAATCATACTCAAAAACACACTCAACGGCTGATTTTGTCGTCAAGTGGCGAATATATAAGAAAAATTTGTAAATAATGCGACCATAAACTTTTCTAACACATCTTAAGCTTGCATTTACTCATTCTCTTGAATTTTTCCTTGATCCTTTACGCTTTAGGCTTCTCATTTCCACATCCACACTTGAAGAGTGTGATATCTTCTGAAAACTTGTGTTGTGAAGGTGAGTGTTAGGTACTCCCATGCTAGATCTGGACCACGTGAAGAGGAAGAGGGAGGAAAGAGGGAATATTCACTAAATCCTAACAGAATGCTGAGTTGGCAAAAGTAGAGGAAAGAGGTTGTCAGTATAAGAGAGGAGTTGGAGAGAAGAGAAAGGGGGGAGGCCATTTTGTGAGTAAGGCTTTGGGACCCTCTTGGGTTAGGGAGGTTCCTGGTTTCTTGAATGACCCGTGGTGTATTTTTCTTCTCTTTTCTGTTTCTGAGCTGTTCTCCTTTCTGGTGTAATGGCTTCCTGGGTACTGATTTCTCAGTGAGATCAGTAACTAGAGGAGTTCTTTGTGAATATTCAATAATAACAAACTATTCAGTATCAGGTTTCTATCAGTGAGGTATCCTTGTTGAGTGTTGTTTGAATCAAGGGTGAAGTATCCCTCTTAAGTGTTGTTTGAATTAAGGGTGAGGCATCTCTTATTGGTGTGAGGCTTAAACGGATGTGTGGGATCCCAGGTTTTTCAGCACCTGATTAAAGCTTGGTTTATTAATGGAAAATCCAAAGTGAGGCATCTCAGGGACTGGGCATATGTCACATTGGGTGGCTGAACCAGGATAAGAAGATCTTGCACTCTCCCTCTATGCTTTTCACTTTGATTTTTCATTTTCCTTACAAGTTTGATAGCTGTGCCCTCTTGACTTGGTTTACATGCTTATATTTGATGTTGGCTGAGTTAATTAATTGTTCTTTTTGTCTATACCTGTCCAAGTAACTTCAAAACACTTCTGAAAACAAGTTTTTGAAGGGATTTTCTGACAAGTTTTTGAAACATAATTCACCCCCTCCCCTCTTGGTTATAGAAGACACTAGAGTTCTTGAAAGTTCTTATTATGTTGATGTATATGTCTTTGCTTGATCACTTTTTCCTCTCATTTGACATTGTATGGAGTGTGGTCATGATTTGTGATTTAAAGTTTCTGTGTTTTATTCTGAATTTGGTGTTTAAACTTCATTTCCCATTTGACAGATGCCTTCCTAGTGTCCTTTAATTTGGGGAAAAAAAAATACAAGAATTGAAAAGCTGATTTACTTTACAAATTCTTCGTGATTACTTTTTTCTTTGTTTAGTAAATGAAAATAAAGTATCACCATCTTTATTTTACAGCGTTAAAAGCTCCTGGGATGCAAACTCTCAAAATTTGTTTGAGTAAACAACATGAAGTATCAGATGGGTTCTCAGTATGGGAATGGTCTGGGTCTGCATTTGATGAGGGAGCTGAAGCATCAAAGTGGTTCTCAAATTATTTAGGAAAGCCCAGTCGACTGGTCCGCTTCAATACTGGTATGCCTTTGAATTTGTGAAACTTTAAAGAATAAAATATTGAGAACAATAGCATGTGGCACCAATTAGAAGCGTGTGATACTTTAGACATGTAATTGGTTGATAAATAACTAGAACTGTTTTGACTTTTGAGAACAAATGAACATAGCTGGCATCAGTTTGGAGCATTGTATATGACACATGCATTGATTCATAAAAGATAAGTAGTTAAGTACATGTTACATTGTTGATAACTCTCATAATTGTTACGCATGGCGCAGGGCAACAAGGGGTTGGGCAATAAAACCCCTGTTGTGAGCATTTCCCAGTGTAGCACATGCAATGTGTGCCATTTTTTGTTGCGTGTAGTGTGTGCTACAGGGGCAGTATGTAAGAAACAGGATCTTTAGGAGTTTTGACTCAACTGAACCAAATAAATTCAGAGCCCCTTGACACCTTTGAGAACCTTCTTATTGGCAAGCTCCGTCCTTCAGGAGCACAGCCAAACAAACAAACCCAGTGCCTCCGAGAGTTTCACCTAGCAAAGAGAGTTGCATGTAGGTGTTCTGTCCCTTGTTTTCAAATTTTCATCTTCCTTTCTTCTCTGTGGTCTCATGTTTTTGACTGGGAAGTCTGGCCAGCTTTGTCTGCCACTATATCAGTGGCTGGCACTGTTAGCAGGTGCTGTGGCTGGTGGCAGATGGCTATCCAAGGGTTTTTCAACCCGTGGTCCATATTCAGAAAAGAACCTCTTAATAGTATGTTTTTATTTTTAGCCTCCTGACAGAGAAGGAGCAGAACTGTTGAATTTATAGGTGTTTAATTCCTAAATGAGTTATAGTAAGACTAAGAGTTCAGACTCTTTTCTCCTAATTCCTAAACTCTTCCAACTTTGAACATTTTATGGTGTAAATGTTTGATGTTTAATACATTTGGATTCTGGATCATTGTTGGAGTTAATGAGACTGTGTTATGTTTTAAGTAGGAGTGAAGTTTTTCATATAAATTTGTTGTTTTATTTGCATATTATTTTTATTTTGGGTTATATGTATGCAATACAATGTGCACTGCACACTGCACTTCACTGTTGCCATATTCATCACGATGCGCTATAGTGCCATGAGCCCTTGCCACATTAGTAGGCCATACGGCATAAATAACAATGGTAGCTGATAGGGAGCAAGAAATACAGTGAGCTGATCCTTCTTTATATTCACATAAAACAAGCTCCTGCTACTGATATTTGATGATATCAGAGTAGGAGAATTCACAAAATACAGCTCTGGACAGTCACAAAAAAAATAAGAAACAAAACAAGACAAGGAAAAGAACACCACAGCTCTTCGAGGGGCTGCTTCCTCCCAGACCGGTACACTCCAAAAATAATGTCCTCCTATGCCCGTAACCCACCCCCACCCTCATATATTCTCCAGAGAGAAAACCTATCCGTCCATCCCCTTGCTGTCACCTCTCCATTCCGCCCATCCCCCTGCAGGTACCATTCATTGTGCAGTAGGTGCAGCAGGTACTGCAGTAGGTGCAGCAGGTACATTTCGGCATGCAGCAGATACTAGATCCGGCCCATTGCTCCTCCTTTTCCCTTTTCCCTTTTCTTATGTACACTTTCTTAATAAGGGGTCTATCAGTAACTCTACAGTGTAATATTTCCAAACTTCGGAATTTATAATGAACTGTCTGTTTATGTTGTTTCAAAACGCAGCTTCAGATGTTAGACCTGTGGATCCGAATTATGCTGATGGATATAATACCATGTTTTCTGATGGTTATCCATTCTTACTGTTATCTCAGGTCAGTCAAGTTGAGAAATGAAGACTGAAGTTATCTTTATTTATGTGCTGAACTACTCAGTATTCGTCATTTATCCCTTTCAGGAATCATTGGATGCACTAAACCAGCTTCTCAAGGAACCCATAGCTATTAATCGTTTTAGACCCAAGTATTGATTTATCCATGTCTCTTGGTCTACTAGACTACTACTACTATTATATAATCTCTGTTTCGTAATAGTTGTTACTACTCTTGACCAGAAGGTACTGGATTGATTTAAATGGATTTTTGAATCTCATAATTAAGATGTGGGTACTTCATGGTGCAGTATCCTTGTTCAAGGCAGTGAACCATTTTCTGAGGACTTATGGAAAAAGATCAAGATAAGCAGGTTTTTGTTTCTGGGTGTGAAACTGTGCTCCCGTTGTAAGGTGAATAGCTCTACTTTATTATTTCCTAATTATCATGTAGCCAATATGCTCGATAGGAACATGTACCAGGTGACTTGTTCTAACAATTTTTGCACATGTACCTGTAAAATATATTAATATACATAGATTAACTTAGGCGGTGGGCAGAGCTTGAATAATGTTCTGAGTGATGTTAGGAAGGACTGTGACTTTCAATTAAGAATGGATGGTCTCTCAAGCATCAGATTTAAACATACATGTATGGGGGAAGTGGATAATGAATGGTGGACAATAGCCATTTCTGTCCATTTGTGATCCCAATTCCCAGTATTTATTCTAGCATTCCATGTATAGGTATTACTTGATTAATATTGAGCATTAATGGGAATAACGATGTTAGGGGTAGATTAATGAAAGAAAAGAAATATGATAGATGGGTACAGCAGTATTAGTAAGGGGAAATGATTAATAATTATAAAATGGAATAGATCGTAAAAGAGAACACCAGAAATGTTTTGGACAATGGCTTTGGGATAGATATCTTGACCTATGTTTAGGGCAGGTATGGTACACCGAATTATATTTAGTTTCTTTATATTGTTCTAAATCAGACATGACTTTATGAAACTTCATAATCAAATTGCAATAAAATATTGTATATGCTTTTACTACATTGGATCATGCATACCATAACTTAGATTTCTATCATAATAGTGACAGATTATAATTGGCTCAAGACAGGAGACCAATGTTTATTGACCATTCTCCCTTCTTTTGAATAGGGAGGACCATTCACTCATCCTGTATATTAGTAACTAAATTTAAAATGAAGGCCTCTATTTTAGAGAGGGAAAGTCATGAAGCAACTATTTATGGTTCCATTTTGTTGTGACGATTATTATGTATTATGGAAGTTGATTTCACCAGCCTGGCACCAATACACTACTAAAGAATAATAACCAACCAGATAACTGCCTGAGATAATGGGTGATGGATCATGAACCCATAAAAGACATACTATTATGCTGTGAAATGACTTGAAGACATGCTTAGTGTGAGGTATAAGTTTAGGATGAGATACAAGGATGATTTTGCTCTTAAGAAATGGGTTTATGGGGCAAGGGATGACATCTTTCCCTGAGTCTAATATTGAATAAAACTTCTGTTATGTAGCTCCTTTATTTTCTTACTTAGACATTTCTCGTTACTTGGACACCTACAACTATCTATCTTCCATATATTCCTCTTTTATATACTCACTGCACTATCTTTGCCTGTTGTATTGGATATTACCTGGGCAATATATACATTTCAATATATCTGGTTTTCAAATATTATTTAATCTAGTTTTTTCTTTCAGTTTCTTAGTCTAATTTGTTGAAAAGAGAAAATTGGGTGGAGTTGGTGTTTGTCTGTTTCAAAGGTGAACCTATCAAAACACCAAATTGTGGCTGTATATTTCACTTGCATGACTGATGTTGTTTGTGATGGTCAGGTGCCTACAATCAATCAGGAGACTGGGATTGCTGGATCTGAACCAACTGAAACTCTTACGAGAACTAGGTCAGGCAAAGTCTTAAGACCAAATGGAAAGAATCAAAACAAGGTGAGACATTTAGTCATCAAGCTTTTAATCAATATTCCTTTCGTTCAATGATTCAAATGACATGTGAACTGCTTCTGCAGGTCTACTTCGGGCAGAATATGGTCTGGAATGATTCTTTTGAAGGGGATGGAAAAATCATTAAAGTGGGAAATCCTGTTTATGTCCTCCAGAAGGTCTCTTCTGCAGATGAAGCAGCTGCTTGAAGTATGTAAAATCTGCATTGATCCTATACCAGGAAATAGAAAACTACAATGACCCAAACTTTATCAAACATTAGAATCAGGGTCTATGATGAAAATAAGAGATCACTGGGTTGCTGAACTTTGCTTTACAAAGTAGTAATACATCTATGATGTCTTCTATCCAAAAAATTGCATAACATTTAGTTGTTCTGGAAAACGGGACCCACAATATTTGTCTATAAAACGTGACTTGTTTGTCCATCATATTTGTTACAGTTCAAGGTTCCTTATGCATCTGTCAGTTGATTCTGGTCCAAACCTCTCATTTTTTTGTTTGTAAAGGATCCTTAAAAATCAGTTGTTAAGGATGTTCGTTGATAATCGAGACTTGAATAAGGCTTGTCCAAAATATAAATTTTCCTGTTTTCACATAGATTTCTTAGTGGATAACACTGCCGGTCATGGGTGGTTGTGTTCATGCAGGCATTTTGTGAGTATAACCAGCCAGATAAAGATGGCTCCCAAGGATAAGCACAAGGCTTCCTTTATCACCTTGTAGGAAATTTAGTTATAAAGTTATGGCAATCATGCTTAAGAGTGCATGGCCACTGTGGAGAGTCTGCGTAGGGTTTCACCACCAAGAGCAGAATAGGAAATGGTCCCACATCATTGCTTCCAATTTAGTATGCTTAAGTATTTTTTTCCTTTGTTTAAGTTGATTTAATTCATAACGAATCTAAATTTTTTAACTAATAATCGTTACCTTGTTTTAGAAAAATAAGGAAATGGGAAATAAGGTGCTCCAGAGAGAAGATTGAATTATTTAACTCCTAATTGGCTGAAGATTAATTCCAAGAATTTAATTGGTTGAAATTATGTTGTAAATCAAGTTTCTAGTGAGTTTCAGATAACATACAACCTCCCATGAGCGACCCGTCAAACCCGTGCAGCCCTAAAGGGCTTTTTACGGCCTTAAAATATAGGGACGTAGGACCTCATTTAAGGCCCCTGGCAGTGACTTTACGACCAGGTGGCCCTAAGGACAGCCATCGTACTGTTTTCTTTTGTAATATCCTAATAATCTTTGAAAGATAAGATCTTCATCATTCCCACCAATTTTCAGCCCGAGTAACTCACTCCACGAGACCACATGAGATAAAAAGAAAGCCGTAAAAGAAAAGGCAAGTATATCAACGTAAGACAAATGCACTTTTGACAACTACAATCACAGTTGCGTTTATTTTAATTCAAACACGGAACTTTGTAAACAAAGCAGTTTCCTTTAATATTAAACATTTAAAGGCCTTCCATACATAAACCAAACTTATTGGAGAAAGATGCAGTACAGTAAGATTTCCTCTTATACATGATATATCAAAGGATATGATAGGAAGGTAGGAGCTAGCAATCACCAGTAAAGTGATTATCAGAAAATACATTTGATTTATGCAGTAATTTTCTTTCATTCCCTTACCTGTTCCAAAGAAGATATATTTAATATTATGTTTAAATGCTCACATTCGACTTTGCAATATGTTTGACAATCACCAATGCCGTAATTATATCAGCAACTGCAATTCAGCGAGGTGATGCATGCATCTACAGATGCAAGGGGGCTGATGAAACATCAGGCCCTTCTATGCTTGCCTGGCCTCTGGTTGCTTAGTACTATAAGTTAGAAGTGAATTATGGCAAGTCCAATTACCAATACAAATTGGCTCTTCTCCAAAAGAAGAAAGAGAGAGAAAGAGAAGGAACTTCCTGGTCATCATAGATTGCAGCATATACAATATAATCCTTACAATTCAAAAATTATCTTGCACTCTGAGTTAGAGAAGATTTTCGAGAGTTATTTAAATGTATTTGGGCAAATGGGCAATCACTGCAATTTTGTTTATCAAAAGGCAAGGCGGTGAAGAAATTGACCCATACATGGAATCCTCTGTAGGTTTCCAGCCTTCACTAAATGCCTTGGCAGTTCCACCTTAACTAAAACAGCCTTTTGTTTCAAGCTTCAAATCTAGGCTCTCCCTTTGTAATTCTCCACTAATCATTGATAATTCTATTGAAATCCTGTCATATACTATAATAGAAGATGAGGAAAAAAATCCAAATTATATTATTGTTTATTGGACAAAGAATTTATAGGGGAAGACAAGTACATATTGTTGGTGGTGATTGCTGGTGAATATGGCTTCTTGATAAGAATTGGAGAAGACCTTTGGTGAAAAAACTCAATGGATGACTTAGTCAAAGGACCAATGTGCAAAAAGCCTCTTTTTGTAATGCTTTTGTGCAATAGTTCAATGATTATGCGTCATAGGCAATTCTCTCTTTCTTAAGGGTATGGGAACCACCAAGCTTAGGGCATAGAAATTATATAAATTGTTTATAATATTTGTGAGTTACCACTATAAGCACAATATCAGTTAGTACCTTAAGTTGGGCTTCCATGTTGCTTACCATACCATCAACCCTCCTTTGGTAACCTATGGAAAATACAAATAATATAAATGTGGTGCACAAGGATTATGACATGAAAATCATAAAAGTCATGTAGGAAAAGTTATCAATAAACAATTTATTTGGTGTGCATGATCAACATGATAATATCACATAATTCAATAGTCAAATTGATGAAAATCACATTCTAAAAGAAAATTTTCCATGATGTAAGTGTGTCAAGTTGATAACATTATTGTCAACATATATATCTAGTGAGAGCATTGGTTTATTGTCAAAGTAAGAAGAATAAATCTTGACTGTTGAATATTGTATAAATGCCCAAGATTAAAAGATAAAGTCATGTGACTTTTTTTAAATAGTCATGTGACCTTTAAGTGTGTGTGTTTCAATGCTAACCATTCATCCAAAAACCAATGGTCAGAATTTGTTTCTCCTACTCTCACAATAAAAAAATGTTCTCATTATAGGGTGGAGACCTACACTAGTAAGACTCGATACATTTACATCACTTAATAACTTCTTATAGAGAGTGATTTTCATCAATTTAATGGTTGAATTGTATTGAAAAACTAGACAAAGAAAGAGATGAAATGTAAAAAGGCTAAAAGATGAAGCACAATATATGTCAATGGCCCCCAGCCTACACCTCAATTTATACTATAGATGCTAGAGGAATAAGACAAGCATATTTTGTCAATCAATCATCCCTCAATTAAGCTCAAATCAATTACCTAGAATCCATCCCTTATTAATCACCTTTGATTTTAGGGACACTACCTTAATAATTTTTCCTATACTCTCAACATATTGTAACTACCTATTTCTTGCATGCAAAATTTTAAATTTGTAATCAAGAATAAATATATGACCACATGGTTATATTGTAGTTTTTTTAAAAGTATATTATAAGTTCATTTTAAGACATTTCGATGGAGTAGAAAACAATGTTGGATGAACATGAAATTTTATAAGCATGATACAGACTTTCAGTCCAACAGTGGATTGGGTGAGAAATTCATCCCAAAAAAGTTATTCATTTGCGTAAGTTTGATAAGGTTTTGTTGTTTTACACCATGCCCCCTCCCCTTATACAATGAGACTCACAAAAGCTATCAAGCGTGGTTCAACAACGAAGACTGGGCAGCATTAATTGAAGAAGAGTAGAATAGGAAATTAACATTAATTGTACCACTATCTTGATAAAAGAAACTAGAAAAACGAAGCGCAGTGTTTTGTAGGAGGATTCATTCATTCAATGCACTATGCAAAAAACTAAACGCTATAATTTACAAGGAAATGAGGTTCTAAAAATTAAGTATGAAGCAACAAAACAGAGGTTGGTATTTCTAATGCTACCAGTGGAAGTGAGAGATGTTTGTGAAACTGACGATAAAGTTATCTAGCATGGTTCAACACTGAAGACTTCACAGAATTACTTGAATAAGAGCAGAACAAGAAACTAACATTAATTATACCACTATCATGATCCAAGAAACTAAGAAAAGAAAATCAGGGCATGATTGTGATGTTTGATAGAAAATTTACTGCACTATGCAAAAAATCAAAAGCTATAATCTACTAGTAAATAAAGATTTCAGAAATCAAGAATGAAGGAACGAAACAGAACTTGGTATTTCTGATGACATCAGTGGAACTGAGGAAGTTTGTGGAACAGAATTTGTACAACATGAATTGACTGGGTAAGCAAAAAATTGCTTACACTTTGGCTGTAGGTATCATCAACCATAGCCCCACAATTCTCCCAACAATCTGTATCTACAGCTGTCATAGACATGGCAATCAACTAGGGAACTTTAATATTTATATAGACCAGGACCAATTTAAGAGGATAAGAACAAGGAAAACATGTAATTGAAAAGGAAGGCCAGATATTGCTGGGTCTGATAGACAATTAGAATTAAAAAAACAAAAAAGCCTTGTGTTCTTTTTCTTTGCACTTAGGACAAAGCAACGTCTGTACTCTGTAATGGCCACAAAAGAAAATTTTCACTTCTGTGCATAGGCAAACAGTAGTAATCTATTGCACTAGTTTATCAATCATCATTATCTTTTCTTTTCCTTGCATAAATGCAATCTACAAAATATTTACAAATTGCATAAAATTATTTACTGGCCAAAGTTTCAGATAACTTTCTAAGAAATTGTTAAATGCATATACAGCCTATCACTTTGACGGACCCCATTACAAATACACTCATCTAGTTTTCAACTGTTACAATCACACCCTCCACAATCTTGTAATTATGTAAATAGCCTCTTCGGTTTATGTTCTCTCCAAATCAACAATAAAAAGCAAATGCTTTAAGTAAGTTTAAAAAGATTGTAAGAAGTTTATACAGCTGCATTGGTCCAAGTGGCACTATTGTCATTTGTCACCTGTTTGGCTCACAGTCTCACACCAATATCTCCAAGCAGACAAAATGAAAGTTATGCTTATAGCACAAGGAAGCAGAACGAAATAAGGCACTGCAGTTAAAAGGAGAAGAAGAGATGTGTGTGTGTGTGTGTGTGTGTGTGTGTGAGAGAGAGAGAGAGAAGGAAATTTTCATATCTGATGTCCATCACTCCATCTGCCTTTTGAAAGTTTGAAGTCTTATGCTTGAGGACATTGACCAAGCAATAATTGTATCCAGAATCCCTAAGCTTCAAGGAAATAGTAATTGAATAACATATCTTTCAAGATATCAGTGACGTAGCCTGCTCCAACATTCACCAATGGCTTCTCGAATTTTCTTAGGCCTGCAGAGCTGTTGAACAACTATGGCCCAGGTAGACGGTTTAGGCAGCAAAACTTTATGTAGCATCACTTCTATAATTTTGGAAGCACCTACTGTTTTTTGTCGCTTAATTAACCGGACTACAAGCTCATCAAGAAACTCCCTCCCATCTTGAGGTGGGTTAACTTTTTCTCTTAAAGTTCTCAAGAAAATATTGCATGTAATAGAATCAGGGTCACAACCTTGATCTAGCATAATATTTAAAACGTCAATAGCACGGGAGATGCTATTCTGCGTGCACAAAGCATTTAAAAGTATGTTATACGTAATTACATCTGGTTGTGACTCAGGCTCCTGACAAAGCATCTGTTGGAAAAGTTTCAGGCCTTGTTCTACTAAGTGAGCATTACAAAAGCCATGAATCATTGAACTGTAAGCCACAACATCTAATTTAATTCCTCTACTCAGCATTTGCTTCCACACCATTAAGGCCTCCATAAGCTTCCCATCCTTGCACAAGCCATTAATGAGTATGCTGTAACAAACCTCATTATGATTACAATTATTATCTGTCATCTCTTTCCAAACAAGAATAGCTTTATGGCTATCACCTGTTTTAAAGAAACCCCTCATTAGGGAGCTATAAGTGAAAGAATTTGGCACGCAACCTTTATTCTTCATCTCAAATAGAAGTTCCCTCGCTTGATCTGGCTTCCCTTCTCGGCAAAGACCATCTATAAGAGCACTGTACACTACAGTATTTGGTTGACAGCCTTTCTCAACCATTTCCTTCCACAGTTGCATCGCATGATCAGATTTTCCCTCCTTGAACAGGCCACTGATAAGGGATGAGTAAATGTACTCATTCCCACGATGACCTCTCTTTTCCAAAGAGATTAACACATGAGCCCCATCAACAGCTCTACCTTGCTTAACAAACCCATTAATGAGTGTTCCATAAGTAACATCATTAGGCACACATTTATTCAAAACCATTCGATTCAAGAGGCTCACTGCCTTGTCCAACTTACCTTTGAGGCACAGGCCATGAACAAGGGCATTATATGTCACTTCGTTCGGGACACAACCTTTAAGAAACATATTATCAACAAGCTTGGCTGCACGTACCAAGTCACCCTTCTTGCACAATGCATTAATCAACACATTAAATGCAACAGGGTTTGGGAAGGTACCTTCAATCTGCATCTCATCCAATAGTGAAACCGCCTCATCAATTCTACCCTCCTTGCACAACCCATCCATCAGTGTAGAGTATGTGTAAGTATCCGGAGTGCAATTCTTGATTGGCATTCCTCTGAAAACTTCAATTGCCTGATCAACTGAACCCAGCTTACACATGGCCTTAATAATCAAGTTGAAAGTGAGTGCATTTGGATGTATATTCAGACTCTTGGTTGCAGTAACACGAGAATAAAACTCCAAGGCACGATTGAATAGACCCTCTTGAATAATGACATTGAGAACCGAATTCAAAGACTTCACAGTTTGCCTACATTGAAATTCATCCCCCATTCTATGAAACAAGTCCACGGCTTTTTCAGGTAAATGCGCTTTTCCGTAAGCTTTGAACATAACAAAGAAATTATTTTCGATGAAAACTCTGCGTTCACGCTTCATTTGATTCAAAACCTTCTCCAAGGACCCAAAATCAGAGGAATTGGCGTAATTCTCAATAAGCGAATAGAAAGTTAAGTCACCCACTTTGTAAGAACCCTGTTTGTGAGAGGAACCCAATCTGGTACCTGATTTGAAGATTTCAACCGAAACGGGAGGAGGGTCCGGTTCAGCTTCACCCGCACTCGGAAGGTCGGAGGGAAGGGTTACAGGTGAGGAGGAGGTGGAGGAGGAGGAACAGGCAAGTGTCTGGGTTTGGAAGTGAGAAGGGGTTGAAGGGAAACCCAGTTTGAGACCTCTCCGCAGTGAGTTTCTGAAAAGCTTCGTGTGGCATGGCACTGGCATGGATCAAAAAAAGGGTTTTGGACTGGTTGAGGAAATGGCTTGTTTTAATGTTATGCACAGCACTGAGACTGAGATGATGCACAGAACAGGCAGCAAACGCTGGATATGGCTGTTTCCTCAAGTCTTGTCTTTTCACTCTCTCAGGAATTACTGTCTTACAAATGAAGAATGAGTGTAACTTCATCTCCTCTTTGTCTAAAATTTTACGCTGTGCCAGATCATGGTTTTAAAATAATACATGAATACAAGAACACCGGACAAAATGGAAGAGCTCTTCCCACGACACCAAAATATTTGAATGTGCAATAAAAATTAGGATAAAATATTAAATTAATCCTTAAAAGATGGTGATAATGCTAATAAGTCTTTGAAAAAAAAATTGATATGTCCCTTGGTCTCTAAATATTTGTTCGGTAACTAAAACTTACTGTCCTAAAGAATTAATTTACACAATCGTAAAGATTAATTTAAAGTAATTTTAAAAACTTAAAAGAATTACAAGATAAATTAATTTTTTTTAAGATTAATATGTATTCGTTATCATCTTTCAAAGATTAATTTAATAATTTATTTTAAAAATTACATATAACTAATTATAGATCCATGAAGAGAAAAAAGAAAACACTCATTCATAGACTGAATATATGAAAAATACACTTTGGTGTAGCCTCCTCATAATTAAAGTGGAGAGTCTTCATTAGTGCTAAAGACTTCCCAATCTTCTAATTAGCAAGGGAACAGTAGCTGCTTGATTCTGCTTTTCTCAATCTAATAACGTCCTTGGTCCTTCCCACTTCAAAGTGAATCTTTAGTGTTGATTGTTTTCTCCTAGTTATAGTAGTATTTTTTCTTCTCCTTGATACAAGTTGATCACGCATCTTTTTAATAATCAATCAAGAAGAATTAACATTTGTTTTTGCCACTTGTTGGAAAAATTAAATTTTCTTTTCACGTATTTCGTGTAAGTATTTATTAAAAAATAATGTCACGTATAAGATTTAACACGCTTCAGAGAACAATTTTATTGAATAATTTCTGTAGGCAATCTCAATCTTTTTTATCCCCAACTACCTTTCCAATATCCATATATCTCTATCAAACCCCACAAACCCTCTTATAAATCTTCTCTCTTATTCTTCTTCTCATGACCTAAACAATTTTGCAATACAAATCTATATCTATCTATCTATATCTATACATATATTAAAAGTCTTGTGAATCCACATCAGCATTTTTGCTGATTTGGTTTCTCCCAAAGAATTTATGTGATGTGGATCTGATGTGCATCTCCAGTGTGCTTTCAATTCTGATGTGGATGGCTAGCTATAATGACAGTGCATCTCCCATGTCCAACGCACTTGCCTTTTCGCCTCTAGAGTGTTGCCGTTACCCCAGACTTTCCACCTCACCTGCATGAATTTTCAACGGACGAATAAAGCAGCATTGGGGGACATGGCTTCTATGCCTACAGTTTTGTTGATGCCAGCAAGCATCCCGATCATCTCCGGCATCTACCTCTCCCGCGTAGCTTGTCGGATACCGCAAGCCGACTTTGAGGCCGTCTTCTTGGCCCTCTACGAGCACAAGACCACGGCCTGCATCGGCCAAGCATCACCGTCACTATCCCCGATTTGTCGCACCCGAGCGTGTACCACAAATCGAAGGCACCCATCAAGAACAACGCCACGGACCTACACCTGGCCGTGGTGTCTCCGAGCCTCGAGCCCCATGGGATCGTCCGGTAGACGAGGAGGGCTCGGATCGTGGGGGTCGCGCTGGAGTTGTTCTACCACAAGATTTCACAGATGCCCATTGAGTCGAAGATCAATTTCTGCGAGTTCTGCAAAATTTGGGCTAGCCAAGATGGAGAAATGTACAAAGAGGTTGAAGAAGAAGCTAAAGCAGAGTATGATGAAGCAGAAGAAGAAGAAGAAGAAAAAGTAGTTGTTGTTGAAGCTGAAGAGGAGTAAAGGAATGAGAAGAAGAAGACGAAAGGGAAGGTTCCTCTGACATGGGAGCTACTGCAGCCAGTGTTGAGGATTCTGGGTCACTGTTTGATGGTCCTGATAACAAGGACGTGGTGCTGTTTGGTGCGGCCAGTGAGGCTTGCAGGAGTTTTTTTACGATGTCGATGCATGATATGAATCCCAAGGCTATTTTGGCTGTGGGGAGCCTGCTGAGGCTCTTGAAAACTGGTGTGGGAAATGTTGGTGACTTTGATCCAACTGAGCTACCCAAGAATTGAAAATTCATTATTTTGTGGCATGGATTCAGTGCATGTTGGGATTTTCAGTTGAGTATTATACTTTTTGTGTTTCAAAAAATTAAGTCAAAATTGATTTTTCTTTTGGGCTAAATTTTAATAAACTTCTTAGATAACTCTTGTGATTTAAAATTCCTTAATGCAATTTTTTTAAATTCACTAAACTGTATATATTGATTCACTAAACTGTATTTTTTAAATTCATTAGGTTGTTCGGGTGAGCTCCCTTTAGTCCCTGCCTCCCTTTGTGCAAAACAATTCCACCTAACCAGCTTAAGGATTGGTCATTCTTCTATGATGGGAGATAGAAATTTAATTAGCTAGAGACAAAATGTCTTTTCCCTAGGGCTACTGAATAAAATATATTAACTTCATATTTTAGTTTAAAAATATTTTAAAAGTTTATTCAAAATATAATTTTTATCAAAATTAATACGAAGGTGCCAGTGCAACGAGCGGGTTATAAGACTAGCATTTATAACTCACAAGAATTTGCTTAGCACTCAACCACTCTCACACTCCATTTGTTTAAGAAGATCTACTATTTTTTCCAACCAAAACATAAACATATTATGATTCCGATACAACTTACAATAAGAAACTACAGAGACTTATCAAACATAGGAATTTCGATCAAACCCAGCAACTTTTATATTGGGTTTTGATTGTGAATAGGAACTAACATACATCCTTCAAGTGAAACTTGAAATCCTGACTGAAGAGGATAACAAATTGATGCCTTGAAGAGAGAAAAGACTTCCTAAAAGTGCTTGTTATGTGAATGGACTAAGCAATAGTTGTCTATTGTCAAACAATCCGGATTTAAAGAAATAAGTAAACATGGTGTATCAAATCTGAATTTTTCGGCTAATTTGATGAAAAAGAATCTCAATTAGAGAGTAGTAATAGAGGAAGTTTTACATTACACTATCTAGTAAAAATGTGAAGTCCTACCAAAAACAATGCTTCCTATTTATAAAATACTCAGGCATAGTCACTCGTGAAAACACTAAGATTATAGTTGGAGGAATAAAATTTCTAAACAATGATACCATTCATACATGAAGCTGAAGTTTGATATAGGAACTGTTTATACACTACTGCTAATTGTAGTACACTGTATGTAACATGTTTTATGCGCCATTAGAAAAACAACTGCTTCGAGTATTAAAGATCAGTCTGCTGTACTAATTCTTCAATTTTCCCTGAGAGTAATATGACCGTCAATTAGGGATACGGTGATTAACAGCTTGTAGAACTTCATATAACTCGTGGAATTGGATTGCAGAAGGGAATTCTTGCAAAAAGATTTAAATACAACAGATGAGAGAATACAATTATCTTAGGCCCTGCATTCTGAATGGTCTCTGTATATTTAACTTCGATGGATTGCAGCTTCTTTTGTTGATGAGCCACATCATATGTTGCATGGAGGCCAGAGAAAAAGTAGTAGATCAGCATAATCCCGGTGCAGACTCCAAATCTCATAAAGGAATTAGAATCCAAAGATCCCATGAGGAAGATATTTGTTGCAATTGACAAAGACGGTAACCATGGGACAAGTGGAACTCCCCAAACTTTGGCATCTTTTGTTGAGTCAACAATAGTGACATCCCTAGAGTCGCCAAGAACCAAACAGGAATCGTTATGGTGTATCCAATCCAACCATTGGGCCTCAGCCCTCAGTAAGCTGAAATCCCCATTGAGGAAGCAATGATGAGCATCAAGAAGATAACTAGCTTTAACAGGTTCTCTCTTGGTGTGACTCCTCTGACATAGTACCTCCTAACCAGGAGGGCAACAGCCATCATCATGAAGATAAAGAGTGTGGCTTATTGATAACAAGTTTGCCAACACACCCAAGCTAGAGAAAAAAGCTATGCAGGCACTTGAAATGGCAATCAGGAGTGCAGCATTTACGGGGGTTCCTGTCTTTGGGTGTACAAGAGCAAACCATGGGGGGATCATGTGGGAACGTGCAATGTGAGTAATATAACGTCCGCGTCCTAGTGCCCCTACCAGAAGTACTGTGGTCATCCCCTTCAGTGCACCAAAAGCTACCACATACTTTGCCCACTTCATTCCTACACTCTGAAATGCAAGAGAGTAAGCTGCACCCGGGTCTATAGCCGTGTATTTCTGCATCATGCTCGGTGAGAGTGCCATTAAGCAATATATCACTGTGATCATGGACATTGACCCAAGCAAGCCTATGTGTATGTCCCTTGATGGATTTTTGGTTTTCAGCCTCAATATACACCGTCAAAATTACGAGAGTGAAAGCTTAGAAGTACCACAGAAACCAAAATTCGAAGCACTAAAATTATTGCAATGACAGGAGGTATATTCGATCTCTTTATATTTTTGTATAGATCTAATTGCTATTTGTTCCCATAAAGCATGATTAGATTATTTAAGTTTTGACTATAAGAAGCAACATAAGACAAGACAATTGCTGGTCCAGCGTGGTCATGGGCTTCTTGACCAGTGAGCACAAAGATTCCAGCTCCAATCACTGCGCCAAACCCGAACCAGACGAGGTCCCACCAGTTGAGGCAACGTTTCATGTCATTCTCACTTTCTTTCCGGAGTACCTCTGTCTCAATGGCATCATCTGATCTGCTCGTGAGACGATCCTTGAACCTAAACCATGTCTTTGAAAGAGCAGAAACGTAGTTGTCCCAACTCTGAAACGACTCCTCTGGTAAGAAATCTTGTTTGCTCCATCTCCAGTAGCTTCTTTGTGGTACAGGTTCATCAAAGCCTCCCATGGAAGCCATTCAGAAATTCGTCCTCTTTCCTGAAGCTGACGAGTCGCTTGTGGAATGCTGACAACTGAGGAAAACAAGCAGATTGTCTTGAACTATTTTGTCGTTGGTTTGCAATAATTTGTGTGCTGATTGCTGTGATGTAAACATGGGGCATTAAGTGATGTGTAAGATGTTATGGTTCTCAATATTTCATATCATTTTTTTTTATATCACTTTAATTTTTATAAAGAGAAATTAAATTTTCTTCATAAAAACTTGCTGATATTCATAAGTTCTATAAAAAAGAGTACTCAGTACTTATGAAAAGAACGTGAAATATACTGAAAGTTGTTGCAACAAAACATACACTAAGAATGCTGAGTATATGATATATCAAAACCAACCCACAGGATATTTCAAAACCCCACAAGTTCACATTCTTGACCACTCTTTATATTATGAAATTTTTAATTGGTATATCAGATCAGAGGATCATGAATTTTAATTTTAGTATATGATATTGGAATATGTCACGTACACGTACTGTGAAAGTAACAGCATATTAAAGCTTAAGTTGGGATTCTTTTCATGTCATTCCATTAAACAATAGAAGTAGTCAATGTATGCCTACTAACATGCAGATGCAGGGACGTGTTTAACCCGCTAAAAATGGCTGGTTTCTTGAATTGATTTTTTTTTTTAACCAGTTCCACATAATTCACAGGTTGTGGTGGGATGGGATGGATTAGTTTGTCAGATTAATTTTTTTTTAATATTGAGTTAATAAGTTAATTTGTACAAATTGATTCGCTTAACTTATTATGTTTTTATTTTTTTAAGTAAATTGATCCATTAAATTATTATTTTATTTTTTATTTAATTTTTAACAGATTAATGCATTAATTCGTCATTTTTTTTATTTTTTTATTTTAAGCAAATTAATTTATTAATCCGTTAACTCATCATAAAATAAAAAAAAATTAATTTTTTTGATTTACTAAATAAAAATGAACCAACCTGGCCAATCTCATTTTTACCTAACTCATGGAGGGTCGGGCAACTGAACCCATATTTCCATCTCTACAAATTCTAAGGTTGTTCACAATTTTCAACCTGAAAAGGACAGAGGTTTATTTTTCTTCACAGTAAAGGCAACACCTTAAAGAAGTATGCAGTGCTCCCATGAATGGAGACGAGGCTGTGTACCACATGCACATCCCGAGGTCAAAGGGACTGCAGATGCTGTCGTTTGTCAATGTAAATGATGTTCACTTGTGCCTACAGGCCTACTGATCTGAAGATTCCATGGGAGCTTATCATTCAATACTCAATCCTTGATTTGTGCAGCCTGTAGTTTAGGAAAAAATTTTGTATTGTCTCCGGAGTGAACGTAAGATAAATAAATATTTAATATTATATTTAATATTATTTTTATATATTTAGTTTATATTTATTTGTATGAAATAAAAAATATTATTTCACAAATATACCAAAATTTCTCGTAATTTTAGGTGAAGACTTGCTAAAGTAAACACCATTGTCGACCTTGGTACTCCATCTTGTTTGGGTTTGTATACGGACAACACTTTCAAAAGATAAGCCTATCCATGAATGACGAGGAGTCAAAAAACTTGCATTCATTAATTTTTGCGGAGTTGGACCTTAAAGTCTATTGTCTAGTAATAGCAGATGCCGGGTCCATACCATATTATTTTTTTAATAATAACAATAATTTATATTTAGTTACATCATCGCATGTCACACTTTATATGGTGTAGTGTAATACATAGAGTATATTAAAATTTCTCACTCAAGGTTGGGCTATCACTGTGTGGAGGAATAATAAAGGGATGAGTCACTAAAATTGAATTAGTAGAAAAGAATTTGAATAATTTACACCATATATATTAGTTCAAATTTTCATGTTAGAAGTATATAAAATAATAATAATAATAAGACAGACGAATGAAAAAAATCAGATTTATTTTTGATCATAAATCCCCTATATAAAATAGATTTAGATTATATTCTCCAGGTCTATCAAGAATTTCTTGTAATATAATATATTATTGTTTCATCTAAAGTTTTGCATTAAATCGTGCCACTTGTGCATGGTGCAAATGAGAAAGGACAACGAAATTTTCACGCTATCTATTCCACATCGCATTTGCTTTGCCTCCTAAACATAATTTTAAATTATTAAATCTTGTATCTCCTCTTGGAATTTCAAGAGGATCTTAATCTCCTGAGTCTCTGTAGTTTGTGTGATGAATTATGGTATTCAGCAGTTTAGTTTTAGAACCTGCAGTTTGTTTTCATTATTTCCATTTGAACCCTTTGTAGCTGGCTACCTCAGCTTTTCCTTTTCCTTATTGAATGATCTTTTCTTCCGTTCAAAATTCTAGATCTATGGATCCTCGAGAGATATCTTTTCTAGAGTTTTTTCTTTGGAAGAAAAATCAACTACTGTGGTCTACACTATGACAAATTGTTTTGTAGACTACGCTATGTACAATTAGCTTTATTTAAAACTTTATTAAGTCAAGCTCAAATTTCAATTAGTTAAGGTGGCATCGTGTGATTGGGTTGATTTACCCAATAGACTTGTGTATCACTCCATCTGCCTTTTGAAAGTTTGAAGCCTTATGCTTGAGGACCTTGACCAAGAAGAAACCATTCAGAGCCCCTAAGCTTCAAGGTAATTGTAATTGAATAACATATCTTTCAAGATATTAACGACATAGCCTGCTCCAACATTCACCAATGGCTTCTCGAATGTTCTTAGGTTTGCAGAGCTGTTGAACAACTAAGGCCCAGGTAGAAGGTTTTGGCAGCAAAAGTTTATGTAGCATCACTTCTATAATTTTGGAAGCACCTACTATTTTCAGTCGCTTAATTAACCGGACCACAAGCTCATCAAGAAACTCCCTCCCATCTTGAGCTGGGCTAACTTTCTCTCTAAAGGTCCAGTTGGTATCAGAAAGAAAAAAGAATCGAATGAAAATAAGAGTTTTTTTATGTTTTGATGTCAAAGATTTTATAATATTTATTCCATTCTATTCCTTTTCTTCGCGTCCTACCAAACATACTCTTAAAATTGTGAAGAAAATATTGCACGTAATAGAATCAGGGTCACAACCTTGATCTGGCATAATATTTAAAACATCAATAGTACGGGAGATGCTATTCTGCATGCACAAAGCATACATCCTTCAAGTGAAACGTAAAATCCGTCGTGAAGAGGATAACAAGTTGATGCCTTCAAGAGAGACAAGACTTCCTAAAAGTGCTTGTTATGTGAATGGACTAAGCAATAGTTGTCTATTGTCAAACAATCCGGATTTTAAAGCAATAAGTAAACATGGTGTATCAAATCTGAATTTTTTGGCTAATTTGATGAAAAAGAATCTCAATTAGAGAGTAGTAGTAGAGGAAGTTTTACATTACACTATCTAGTAAAAATGTGAAGTCCTACCAAAAACAATGCTTCCTATGTATACACTGTTCAGGCATAGTCATTCGTGAAAACACTAGGATTATAGATGGAGGAATAAAATTTTAAACAATGATAACCATTCATGCATGAAGCTGAAGTTTGATATAGGAACTCTTTTCACAAACCTTGATATAGGAACTATTTATACACTATTGCTAATTGTAGTACACTGCATGCAATATGTTTTATGCGCCATTAGAAAAACAACGGCTTAAAGTATTAAAGACCATTCTGCTGTACTAATTCTTCATTTTTCCCTGAGAGTAACAGCTTGTGGAACTTCATATAACTCGTGGAATTGGATTGCAGAAGGGAATTCTTGCAAGAAGATTTAAATACAGCATATGAGAGAGTACAATTATCTAAGGCCCTGCATTCTGAATGGTCTCTGTATGTTTAACTTCGATGTATTGCAGCTTCTTTCGTTGATGAGCCACATCATATGTTGCATGGAGGCCAAAGAAAAAGTAGTAGATCAGCATTATCACGGTGCAGACTCCAAATCTTATAAAGGAACCAGAATCCAAAGATCCCATGAGGAAGATATTTGTTGCAATTGACAAAGACGGTAACCATGGGACAAGTGGAACTCCCCAAACTTTTGGCATCTTTTGTTGAGTCAACATTAGAGAGACATCCCTAGAGTCGCCAAGAACCAAACAGGAACCGTTATGGTGTATCCAATCCAACCATTGGGCCTCAGCCCCCAGTAAGCTGAAATCCCCATTGAGGAAGCAATTATGAGCATCAAGAAGATAACTAACTTTAACAGGTTCTCTCTTGGTGTGACTCCTCTGACATAGTACCTCCTAACCAGGAGGGCAACAGCCATCATCATGAAGATAAAGAGTGTGCTTATTGATAACAAGTTTGCCAACACATCCAAGCCTGAGAAAAAAGCTATGCAGGCACTTGAGATGGTAATCAAGAGTGTAGCATTTATGGGGGTTCCTGTCTTTGGGTGTACAAGAGCAAACCATGGGGGGATCATGTGGGAACGTGCAATGTGAGTAATATAACGTCCGCTGTCCTAGTGCCCCTACCAGAAGTACTGTGGTCATCCCCTTCAGTGCACCAAAAGCTACCACATACTTTGCCCACTTCATTCCTACACTCTGAAATGCAAGAGAGTAAGCTGCACCTGTGTCTATGGCTGTGTATTTCTGCATCATGCTCAGTGAGAGTGCCATTAAGCAATATATCACTGTGATCATGGACATTGACCCAAGCAAGCCTATGGGTATGTCCCTTGATGGATTTTTGGTTTCCTCAGCCATAGTTGCAATATTGTCAAACCCACCATATGCAAAATAAACAACTGCAGCCGCTTGAAAGATCCCCCTAGCCCCGTAAGGTAAAAAAGGTGTCAAATTTGATGTCTTGGCTTGAGTAAACCCTGCAATAATCACGAATAAAATTACAGCAGTGTTGATAGCAGATGCTATCCAATTGAGGTATGAAGTCTTCCTCGTGCTGGTCATTGCAATTGTTGCAGAAATAGCCAAAACCCCAACAGCTATAGGGTCCAGCAAGTTGTATCCTTCTTTGAGATCTGTCTTGATACGCAGTGAATCCTTGGGACGATCCAAAAGGGCTGTGAAGTAAGAAGTCCAAGCTCTGGCCACTGCTGCACTTCCAACAATGCTTTCAAGAAGTATGTTCCCAGCTGTTATGAAAGCTGCAAAGTCTCCTAATTCAATTCTCAGATAAGCAAATGACCCACCTGCAACTGGGACTTCTACAGCAAATTCTGTGTAGCAGAAAACAGAAAGCATTGCTGAAATGCCTGAAGCAACATAAGACAAGACAATTGCTGGTCCAGCGTGGTCATGGGCTTCTTGACCAGTGAGCACAAAGATTCCAGCTCCAATCACCGCGCCAAACCCGAACCAGATGAGGTCCCACCAGTTGAGGCAACGTTTCATGTCATTCTCACTTTCTTTCCGGAGTTCCTCTGTCTCAGTGGCATCATCGGATCTGCTCGTGAGACGATCCTTGAACCTAAACCATGTCTTTGAAAGAGCAGAAACGTAGTTGTCCCAACTCTGAAAGGACTCCTCTGGTAAGAAATCTTGTTTGCTCCATCTCCAATAGCTTCTTTGTGGTACAGGTTCGTCAAAGCCTCCCATGGAAGCCATTCAAAAATTAGTCCTCTTTCATGAAGCTGTTGAGGGGCCTGTGGAGTGTGGACAACTGAGGAAAACAATGAGATTGCTGTGCCGTAAACAAAGCTTCCTTGCTAGTGTCTTAAACTATTTTGTCGTTGGTGGTGTGCAATAAATTGGGCGGTGATGGCTGTGCTGTAAACATGAGCATCTTTGCATGATATATAACATGTTATTGTCCAGAATTTTTCATATCATATTTTTATAGGATTTAATTTTAATCAGTTTTGGTAAAAAAAATTATATTATTATTTAATTACATATTACTAATTATTTAATATTTTAAGTAATTGTTATCTTGATCAAATTATTTTTATGATTTGGCAATAAATTATTACATGTTATTAGAACATAATAAATGTATACTCCAAAAAGCATCTTCACCATTAATTTTAAATTATTAACATAAAATTTATATAAATTTTTTTAAAATCAATGATGAATATATTTCCTAAAACATGCATTTATTAATATTTTAGAAGCATACAATAATTTATTTGACTTGACAACTTTTAATTAAATGATGGTTAAAATAAATAATTAGTCCCTATAATTTTACCTAATCTAGATTTTGGTTCTTATATTTCCTTTTTGTATGTCAATCCATATAATTTTACTCATTTGAATCTTGATCTTTACTAGTAAAGTATCAGTCTTTATATTTTTCACTCATTTAGGTTTTAGTCCCTATAATTTTAATTCAATAAAGTATTAGTTCTTATTTTTCATAAAAGATTAGTTTCTATAATTTTTAATTATTAAGGTATTAGTCCTTGAGAAATTAAAATTTAAATAAATAAAATTATAGAGACTAATATCTAAAGAAAAAAATTATAGGAACTAAAATTCAAATCGAATGAAAGTATAAGGACTAATTATTTATTTTAATATTAAATGATTATGAAAAAAAAATTACACCAACAATAAACCAAAATTAAACTCTCTTTTAATTTTCATAAAGAGAAATTAAATTTTCTTCATGAAAACTTGCTGATATTTATAAGTTCTATAAAAAGAGTACTCAATACTTGTGAAAAAGAATATTATGAAATATCAAATGAAAGTTGTTGCAACAAAACATACATCAAGAATGCTAGGTATATGATATTTCAAAACCGACATACAGGATATTTCAAAACCCCCACAAGTTCAAATTCTTGATATTATGAAACTTTTAATTGGTGTATCAGATAAGAGGATCTTGAATTTTAATTTGAGTATATAATATTGGATTATGTCACGGACATGTACTGTGAAGGTAACAGCATATTATTATACCTAAAGTAACAGCATATTAAAGCTAAGTTGGGATTCTTTTCATGTCATTCCATTGAACAATTGAAGCAGCTAGTCACAGTATGCCTACTAAAATGCAGATTCCATGGTTGGTCACAATTTTCATCCTGATAAGGACTGGGAGTTATTTTTCTTCATTGTAAAGGCAACCCCTTAAGAAGTTATGCAGTTCTCCCATGAATGGAGACGAGGCTCTTTACCAAATGCACATGCGGAGGTCAAAGGAATACTGCAGACGCTGCCATTTGTCTTGTAAATGATGTCCATTTGTGCCTTCTGGCCTACTGATTTGAAGATTCCATTGGATCTCATATCAATTTTCAATCCTTGATTTTTGCAGCCTGTAATTTACTTGAAGACTTGCTCAAGTCAACACCGTTTTCGACCTTGGTAGCTGTGTCTGGTTTGTGTTTGTGTGCGAGCAACACTTTCAAAAGATCGCCAATCCGTGAATGACGACGAGTCAAAAAAAAAAAAATTGCATTTCATTAAATATTGTTGCGTATAGTTGGACCTTGGAGTACTCTATTGTCTTGTAGCAGCCCATGCCGGGTCCATACCATATTATTTTTTTAATAACAATAATTATATTTTGTTACATTATCGCATGTCACATCTTATATGGTCCATGTAATATATAGAGTAATTTAAAATTTCTCATTCAAGGTTGGGCTGACAGTGTGTGGAGGAATAATAAAGGGATAAGTCACTAAAATTTAATTAGTAGAAAAGAATTTGAATAATTTACAATATGTTAATTATAAGTTCAAATGTTCATGTTATAATTATATAAAATAATAATAATAATAAGACAGACGGATGAAAAAATTCAGATTTATTTTGTACATAAATCTCGTATATAAAATAGATTTAGATTATGTTCTCCAGGTCTATCAAAAACTTCTTGTGATATAATATGTTACTTTTTCGTCTAAAGTTTTGTATTAATCCCGCCACTTGTGCATGGTGCAAATGAGAAAGGACAATGAAATTTTCACACTATTTATTCCACATCACATTTACTTTACCACCTAAACATAATTTTAAATTATTAAATCTTACTTGTATCTCCTCTTGGAATTTCAAGAGGATCTTAATCTCCCGAGTCTCTGTAGTTTGTGTGTGATGAATTATTTTATTCAGCAGTTTAGTTTTAGTCTTTTAGAACCTGCAGTTTGTTTTCATAATTTCCATTTGAACCCTTTTTAGCTGGCTGGCCCAGCTTTTCCTTTTTCTCATTGAATGATCTTTTCTTTAGTTCAAAATTCTACATCGATCCTCAAGATGTCTTATCTAGAGTTTTGTTTCTTTGGAAGAAAAATCAACTTCTTTGGCCTACTCTATGAGAAATTGTTTTGTAGACTATGCTGAGTATAATTAGCTTTATTTAGACTTTCTTTAGTCAAGCTCAAATTTTAATTAGTTAAGGTGGCATCATGTGATTGGGTTAATTTACCCAATACTTGTGTACTGGAATTTCTGATCCTACTCTATAATCATAATCAACAAGAACTTACAAAAGCTTAGGAAGGCTGAAGAATGAGTGTCATCTAGTGCATGATACAATCAACAAGAGTGGATTTGGTTGGGATGATAATGATTATATCCAGTCTCATAATATAATATGCTACTGTATGGAGGAAGGACCAAATAGAATTTCTAATTGGATTAAGGTACTTCTAAAGACATTGTATTTGTGGCTTAACTCTCGTAAGATAAAGATGTTTCTTGTACCATTGAATTGGCCTGGCCATCAGCGTATATGATCCCACGAATGTGGTATCAACAATTGTTCAATGATCATAAATATCGTGCCAATTACAAAGGCTATGCCCCATTTGTCGTTTCAAGAGTGGAGTGAAGACCTGTCTGTCTATCTATGCACAAGCAGTTTCTGTACTGATTCTTGAAAATTCTTCCATTCGGGGACCACTAAGTGGGTGTTGAAGTTTCTCGCACTTAGGCTTGAGCCTTAGCCTCAAGAAAAATCCGGCGCATACATCCGATATTCCAACTAGATAAGGGAACACGGTCAGCCACCAAACAAGACCTGAGAATTACTGATATTTTATAGAGAACCAAAAGTCAAGTGATCCACCAATAACTCATCCGAAGGACGTACACAAATGTCTCGCTTGGCATCATTTTCCTCATCCAAGAAACACAAGGTTAATTTAAGAGTGCGTTTGAAAAAGATTGTTTTTTAAAAAAAAAAAGTTGTTTTTTATTTCTTTCTATAACATATTTAGCTAAATTATGTAAAATGGCTTATAATTTTTAATTATTTTGAATATATTAAAAATAACTTATTTTTTAAGTTTAATTTTGAGTATTTTGATTATAATCATTCTGATTATTTAGTAATTGGATATAATTTTATTAAATTCATCCAAGTATAATTTTATCACATTTAATTTAAACAAATCATTTTATATTATTTTTAATAATTTACTATAAAAAAATAATTTTTGTATACAATCTAAATAAAGCATATTATCTTAAAACTGCTTTTTGATTAACACATGCAAACATTAAACTGATTTTATCATAAAAACTGATTATATATGTAATCAATTATTAAAATAATTTTTTTTCGTAATTAATCCTAACACATATTTAATCTCTCGCAATTAAATCTCAATGATCCATTAGAAGAAAAGGAAAAACAGATGCCAATGATCCGAGGCTTATTCATTTGTAGAAACAAGTAAGGAGTCCCATCATATCTCCTATATCCTTTGTTTTCACGAAATAGGGTGGTTGTCGTGAACTAGTTCATCCGACCAATCGTTAACTTGAACAGGATACATATGTCACCGGTTTTATCTAACTCTCGTTCAAATAAATCTTTTTTAATCTGGACTCTCTCTTTCGTCTCAAGATTTTCTGTTTCCTGGGATTTTAAAGTTATCATTTTTATTATTTCAAAACTTTAGATGGGGTAGTCGTTACAAACTTACTCAAGTATCCTGTGGTTCTTTATACGCGTATCTTAAAACCACTTCTTTGCAGTGCACTAGTATTAGTAAAAGCCCTGAAAGGAAAAGTTTACAAATGTGCAATGTAGTCCTACAGTGGTATACCATTTAATTCAAAGCTTAAAACATTGATGCTGTATAAAGTGTGCTGTAATAAGAAACGGGGAAGTGGGAAGGCAGTGATTGTTTAGGCTATTACAATTGGAATCCATTTTTAACAATAAGGAAGAGGGAGATGCAGAATATGCTAAGCCTGCGGTGGCAGCGTCTATGACGAGGACCTCTCCACTAACGGCTGGGTGGTTAGGGATACTGAATGGCTTCGAGGCACTCTTCATGTGCAAGGCGGCAGCTATGGTACTGTAGCTCATGTCCATTCCTGCTGTGGTCCCACTCCCTTACTCTTCATTTTTTCTTTTTCCGTTTTACGCTTCATAACTTGCTTCTTCTAAACCTTCTCTCTCTGTTTTAATATATATATATATTATATATATATATTATATATATATATATGTGTGTGTGTGTGTGTGAATGAGTGAGCATCTATTTATAATAAGTGTAAATTTTGACATACTTATAAAATATGAATATGACTGCAATATTAATATTATGACACAATTGTAAGGTGATTTTCATTCACACCACAATAGCTGCATCATAACTATATCACAGTCACAACGGCCATAACATTGCAGTTTTTATATAAAATTTTTAAAAAATATGTAATATATTATTTGTCCCACCACAGTAGCAATCCACGTTGCAATAAAAGCAATGTTCATAATCACAGTAGAATCACAATCACAATTACAACTATAATTTAAAACTTTTAATATTTGCTGATTTTAGTTAAATTATATTAGTTTGATACAAAAGATTCTTTTTGTGCCATGCTTTAATATTGCAGTGTTTGTGTCAGCTTGTCAGCTTATATGTACTAACACATTTCTTTAGCTGCTTCTCTTAACTTCAACTTTTGCCAGTACAGGAGAGAGTTCAAGTTCAGGAAACAGTTGAACCCCTTCAGCTTGTGCTTCTGAGATCTTCACAAAATCCCTACGAGGTTCTATGAGAGCCGAGGATGTAGTGAAATTGAATGGAACGAAAGGATTTACCAAAAAAAAAAAAGAAAAGAAAAGAGTGGAACGAAGGTTATCATAGCGAGTCCTCTTGTTACTGTTTGGAGGGCAAATATTCTTGTGTATAAAAATGGACCGTACATGTCGGCATCTCATTTCCTTCCCTCCCCAAATCATGGCGATGAGGAAGCAATGTAATGAGTGTTTTTTTTTCTTGCTTACCCCCAAAAATAAAAAACTATTCTGAAAACATAACCACATTATAATTTTGAATTTATTTCTTACCATTCTGTTCTTTCCTTCCTTAATTATTTATAAAATTTCTAAACAAAAATCAATAAATTCCATTTCACTTCGTACCATCCAATTCCATTACAGCCCATTTCATATCACTATTATCTCCAAGACATCCACATGGCCTGAAGGAAAGGACCTCAAGCAAACCTAGCCAATGTCATGTCATTTCTTGTCTAGAAGAGAAGACACCCGTGCAACTTTGGAGGAGGTTTTGCAGTCCAGCTATAATGCAAATCGTCTTTGAGGTACGGTTGAGCAGCTTTGATATCCTGCCTTATAAAACATTATTATATGTTCTTAAAATATAATAAATATATATTTTTATAAAATATATTTATTCTTTATTTTAAATTATTAACATAAAATTTATATTTTTTTTAAATTAATAGTATAAATATTTTTTAAAATATATATTTATTATAGTCTAAAAACATTCCAAAAGCATGCACACAATAATTTCTCCTTTCTGTCTTGATACCCAAAGAAAATCTTTCTTGGAAATATAGCTGTATCACTTGGATGTCTGCTGTAACAGCATCTATCTGCCATGGTACGTTTTCATCCCGTGCTGCTTGGATAAGGGTCTGCCAATCTGATTCAACACAACTTTAGGACTTTGACAATATGAAGCCATTGCCATGGCTTGTCTTAAACTCTGAAGGCCTGAGCTGATGGTGCACGGTTTTTACGGGCTACTCCAACTAAGACGCTTCCGTCTTTTTCTCCATATCTGAAAATAGATAAGTTGCTTCAATTCCTAAGTTGGTGCAGGATATGTTCCTTGGAAAGTTGGGAGTTGCTAAGCCTTTCGGTAAGGAGACGAACAAACTCACCATTGAATCAAATCCTTGTTGGCAGAGAATTTCCATCTACATCGCTACATATAGCTGCAATCGCTCCTATACCATCCTTTAATGAATAAGCAGCATCAACATTTACTTATAGCTACCCAACTCCATGTCCCGTGCCCAGTCCAAGTGTGAGATCCCATTCTGTTAGAATAGCCCCCACATTTTTTTTCATTTGCTCTTCCACCACATTAGTTTTAAGCAGTTATGACCACCGCATTAGCATTGGGCTTAAGGCTCACTCTGTAGTCTGTAGGGACTCCTGCTAACCCATTAAATACCCAAAAAGGAGAAAAAAAATTGACATCCTTTTGTGGTTACTTGCATCCCATTGGAGATTTAAGGCATACCGGATCAGTTTGTGTCCATGGATATCTTAAACCCTTATAATTATTCCTATAAAGAAAAAAAGAAGATCATTATTTTAATAAAATGCTATTTTAAGAGGAGGAGGGGAAGGAACTAAGTCAATTTTTGAGTCAGGTTAGCAACCCAACTCGTACTACCTAGTTTGCTTTTTCTTAAGAAAATATCCAATTTTATATGCTGATTCTCTTCTGCAGCCAGCGAAATAAGACATATGGGGAAAACAACAGAACCAGGGAAGAGTAAAGAACCAGTGCAAAAGAAGATTTGAAAATGCTTGTATTACAAGTTACAGCTTAGCTACATCAGAATTTCACTCTTCACCATCAGGTTCTCAAGTGTGGCTCTCCCGTGCAATATTCAGCTACACAGACAAATATGATTCCCACTAGAATGCCACATTCATATTATTAGAGGGGGGAAAAATGATACATAAATACTACCTTGGCAAAGATAGGCCTCTAGCAGGTTGACTTTGCTGAAGATAGCCATTCTTGTGCTGCCAACAAGTCGGGAACAACAACTGCCCCAGATTTCCTCCACTCGACAGCATCTGGTGTCTTAAATCTATCCAATAATAGTGCATGCATCCCTATGCTCCTAGCTGGCTCATAGTCTTTGCGCATGCTATCCCCGATATGTAGAGCTTCTTCAGGTGCAATATTTCCAGCCCTCTCAAGTGCAATCTCATAAATTTTTGGGTTTGGCTTCTCAACGCCTTCAAGACCAGAAAACACACCAAAGTCCCACTCAGATCCCTGCATCACCAAACATTATACAATCAGAAATTCTTGTCTCTGGACCACAAGTGTAGAGGCATGACTTCAACAACATCACGTCACAAATGTAAAGAAGATGAAAGACGCATGTAGTATTAGTAAATTTTAGAGTTGAATCTTCACCCAAAAAAACAGAGTAGAGTTGAATGGACTAAAGTTCAACATATTTGCTAGGAGTCAGGGATACATGGCATTTCATAGATCATAAATCAATAATCACATTGTGTTTCAAAATGGAAGTGCACCATTCTGTGTAAAATTTCCAACAAAGTGCTACAGGTAAGTGTGGTAATTGTGCACAATTATGGCAGGCACTCACAAACACTTCTGGATGTGATACTATGCTACTTTGTAGTTAAGTGGTCTTTGCATCATTGCTATATGTGAATTTATCTTTTAGACTCACATTTAAGTCTAATAACAAACTTTCAGAAAATCATAGGAAGTTTACCTCGTTTATACCCAAAGCTGGAAGAATCACATCTCGATATCGGTACTCTGCATTGCTTACAATGCCAACTTTGAGACCCTTTCCACGAAGCCATCTAAGAAATGGTTGGGAGTCCGGAAAGACAGTATACGGAGCAGATGAACCAAATGATGCATATATGCGTCTGAAAATTTTCTCCAATGTCTCCTCATCATAATCATATCCAGCCTGCCAGAAAAACAAAATTTCTCCTTCATAAAATGCCGGGAATTTTCACAGATGGGATTGCAGATATCATATATTTATTCTCACATTTGTTGGTTCAGTGCTTTCGTTGTTGCAGAAGTCAAATTTAGAACCAAACTAAATATGCTACCTTTTCTCATGTTCCCGTGTGTACAGCAACAACTTATTTATCATGACAAGTAATGCCACCACCATAATGATTTTGATAGATATCTTACCCTGATAAAAGAATCTCGCACGCAGGTTTTCCACCACACAATGTTTGGCATTTTGGCTGCAAACCCAAAACATGGATACTTCTTTGCCATGTCCTTATATGCAAGCTTAAAGCCTTCATGCACGCGTTTGTAGTCTGGGCATGGAAGGCCAACAGCTTTGGCTGCCATGCAATAATAGTCACCAAGCTCCCCTTTGTAAGCCATTAGGGTACCCGTAACATCGATAGTGACACAGCGTAGTTTAGGCAATAATGACATTGTAGCACAAATTATTGAGTAGACTCTTAGTTGGCTAAGAGAATGTTCAGAAGAATTTCCAGTATAGCAATCCCAGTATAAATTTCAAGGTACCAACTAATGGAGTAAAGTATTGAACTCCTACAACATTTCTACTAAAGCCTGCATATGTGATTCCAAAATTAGCTTGTTAAGTTTGAAAAAAATTTCAATTGCAACAGAGCTTACATGATGATATCGCTTTGTAAATTGTTGGACAGTAAGTAAAAGGGAGGGGCAAGGGGATGGTTGCTTTACATTGGTGTTTTAAATGATATTATAGGGCAAAATAGAGAGAAAGAACTTTTCAAATAAATATTAAACTTGTGGTCTACTAGATAAAACCTGGGTCTCATATTAAATATGATTAAAGTCATAGATAAAATACGAGCAGAATAATAAAAGGAATGGATTCTATAGGCTACAAGTGATTCTAAAGAATTATATAAAGTGCACATACTGGCACATATGCACTTGCTGTGAGAGAGAAAAGCCATTTAAATTACACTGAACATTTTAAATAAACATGAAGGTCTCAAAGTTATCCTTAAAAAATGCTGTGTTCATGAAAGCATAGGGAAATTATTTCCATATATTAAGAAATTATGAGGAAACCAGAATTGTAACAGAAGTTCAGAATGAAGGAGGAACATATAGAATAAGGGATGTTAAAATGGTCTTGAATGGGAATCTTCACAATGGTAGAAGTGATTTGGGACAACCAATAATTTGCTAACAATGTAAAACAACAATTGGAAAATTGCAAAGAATTGAATTTACTCCTAAGATAGATGCACTCTTTATTTGACCTAGAACTCCCACAGTGTAAAACATCCTTTATCCAACTTCACATAACCACATTGTCTGCTATGAGTGTCATGTTACAACTGGGACGCAAGTTCATCATAATTTGGCCTAACCATATGAAGGGCATCTCATAGAGGCCGGGACTAATTACCTCCCTAACAGCCCGTTTAATTACCTATTATAGTCTAAGCTGATAATGAAATGATGCATATACAAGATTGACATACCAATTACTAACAACAATTATAAATAGTAAATGCAGGCGCTACTAATTCCAAGATGTAGCATATTCTCTAATCTCTATCATTACCGCAATTCTGAAATCAACCCACTTACCTTCTAACTCACTGGCTGGCTAACAAACATACTTCTACACCTCAAGGATGCTCCCTTTTGAATCTAACACCGTGGATAAAAACCATATTCTTGTTTGCTGATATGGTTTGACTCGAATTTGAGATACACATCAATATTCTATCACAATAAAAGACCAATTTTTTAAGGTAATTTCAAGGGTTAACATTCGCCAAGCGTGACCATCTTCATAAATTTTTCAAAAAATAAAAATAAAAGTAAAATCTGAATAGGGTTTGAGTCAAAAATGGACTTGGGGAAACAATGTCACTAAACCAGTTTATTCCAATTGAAAGCAGCCATTAGATTTGTGGAAATGCCCAAGACATTGATGAAAAAAGAAAAATAAAATTCAATTGAAAACAGAATAAAACACGACAGATTACAGAGCAATGACAATTAACAAAGACCAGATCGATTCAGACAGCCATGTATCATATTAAAGGGGAAAAAAAAAAGATTCCAGGAAAACATACAAGCACTTGAGTGCGGGTAGCTCAAGACCCACAAAGCATTTCAGAAAAAAGTTGATATTTTTACTATTCCCTTTTGCAAATGAGCTAGCCAGCTTCATCAATCAAACGTGAAAAGGAATCAGGTTCATACCAGAAGCTTAGCACGTCGAAAAAGCGGAGGTACTTTGTCCAAATCGCAAGTGCTTGGGATAGTAGCTTCTTAGCTTCAGCTACACTATCATGGAGGCAGAATGATAGGCGCATTTTTATAGATGGGAAAAAGGACAGAGAGAGAAGCCTTGGCTGGTGTTTCCTTCTTTCCCAGGCATGGAAAAGCAGGGGAAGTTAATTAGGAATCAGCCACCCCCTGAATTCTTATTTATTTCTATCCATTTTAGCTTTTAATTATTTTTTGTCTGCTATTGTTTCATTTCTACCCCCTCACACTAAGTGCCATTTGCATATGTGGCCCTGTGATTATTTCTTTTTTTTAATTTGTAATTTAAGGTAGGTACTATGTGTATAAGAATTTGAAAAGTTATTATTTATAAAAGAATTATATTTAATTAAAATATTTTTTATTAAAATACTTAAAATATTATTATTTATTTTAATAATTTTTTTTCTTTATTAATTTTCAGAATAAAATTAAAATTTTAATATTTTTGTGATTTTTTAATATGACAGATAAAATAAAATAAATTTCTTTCTTTAAAATGACTGATAAAAAAAAATGGATGGAGCATATAGATAGATCTCTACTCATAAATAAAATGGATATGAAAATTTTAATTTTTTTCTTAATCCATCAATGTTATTATTTTTAATTAGCTTTGGAAATAAATATATTTATGTTATTTCACTATTTTTTTAAAAAAAGATAATTTCTAAACGTTAAATCTCATAGCATAATATTCTCAGTTCACTTTCTTTACTTATCTCATATTTTCTCTCGACTTAACACATCATCAATAGAAATTATTGGGTACTCCCACGCTGGCCCCTTTTTAATATATTATATAAATAATTAATAGTATAATATAATTAATAATATTTATTTTTATATTATGTTTGGATCAGATATTAAATAACATAATATTCTATCAAAATAATTTTATTTAACCTTGACTCTATAACAAAACAGATCAAATTATTTTCTCTTATATAATTTTATATAGTCAATGTTAAATAAAATTATTTTAACTGTATTTTATTTAAATATAAATAATATTAATTATATTATACTATATATTTTTTATACGATGTATCAAACAAGACCAATATTACACCAAAAATGTGTGAGACATACATTCCCTAATACATTGCAAGACAATCTCACCGATTGAAAGTATATTTCTCTGCAAACGGGACTGCTACATAGTACAACCACCTCTTGATAATTCAAATTGATCCCATCTAAAACAACAACATCACGTCAAGAATTCACCATCAACAACCAGCCTACGAAGGATTCGTGCCTACATTCACTTTTAAAAAGAACAATAATAGAATTACTTGCTCTTGGAAACTTCATAAAATAAGGATCTATATGTCACCAATACCAAATCGTCAACTTTAATACTTTCTAAGCATAGCTAAAGTTGAAAGTCTTTAAATATTTAGGGTAAAATATAATTTATATCTTGAAATTTATTTTAATATTAAATTATCTTTTTAAAAAAAAATTTATCTAATTAAACCCTATCTTAACTTTAGTCTAATTTAAAAATGTTAAACTTCTATTAAATGAAACAAAGGTTAACATATAGTTTCAAGTTACATTAAACTTTAAGGAGTTTAGTGAAATAAAAAAATATTTTAAAGAATAATTTGATACAGAATAAATTTTAGAGGTGTAAATTATATTTTACCACATAAAATTTTCTAACTAAATGGTTATTAACGTGCACGTGGATCACATGGTGTGCACGTTGAGGTAATCTCCGTTCTATTTAATAGTAAAATTAATATTTTTAAATCAGACCAAAGTTTAAAAAATTTAGTGGGACAAAAAAATTCATAAAATAATTTAATATTAAAGTAAATTTTAATAGTGTTAATTATATTTTATCCAGATATTTAAATAGCATTCCTCTTTCCTTCTTTTTGACACAAAATTAACATTCCAAACTAACCCAACAAATCTTCCATTCTAATTGTTTTTCACAGGTAAATCATCAAGAAGACCATATATCAAGAAGTTTGAAACATGCCATGGAATTCAAAGGGATATAAGGTAAAACCATAATTAACTTCGAGGGGATCATTTCCTACCCTGAAAAAAAAGTGTCTTTCTCTTCAACAGTTGTAGACTCAAATTTGGATAGTTTCTTATAACAGAGTCATTCTATTAGAGAGAGATAAATATAAACTTTTTATATGTAGAGACTTATTATGATGAGTTATAAATCTATTAGTTATATTTAAATTTTTTTGTGCTTTTGTCTCTATAAATAGATACTCTCCAATTATTTCAACAATAAAAAAAAATCTTAATCATGTAATCTCTTTTGAACTTCGCGTTATTTGTGATAACAAAAGTTTGTGTGTTGGATTTTTTACAATAAGTAGGCAAATGCAAAATATTATTTCAAAAAAAATAGTAGATTTGTCCATGTCCATTGGTGTGCTCATACTGTTGAAAAAAAAAAAAACTCTAAGGTTATCACAATATTTACTAAACAAAGGAGATCTCGTCAGCAAGCTTAGCCGGCTGCAATTCTATAAAGTATTTTGATTTATTTTCACTATTATCCCATTAAAATCAATAATTTACAGAAAACCTCATATTTTATGTCTTTTGTTATCTGAACCCTGCTCAATCACATCACAATTCACAGGTAGGTTGTAACTTGTATCGTAAGTCATTATTCATTTTCTCTTTGTCTAGGCAAATAATTGCATTTGATGTTACTGAAATTATTACTAAAAGGTCGGAAACTATATGTATTAGCTTTCTAATAATCATATTCATATATCTCAAGATAAATAAGTTTAAGTTCTAATAAAATGAATTTTATCTATAATATTAAAAGTTTAAATCATGTTAAAAAATATTTAATGAAGAAAGGTAATCTTAATATCTCAAACAAAATTGCACCTGGTAAGAACCAAACAAATTATTCATATATGTGATTTTTTATATAAAAATATTGTTATAATTTTATTTCTTTTATACTATAAATGATTAAAATCATATATGACCTCTTGAAAAGAAAGCATGTATGTTATGATAAAGAAATGAAAACTCATACATGTACAATGATCAATTACTAATTAAAAATTCACAAGTATTTTTTGTCAAAATATTTAAAAATTGATAATTGATATACCGTAAAAATATACAGATGCTTCATGAAAATTGTTCATATTTTTGAAGTAGCTACCATAACCTTTCGAATTTAGATGAAAGGTGCTTATATAAATTTTTCATAAACATGCAAACACACCATTTTGTTCGTCAGTTAAACAAAAATTGTTCATCACGTGACTTGTACATGCTTATTAATATGTATAGTAGTCTCTCATTTGTTTATATAATTTATTTTAAAAACAATTGTCATTTTTATTTCATTTTTTTTAATTTTTTGATTTTTGTATAATAGAAATTAAATCAAAAATAATTTTTATAAAAATTTATGTGGATAAATGTGAGACTGCCGCATATATTAATCAATATGTGTAAATTACATGATGCACAATTTCTGTTTTAGTTGGTGGACGAAATTGTCTATTTTGCATGTTTCAAAAATACTAATGAACTCTCATCCCGAATATGAAAACGTTTATAGTATGATATTCCAAAATAGGATAAAATTTAAAAAGTGACTGTATATTTTTCTCTTAATATATATATTTTTTATTTTTCTACACTAAATATCAAAAAGGGTTTTTTTCATTAATGCTAAAAAATAATTTTTAAAAATAAATGTATTTTTCCTATCGTATGATTTTCCTGTAAACCCCTTATTAGTAAAGTCCTACTAATTAGCCTAATTATGCAGGCTTCAAAATTTAATGAAATATTTTCTTAAAATGAAATGTGTTAGTGCATGGTTGCTTTGATGGGTAATAAAGAAAGGTATACATAGGAAATAATAAAAATGAAACGACATAATTGTGAGAAGGGTTCGTTCGAGAGGGTTTTGTATAAATAACAAAAAGTGGAAGGATAGACAAGAAAATTCGGGAAACACGACGGCAGGATGAAAGAAAACCGTGGTCGCGAGTGCTGTGGTATTCTATTCACTTCGAAACAGTGTCAGGTTTTTTCGGAGTATCCAACTTTTTTCAATTATCAAATACCGTTTGCTAACGGCCAAAACCATGGCCTAACACTACCCGCCCTCGCACGTGTTACACATTGTGTGGGACCAGGTGCTTGGAAATTAGATTTTGGTTGCTCCCATATCCACGCCATCATAGATTCTTGCGTTTGGGATTAATGCTACTTTTGTTGCACTAATCTAATGATTAGTACAATGCAATAGGTTTTCAAATATTGGATCAAATGTGTTCTATACAAAATTACCAAATTTGATGTCCATAATTTACCACCTTACTCATGGCACTATAAAATTTGCTCTTATAAATTAGTATAGGCAGTAACTAAAATGCAAAGTAGTTAAAAAGTTCACTTTTGTGATATAAAGATCGAGGTTATATACAATGAAATTAGATTAAGTTTATATTTAAATTAATTTATTTTATAATTAAAATAATTTATAATTAAAATTTTTTTAAAGAATTTAAAAAAATAATTTTTTTAATAATTAAACTATTCTAAATATGCTCTAACACGTTAGAATTAAGTTAAATGAGAACTTTGGGTAGACATTTAAAAGTTAAATGTTCCTAAAAGGAATAAAGGTGTTTATTTGAAAAATACTTTATGTTTACTTATATACGAACAAATCTAAAAAGGTTTATGCAGATTGATAAATGATAATTTTGTCTCAAATATGGATATGATAGTCAAACAGGCTGGTCCGGTCTATGCAAATTTATTTGCAATGGGTTGTATGTTAAACAAGTATAGTTAAAATTATTCGTATTTAAATGAGTTAAAAAACAATTAGTTTGATTTATTTTGTATAAATTTGTGAGTCTAAATGAGTTAGCTTACATAATTTTTTTAAAAATAAAATTTCCTATTTTCACTAAAAAATTTAAAAAATTAAAACCATTCAATCATTAAAGGAACTTGCCAATAAAATATATTATTTAAATGTTGTCTAAATTATATCTATAAATACATAAAATAATTTAAATATTATCCAAAGTCTATACTAAATTGACAAATGTATTGTCATATTATTGTTAGGATATTACAAACTTAAGGGAAGAGGTTATATGATATGTTTTATGAGTATAATTATATACTTTTAAAAAATTCACAAAAAAAATAAATAAGACTTATAAGTAACCGTACTCCACTCTTTTAACTCGCATGTTAAATCCAGCATTCAAAAAACTTTACATTTATATAAATCACAATTATAAAAATTTGACTTATATTTTTTATATGGTTAACTAGGGTCAGCTCATTTTGACAGTCATAGGTGTGGAGGGCATGGCTTAAAATGATTTCCACTTATTTACTAAAACTGATGTGCACGTATTGGACCAAGAAGCTTGCATTTTAAGGTGTAAATTACAGTGTGAATAATTATTGATTAAAATATAAACAATAAAGTTTAAAAAAATACAATAACAATAAAAACTCCCAAGGATATGACTTAATAATAAGTAAGATAAAATTATTATGAGACAAATTTTATTTATAATTTCAATGTATCTATCTATTATATAATATTTTATATGGACAAACAACTTTAATATTTTGAATGAAAATTAATTTTACACTTAAAAAAAATTTAAGAATGTATCATAAAAACAAAAATAACAAATAATAAATTTATTACGTGTCACTCTCTTAATTTTTTTTTATCAATAATCTCATCATGTTAATTTTCTCATGAGTTATTAATTAGGTCTCTAAGGATCCAAATCGTCCACGCTTACTACGCAGTGTCCCAAGCCGTTTCTTTTGGAATTCTTTCTCCTCTGATTATTCCATTCACTGCTATACTTACGGTTCCACGTTGGAGTGGTGATTGGAGCATTTAAAAAAAAATATTAAGGAGGAATGCTAAGCATCGAGAAATTAAGCAAATTAAGAGATCAAATTTTCAAAATTTCATCAGCCATATAATGTGTGTTTAGTTAAAATTTTGTAAATTTAATTTTAAATGAATTTGATTATATAAACTTAATTTTAGTTAAAAATATATTTGAATGAAATGATTTGTATTTATAAAAAAATACTCAATGTAAAAATAATAAATAGTCATTTCAGAATTCAAACTAACTAACATTTGATGTTAGAATCACATTTAAAAAATAATATAAATGATAAAATAAATAAAAATAAAAAATGAATAAAAACTCCTCTAATACTCATTAAATGTTATGAACAAATATGCACGAAAGATTTGGTCAGAACAATTCACAATTCATTTTCAAAAAGTTCATGTACATTTGATTATTCAATTTTTAATTTGTCACCTCATAATTGTATATTAGAGTAGTAACTTCATTATGAGAGATAAATACTAAAGGAAAAATAATATCAAAACATCTAGTTTACTCTATTCAAAACATCCAAACATAACCCAACATACATATTATGACCAAATGTTAAATTTTATCCATATTGAAAGAAAAAATGCTAGCCCAAAAACAAAGGCTAGTTTCACATAAAAGATGTTATCACAGATAAACGGGACAAGGGCCCTAGGACCATTCATCAGAAATCTCGAAGCTCAATTGCAAATGTTGAAGTAAGGGAGACAATAGTCTGTCTTGGAAAAGTCATATTTAATTTTGCATTGGTAAAACTTATGGGTTGATAAAACTCATTACAACCTCAAGCAGGCAATTTGATCATACATGGATAAATGATGAATGGAATGAATATATCCACACAAAAGCTTATGAGTTGGTGGGCCCTCTTTGTTAACTGAACAAAAAAGTGGAAAACAAAGTAAGAAATAAACAAAACCAAGCATTCACCTAAATAATAATAATATGAATCGATACAGCCTATTCATCTATTTAATAATTAATAAATATATTATATTATTTTATATAAAATTTTGATAAATTTTTTTTAATTATATATCATTTTTTATTGCTAAAGAATAATACTATACTACATAATAAAAACAAAAATAATTAAAATTTTTAACATAATTTTTAAATTTAAAAATAATTATTAAATAAAATAAAATAATATAAATTATTTATTTATTTAAAAATTAATAAACATATTAAATTATTTTATTAAAAATTTTAAAAAAAATCGCATTATATAACATTTTTCATTTCTAAATCTGAAGTAAGGGGCATCCACCAACAATAAATTCTGATGATAGTCAGGATCCTAATCACAGTTTCTTCCAAAGCCCAAAGCCCCAAATTGGGCAGATTTGAAATTTTTTGAGATATTGGGAACAACAACGTTAGTTACGTTTCCCACGTTTGACCCCAAAAAAAAAATAGTTACGTTTCCATCAACTCATTTTCTCCCTCGACATTCTCATAAGTTATAACTAGCCTTGGCACGACTTAGCCTTGTTATTTGTTTATTTATTTATTTATTTTTTAAAATTTTATCGGCAGTTTTATTTCTATTATTTAGTACACTTGAATTTGAACAAGTTTTTGAATCATTTTTGTATATATTCATTTTAGTTTTTTTATATGATATGCATTCATTTATTATTCAGAAAAAAATCTTTCGAAAACCACTTATAAAAACTTAATTATAAAAAAAACTTTTTATATTGTATTTTAAATTAAAAAAAATTCTATTTTATTTCCATCAACTTTATTTCGTGTACAATTATATTTAGTCCTCCAACTTAAAAAATTGCATTAATTAAGATCATATAACTTATAAACATGTGTGGCTTGGTCTTTAAAATATAATTTACGAAATTTGTTATGTGCACTTCATGCATACTATAATTGTTATAATAACAAATCCCATCAATTAGTTGACAAATGTAACATATAAAGATTAAATCGCATATGTTTACAAATTAGAAGATCTTAATGCATGTTTTTAAAATTTAATAGCTAATTAAACTGCACACAAAGTTGAAACTTGAAAGAGATAAATTAGAATTTCCTTTTTAAATTACGGCATATAAGACAAAAGATACAATTAAGGAGACAACCGCTATAAATCATTATAAAAATGGAACCTGCTTTGTTTGACTTTCCGTAGAGAAAGAGAAAAAGGTACACACGAGAGGCAGGGACTGCTTGGGAGTGAACACATTTTACTAAATATAGCCAGTTACGCTTTTTTCTAGACATAGAGGTTTCTTGAAGGAAGACATACATTTCCAAATCTGCTATTTACTAGCTTTTCCATATTTTTGAAGGGATTGAATCGTAAGACAAAATGACAATAATAGAGGAGGAACTGAGATGAACAAGACAGAGTGACAGGCGGAGAAGAGAGGGGAAGAGGGGGGTTTTCTTTCCTGACTGAGATTTGCTTCCCTTAACAAAACCAAACCAAAGCCAACAGGCTAAGAAAAATAGAATATCATACTCGAGAAAAAAAGAAAAGAGGAGTCAGAGAGAGCAAAACGAGAGAGCTTCAGTCCGCAGAGTGAATGAAATGAAGTATGAGTACACGTACTATGCTAGCTAGCTAGCTTGCCTCATCTCTGTGATCTGACCCTCCAAAGCACCATGAAAAGCTTCAGGGTATAGTTCACGCCTCGCTGTGCAAAGAAACACATCACTGATATGGGATTGGACGTATATATATGTTTTTATCTGACAAACTCTGTTTTTTGGCATTCTGATTCAATTAATCATCATACACACCAACTAATATATTTATATTAACTGTGAAGAGAAGAATGGGCCAGTGCTAAATTTGTCGGGTTGCTTTGTTAAAGTCATTCTTATCAATAAAATAATTTTAATTTATTATTATTATAAAGTTATTTTATATTATATATTATATTATTTAATTATAAATTAATATATCATTAAAAAAATTAAAATTATTATATAATTGTTATCATAATTAATTATTTTAAATTATGTAATAATATATAATTAGATGATAATATATAAATATTTTATATTAATAATATATTAAAATTAAATTTTAAAAAATAAAGGTAAAAATAAAAATTGAGACCAGAAATGAAAGACATATCTGATTTTATTTAATGTTATATAAACTAATTTAATTATATAAAACATTATACCTGTGTTTTTTTACTATTAATTCTAACCTTTTTTTATGTATTTATACATAAAATTTATAAATTTTTACATTTGTAAATAATAATCAAAATTAATTATTTTTTAAAAAGTAACATATGTTATAATTAAGCTAGTAATATACTATATTTTCAATAAATACTGTAACAAAGACTACTTTTTCTAACAAAGATTTTCTTGTGCATTATTGCCTTTTCCTAGCTAGAGTTTTCATCTACATACATATAGATTGTAATTCACATTGATATCGTGTGAATAATCTGTGTTTGAACCTGAGCAACTAGAAAAGAAAAAACAAATACATATCAATCATCCGTTTTTCTCTTTGAAAATTGATTTGACATAATTTACTAAAAATAATGTTGTTAAACATAATTAAAAATTTATTTATATGCAACAAAATTTTATTTTTGTATTATGATAAAGTATTTTAAAATTTTATAACGTTATATTATTCAATATTTTATAATTTAAATATAATTATTTATTATCTAAGTTTTTTTTATGTATTTATAGAAGATTATTGATATAGTATTATCTTGACCAATAATTAAAACATGTTTGAATGCGTTTATTTTCAGTTTGTTTGGGCTTAATTAATTACTACGCTAGTATTTAGATGAGGTTATTAAAACAGTATTTGAAATTCGTATAAGTTATTTCTAACTGTTTTTATAAACTAAAAATTGAAATTTATATAAAAATTAGTCTTTACCATAGATGAAAAATAGCTTGACCAATAGTTGTGTTTATAATTTTTTTTTACTATATTACCTTACTGAATATCAAAATTTCAGATGATTATATTTATTATTTCAGTGTTTTTTGAAGTGTCAAAATTATTCAGTTTTTTTGTTATATGCATAAAGTTAAGGAGAATGAGAGATTAACATATTATAAAACTTAACGATGGCTTATATATAGTAATATTTACATATTTCCTGTCAACAAAAGATTACTAACAAAAACTAAATTCAAAATATAGGAGTTAAACACACAGTTTTGAATAGGAGTGGCAAATAGATGAATTATATGAATTTTAGATTGAATCATTAAATAATAAGTAAAAAATAAATCAATAATCCATTTAGGATCCATTAAAAATTTGTTAAAATTATTTAATCTATTCAAGATTTATTTTGATGTTTGATATCCAATCTATCCATTAATTATTTTTAATGAATAGATATTTAATTCATCATCAATTAGATGTATCTAAACTATTTTTATATTCAAATACATTATATTCTTCAACCCATGCATATAGATATTTATTGGATCCAATAAATATTTTAATTAGTTCATTAACTATTCATTAACTAAAATTAATTCAATCCATTAAATTTATTATTACAATTAGATGGATTGAATTATATTAAATTTAAATATAAATAAATTGAATGGATAATGAATTTATAAATCCAATTGTCATCTCTAGTTTTGAGTCAAGTGTTAAGTATTAACACATTTTACTAACAAGTAATTATTTAAGTTGTTTTCCACGGGTAGTAATAAGTAAAGAGTAATGTTTCAAAAATTTTTTAATATAAATTTAGTCCTTCAAAAATGAAAAATGACTAAATTAATATAATTTTTATGATTAAAAAATTAAATTGATATTAATTTTGTATGATTGAGACATTAATTAAATTGATAATATTTTTAAATAATTGAAGAAATAAATTGAAGATAATATTTTTAAAAAAACTAAAATGATATTAATTTTCATTAGTAAATAATTAAAATAATATCAAAAATTTTTAAAAAATTAAAATGATGATACTTAGATTTTAAAAAAATTAAAAAAGGGAGTTTATTATAAGAATATAATAACCCATGTGTTTGAAAAATTTTAAAATACTTTTAATATATGTTAGGTACCTGATTAATTTTAAAAAAATTATTTTTTAAAAATTTTTTTTATAAAATTTTAATTATAAAAATATTATAATTATAAAATAAATTAATTTAAATATATACTTAAAGTAATATACTCAATGATTTAAATTTTATTAAAATTTTATTATATAAAATTATAAATTTAATCCAAATTATTATAATATCACAAGAGTCGTATTTTTACTGTATTAACTAGTGATAGTACATAAGTATTTCTCCATGTGTTTGTACTTGCATGGTCGTGGAGTTGCGCTTTCATCGAGTGCATCTCTCTCACTCTTCTGCAACTTCGTCCTTCTCCAACCTCGGCCCTGACAAAACAACACTGAAATGATAGATGCATGGATCCGACTCATTGGCCTTTTCTTTCCCTCACACACCACAGAAGAAACCACGAGATCATGAATGAATTTGAATAAATAATTAAGGAATTAGCATTAGATCTTAATTATATAAGCACCTGCCCCCACCCCAACAAGGCCAGCCACAAGGCCCAATAATCTCTTCACATGAGAACCAAAACCAACTTCTAAATCCCTGGAAAGCCCTAAGTTTTTGGGGGTAGACTTCTTCACTACACTAGATTGGAAACACGTCTTTTGTTCCATTTCTTCTTGTGTGCAGTGCCCTATTCTTCCAATCTTCTTCCCCTCTCTCCCTTCTCCAATCCCACTGAAAATTATGAACAAAAACAACCATCACAGGTGATTGCCAGCAGTCAATAGTAGAACAACTACCCTTCCAAAATTCACCTTTCTTTCCCTTGTGGTTCTGTATAGTATATATGATGCCCAACCCATCAAGCTATACTGCCTTTTCCTCCTAGGTTGTTTCCCTGAAAACATTTTTGACGGACATTTTCACCACTCTTTCTCAGTAAATGCAGCAAAAGAAGAAAGAATGTATAATCTTTCCTCTTAACTTTAAAGGCAAGACTAAACTAGTATACACTCCTCTTCTAGATTTACCATTCACCATTTCTCTGTCAAGTTTCCACTGATGAAAGAAAGAAAACCCATATAATTTTGTCCATCTTGAGCCAACTTATATACATATATAGTCTTGTTCTATATGGAAGGTTTCAACCCCTCAATGACCTCGCCCTTTTCTTACGCATTCCCTTTCAGTGGTGCTGGCAGTAGCCGTGTTACCACTGCCAGCACCCACAGCACTCCTTGGATGGACAGCAGGATGTGGAGTAAGCTTCCACAAAGGATACTTGACCGCGTCATCGCCTTCCTTCCTCCACCTGCTTTCATCCGCGCACGCTGTGTTTGCAAAAGATGGTACGGTCTTCTGTTTTCCAGCAGCTTTCTTGAACTATACCTCCAAATCTCCCCACGCCGCCATTGGTTCTTATTCTTCAAGCGCAAAAGCCTCAAGAGCTACATCTATAAGAACAGCAACGGTGGCAATAGCAGTAGTGGTCATGGTGCCTCCTGCGAAGGATACCTGTTTGATCCCTATGATATTGCATGGTACTGCATTTCATTCGCTTTTGTTCCTTCTGGGTTCTCTCCATCCTCTTCCTCTGCAGGTTTACTCTGTTGGGTTTCAGATGAGGCTGGTCCAAAGACTCTGCTCCTCTGCAACCCTATACTTGGTTCTCTAACTCAGTTACCTCCCACACTGAGACCCAGACTCTTCCCATCAGTTGGCTTAACCGTTAGCCCCACCTCCATAAATGTCACTGTTACTGGGGACGACATGATATCTCCTTTTGCCGTAAAGAACTTGACATCTGAAAGCTTTCACATTGATGGAGGTGGGTTTTATTCCATATGGGGAACCACCTCTTCTCTGCCTAGGCTCTGTAGCCTGGAATCTGGTCGAATGGTCTATGCAGAAGGGAAATTCTACTGCATGAATTATAGCCCTTACAGTGTGTTGGCTTATGACAATACGTCAAACACTTGGTGCAAAATCCAAGCCCCCATGAGGAGATTCCTGCGGTCTCCGAGCTTGGTTGAATGCTTGGGAAAGCCGCTCCTTGTTGCAGCTGTTGAGAAGAGCAAGCTGAACGTGCCAAAGAGTTTAAGGGTGTGGAGTTTGCAAGCTTGTGGGACAGTGTGGGTGGAAACAGAGAGAGAATGCCACAGCAACTCTACATTCAGTTTGCAGAATTGGAGATTGGGAATGGGTTTGACTGCATAGGGCATGGGGAGTTCATTATTATTATGATTAGAGGAACAGACAAGGCATTGCTGTTTGACATATCCAGGAAGAGATGGCAGTGGATTCCACCATGTCCTTACACTGCACATGGTGTCTTTGAATTGCATGGTTTTGCCTATGAGCCTAGACTTGCTACCCCAGTTACTGGCCTCCTTGATCAATTGGCACTGCCCTTTCAGAGTTTTAATGTTTAGTTGGCGAAATGGTTGATTCATCAATAGGTATGTAATGGTAATGCCCCCTAATTAGGAGTATAAAAAATCCAGTGCCAGTGGCTTTATTAATTAGTAGACTAGTTAATCACTTAGCAGTAAAAAGAGTTTTGAGAGGCGAGGTTTTGAATCTAAACAAGTAGCTTATAGCTTGCTTGGAATTTGGAAATGTATTCATATAATTAGTCTCCTTTTGCAGTTATCATGCCATATGTATTTGCACTGATATAAGTTCTAGTACACGTTTTTTGTTTTCTTGTTTCATTTTAATTTTTTCCTCTAAATCTCAATGTTTCACTTTCACATTAGGCCTCTTGGTGAACATTTAGTATACATATGTAACATGTAATTGGGAAAGCAATTAGACATTTCTAGACTTTTGGGTATCTGTAGAATGAACGCTTTGTTATTTGTTGACCTTAATGATTTTGATGATAACAACTCCTTAAGCAAAATGTTTGTTCTTTCAAGGGGAAACAATCCATTCTAAATTTTCTGAAAGCACTCTCATACGACGAATTCATGTTTGGAGAATCAAAGATTAAATTTGAAGGATGAAGAACCCAAGATTCTCTAAGTCAGAATGTTGAAAGGATTAGTGGAGCTCATGAGCCAATTTGTGATATGAAGTTTCAGCCAACTCGTTTTACAATTGAGTCGTAATGACTATTTCACAATAGGATCAATTTAAATGTGCCAAGTGACACCCCCAATGGTCAATTTCTTTGAAGAGGACACCCTAATTAATTAAGCTTGTTTCTAACATAAATAAAAGAGCTCGCGAGCAATCTTTTCAAGTGAGATTCAATAATTGGATTAAATTGAAAATATTCTTCATATTCTTGTACACAACACCTTATTTTATTGATTTCTATTGCTTTTTTTTTTTTTTTTTTTGCAACGATTGATTTCTATTGCTTAGAGCTTATACAGTCATACTCATTCTTGCAAAGAGAGCTTAGTTGAGTGAGAAATTGTGCTTGGCTAGGCTGAGTGAAAATTATTCAAAAAACTTGAGTTTTACATAAACTCATGATTGTGCAAGGCGTTTTCCTCATAATCAAGTGTGGTAAGTTTGAGTTGCCTAGTTAAACTTTGAAAAAATTAGGTGTCTTAGCTTGGATTTTGGACGTCTTTTTTTTTTTTTATGGTACAATAGCTTGGAACGTCGGTGATAATCAAATTAAGAACACTCCAATTTGATATTTTTTAAGATGTACATGTGATATCATTACATTATGTGCACTTTTGTATGCGCTTTTTTTTATTAAAAAAAAATACTTTTTTCTATAATTTTTTTTTATTTTAGTGTATTTGGATGAATTTTTTTAAGCATTTTTTTTATATAAAGCTAGACTTTGGTGTTTTTCAAAAAGAATTTATTTTTTTATAAAAGATCTTTTAAAAAAATCTCATACATATAAAAAGATATATATATTTTTTAAAAGCTCTCCAAATGAACCCTATACATCTTACCAATTGTTTAAAACTTTAGGCTGAGTTGTGACGTTTTTCAAAATATGCATGATATGATGAAACAACTCCATCTTTGTAAACTCTACATGTTTCATTCATAAATAAAATACTTCTTCCCCGGTTTCTTATAGTAAGAGGATCAGCAAATTGTAGCCTTCAGTACTAATGATGAATTTCTCGAATAGCTTTTCCTCTTCTACATAAGCCACCAAAACAAACAATTCGAATATCGCATTTCATCCCTTTCTAACTCATCCTTTTCATTTAATTAACATCAAAAGTTATGCGTGCAAAACTCTTGATTTTAACAGTTTACCTCCTTTAGAAAAAATTGTTCATACCATTTCTAAAATGCATCCATGTTTATGAACATATTCAGGGCTTTACAAGCCCACCACCACAAATGATCCAAGATGAAAATGGCACTACTATCCCTAATTAGCCTCTTTTTCAAACTCTAACAGCAAGTAGAATTTCTCGAGCTGTCTTGGATTCTGTCTACTATTTCAACCAATGCACATCATAGTTTTCTCAAAACCAACTCCATGAATTACTGCAACCGATCGATTCCTTGGAAACTATATATATAGGTTAGCTATCCAATGATCAAGCTCCTGTCAGACTTTGCTCTAAAGGATGAGTTCTACAATCTTAGGCAATGGCATACCTCCAATAATGGCTCTTTTCGAAAAACCAAAACCAAAACCATTTTCAATTCTCCGTTTGCTATAAGCCATTCAATTTCTGAAGAGGATCTTGTCCTACAAATGCTGAATGGTCTCCTATCAGGAAAACGAAAGTCTTGTTTCTCAACCCATCCTCAAATATGTTAACCCCTTTCATGTTATCACTACACTAAAATTGGCAACTCTTGGTCCATTCTATTTAGTTTTGTGGTGGATACAAAATTATTGAAAGACTATTATCAATAGCTAATATTTTCAGATAAATCATTGAAAAAATTAGATAGATTATTCCACAGAAATAGTTTTTTTTTATTATTATTTTAGCTTCCTTACCATTAAACCATTTTGGTTTAGTAAAGAATACAAAAATTTTGGTTAATTTCAGAATAATGTTCCCTTATAAAATATTTTCAATTGTTAGAAATATTAATTTATTTTGAAGTTTTTTGCATTGAGAGAACTCCTATTAAAAATAAATTCTAATGTTAGATAAAGAAACAAGAATTATTTAGGAAAACAATTAAAGCATTTGAATGAAAATTTCTAATTACTATACAGCCAAAAATTATTTGAATCGGTTCACATTCACTCGGTAACTACCCGGTGATTCAACAACTCTCATAACAAAAACAACTAAACAAAGGAAAGAATCAATCAATATTATCAAAAGGTTTTTAGTAATAACTCTGTTGACAGCCTGTTTCAAGAGCTAGGAAAATGGTCATTAGAATTTGACATCCACCAGTTTCTTTGGGCCAAAATGCAAAGACATATTATTTTGAAGTAAATAGAGTATGAGCATAATTCAACCTTACATATGGAAGAAGGTTTCCTCAAGAAATTAAATGGCCAAAATTGTAACAGAAATACACAAAATATAATTGATGGTTAAATAGTCTAATACATTATACACGTGATATATATTAGATGCAGCCATCATAGCTCAATGATTATACAAACTCCAAAACTACTACCAGAATAAAACTTTTGGAGCTATAACCATTGTGGTCCAGTATCTGCATGCATGTCTTCTAAATATTAGACCAAACTTTTTGCCTAACTTTACCAAAAACAAAAAAAAAAAGTCGGTCATCTATTAATTAGCATACCTACAATTTCCCCATTATAAAATTACCAACAAAAACCTAATAATTCATAGTCATATATGCAGCAGTAATGAGTGGAATCAACCACAGTGCGCTTAAAATCAGCAAAGTGCTCTTTGCTCTTTGCGCCATCCGTATTCTTTGTCACTTTCATCAATCAGCCAGCCACATTCTCCCTCAGATTTGCGTCTCCTGCACTGAAACATTCAACAAAGCCAAAGTTAATGCAAGTCAAACCATGCCTCTTTTTATTGGCTAGTTGATAGAGAACTAGAGAATAAAACAATCCAAATAGTGTAAGGTGCTAATTAGGTTAGATGTTGAACTTTTTTACAGCCTTAATAAACAAATGACAGAACATATATTATTATGTGGAATACCAAATAACAGAAATTGATGATGCATATGGCCACACGGACAAAAAGTTAGTTTAATATTAGTATTAGATTTAGATCCAACCATGCAGTGTATCTGTAGACTAATTAAGATTATACCTTGCAAAAGATGATATGCACAATTCCTGCCTGAAGCATATTCTTTTGAACAGTGAAATAGTACAATCATAATTTTGAAGGCATCAATTCTAAATCTATAATCTCTTTCTGAAAATAAGCTCAGCTGGAGTAGAAATGGTGCAGGATAGGAATTGAGACATACTGCCTAAACCTAAACCCAAACCCAAACCCAATGTTTGCCAAATACTTTCCATTGCTGTAAATTATTTATCTAAGATGACCATGGATGCAATTAATTGGAAGAAGAAAACAGCTCTTCATAGAGTATTTATAACCCACTTGGCGTCTTGCTCGATCTCCGAGCATCATAATACAGCTGTTTGTCTTCCTCTCCAAGCATCATTTTTTCCATAATACAGCTGCTTCTTGGTCAAGTCATAGAGTAATTGTATGATTATAATTAGAGTAATAAAGGTAGCTAGTATATATATGTAATGGAAATATTTTTAGATAATAATAGAGTTCAATTTTATTGAACTTTCAGTGTAAAGTTGTTTTATACCATTAGCCAAAATGCATTACTATATTATTAAAAGAATTTGACCTCTTACATAATTGTTATTATAATTAAACTTTTTAATAATGTAGCAACAAATAAATGTATGATACTCTAAAAAATATACCAACATTAAATTAAAATTAAATTTATTATTATAATCAAACTCTTTTAATGATGTGATAATCATTATTGTTAAAACTGAACTGAATCGGATGGTTTGATCGTTTTGATTATAAATCGGACACTTAATTAGTAATGATTTAGGCTCATTACCAAATTTATAGTCACACTAGCTTAAACTAAATAAAACTGGACGAAACTGATCAAAATTACTTGAGTCGGCTAGTTCAACCATTTGAACTAACAAGATATTAATTTTTTATTTTTAAAAAAATTAATATTTTTACATTTTATGATTTTTTTAGAAATTTTATATTGTTGCATTAATTATTTTATAATATCATTCAGTTTGACCACATAATTTAAACAATTGAACCGATTGAACCTGAATTAAAAATCTCACCAATTCACTGTTCGATCCGATTTTAATTACATTAGTGATAATACATGATTCAATAATAGTATATATAAAAAAATTTACACTAAAAGTATATTAAAACTAAATTCAAATTCAAATTTAATATTGTTAGATAATAATTAAGAAGAAAAAATACTATATACACAATAGAGGTACGCAGGAAATGGGTATGGTAACATGCTAACAAATTTGTTCCAAGATTTAGTTATGTGTGAAGTGTTAGTCTGGTTATTTCAAGGCTTTTCGTTGGTCAGCTTGTCCTAAATAGTGAGCACCTTGAGAAGTATACTTCACTCCGTAAACAGTCATCCAAAATCCTACAAGGAAGTTGTTTCTGCAACTGAAGAACTCTCCAGGAAGCGTATCTTTGCTGTTGACTCTGATTAGGTGCCAGAGGAAATGTTTGCTGTACATGGACAGTTCATACATGCACGTCTGAAATCTTAAGTGCTTATTTCTTTTTTTGTTGTGAATTAAAAGTATTCACATAATATTTGACATATTTAAACCGTTTTATAAACTTAATTTTTTTAGGTTGAAAGTGATAATAATATTTAAAGTGCTTATACTTACTTTCACTTTTCTTCCTATTTGACATTGTATTGATGGATGATCAGTTGTTGAATTGTCTTTAAAATGATTGATTTTACCACTTTCATATTACGTATGTACTCCATTTATTTAGATGTAATAAGAGAGGTCATTTTTGCATGCGTCATCAAAATAAAAATTATTTGCTTGGTTAATTAATGCATGAGTTGTAAAGTAATTAAATGAAGTCTTTTTATATTATGTCCAAAACAAAGACTTTTAAATTGACTAATAAGGTGGCATTTGTAAAATTCTTCAATCAGCTATTCCGATTATTCTTACTAAAGAATTTTTGGTTCTTTGTTAACAGTTAAAGAGTCATGAGCCTGCTTCATCATTTTTTTGTTTTGACATGGAGCCTGCTTCGTCAATGATGATAGCAGGTTAAACTATTTTTTGGTCTTGGTTTTTGCGTTTAGAAGAGAGGAGAGGGGGAGGGGAGCCCAACTACAACAAAATGGCCCTACGCCTAGATACACAAATCAAGTGCATGTTTGGTTGAGATAGTAGAGAGTGGGAATAGCAAATGAGTCCAAAATTATTCCAATTGGAGTATGTATGAGTGCCACATAAGAATCAACTAATTTTTTTAAAAGTGAGACCGGATGATTTTTTAAAAATATTTATTTATAATACTCAAACTGATTCAAAATTCAAATAAGAAATTCTTTTAATACTAATTTCATTTACAATCAATTCTCTTAATATTAATTTCTTTTATAATATCTAATCAAAAGGACCCTTAATGTTGAACTGAGGTAATGGAATCTGTCTCAAGGACTACCTTAGGGACTTGAAGCTCCCAAGCAGCTTTCAGGCTATAGTAGATAGATTCCCCATAGTTCTGGTGCTCTATTTGTGCACCTGTCCAAATTAACTGAATACCCCATTAGCCTAGTTTACCTGCATCCCCTATTATAAGGCCAATGCACCCGGCCCTGCAATCTAATCCTTTCACGCAACCATCAATCTTGACATAAACCCAACCCTCACATGGAAACATCCAGGTAACGATTTCTCTTTGGTTCCGATTCCATGATCCTCCAGTGTGTGGCTAACTCCTCTGAGACAGGCGTCAGGTGTGTGTTTCTTTTCTATGACCAACCGTTTACTTCCACCATTTCCAGATTCTCCGAGCTGTAAAAAGAGAAAGCAACAGACCAGGGACACAAATACAACTTGTTTGGAGGATAGCAAGTTTGGAAGCAACCCACTCTTCTTCTAGGGCCATGGAGAGAAAATGCCAATCCAATTGGCTAGCACAAATGGCCAGTCACACATTTTTGGCATGAGGGCAGTCTCTTGGAGGTATTCTATTTTCACTTACGCACATCACTTCTACATTTGCACGCATGATCGAATCTGAGTGAGTATTTATATTGGATTATACTTTAGATCCACCAAAACTTTCTAGGACACGCAAAAGTTATATGCACACCGCGTGGTGTGCACCAAATGATTTGCTCAGTCTCTTACGGTAAGAATTTAGTCTTCGGCTGCGGCCCCACTTTCTTTTTCCATTTAGCAGTGTAACTTGACAGCTTCTCATTGGCATAAATTTAGATGGGGAGTAGGACTCAGTAAAAGAACTGGTTTTCCAAATCAGTTTTCCCATTGGGCAAAGTTGGGAAGACCCGTCATTTCTAATTTTTATTAAGTTGACGGTGAAGTCTTGCAGCAAGGGCTAAGCAGTCTAAGGATTCATGGGACACATTTCCCAAGGTCAGCTTTTCCTTTCGGAATACTCCTCCACAAAGTGTGAAAGGATTCATGACATGCATTAGGAAATCTTTCTTCAAATTCAACTACTTAGAGCTAAGCATTTGTGCCCAGAGACTCCTTTTTGTTCATTAGCCGCCATCCAGTTTTTGCACTGATACTCATTTTAAAATCAATCAGTTGTGTTTTAATCTAGAAGTTGGCAAAGAACATGCAGGAGAATTTGGGGCCCTCCCCTGACGGCAGGAAAACTTGACACTCAAGTACACAACTATAAGGAGACCCAAGCAACTAAAGAAACAGTGAAGTTATGAATAAACTTAATAAATTAACATATAATTACATGCTATAATATCTATATTATTAGTTTTTACAGTTATCATAGGTTTTCCAGTAACGACACGGTTGCCAGACCGGCTGCCCAAACATCATCGTCTAGCACATGCTCCTGTGGAGAGTGACTAATGCCTCCACGACAGCGCACAAACAGCATTCCCACCTGTTCAAATTCTCATTCATTGTCATATTCTGCAGGGGAAATTACATCTCAAAACCTACATACAGGAAAAAAAAAAGAAGTGAGTAACCTTTGTTAAATGAGACATGGCCATTGCATCGTGCCCTGCTCCACTCATTAATGTGGGCACTTCATCCTGAATGTCACCCTCCATCCTCTTGAGTGCAGAATAAGCTGCAAACTTAAGCTGTGAACTCAGTTCAGAATCACAAATCACTGCACCTGCATCATGCTGAGGTGAACAAAGAAAAGTCAATGATTATACTACACAGAAAACAAACTGAAAAACCAAAAGAAGACCAAACCTTGTGTTCAATAATGCAGGAAACTGAACGCTTGTCACATATTTGATACATTCGTTTAGATAAATCATAGATAACAGCCTCTCGTCCAAGGTCATTAATTGCTCGTATATCCACAGTATATGTAACCTGCAACAAATCAATCCATTGTCATCATGGGTATTAACTCTCAAAATAAGAAAGAAAAATGCATTCCCACTTGGACATCTCCAGGTCAGCAGCATTTTAGAAATTCAGCTCTTGCCTGGCCTGGAATAACATTACTGGCACTTGGCCATGTTGATATCTCTCCAACAGTACAAACAAGAGAACTCGAAAGTGATTTCACTGATAAATCACTGCAATGACCATCATAAGAAAGGTATTCTTCAGGATGTTTACAGAGGCTTTCCAGAAGTACAATTAATTCAGCAGCAGCAGCCATAGGATCCTGGCGCATTGACATTGGAACAGTTCCAGCATGACCTTGCGATCCTCTAACTGTAACCTGCACGGTTGGTTAGTTTTAAACCAACATTTATAAAAAACAATAAACACAAGTAAATCAACCAAGATCTGCATGTGGATGGTTCTGTTGCTAAATGTCCTTTTACAAACATTGATGCTGAAATTATATTATAGATAAACGTGAAAAGTTAGCACCTTGTGTTTCACATGCACAAAAAAACTAGAGCCTTGTTTGCAAGACCAATTGGATAATCGCAGTTATATGATATATCTGGTTAGGTTCACATACAGGGTTTAAAATTGATAGGAAACTAGCAAAACAAATTAAAGCAACTAAGCACATTAAAACACACCACTGAAATGCTACAGGTTATACTTGAAATTTCTACCACATATGATATCAAATAGATATATGAGATGCTGAGGCAGAATTCGCTTTGATGTATTTAGATGCAGTTCATTCATTCAAGATTGAATACTAAGTATACCAGTCAACATAAGAAATGAAAAGCAACTAAGAGCATCAATTTCCTGTTTACTAAATTCGAATTTCACAATTCACCTAAGAAAAAAAAACGTATCTCCCATTTCTCGATCTACTAATTTAAGTTGAGGGTATAATTTTGGTTTGCTTTGAATGTTAACTACTTTTTCTAAACCCAAACTCATTCCCCCCCCTCCCTCCCCACCAAAAAAAGAAAAAAGAAAACTGAAATGCTGCACCCTTGTAGTAATGTTTATCCATTTTCGAACTGAATGAAGCTTAACAATTAGTGATGCATCAGACCATTTCTGAATCCGTCTATATCTGTTTCTTTTTGGTGTTGTTTTTACATTCAAATTATAATCTTATCTGCATGTAGAATTAACTTCAGAAGAACATTTCTTATATAATCCTCTTCTAGTGACAAGATTCATGCTGAATTATTATTGTTTACCTTCAATCTTGTTTGCCCAGCTATGCCTTTAACCACACCAAGTGGGAAACCAACTTGTTCTAGCACAGGACCCTGCTCAATGTGAACCTGCAGCATGTAACAAACATGCATATAGATTTTCGTGAAGTATTGCTGAAATTATTAAGCTAAACAGCAGTATAGATGAAGAATGCAAATGTCTGTCATACCTCGACATAAGCCCAAACAGATTCCGGATCATACTTGAGCTGTAAAAAACTTTCCTCTCCAATTTCTATGGAGTTCTCCTTAAGAACATCTTCTATAGTTATACCCCTGAGAGAGGTCTATAAATAAATATCTCGATTATAAGAAATATATTACAGCTATAACCAGAAAGTTACTAGGTGAAACCTCTTATCAGATACGTTCAATGTTGCTGCTGGTAAAGTACCAGCTAAAGCAGCACTGCCCAAGAAAGTAGTTTGAAACCTGACACCCTCTTCGTCACTAAATGCAATCACCTGCAGGATTAAATATTAGGACACGAATAAGATGACATCAATAAAACAGTAGCATATTTTCAACATTTCCAGGTACAATTTTTGACAATCATTTTTTCAGTGCATTTCATTATTGTGAAGGGAATAAATCAATGAGCACAAACCAGTATTCTTGTATTTAGTGTAGTCGAATAAATACAGTACAAAATTAAAATTTGGCTTCTTATTTTTCAAAATTTGGCTGCAGATCTAGTATGCATCAGGTCCTTCATTCTCTCTCCTAAGTTTTTTTTTTTTTTGGGTACATAGGAGGTGCAGGCACATGAGTAGAAGAGGAGGGATAGCTGGCCCAATAGATGATCAAAACTCGGACATCATCACACCTCAGTCTTAAAGACAGAGGCCGGTGTTGCTTAAGCAACAAGCTTGTTAGCCTCTCCCAAGTATTTTTTACGGTTGAATTTGCTCCACCCCTAGCAAGGCTTCAAACTTAATAAAAAAGTTAATAGAAATGAGAGTTTATTATACCCAGGTTCATTGGAACCCCAAAAAAAATGTTATAACCATTTTCGATTTCAAATGTTTGTTACATGCCAAATGAAAAAGGGCCATAGACTGGATGCACTTGAAGACTATATAATTTTGGTTATCATAACTGACTCATTACATAACTATAGAAGTTATACTTGACTAACCTCAACAGGGCGCCTTAGATTTTGTAGCTTTCCATTAATATGCATAGCCTTTAATGCAGATATTGCAGAAACTATTCCTAGTGATCCATCAAACATCCCGGCATCAACAACAGTGTCCTTTCCAAAATAAGTATTGAACATTAATATGGATTTTCACTAAAATCTTCCATCAGTTGTGAGGAAAAAGTTCATTTTTATTTACAACAAATTTTTGAGGAAATAAATTCCTCACCAAATGAGAACCAATCAATAAAGCCTTAGCATTTGCATTTGCACCCTCAACTCGACCATGTACGTTTCCCATTTGGTCCACCCACCTGAAAGGGAAAAAAAAAATCATCAGGGAAGCTCTCAGAAAAAATATTCAGAGTTGAAGAAGTTAGAAGCCTAACGTTCTCAAACCAGCATCCTCCATCCATTTACGAATAAGATTAATTGCCCTCATGGATGCAGGACTCAAAAATGTCCTCTCCAGATAGCCACTAGCATCACTCACCTGTTGATCCAGAAGTAACATTAACTTTCAAGAATAAACAGTTTTATGGTACACCAGCCAGTGGCCACTGGATGGGAATAACCAGTAAAGTATAGGTAATGAATATTTCTGGTTAAAATCTCAAAATTATGGTAGCACATAAGACAAGCTTTGATAGGGGAAAAACTTTTTATTTAGATTGCAGAATGTTGCAGATTCCTGATAATGTTATACTTTACAACTGACAGACATTGAAATGTAGGTAATTAATTAGTGAAGCCTTTTCCTTCATGGATCTGGAGCATTGCAGTGAAGAACAGAAATTCATCTGTCCCAGTATGACTAGAGTAGAAATATGCATGGGAAAATTATTAAACAAAGAAAAGCTGAGTTTAGGTTAGGTACCTTTCCAAGCTCGTGGAGTCTTGACACTGCCTCATCTCTTAGAATCTGTGGAAACAAATCACCTTTGTTTTCTAAATCTCCAGTTTCATTACCTAATCATTTCAAAATAGCTTCTTAGCACGTCCAAGCAATCATAGCCATAAACAAGGGGGAAAAAAAGCTAATTTGCGCTTCCTGTTTTCTCTTCTCCTCTTTCTAAATTAAATTAAACCAACATACGAAATTTCTTATTATAAATTACCATATGTACCCCATTTGTCAGAAACAAGATATTCATCATTCTCTTTTTCCTTTGCTAATGAGTAATGATTAAATTATTAAAATTTGGCAATACAAGAAGTTTCACATCCCCTCCTACAAAACATCCTACTCATTACAATAGAATTTGAACTTAAACGTCCAAGACAGTATTAATCATCATCCTACTATCAAGTGTCGCAAATCGACCCATTCAACACTTTCTGCGAACTAAATATTTGATTTCTGTTCAAAATATCTACTGATGTAGGGACCAGAATGACTCCTGTTTTCAATTGTGGCAATGACAACCCATCTATAATTCTAGTTAGGAACCAATAGGCCACTCCATGAGCTCTCCATTCAATTTCTTTGATCTTTCTTTACTCATACAAATACAATCTCCTTTTTTTGGTCAGCTTTCTGCGTCAGACATCAACAAATACGCACCAATATAAGCCCAGAAGTCATACCCAGAGACAGTGTGAAAGCAAGAATTGCAAGGAACCACATGAACACTTTAACGAAGCCGAGGCGTGAGCGAAGAAGACCCATTCTTCGCTTGGCTCAGACAGATTATGGGTGACCCATAAACGGGACAATTCCAACCGTTATTGGGATTTCGATGAGGATTTCCTCGTCCAACCCGCTGAAGTGGAGTTTATTTGGGTATATATGCCTTCTGGGCTTTATTACGGTGCTGTCTCGCATTGAAATCTGAGAGAGAAAAGATATCGTACGCCAACATTTCATGGAAATAGAAAAAAAAAAAAGAATAAAAAGGTGTCTTTGCATTTCAGCCATAAATCAAAAATCAAGCTCCTTCCTTTCTTTTTCTTTCATGACATAATGGACAAAAAGACAAAAAAAAAAAAGAAGAAAAAGAGATGGGTTTACCAGAAAACGCAGAAGCACGGGAAGGAGCCGACAGCAGACAGACGAAGAAGAGGAACAAGCAGTAATGAACGAAAGCGGGTTGACGAGCTCTGAAGCATTTGTTAATGGCAGTGATGTTGGTGGTGCTCATAGTGGCTATCTATGGCTATGGGGTGGAGACCAAAAGGTTAGGGAGCAAAAGCTTCGCTTTTAGCTAAGAAAACAATAGTTCATGTGCTGCTATTTTTCTAGCTGCTTCCACTACCGCTACTTCTCAATCTCGAGGCACCAAAAACCAAAGGAAAGCGAGCTTGTGGTGGTGGTGGTGGCGGCGGCTACCAGACCCGTGACATGCACGAGCGGGGGCTGCCTCGTGGGACCCGCAGCACAAGTGGCAACTGCATTCCCAGCAGGTATCTATCTGCGATGCAACTCGCTTACGTAACTCTTTAATTCGGTGAATTTGAAAGCAGATTCTGCAATCAAATTTGACACCCTCTGATTCAGGATTTCGGCTCAGCTGACTGTACATTGAAAATGAGGTTGCTTTGCCTTTATATCCATGCATTCTGGGATCGTTCTAAAACGTTCCACCGGTTACTATTTGTCACCATAATTTTATATTATTGGATTAATAAATTAAAATCATTATTATGTTAATCAACGAATAATTTGTGACATACAATGGTATATAGTTTCATCTCAACTTGCTTTCGAAGCATGTGACTACTGATCTAATTGAATTGAGTTGGCAAACTGGTCGGTCGCGCTAGTTTAAATTTGTTCATAATAGGTTGTGAGTTAAATGGATTAAATTAAAATTATTCGTATATAAATAAATTAAAAAAAATTAATTTGATTTGACTCACATGAACTTGCAGCTTAAACGAATTAGTTGGCATAAATTTTGTTTTTTAAATTTTCATATTTTTCACTAAAAAATTAAAAAAAACTAAACTCACTTAACTTGTCAAATTAAATACATAATTTAAACATTATCCAAATCTCATCCATAAATACATAATATAATTTAAATATTATCTAAAATCTAAATCAAATTCACAAATATATCACATAATTTAAATATTATTCAAAAACTCAATCGCTCAGCTTTAATATATACTAAGATTCCAAATCAAATTATGAAAGTAGCTAGCGTAGCATGTGTATATTAACAAAGAATGTACTGAGAAATTAAAGTTAGTACATATTTTTACCATAAATGAATATCATAAATTGAAAAAAATATATGTTAATATATATGTCTTAATTCTTAAAGTTGAGTGCTTGAATTTTTTAAAACTTCTCAACCATAATGAGTATGATTATATATTTAAAAAAATTCATTAAAAAAATTAAACAAGGCCAGCGAGTAAACTAACATCGCCTGTTTAACTCACAAGTTAAGTAAAACGATCTAAAAAACCTTACATTTATACGAACCGTAATTATAAAAACTCAACTCGTATTTTTTATGTAACTAAAGAGTTAGCCCAATAAATTTAACCTATTTTGATGACCTTACAATTAAGAGTGATAAATGTATAAATTGAATAAATTTTAAATTAAATTATTAATAAATAAATAATAGATAAATTAATAATTCATTTAAAATTTATAAAAAAATTAATCTAATAGTTTTTTCAATCCATAAACATGACCCAACCTCGATGCGTGTGGGTTAAGACGATTTGAGTTGATGAAAATTTTATTTTTTAATCTGAACTGACCCAACCTACTACTCTATGAGTTAATTAGGTCCAAAAACAGTTCAAAATCAACTCAATCTAATTCATGAACAGTCATTACATACTCATTCTTATTATGATATTTTTTTTATTAATTATTAATTTTTTTATTCTTATGAGATGTAAACTCGTGCGTAATACTAAAACTACTCAATGGACATTGCGAACGGGCTTTTGCCTGTTAAACAAACAAACCCATATAGCATAAGAGAAACGGGGTAGCATACTGGAACCCCAACCCTGTGTCAAGATCTCTATTCTTTTTGTCTTATGTCTTCCTTACTTGATCGTTGCCCAATTTCTATTTATGCTTTTAATCCTCAAAATTCTTTAGTTTACCTCAAGTGAAGTTTAAAGAACTCTTATCCCGCAACAATATGACAATAAGGCATGATTAATGTTATTTATGTAATTTTGAAACAATTATATAAATCAATTTAGATTTAATGTTATTTATATTTAATTTATAGTATGGAAATGTTCCAGATCGTTCGTCTTCAGTGTTCGCAAAGGTATAAATGTTATTAATTGGATGATAAAATATAAGTTGTGGTCTCTGTCAAAGAAAATATAAATTGTGGTCACTGGTTATTTGCTTTTTGGCAGAGACGAAGAGCGCCACATTGGCCAAGCACTTTCGTCTGGTGCTCCGCGTGATGTTCCTCCGGTTGGCCCCCACGAATGATGTTGCTCCACTCTCTCCGATCTTCGTTTTACTAGCTGTTTGTTTTTTTTTAAATCGAAAATACATTATATCTAATTTTATAGACATAAATCAGATTTAAATTTTCATTGAAACTTAATCTTACTTAATTTGATTTGCTTAAACTCGAGTCAGGCTGGGTTTTGAGCATTCATAACTTTTATAAGTCATTTTAAAAGAAAAAAATTTAAAATATTAATGAATCATGTATGTATTATGTGTGATAAAATTATTAATTAAATTTATCAAAATATTCAATAAAAAACTTAATTATTATTGCATAATTTTAATATTTAATAACTCTTTTTTTTTGTTAGGAGGGTTACTAGCAACTCACACAAGGAATGTCCATACATTTTATTCAATTTTTTTGGACTTAGATTTTATTTAATATTTTATTAATTATTGATTATACTTTATAAATTGTAAATATTTATTCATTAGATAGGATAATATTCGATCAAAATAATTTTATTTAATTTTAATTTTATGATAAATAAAGATTAAATTATTTTATCTTATATAGTCTTATACAATTAAAGTTAAATAAAATTATTTTAACCGAATAAATTATTATCTAATATCTTACCTAAATATAAATAATATTAATTATATTATACTATTTATTTCTTACATAATATATCAAAGGAGGCCTAAGTTTTTTGGTTATAACTTATAGTGTGTTTGGGGTAATGTTTTCTATCCATAATCATGTTTGAGGTAAAAAAATTACCTCATTACTTTTGCTATTATGTTTAGCAACTCTCAAACAGAATTGTTTCTTACTTAAAACTAAGATTTTGATAAAAGTAAAATTTTGTTACTTTTGTATTAGAATAAAAGTCAGTTAGAGAAATTTTGATATTTTTAAACTTGATATTTTTTTCTTACAACTTATTTCGTCTTTTTCTCAACTACGTCTAAACTCATATCTTTTTTAATAATTATACATTGAAAAGTAATTTTGATCAATATTATATAAATAACATTTATTTTATTAAAATTAATTTTTAAATTTTTTTTAAATATAAATTACTTTACTTTAAATTCATTTCTAACTCAAATTAAATTTACAAATTTAAATTTATTTAAAATTAAATTTATAAAATTTAATTTAAATACACACTTACAAAACTATAATTCACGTAAGTTATGGGTTGAACTGACACTTTTTTTTTTTTAATGTAGATGAACCGACTTATTTTGATAGTTCTAAAGATTTATAATTAATAAATATTTTATATCTTATAAAAAATAATAATCTTTAAAAAAAATCACATTATGGTAAATTAATTCAATATTAACATTGACAGTGACGTGTACTCCGCATCCCGATTGAATCGCGGCACTGTCTTTTTGGGGGAGATACCATTGGACCTACCAGTACCGCAGTCAACCGCTCCTTAAATGCTCTTTATCTTTCCTTCAATGAAGATAGATTCCTCGGACCGAGCCCCAATACCTTCCCACGTACTTTCCGGGTTAGAAAATTATTAGGTTTTGTTATTAACAATTAAAAATAAAAATTATTACATAAAAAATATAAGTATTTAATATTTTTAAATTTTAAAACATATTTAATATTTTTTAAATATTTAAAATAATTTAATAAAAATAATAAATATTATTTTAATTTTTTAATATATACTCTAAATACATATGTTAACAAAACTTAAAATTATTATAGACATATAAGAATTTTTTTAATAAAATAAGAATTTAATATTAATAAAAGATTTATATCCTTTCTTATTAATCAAATAATAAAAAAAAGTTTTATAAGAGAGAAAAAAATATAATTAAATTTAAATTATAATTGATACATTTTACGATCTATTAAGATGGATTTTTATATAATAATTTTATATCTATCTTTTTTGAATATAATAGTTCTGTGATAAAAGATAATCTAAATTCATTAATTTACTTCAATTATAATTACAAATATTTAACTTTAGTTATGTAAAAGTTTTTTACATTATTTTTTATAATTAAAAATATTTGATTTATTAAGTAATTATTATTAAATTTATTGTCACTAACATTTTGAGACTCAATATGCATTTTTTTATTTCAGTTCATATAATTATTTATCAATTAATTTATTAAAAATATAAATTAATTAATCAAATAAAAATAACTTTAATTATACATTTATTGTAATTATAAATTAATTAGTTGAAAGAGGCACAATATATTTGACGGCAACAAATATAAAAAAAATAAAGTATTTAAAAATGAATTTGTTTTTATATTTTTTTCTTTTTTTGTTTATATACAATTATTTATGAATGACTTATTAGAAATAGAAAAAGTGGACATCAGATAGGGAATTCTTTTATAATAGTATACATAATTAAACTTTTTTATTGATTGAATTAAAATTAAACTTTAATAAGAATTAATTGATATGTCAAACTCTTTTAATGATACAAGTGATAAGATAATAGTGTAAATTTTTTTATATTTTTAATGATTAAAATTAGTGTGTGTTTGTATTAATTTATATTGTGATTAAAATAACTTATAACTAAAATTTTATTGAAATTTTTTTTCTTAAAAATAATATATTCCCAAACATGCACTTAAGCTTATAAAATTGTTAAATAACATGTAAACTTGTGTAAAATTATTAAATAACATGTAAATTTGTTTATCTAACTTTTTATGTATAGTATTACTCGTAGGGTTAACTTCAATTTTTCCTTATATAGTTTGCTGGCTTTAAATGTGCTATTTTTTTTTATATCAATCACATTACTGTATTATATATTTGAGGTTTGTTTCATTGCATGTAATTATTCGGTGTTTGTTTCTAACGAAAAATGCTAATAAAATTCATATGCACCAATGACTACATCATTTTTAAAAGAAATAAACTCAATTAAACATCTATGATAGTCGATATCTCTCTATCATTAACAACTTTATGAGAAAGTTAAATAAAATTAAAAATATCATTGCATAAATAATTTATGAATTTATGTAAAATATTTACCAGTTTTTATCATTAAAAAAAATTATGACGAAAAAGCCTTAACTTTAAAATCATACTTGTCAAGTTAAATTTTCCCATTTGAGTCTCATAATTATATGTTACTAAGAGTAGCACCTAGGATTTAATAAGAAATTTTAATTTTAACTTACTAAATAATGGTAAAATCTGAATACAAAAAATTTTTATTTATAAAGAATCATTTCAAAAAGAAAAAAAGAATTTCTTAAAAGTTGAAAGTGTGTGTGAGAAACAGTAAAAACAAAAAATTGTGTCTCAAAGAAATCACTTTTAATTAGAAAAAAAAGAGATTATAAAGAAATTTAGCTTTATATGCTACTATGGATTAATTGCAATAGTTAATATATAACGACAAAACACATCAGCTAGCATGTGCTGTGTTTTGTCTTTATGTATTAGTATATAGAAGAGTAAACTTATATTTTAATTTTAACTTCTTATTAATTAAAAAATATCATCAATTTAATTTTTTAATTATATAAAATTATCATTAATTTAATATCTTAATTATTAAAATTTTATTAATTTAATCTTTATTAATATATAAAAAGATAATTTTAATAATATTTTTTATATTTAAAAATTAAATTAATAATAAATTTCTTTATAAAATCAAAATAATAATATTTATATCTTTAAAAAGATCAAAAAGAATTTCACACTATATAAAATAACAGAGTCACAAAGGTATTTAACTTTATATGCTAGTCAAAACACAGCAGCGACCAAGTGCTCTTCACTTTTTTCCCCTTTAATTTATATTCCATTATTCCTTCAAGGTTCAAGCCACAGTTTCCTTCCTAGGCTCTATAAAACGTGAAAAAAAAAAGAGCTAATTCAACATACCATTAAGCCTCAAGCCTAATAAGCCTGCCCAGATACACCTGTATGTGGTGCATGAACAGCTTGGAAGCAGCACGTGCTTTTGACCTTTTTCTCCTTGTAATCTTCCAATGACTTTAGATTCTCCTTTTATATCTAAGCTAATACAAGCCAATTAATATACGAGTATAGATTCTCTTTTTTTATTTTTGTTGTGTAAACTAAACAATTCAGTTAAATAAAGTATATTTACACATCATTATTTTAGATGTAAAATAGCTGTCTTATACATAAATTTATTATGTAAATTTATGTAATTATTTATTATAAAATAATAATCTGTCAGTTTTTTATTATCTTAAAAAATACAATATACTTACAGAGTAGCAGTGCCCACACACAGCAAAAATAAAATTTTTTTTTAATAATGATACATTTCATAGATGCTAATTGAACATCGTGTACACGAAGCAGAGTTTTGGACAATTCTGCAGCATCAGATAGACAGCTACAATTCTTTTTTTTTTTGGCCATCAACAACTACAACTCTAGGCCCCAAATAAATTCTACCATTTTCTTCTTTTGGGCCTTGAAATAATATCTGCGAACTGAAAGCACCTTTTTTATCACAAAGAATGACAAAATTGGAAACAAAAGGTGGGGTATTCTAAACTGGCCCCACTCCAACCAGTGAAACTTGGGACTAAAGATACTCGCTGTACCAGTTCACTCTCCAGAGGGAAGACTAAATTTGCCAACCCATGAACAGCGGATATTCAACAGTTTTTTGGGAACCATCCAGGCGGCAAAATGGATAAGTTCCTGTGTAGACATTGCCTATAAAAGTTGTGTAGACTAAGTCAATAAACAAGTGACACATCATTATTTTCAATACCAAACAATTGTTTGACACAAAAGTTTATGCAATTAATTTCATATAAAATTATGATGTGTCCCGTGTTTATAGGCTTAATCTATACAAGAATTTCCAGCAAATGGCGCGTGCTGAAAGCTACAGTGGAAGTATATTCAGTCAACATCCACCATACAACCGGGATGAGCAAACTGGCAGGAAGCATGTTCTGAATCTAAATGCTTGGATCAATGCAGACAAAATGGACACGCATCCCTCCAAGAATCATAATCTACCTAGAGGGGACTCAAGTGCATGGTCATCCACCAACCAGAGGCCATAGTCACGAAATCTTTTTATCTTCTTCTCAAAACCTATGATATAGTTATTGTGAATTATAACATGCATTCGTTTAGTTTCCTTAACCCATGTCTTGTTCTTGAAATATAATCCTCCTGTAGGGAATGCAGCCTGGGGCAGCAGGTAAAGATCCACCTGCAGAAAGTCATGGAAAAAACTAAATCATGAAAAAGAAAAACATAAATCTGCACTTTAGATGTTCTAAAGATAAACCCACTCTCTATTTATAGAAAATGTACCGACCATGATACAAAATTAGTTATTATATGCCACCTGAAATCAATATTTTTTAGTACAAATCTTACAACCGTTGAAGCAGAAAACCTTGGGACCAAAATGAGAAAGATAATAATAAGGGAAATGCAGCGCACATTTTCCAGTGCCAATGCTTGTTACTTTCAGCATTTAATTCATACAAAGATTTTGGGCTCTGTCATTCATAACACATCATGGCAAACCCCCCAAACCCCGGGCAATGACAAACAGTTTCCCCAGTTGAACGTAAATTTCACTTTCAAAAACAAAAGATTCATTTTGAGATGGGTATGAAATACTATTTCCTGTTTTTTAATTCTTAGTAGAGAGGGGGTTGTGAAAGGAAATTACATATTGATAGTTTCAACAGAGTATGAAACGGAAATTTGAACTGGAATGAAAGATCGTATTGATTCAAGCTGATATCAGGATGATACAGCTACTAATTACACCCAGAAAATAGACAAAGAACAGGAAAATGGAAACAGAACAGAAACGAAAATAATCCAGGCCTTTCGAGAGGGCTGGTCTCTCCCAATGTGATTCCTATCCGAATGCCTGCTTTCCTCTCCTTCCCTCCTCCTATTTAACCACTCATCTCCCTACACAATCTGCTCCCCACTACCTCTAACAGACTACGTAACCACTTGCCAGTTCAGCATGCATAACCGAATAGCCTCTTCAGCTCCACAGCATGGGAGAGCTCGGTATCCCTAACAGAATTGCCAACTCAGCATGCATAACAGAATAATTTATACTGCATGGTGAGGTGGTTTTCTGTGCCTCTTCCTATAATATACTCGTGAGACTGGGGGTCTATCAATACTCCCCCCCAAAGCAACCACCTTGTCCTCAAGGTGAAAATTGGGAAATTGCTGCTGAATGACAGGGACAAACTCCCAAGTGTTTTCAAAGGATGGCAAATTCTTCCACTTGATCAACAATTCAGTCTGTCCTGTAGACGATTTCCTCCACTGAATGACTTCTTTCCGATTCTACTTGCAGTTCAAATTCCTCATTCAACATGGGTGGTAAAGGTTGGGGCGTGCATGAGGCTGCTACTGCCTTTTTGAGGAGAGACACATGAAAAACAGGATGAATTTTGCTGGAATTAGGTAATTCCAGCTTGTAGGCAGTCTCTCCAATACGTTTCAGGACTTTGTAGGGTCCATAAAACCTGGGACTTAGCTTCTCATTGAATCGTTTAGCCAGCGATTTCAATCTATAAGGCTGCAGCTTTAAATACACCCATTCACCAGTGTCAAAAGTAAGATCTCTTTGATGCTGGTCTGCTTGGACTTTCATTCGATTATGAGCTTGGATTAGGTGACTCTGAAGCTCCTGAATGATGGAATCCCTTTCCCTCAGCAATTTGTCTACTGCATCTACCGAAGATCACTGATTTGTTTTAAAAAGAGTGGGTGGTTCACAGCCATACAAGGCTTTTAAAGGGAGTCATGCCAGTGGAACTTTTTATAGGTGGTATTATACCAATACTCAGCCCAATGAAGCCATTTGGGCCATTGCTTTGGTTTAGGGCTGCAGAAACATCTTAAATAGGTTTCTAAGCACCTATTAACCACTTCGGTTTGACCATTTGACTGAGGGTGATAAGCAGAACTGTATTATTAACTTAGTACCCGAGCTCTTGAAAAGTTCAGATCAGAACGTGCTCAGGAAAACTCTATCTCTGTCAGAAAGCAATTGAGAGAGGGAACCCATGAAGTTTGACAATCTCCTTGATGAAGGACTCGGCCACTTCCTTTGCAGTATAAGGATGGCAGAGAGGGATAAAGTGCGCATATTTGGTCAATCGATCTACCACCACTAATATTGTATCTAGTCCAAAGGCTTTAGGCAATCCACCCACAAAATCCATAGATATATCAGTCCAAACATGGGTAGGTATCGGTAGGGGTTGCAAAAGTCCTGCTGGAGACAATGTTTGAGTTTTGCTTGGCTGACACACTGCACACTGAGCTACATAATCCTGGATAGTCTTTCCTCATCCCTTCCCAGTACATTAATCCTGAAATTCTTTTGAGTGTCCAAAGAAAACCAGAGTGTCCTCCAACCTGTGAATCATGAAATTCGTAGAGAATTTGTGGAATTAAACTGGATTGTTTGGAGATAACCATCCGCTCCTTGTAGAAGAGCCTTCCACCGTGCAAGGTGAAATTCTGGTGTGATTGAGGGTCTAACAGCAGGTCCTGCATTATTGCTCGCAGTTTAGGATCATTTTGCAGCTCATCTTCAATAGTTATTAGGCTAGGAAATTCCACTTTGGTAAAAGCAGAAAACTGCATTTGTCTAGAAAGGGCGTCTGCAACTCTGTTCTCCTTCCCAGGTTGATATTGCACTTCGAAGTCAAATCCTAGGAGCTTGGATGTCCATTTTTGTTGCTCTTCCCCCAAAATCCTTTGATCAGTTAGAAACTTCAAACTTTTCTGGTCAGTCTTTACAATAAAATGCCTACCCATTAAGTAATGTCTCCATTTCTGTAGAGCAAGTACAATTGCCATAAGTTCCTTCTCATAGACAGATTTTGTTAAAGATCTAGGTGAGAAACTTTGGCTAATATAGGCAAGTGGCCGATTGTCTTGCATGAGCACTGCACCAATTCCCTTCCCCGAAGCATCTGTGGTGACAGTGAATGTCTTGTTAAAATCAGGCAATGCCAAGACTGGGATTGTTATCATAGCCTGCTTTAGAGCTTCAAAAGCCTTTTGTGGTTCAGTCCCCCATATGAAACTATCTTTCTTCAGCAAGTTGGTGAGGGGTTGTGCTATTTTACCATAATCTTTAACGAACCGTCAGTAATATCCTGTCAGACCCAAGAATCCACGAAGGCTCTTCACATCCTTTGGAGTTGGCCAGTCGGCCATGGCTGAAAGCTTTTTGGGGTCTGCCTGGACGCCTTTTGCAGATATCAAATGGCCGAGATACGCTACTTGCCTTTGCCCAAAGCAACATTTCTTCTATTTGCATAAAGTTGTTCCTGCTGGAGTACTTGAAATACCGACTTCAAGTGTGACAAATGAGTGTCCTGATCTTTGCTGAAGATGAGAATATCATCAAAAATACAAGTACAAATTTCCTGAGAAAAGGTTTCAGCACTTCGTTCATCAGTGCTTGAAATGATGATGGCGCATTTGTTAGCCCAAAAGGCATGACTAAATACTCATAATGACCTTCATGTGTCCTAAAGGCAGTTTTAGGTATATCTTCTTCCCTCATTCTAATTTGGTGATAGCCAGACTTGAGATCCAGTCTAGAAAAGATTGAAGATCGCCCCAACTCATCCAATAGCTCATAAATTGCGGGTATAGGAAATTTGTTTGGAACTGTCATTTTGTTCAGAGCTCTATAGTCCACACATACCCTCCACCCTCCATCCTTCTTTTTAACCAAAATAACCGAACTTGAATAAGGACTGATACTATGCCGAATTATACCAGAGTCCAGCATCTCATTCACAATCTTCTCAATCTCAGTTTTATGAGAATGAGGGTACCTGTAAGGGCGTATGTTTGGTATGTTGCTACCTTCCTTAAGAGTGATTGCATGATCCTGTCGTCTTGGTGGAGGTAAGCTACTGGGATTTTGAAAAACTCGTTCATACTCCTTCAGAATCTCCTCTAATTCTGGCCATCCTTCACCACGGCTACTAGTAGGAAAGGATGTCTCTGAAGATTCTATATAATACCCACAGCCTCCTTCTTGCAACGTCTTCCTTATTGACTTATAGGAAGCAAATGATCGAGAGAGGGAAGGTTCCCCTTTAAGCCGAATTTCCTTACCCCCAGTGTTAATTTTCAAGGTGAGTTCCTTGAAATTTGCCTTTATCTCCCCCAAGCTACACAGCCAATCCAAGCCTAACACCACATCAGCGCCTCCTCCTAGTTCAAACAGAAAGAGGTCTTGTCAGATTTCCAGCCCTTGCAAAATCATGGTGACTCCTTTGCATACTCCTGAATACGTGATCCTGTACCCATTCCCGACCTCAACCTGATATTTGGGGGTGTCGGTTACTATTAACCGCGGATCCTTTGCTACTTCAGTCCCAATGAAATTGTGTGAAGCTCCACAATCAATCAAAACTACCACATTTCATTCTTTCACCTTTCCCCAAAGCTTCATCGTTTGTGAAGATGTGAGTACCATCAAACTTTGGATGGACAGATGAACTGCTGGAATTTCACCCTCCTCCACACTCTCTTCGTTGTGTTCCCCATTGCCTTCAAGATCAACTTCAATTTCGTCTTCCTCTTCAACCACCATGATTTGCAGACTTCGTACCTTACACTTATGGCCAGGGTGCCACTTATCATCACAATTAAAACAGAGTTCCCTACGTGATTTGTCTTGTAACTCTCCGCCTGAGTCAACTTCCTTGTTCCTGCCTTGGCGGGATTGCTCCCTTGACCTCTCTGTTGTAGGTGTTGTAGAAGTAAATATTAGAACTCAGATTCGGGGTGGATTTAGGTTGTGAGAAACCTCGAGACCCCTCATTATTTTTAGTCTCCTTCATATCAGTTTTTCCCGCGTGCTTTGAGTATGTTCCACGTGAATTGTAATAACCTGACCCGTGGTTTTCACTTTGGCCCCCACTCATCGTCCCACCTATGCGGTCAGGCCCCACTCCTTTTCTTCCTCCCATCAATAGCGCGCTATTTCTTCCGTTCGATCTTTCTTGACATGTTCATCATGTCAGCCAACGTTAGATGCCGATACATCAGTAGCTCGTATCGGATGTCCTCATGCAGGCCATTAAGCCAGATTCCTCTCAGCATTTCATCGTCCTCATAACGAAGTATACCAACAACGTTCTCAAATTCTCGTCGGTAAGCAGCCACTAAATCTGTTTGCTTCAGACTGAGTAATTCATCATATGGGTTGTCCTCCAGCTCTGGCTGGAATCGCTGAATCACCTCTCTCCGGAATTCCGCCCAAGTTGCTCGTGGGTTGTGCCGTTCCCACCATTGGAACCAGCTGAGTGCCTCACCCTCCAGCACCAGCATGACTGTCTGAACTTTTTCGGCATTGGTAATGCCGTTCACTCTGAAGTAACGCTCGACACGGTTGAGCCACCCATGAGTGTTCTCGCCTAAAAACAGGGGTAGTTCTAACCTGCGTCCATGGACTTCATTGCGCTGCGTCCGTTCTTCATAACCTTCATCAGATTCGTCGGAGATTGAGTTCTCCCTTGATGTCCGCCTCCTAGTCCGACCTACTCCTGGAGTTGCGTCGTTCTCTGTTTTGTAGCAGCCTGGTAATCTCAGTGTTGCTCCTCACTAAATTCGGCCATCGTCTCTTCTGTCCGACGGGACCTTTCTTCCGCTCCTCGGAGCCTCTCCTCCATAGCATCAAATCGGGCTTCCATGCTTCTGGTTGTAACCATACAGAGCTCCCGGATCGGGAGCTCTGATACCAGTTGATAGTTTCAACAGAGTATGAAACGGAAATTTGAAACTGGAATGAAAAGATTGTATTGATTCAAGCTGATATCAAGGATGATACAGCTACTAATTACACCCAGAAAATAGACAAAGAACAGGAAAATGGAAACAGAACAGAAACGAAAATAATCCAGGCCTTTCGAGAGGGCTAGTCTCTCCCAATGTGATTCCTATCCGAATGCCTGCTTTCCTCTCCTTCCCTCCTCCTATTTAACCACTCATCTCCCTACACAATCTGCTCCCCACTACCTCTAACATACTACGTAACCACTTGCCAGCTTAGCATGCATAACCGAATAGCCTCTTCAGCTCCACAGCATGGGAGAGCTCGGTATCCCTAACAGAATTGCCAACTCAGCATGCATAACAGAATAATCTATACTGCATGGTGAGGTGGTTTTCTGTGCCTCTTCCTATAATATACTCGTGAGACTGGGGGTCTATCACATATCTTTTCTTTGTAATTGAACAGAAATCATCCATGGTACACTACCACAAGATAATAGAAATCCATCAACAGGATATATAGTTCAATGGAATAAAAAATAGATATTCAATTTGCAGGAAAAGGACAGAACATGTGACCTTATAGTAAAATTTCCTTTAAATTATTAGCCAATTAAGAATAAAAGGGTTTAACCCACTAAACTTTAAAGATATGAAGCAACGCAATCACCATTTTTTGCACCAATAGTTGACATGCATTATTTGAGTTCTAGTTGAATCATCAATCATAAAGGTAATAACAATTGAAATGCTAGGTGATCATCAAGCACTAAAATTGGAGCCAATTAACGAAATCAATCAGAAAGAATTGTCAAAATTTTTTCTTTTACTTATAGGGAGTAGGGAGAATCTTTAGGGTGTTTTAAATAAGCAATTAGTATGTATGTTTCACACCAGTTAGACTGTCAATTTATAAAACAGAATGAGACCTAAACCGTATAAAGCAGTATCAATTTGAAAATAGGATTTATACTGAAGCCTAAAATGCCTGATAAACTATAAAGAATCATCAAATCAAAAATATTTTTCTCCGTATTTTGTTATAGATCTAGGGAGAATGTTTAGGGTATTTTTTACTATTGTCATGTCTAGAAGTCACACTTGGGAGGCAATAAAGTACATACTTCATACCAGTTAGATAGTTAAGTCATGAAGACAGGATTTATACTGAAGCCTACAATAGCATGCATTGCACTACTTCCTCAGAAACAAAATATCCTAATTGACTATCAAAGTGTTCCAAAAGAAAATTCTTCAAGATAAATAAGCTCCCCTAATTATATTAATATAATCAGCATACTAAAATTATACAAACCAGAAGGAAAATTAAACAAATGCAACAAACCTCTCTAGCAGTCTTCATTAGAGCCCAGTTAAAAGCAGGCTGATCATTAGATTTCTTGGTTTTAGACCACGGCTGAATCTGAAGTTCTTCAATCCATTTTTTCATAACTAGCTTTGCTCCATCAGTAGGGCGAAGGAAAATCATGCAACTACATATGTAAGGACGGCCCTTTTTTCCTGGTGGAGGTAAATCATGAGAGTGGTTCAATGGTTTAATCTGGTCTCACAAAGAAATAAAAAATGGAAAAAGTCAATAATACAAGAACAAACCAGAACCACTTTAGAACTGCAGCATATATTCAGAGGGAAAAAATAAAAAAGAATCAGAGCCTGATTTACTAGAATCTTGTGGATGCACCTTAGGGTACATCAGCTTGCCCTTAAGTAGGCCTCCACAATGGCATCTCTTTTGACATTAATTGAAGGCATTTATAATTATCTTTTCTAATCTCTAATAGGTAAGAAAATCCCAAAAGGATCAGATAAGTAGGATTTCTATATCAATTGAACTTCTTCATGTCTACTTCAAGCGATGTCCTGGATGTTTCCTCGGCATATATTTGATTTGTAGATTTGCAAAATCAAGTTTAATCAGGTTACAGACTACTGATCAACAATGTCTGGATTCTAACAGCTACAAACATTATCTGTCAATCCAAGTGCTAGTTGCAAGTCAATATAATGAAGGAGAGGAGGATGAAGCAAGATAGATCTCCTAAGACTAAAGTTTAAAATTTATCAAACACGATAGTGGTTTTACTCTTATCTTGTTTTGGCCCCACAACATGGAATTATTGACATTTTAAACAATAAGCAAAATTAATTTGGTATTTGAACTGTATCTAGATGAAAGATCTAGAGAAAATAGTAATCATTTTAAATCACACTCCAATAAGATTGCATTGTTGCAATTACCCTTTGTCTGACAATATTGTAAGATAATAAAACAGATGAGCTGCCAAATATACTATCTAATTACAAATGCTAAAATTATAATAACCCAGCATTATATTTGTAAGAAAGGTCTCCAACCATCAGAGGCACTATGAATCATGCCTCACATATTAAGCACGAAGTAAAAGTATTACCCTAGACAACAAGTGTCCAGCATTGAGGTAGTTATTACAAAATTTATAAAAATTGACATGAGATACAAAAAGGAAAAAAAATTATATTAGCATACTTACAGCAGTCATATCATCTGTGAAGTACACATCATGATTCCCTTGCAGATAAGGAAATGGATCAGCCAACCAAACCATATCAACATCATTGTACATTATGTTATATCCAAGCTCCAAAATGTTCAGTAGATGGCGTGGCCTCCTGGCTGTAAAGTTGAAGAAACCCTAGACAGTGAAGTAAAGAAGCATTGATTCTAAAATTCATCACAGGTCATGGAGAAGAAATTGATCAAATGATTAAGTCCATAGCATGAAATGTATTACATGAGATGGCAAATATGCGTTTACATTGCTCTAAGATCTTAGGAATACAGCCTTTGTTACAACCGGAAACATTGGAGGAGTTAAAACAACATACAAATAGTTCATTAGGACTACATTATCAGCACAAAAGATACACTACAGAACGTGCTTGGTTTGTCAAGGCCAACAAAACAAAGTGATGGTAATGTTATGACATGTAAGATTTAAAGGTGTAAACCCAACAATTCTGGTAGTAAAGCCACCCATGACCGTAATAGCACAGCAAATTAGCAATTCTTTGTCTTAAGGTTCACAAAATCCAAATGGTAATTTCTAGCACAAAATCAGGCTGGGTTTATAACTGGAGGATTGTAACATTGATTCAAGTCTCCAAATCAGGTAACATGAAAGCACATTTTGAGCAAGAACAGATAATTAACAAAATCAAGTTCTTTCTTATAATTGGAAAAGCAGAACTAGCTAGAAGAGATAAATAAAACAAACTGTATTTTGCTATAAGTCCTTCATTCCAGGATCATTGCCCATTTTGGGTCAGAACAGAACAGAACAGATATTTGACAAAAAGCAATATCATCAAGTCATCAACTATCAACTCCTTATTACAGGAGAGGTAGAACCAGGTAAATGCCATAAATGACACAAAATTGCATTGAGTTACATACCTGAGAACCGAACTTATGGGCGGCTTCAGCGTCAAGCACAGGTGGAATGAGTACAGCATGGCCGGGCCAGCGCTCATTGACCTTATAGAGTGATGGGTAGTCCTCGGCGATGACAAGGACCTTTTCTTGGTGCTTTTGCCTCGTGATGCTTATCAGCCAATTGTTGAGAAAGGGCAAGTAGGGCTGGCTCACAATACAGACTATGACGGTGCCATTCTTGGCCACAAAGGAGAGTGCTTGCGGCAACGTGTAGTGACCCCATTTTGAAATAGCCGGTTTGGAAGTTGAGAAGATTCTTGCTTGGGGCATGGCCACCCAAGGGCAGAAGAAGCCAAGGACCACGATGAGGGACAAGAGGAGCAGGAGGGTGGTGGGGCTGAAAATGGACATGGACCTCAGAGCATTGGTTGAAGAAGGAGGTGAAACAGAAAATGGATTCGAAAAAGGATTGCGAATGGTTCTTTGGTGTAGAAAGGGTGACATTTTGCTGATTGGAAACGAGAGTGAGAGTGCGAGATAGAGATAGAGATTGAGACAGAAACAGAGATAGAGATAGAGATAGATTGTGGATGATGCAATATTTTAGATCAGATTTAGATTCAGATCTGCGAATTGAAGTGAAGTGAGAAACCCATCGGTGGACAGAGGCAGTGCAGAGCAGGAACGTTTGACATGGGTTCCGGCAGCCAGGCGGATCCGATCCTCGTACCCGAGATTAAGGAACAATGAACTATTTTTTATTTTTCTGTTTCCTAAACTATTCTCAATTATTCGTTTAGTTTCATGAAAACTGCCGAGTTTCCCTCTTCTAATATGTGATGAGAAATTGTGTAGATTGAAACTTCTGTGTAAATTAAATTAATAAAAAGTGATACATTATTATTATTATTATTATTATTATTATTATTATTATTATTATTGTATGCTCTTGAATTCATTTAATGAGAAATTTAATTTTTATTAAAATAAAAATATGTTCAAAATATTTAAAATTTAATAAATAATAATTAAATGAACAAAAATAATAATAATTTATTAGCTTTTTTTTAATATTGAATTAATCTACACAGGGTTATGTAGAATAACTCCAAATATTTTGGTTTCAATACATGAAGACCAATGCCTATGAAGACCTTGTCATCCAGATCTTGTAGAGTGATAAATAATAGAGTGAGGTGATTTTGGTACTAATTACTTTTTGTTTAAAATGATTTTAGGCGATTGAATGAATTGGTTAGGAGAGAGTGTCATATTCGAGTGCTAATTTTCCATATCCAAATTGGGGGATTTGTCTTCGTGATAGAGTTAGGAGAAAAGTGTTAAAAGAAAAGGTAGTGAATTAACATTTTATACCTTTTTTTGTGAAGATTTTATACTTTTTTTAATCAATCAATATAATCAAATTTGTGATTGGTGTTAAATTTTTTTTTTGTTAATCAATCAATATAATCAAGTTTGTGAAAATTTTATATTATTTGGTTAATGAATCAATATAATCAATTATATATTTTAATGTTATATTATATGATTTAAAGATTAAATTGATGTTAATTTTTTTTTAAAAATTAAAATAATATCGACACAATCTTTAAAATAAAATTGAGGATATATTTTATTTTTTTTAACTCTATTGGTCCAACTCTGCAATTTCAACCTAGCATATGAAGAATGTACTCTGTATCTATATAAGAATTCATTTTCACATTTATCATGGGGTGACAAAGCTTGTACAAAGAGTGGGATTAGTTTGAGATATGCGTGTGATATTCACTCTATTCCTTGTTTACTCTGAAAACCTTTGTTTTTCCTATCAAAGTAAATGTCGAAGGAAGATGTATTCAACAGTTTGAATAATGACTGACGTCTCAAATTAAAATGCTTAAAATTGATATGGTATTCTATTTTTTTAGGACATTAATATTTTAGATGATTTATCAAATATTTATTAATTATTATTTCTCATAATAAATGCTTAAAATATAAAAATAAAATTTACAATTACTAAATATTTAACAATTAATCAAGATATCAGTACTAAAAAAAATATGAGTATCGAATTAATCCCTTATATAGCCATGCACCTGGACACTTGTAAGCATATTTAAAATTAATTTGTATTGTTGTAATTGTTTGGTTAATATTTTTATAATTAATTCTTAGTATAGGAATTGATTCTAATGAAAGGGATTTCGCATTAGTGTTTTGTTGTGAACAAAATTGATTTTGAGTGGGATCCTGGAATGTGCAATATTTTTAAGTTTAAAAGTTACTAGGAGTGGTTAGTGACGAATGATTTGGGTAATTTACAGAAATTATACATTCAAATATCCTTATTATCACTGTAAAAAAAAAAAAAAGGAAACCACATTGAACTATTTATGCAATCTTGTTCATAAGTCAGAACTAGAAAGAGTTATGTCCGTTGTCTCATCATTGCAATAAAAGGCCCCTTTAAAACGCTTTTATGAGTTTAAACGGCTTACATTAAAAGTTTAACGGTATAAAAGATCACATGTATTAGAAGAGTAAAAACACTTTTAAAAGAGGTATTAAAGTTCCATTCATTATTATTCTAATTTTTTCTTCTTCTTTGAGCATCCATTTTCTTGAGCATCAAAATGGCTTTTGTAAGTATCTCCGGTACCACAATTTTTCCATAATTTTAAAAAATTTACAAGATTTTTGTATTTTGTGATAATTTTTTAAAATATCAAATAAAACATATAAACTGAAACAGAAGAAGTAACATATGCCGTAATTCCTGGGCTTCTATGATTGAAAGGAAACATATTTGAAACATTCACAACGTTGTGAGATTTGGGTTGTCTGACGTCTCTTCCTATGTCGCTTTGTTGCCTCAAGATTGTAAGGTACCCAAAGCATGATCGAATTGTTTGCAATAATGCTCTAAATTTAAGGAAAACAATCTTTTCATGCTTTCTTTTGCACGCTTCACCTATAAACTCAGATTACTCACATCATGTTGACTCTCATGATTATATAAATACATGTCATCCTTGAGATCATGAAGCTGTGCATGGCATATATAAAAGTCTGAGCACCATTTAATTATGCACTAAAGACAATTCCAACCACCCAGGGCACCTTTTTCTAATGCCGTGCAGACTAATTGTTTATTTTCTCTTTTCTCTTTCTAAAATGGGAAAAAGGTTTGTGTGAAGAATTCCAATATGCATTAAACACAAGAAAAGAAACGCAGAAGATTAAGATTCTTGTGCACTTTTACATTATTCATGCTCTACACAAAAGGGCTTATTGATGACGAATCAAGGCTGAATTTCCCTCTTCAGCAGTGAATAATAAATAAAAGGCTGAAATTTCCTTTGTGCATCATTGCAAAATTAACCTCTAACCTGGCAATTTTCACTGATTTGCATTCCTAGCCATTGATTTATGACCACTTTTGACATGAAATATCTTCATTTCTAAGATATTTCTTCATATGAACCTAAATATCAAATCCATCCTCATTAGTCACCACGTTACTTTTTTGTTACACATGTGACACCCACTATTAAATAGTTTTCCGTTCGTTAGTAACAAGGTTCATCAAGGATCAACTTCTTCATCAATATTCATATTACCCACCAAATAAATTTCCTGATTTACCATGGTCAATCAACCAAATTACCCTATGGTGTGAGACATGTATAGGGACTATGGTGGACCCTATCTACCCTATAATTCCACAATATAATTCAAAACCAGAAGTGTGTTTTCTTCCTATTCCAAAATACCTTTTACACAATGTCAGACTTGGAGAGGTCCCTAAAGTAAGAAGTTGGTAACTGCTTACTTTTCTGCCAGGTAAGGGAAAATGAAAAATTTTCAGGAAAAGGCTTAAAGAGCAATCTTCAACTAGTCCAAATGATGTGGGTGTTATGTGTATGATCCAATATGAAAATGTCCCCCCCATGTTTTCTTATCAAATCTTAGTTAGCCCCTCTTCTTTCCATGTCTCCCCATTCCCTCTCTTTCTCCCCCTCATTTAGTTGTCCCTCTTCCTTATTTATATGTGCACACAACTAGAATGCTTTTCCCCAGCCAGTTCTCCCTAACCTGATTAGCTCAAACAGGGTCACCACTCACCAATGGAACCAACAATGGCAAGAAGATCTCTAATCAGGTCCTTGCTTCTGGGGATGGCTTGTTTCATTGTAATTGATGCTTATGGGGAGAAATTGCCTCCTAGGACCATTTCCGGTGGCAACTATCATGAAACAATAAGCAGACTGCAGGCATTTAAGGCCTCTCTAACTAGGAGTGACTCCATTTCTTCAGCACCATCTTCCTTCTCACCCTCTCCTAGCCCTTCTCCTCAGCCATCGCAGGTAATTCAATTATGCATAGCCTTTAGTTTCCTTCATATCTGGTATCAGCTAAGCTTACTTTGTTCCTGAATTACTTTCCATCATTGTCTTATTCATTTTTTTCTTGGAAAATATCAAATGTTTGATATTTTCTGTCATGCAGGGTGTGAATAATCCACGCGTGTACCTTGTGACATCTTATGGTGCAGATCCAACAGGCAATTCAGATAGCACCGAAGCTCTCCTTGCAGCCATAGCAGATGCAGCCAAGGCTCCAAGTGAAGGAATATTGATGCCGGGCATCAGTGATCTTGGAGGTGCCCGGATTAATCTTCAGGGAGGAAATTACATGATCAGCCGACCGCTGCAGTTGCCGGTGGCCGGGGTGGGGAACCTTATGGTATGCCTGCAGAAACCATTCTTCTTGTTTCATTCATGAAGATACAAATTTTTTATGACAAATATAATCTCTTAGTAAATTATTATTTCATTGATATACAACATAAAAAGTATCTATCTGCAACAAAGTTTGCATATTTCCTTATTGTTTGATCACAAGCGGCACTGCTTTGTATGACTTTAAGGCAGAGCCTTCTTTTTTTTTTTTTTTGGACAGGCCGGCTGAGTTTAATATATTTTAGTCACAATGGTGAAACGGTTGGTCTTCCTAGACCAAGTAAGATGGTTACAAGACTGAGATTGTAGAAAAAATAATATATTTCTTGTTCAGTAATCAATCTGCTCTTTTTTAAACTACTTTTTGTTCTTTTCTCAACAAAAGAATTTTTCATCCATTCTTAGGACACATAGTTGCAGAAAGTCAAGGCAAAGTGCACTTTTCTTTGTTTACTCAATAGGGCATCCAAAGTATCTCAAATTTGACAGTTTGCTTTGATTTTGTCTGTACTTTGTTGGAAACAGATACATGGGGGAACTATAAGAGCCTCAAATAATTTTCCAACAGATGGCTATATCATTGATTTGTCAACCTCTTCTAATGAGAACAGTTCCCCTTCATCATCCTACAATTTCGAGTACATAACTCTCAAGGACCTCTTGTTGGACTCGAACTTCAGGGGAGGAGGCATCTCAGTCATAAACTCACTAAGAACTAACATAGATAACTGTTACATTACACATTTCACCACCAATGGAATATTTGTCCAAAGTGGCCATGAAACCTACATCAGGAACACCTTCCTTGGCCAGCACATCACCGCGGGTGGGGATAAAGATGAAAGGAACTTCTCAGGCACCGGAATAACCCTCCAGGGTAATGACAATGCTGTCACAGATGTTGTAGTCTTCTCTGCCGCTATAGGAATAATGGTTACTGGTCAGGCCAACACTCTTTCTGGCGTACATTGCTACAATAAGGCCACAGGCTTTGGAGGTACCGGGATTTATTTGAAACTGCCCGGTTTGACGCAGACCAGAATTGTGAATTCTTACATGGACTTCACCAGTATTGTTGCTGAAGACCCGGTTCAGCTCCATATCTCTAGCAGTTTCTTCCTTGGTGATGCCAATGTTGTCCTAAAATCAATCAATGGGGTTGTAAATGGTGTCAGCATTGTGGATAACATGTTCTCTGGCTCAAATAACGGGGTTGAAATTGTTCAGCTGGACCAAACAAACAGTCCTTTCCATCAAATTGATCAAGTTTTTGTTGACAGGAACACTGTGAGCGGGATGAACTTAAGGGCCACAGTTGCAAAAATGTCTATGCAAGGGAATGGAACCTCATGGACTGCTGATTTTAACAACATTCTGCTTTTCCCTAACCTTATTAAAAATGTTCAGTACTCACTAAGCGCCACAGGAAACACCTTCCCGAATCATGCTCTGAGGAATGTATCTGAGAATCGGGTTGTGATTGAAACAAATGAGGCAGTGACTGCAAATGTTTTTGTTACGGTGGATCAAAGTATATCAAGTTGAAGAAGGTTTGATGCTGGTGACCGAAAAAGTTTGATCAAGAAGTCCTGACTGAAGAGGGGATTGTGCATAGCTTGGTTGCGAAGTCTTTCTTTCTTTCTTTGGACAAACTTGAAGTAACCATACTAAAAGTTTTAGATTGATTGAACCACACCTTATACTGTAGTGGGGTAAAAGCATTTAATAGGAGATACTTTTCCAACAGTTTGGGTCATAAAACTGGACCTTGACTGAACTAATTTGAAAATATCAGCAGTTATTGTACAACTTTTAGTCCATCTTCTCATTTTTTCCCCTTTATATATTTTCCTATTGAGATTAAATAAAAATATCACAAGAGAATTTTAATATATTCTATTATATGAAGTCCAGGTGAATGAGTGTTCAAATACCAAAAAGAATAACCAAACCCAGGATGTATGGTTAATATAATTAGTATTTGGCTAATCAATAACCATTCTTTAAAATGAATTAATCCAAATCTGATTTTGACTAATTTTTGTCTGAATTAAAAATATGATTACCAAAATATCCTAAATTGTAATTCTCTTAAAATTGATTACCAAATTTAAGGTTGCCTAGGATTGCACTTCAACTCTAAGTAAAGTGAACTTAAAACATCTAAAGTTTAGCCACAGAAAATGCAATTTTCAAATTTTATTTTGGGTATACATATGACTAGCTTGGCAAGAGGTAATCCAATCAGTTTTTTGGTTTTTTTTTTTTATGAGAACTTCAGCCACCAATCATTCAAAGCCTGTGTTACATAATTACATTACACAAGTAATGGCTTTCTTCAACCGTCACCGTCATAATAGAGTGCATTTTTCCAAAAACACTGAAAGAAGTAATTTAGTAGAGAAGATGGTCTTGACTGCTCAGAAAAAAAAAGGCTAAAATACAAAAAAATTCTCCTTTAATTATGCATCATTTACAGAAAATTCTTTTACTTTGAATCCTTAAACTTATTCAGAAAACCTCATAAAAAGAATTAATATGCACAATTTGTTAAGTTTAGATAGCCAAATTATTGAATTTTAGAGCAGAACTTTTATAAATGACTCATAATTGGAGAAATTTTTTTTTTTTTAATTTTAGCCCAAAAAAATGCCAAGGGCCATAACTAGTAGGTGCAGTTGAACAGGTTGGTTTGATTAAGTTTGAAGTGCTTCACATGTGAATTTGACGTTTTTACGTGCCACCAGATAGATGGTAAACTACTTCTAGGCAGAAGCAGAGGAAGGTCCACAGGCTTGAAATTGCAAGTATAACTAATCATAGATATTTTGTGTTTCTGGGGTTGGCTGCTTTACTTTGTTTGAGGTTATTCAAGCATGCTCATTTTGAAAACTAATAACCACTAGTCTAGACAGCATCTTGGATTCTGGTCTAATTTAAAATTAGAATTTTCAAAGCGAAATTTCCTAGTTCGATACTGTTTTCCTCCGATAATTAAGCAACCAGAAGGGAGGAGTTTAGTAATAAAACAATTCGCTATTGAAAGTGATCATATAAACCTACTGCCAAAAAATAAAAGAGAAAGTAAGCGAGGGATGAACTGCGTCATTGTCGCCATGTGAATTTTATATTGGAAATTTCACAAAGTTTTTACCAAATTTTTATTATTTGAATTTTATTTCCAAACTTATAGTATTATATTTTGTCCCCAAATATTTTAGAATAATAAAAAAAACACTTGACAATGAAGAAAATGGAAAAGAAGATGACCTGTCTTTTATTTCTAGAAAAATTCTCGAAGAGTGAAAGAACAAAAAGAGACAACCACCAAAGAGAGTTTCACAGCTCACAAGGGTGAATCTAGCAACTCCAACGAAGTTTCGTGGTGTGTTATGAACTTATGAATGCAAAAGGCTGAATACTTTAAGCATATCCATCGGATTGGGTCAATGTGTTAAGTAACATTTTGATTCAACTTAACTTATAATTGCCGGATTGAATTGAATTTAAAAATTTTTAATTCGATGATAATAGGTTAAATTACAAATTAAAAAAATTTCAACTCATTTAACTCAATCCAACCCAACTCACCTTTTCTTTAAATAAAAAATTATATTATTTTTAAGTATTTAGATACTAAAGTTAATGTTTTTTTTTTCATCTCTTAAATCTTATGTGACTTGTTGTATTTGACTTTGAATTTATTTGATACTTTATATGTCTTTTTTTGTTAAGACTTATTAAGTTATTTATTATAATGTGTGATTGATTTTTGATTTTATATTGATTTCGGTATTTATTTTAGTAAATATTTTTTTTAATGTATGTTGAATCTTGAGTTCGATCCAACCAAACCTAACTAACTCATGTACAGGTTGAGTTGGTTTGAGTTTTAAAAAATAAAATCACTCAACTTAATCTAATCTATTATTTTAATAAGCGAATTGAGTGTAAAAATATCTCAAATCTAATTCAACTCAAGTCACGGATGCTTATCTAAAAAAAAGGCCATTATGACTACTTGCTATGGCCAATGATCAAACAAATGAGGTGTATGATATTGAACCTCTTCTCTTGACGAATTACAAGAGGTCTTTGATGATTTATTGCTTGACTCGAACGTTTTTTTTTTCAAAATATCCATCTTTTATTTTTTTATTTTCAAATCTATCCTGTTAGTATAATAATGATTTGAAACAAGAAAATTGATATTTTGAAAACAAAATTCTTTGAAAATTGGTTTGCAAAAACAATAGCATTTTTCTTTTTTTTATCTTTATCTTTAATCAGGTATTCATAAGTTTTAATTTTGATGCTCTTCTTAAAAGTGTACTTTACTAACCATTAGTACAATGACATATTTCTTCTTGCGACGAGAAGTGTGAAAACAACATATTGCATAACGTTAATAACTTGATTAATGACTTTGCAAGAATTGTTTCATGAGACGGAAAACTTGAATACTTTGTTGATGATGTCATAACATGAAATGTAGCTACATTGCTAAAGAAACAGTCAATAATTGGGCTTTTTTTGTCTTCATTAACTGGGCTACAAAACAACAAATGAAACTTTAGAAGTTGGAACTTCTTGTTCATGGGCTAAATAATGTAGGTGTGAGAATGACAAATCAAACTGCCTTGTGGGTACTCAACTGTCCCATCTTACATGGGATAACTAGACTGGTTAACATTGTATTTGTTTTGAAGGATGAGACGAGTGCAGAGCGGAATTGAGTTGGGCAAAAACTTGCCCTTCCTTCTCCCATTGTCATTCCTATGCTGGTGGACTCATGAGGAACCTAATTCTTACTAGGAGAACTGCTTCAACATCAAGGTCTTTTATGGGCCCAACTGGAAAAGGATTTTTCTTCTGGTTTGGACTTGGACAAGAATTCACACGTCTTTGTTATGCGCGGAGGCCTTGAAGTTTGTAAGCCCATGCCCATCTTTGAAAATGTACGAAATGAGTTGTGGTACGTCCACTCCCACACCTCACGGATTCTCACGCAGCAAACCTTGGTCTGGGTTCCATTAATTTCGCTACGATTTGGGCCAAAATTCTGGGTCTTCAACTAGTGGCAAGTAGTATTGCCTTGGTACAGCTTCGTCGGGGTCAATCCCATCTCCCCTCCCCAAAATTTGTCTGACCAAAAAAAAAAATAAAAATAGAAAACTGGGTTGACAAAAAAAAAACTAGAAACAGGAGTTGACAAAAAAAAAAAAAGACTAGAAAACAGGAAAGACCCAACCTGAAAAATCCATAAAATAAAAACCGACACAGGCTCACAAGTTCCTGAATCTTGAAAGTTGGACTTAAATTCCAAGAAATGCTCTCTATGCAATGTAATGTACCATACTTGAACATTGCAGGTCTTGCATGTCAGTATTGCACCATACCCTCCTTTTACATTTGGTATTGTACACTGAGAAATGTGAGAATATGACATTACAACCCACTTACGTGCAATATGTATCTTGTTGACGAGGTAATAAGATCTAGAAAAGACGATACTATGCAGGTTTTGCCATTTCTTCCGTTTGGTATTGTCAAACTGAGAAAGGTGGGGACGTGACATTATAACCAGCCTGTGTGCAATGTGTATCTTATTGATGATGTGCATTAACAACTAGAAAAAAAACGCCTCCTTTGAGTCCAAGCAAGCAAATTCAGAATAGCCCTTCTCACCTATCGCTCCCTGACGTCTCTTGGACTCAAACCCATGACTTCCCAACTCACGGTTTGGTACACACTCTTACATCCAGAAACATGGCATCGATGTCTTACTCCTAACCCACCATTTGTTATAAAACCCTCTTCTCCTATACTCTTCCCACCTGCTCTGTATCTTGGCTCGCCATGGCCTCAAACTCCATGGCTGGCTTGATTACTGGTTCTCATTCCCATTTCTCACATGACTCTGATGAGGTATTGACCTCCTTCTCCTTTGGTACTGCGCTGCTCCAAATGGCATATCTCGTTACTTTGAAACTTCCAATAACATGAAACGTTAATCTGTTTCTACTATATTTGTTTTTGGCAGCATCAGCCTCCTGCCCGTCAATCTGCATCAAAAACATGCCGAGTTTGTGGCGATGAGATTGGACATAAGGAAGATGGGGAGCTGTTTGTGGCTTGTCATGTGTGTGGATTTCCTGTTTGTCGACCCTGTTATGAGTACGAGAGGAGTGAAGGGAACCAGTGCTGCCCTCAGTGCAACACCCGCTATAAGCGTCACAAAGGTTGTGGCTTTGCTCTCTCTCACTGGTTTCACACTGTCTTATCATAAGAACTTAGTTTTGTTGATGGAAAAATGTGGGGATAACTTATATAGACAAGGTGGCTTCCCTGCAGGTTGTCCTAGAGTGGTTGGAGATGAAGAGGAGAACTTTGATGCAGATGATTTTGACGATGAATTTCAGATTAAGAATCGTCATGATGATCAAGACCGGCAACATGATATTAATCATGCGGTAATTTTTTTTTAGTGATAAGACAGAAAAATTTGGCTTATAAATTATGCTAATCTTGGGCCTATTTATATTAATCAAGCTTCCAAGGATACATGCAGTGCAGAAATTGTTATCCTTTTTACTGTGTTTCCACAAATGAGGTTTCCCTGAAATTAATCAGTATTGTGGCTATACAAGCAATTGAATTGTGGCTATACAAGCAATTGAATAGAAGTAAATAAAAAGACTTTGGGGCCACTGTGATTTTAACAGGAAAATGGAGACTATAATCAACAGAAGTGGCATCCCAATGGTCAAGCTTTCTCTTCAGCTGGAAGTGGTAAGTAAATTGAATTGTTTGCCAAATTGCTAATTATGTTCCGTGACGATGGTTGTTCTTTCTGAGATATCCTCTTTTGTTTATATGCTTTTCTGAGTTAGTCTCTTGTTCTATAGTTGCTGGTAAGGATTTGGAAGGGGAGAAAGAATTCTACAGTAATGCAGAATGGCAAGAAAGGGTCGAGAAATGGAAAGTCAGGCAAGAAAAGAGAGGTCTCCTAAACAAAGAGGAAGGAAAAGATGACCAAGGTGAAGATGATGACTACCTGTAAGTGATCTTTTCTGTTGCTCTTTCCTATGGATTGAAAAAGTCATAATTTGTGACTTTGTGTACATGGGATTGCATTTTCTCCTTGAATACTAAATAAAGCAGAAGAAATTAAGCATATCAATCTTCATATCAAACTGAATACTGCTAAATTTTCGCCACAAAATCAACATCATCTTAGAAGTTATGTTGTGGGCAATTTGCCTTTATTACCAGAAGTTTTTTCTCATTTGAATAATTTTCTTATTCGCCTTCTTGTCGCTAAAAACATTTCTGCCTTCTATAACATTATTTAACCCACCAAAAAAAAAACTAGAAATTTTACTCATAAATAAGTGAAACTCCCACCGGAACAAGAAATGAGCAATGATAAATGTCACAAAATTTGATTTTTACGTGTATTTGTGGGGGCAGCTGCACACAAATTGAAATCTACTACACTGCACCACAAAGTGAATTGTATGGCTCCAAATGTTGCGTAACTATCATTAATTTGATGAAAAATGATGTATTAACTGACACAACTTTTCTTTCTGGCACCTTGCAGTTTGGCTGAAGCTAGGCAACCACTGTGGCGCAAGGTTACAATATCTTCAAACCTGATCAGCCCATATCGCATGGTCATCGTGATGAGGCTCGTTATCCTAGCCTTCTTCTTCCGCTTTCGTATCTTAACTCCAGCATATGATGCATTTGCCTTGTGGCTCATCTCTGTAATCTGTGAAATCTGGTTTGCTTTCTCCTGGATACTTGACCAGTTCCCCAAGTGGTTCCCCATCACTCGTGAAACCTACCTGGACCGCTTGTCCATAAGGTTCGAGCGTGAAGGGGAGCCAAACCTTCTGGCCCCAATTGATGTCTTTGTGAGTACCGTGGACCCTTTGAAGGAGCCACCCATTATAACAGCAAACACTGTTCTGTCAATCCTCGCTGTTGATTACCCTGTTGAGAAGGTCAGCTGCTATGTATCAGATGATGGTGCAGCCATGCTTCTGTTTGATTCTCTGGCAGAAACTGCTGAGTTTGCAAGGAGATGGGTTCCTTTCTGCAAGAAGTATAACATAGAGCCGAGGGCCCCTGAGTTCTATTTCTCTGAGAAAATTGATTACTTGAAAGATAAGGTGCAGCCCACATTTGTGAAGGAGCGAAGGGCCATGAAGGTGGGACATAAAGCTAGGACAAGAAAGATGATTTTTATGTTTTGTCGTGTTGTTGTCTCAATAGTCATATGAGATTTATAGTAATTCCCGTGTGTTTGCTCCATTGCAGAGAGAATACGAAGAATTTAAAGTGAAAATCAATGCTTTGGTGGCAAAGGCTCAGAAGAAACCAGAGGAAGGGTGGGTGATGCAGGATGGAACACCATGGCCTGGGAACAACACTCGAGATCATCCAGGAATGATTCAGGTTTGGCTATTGCATCCTCCAGTTAGTTCTTCTTGTGTACTTTTCATTATCTTATCATTAAGGAACAAATTAAACAGAACAGGAACACCTTGCCTTTTATGGAATGTGAATATCCAATGAATTCGGCCCTCTTGGTTCTAAGGGAATAGGGGAAAGGTAAAAGATGGTGTTCTTTAATTACAATTTTTCTTCAAATATCAGGATAATGTTAATAATTAATAAGCTAGAATTTTTATTCGAAAATCATGTTGATGTCAATAAAATGAAGAAACTAGTGAGAGGAATAGTTGGTCTCTGATGATATGGCTTATGGACCTGCCTTTGCAGGTATATTTGGGAAGTGCTGGTGCACTGGACGTTGAAGGCAAGGAACTGCCAAAACTTGTGTATATTTCTCGTGAAAAACGTCCCGGCTATCAACACCACAAGAAAGCTGGTGCCATGAATGCTTTAGTAAGTACAAAACCTTGAAGTTATATTAGTTGATTCCTGCAGGACCATGATATTAGTTTATAACTCTTTTGGTTGTTGTCTATCCTCAAAAGGTTCGAGTTTCTGCTGTGCTCACAAATGCACCTTTCATGTTGAATCTGGATTGTGACCACTACATCAACAATAGCAAGGCCGTAAAAGAGGCTATGTGCTTTTTAATGGACCCCCAGCTTGGGAAGAAGCTCTGTTATGTCCAATTTCCACAAAGATTTGATGGTATTGATCGCCACGACAGATATGCTAATCGCAACACTGTATTCTTTGATGTAAGTGCCATTCTTATTATAAACTCCAACTTGACAAATATGTGCAAACTGAATTTCACTAACTGTCCTTTACTGGCTTCAATGTTGCTTCCATCATAGATCAATATGAAAGGCCTTGATGGGATTCAAGGTCCGGTATATGTTGGTACGGGTACTGTGTTCAACAGGCAGGCATTATATGGTTATGATCCACCAGTATCTGAGAAAAGGCCAAAGATGACATGTGACTGCTGGCCGTCATGGTGTTGCTGTTGTTGTGGTGGATCAAGGAAGTCCAAGTCGAAAAAGAAATCAGCAGGAAGAGGTTTCTTTAGTGGATTATACTCCAAGAAGAAGAAAATGATGGGGAAGAACTATGCTAGAAAAGGGTCTGGGTCCATGTTTGATCTTGAAGAGATTGAAGAAGGGCTTGAAGGCTATGAGGAACTAGAGAAATCGTCCCTCATGTCCCAGAAAAGTTTTGAGAAGAGATTTGGGCAGTCACCAGTTTTCATTGCTTCCACTTTGATGGAAAATGGTGGACTTCCTGAAGGCACCAATACCCAATCATTGGTTAAGGAGGCCATTCATGTTATAAGCTGTGGCTATGAAGAGAAGACTGAATGGGGCAAAGAGGTAAAGCCTTTAATTACGATGACCTCCTCCCATTTTGGATTGTGTTAGATGCAAATTGCTAAAATGAAGAAACATTTGAATTTTCTTGAAGCTTTGCACTCCAAATGCATTTGATCATGATTACTGATTAGCCATTCATTTACTACATAAAACAAGGTACTTGGAGTTCCATGATTACTAAATTTATCAAGTCCTTTTGACAAATTTGTTTCCACTACAGATAGGGTGGATTTATGGCTCAGTCACAGAAGATATTTTGACTGGGTTTAAGATGCACTGCAGAGGATGGAAATCAGTATATTGCATGCCAAAGAGAGCAGCTTTTAAGGGATCTGCCCCAATAAATCTATCAGATCGGTTGCACCAAGTTCTGAGATGGGCTCTTGGTTCTGTTGAGATTTTCCTTAGTCGCCATTGCCCATTGTGGTATGGCTATGGAGGAAAGCTGAAGTACCTTGAGAGGCTGGCTTACATTAATACCATTGTTTATCCATTCACTTCCATCCCTCTGCTCGCATACTGCACAATTCCAGCTGTGTGTCTTCTGACTGGAAAGTTCATCATTCCCACAGTAAGTACACAACTATAAATTTCTTGTGATTACTAAACAACTGTTGAAAAGAAGAAAATGGGGGAAAACTGTCATGTTGCTTGCTATTAGATTTATTTCTTCTGAATGAAGTCTTTTCTGTGCAGCTGACCAACTTTGCTAGTGTTTGGTTTATGGCTTTATTTATCTCCATCATTTTAACTGGTGTGCTAGAGCTCCGATGGAGTGGGGTCAGCATTGAAGCCTGGTGGCGTAATGAGCAATTCTGGGTCATTGGAGGTGTTTCTGCACACCTTTTTGCTGTGTTTCAAGGTCTCCTTAAAGTTCTTGCTGGAGTAGACACCAATTTCACCGTCACAGCAAAAGCAGCAGATGATGCTGAATTTGGAGAGCTCTATCTCTTCAAGTGGACTACTCTTCTCATCCCACCAACCACTCTTATAATCTTGAACATGGTGGGAGTTGTGGCTGGAGTCTCTGATGCCATTAACAATGGCTACGGCTCATGGGGACCTTTGTTTGGGAAGCTATTCTTTGCCTTCTGGGTCATTGTCCACTTATACCCTTTCCTCAAAGGTCTCATGGGAAAGCAGAACAGGACTCCCACCATCGTAGTCCTCTGGTCAATTCTTCTAGCATCAATTTTCTCATTGATTTGGGTCCGGATTGATCCTTTCTTGCCCAAGCAAACCGGTCCAGTACTCAAACAATGTGGGGTAGAATGCTAAGACCGTGCAGAGGCAAGCCGGTGTGTAGTGTTCTTCCAAATTCATTTGATGCTTAATGGCACTTTGTTCCTGGTTTTGCTTTTCTATTGCTGTTTGAGTGTTTGCCTTTTTGAGAAGAGTTATCCGTGTATATAGGCTTAAAAGAGAAATTTGATTATGATTGAAATGGACAACAAAAGATATGTACATCTCAAGATACAACTAAATCTTACATTGCAGCCATTGTCACTGTTTGTAAAAAAAAAAAAAAGCGTAATCTGAGTTTTTAGAAATACTAGATAATTTCTCATCTGTTTGAACTTGATTCCTGAGAAGAAGACTCAAATTTTCCAGCTTGATGCTCTCTGCACTGAAACTATGATGAGACTGCAGCTCTACCTTGTTCCTTAAACAGACAATGAGACTGATTGGTTGTGGGAAAAACTGATGAGATCACTTCCTGTAAAATGAAAATTTAATTTTGCAGACGATAAATAGTCACCAGTTGGAATGTGCAGAAGCGTTCTGTGTGACTGAGATCTCACAGTCACACAGAATATTTGGCTTGTTTTGTGAATCTCACATGCTCTAAAGGTCTGAACAAAATCTCAGCAGCCCCCAAGCTCTTAGTGCATGTTTAGTATCATGAAAAGGAAGGAAATGGAAGGAGAATGAGAGTGGGAGTGGGTATGAGAATGGAAAATGGAGAATGGAGAATGAAATGAATATTCTATAAATAAAAAAAAATAAAATTCCTTAAGAATTAGTTATTTACTATATGATTTTTTTACCAAATAAAAGAAGGAGAATATCTCACTCCCATTTCCCATCATACCAAATGGGCCTAAAGTCATTAATCAACAACCTTCAATCCAATAAAAAATGTGATAGTAGTGTCATAGTAGGTTGTTTATTAAGATATTTGTCTCCTCACTTAGTGGAGTTGTGATAGTAGTGGAGTATCGTACATATTTACATACGAAAAACATTCCACATTGCTTATGTCTTGGACTCTGGACTTGAAAACCTATATAAATATGTAATCTATTGAGAGTTTTATGTATAATTTGAATTAATAAAACTATTTATTATTTATATTAATTAATGATCAAAGTTTAAATTTTTTAAGCATGTTTACTAGAATAACTGAAGTCCTCTAGTCTAATTCAGTGCTCTCATTATCATAAATACAAAAAAAAAAAATTGCAGTAATCTTTATATTTTGAATAAGTTAGGATCTTGATGGTGATTAACTTGTTTTTGCAATAAAATTATAAGCTACAGAGCACATAAGTTGTTATAGGCCACTACCATCAATTTCTAAAACTAACAAGAACAACTGTTATGGGTAATAAACAAACCAAATTGAACAGTCCTATAAGGGAAACTCAAAGCAGCTAAGTTGCTGAATCCCATTTATTTTTTCAAGAGAACGTTGTGGGAATTACTTTGCAAAAAGAATATTAGTACCAGCTGGATTTTGTAATTATATAGCTTTTGGAAAGAAACTTTTGTTAGGAGTTCCTTTTTCATAGTTGTTTTTGGCTCTTTGCTTATTACGCATTTTGTTTTCTTTTCTTAGCCGTCCAAATTTTTATTCCCTTGGTTAGCTAAGGTCTGTCTGTAAAGGAAAATCACCCAAAAAGAAGAAAAAAAGCAAATAAAAATTCCTCATTTGCTCATGTTCAGTTCACTAAGCAACACGCTGAGGTTGGAGTGTTGTGGGAATATAGTCAAAGGAATATTAACGTTAAAAGTTGGGAAAAAATAGCCTAATTTTCATTTACTTAAAACTTCTTGTAAATCATCCAATTATGTTACATTTTACATATCATCTAGGCAAATATCATCTATACAAGAAAGTTGGTTAAAATGAGAATTGAACTTAAACTTTATAAGCAAAGTGCTTCGATTAAAATCTAAATCAACTCTGTTAACACATCATTAAAAGAGTTTGATTATGATATTAAAAGTGTTGCCGTGATATCTTAGTTTTTTTAATTTTTTTTCAGGGTGCTAGTGCCTTGGATGAGTTCGCCTTTCTTTTTTATCAATTGTTTTAAAGAAAAAATTTTGTTTTATTTTTTCCGTCATTTTAGAAAATCAATGAGATAATTTTTTTTTTCAACTTTATTTTTAGTATTAATAAAATGAGAGAAGATTAGCAAAGTGCATAATAACATTTTTTAGTATTTTAATAAAAAAGTAATTTAATTAAATACAATTATTTTGTCTTATAAATGATGATATTTAATGTTTTTCTTAATTTTTGTACATGAATCTTAAAAGAAAGATAAAAAAGAATAGAAGGAGTATTAGTTACTGAATTTCACAATAAATGTTTGAAATTCATAAAGAGTAGTCACCAACTAATAAATATTTGATAACTCATTAAGCTATTAATACCCTAAAAAAATAGGTAACAAAGTAATATTCATAATACAATTTCTTTAGACGTCAAGCTTTTGTAATGAAATAACAACAATTGATATTACTTCTATACTTTTTTTTCGTACCCATATCCTGATTGGCTATCAAATGTTTATTAGGCATAATTTATACTTAATGGACTCTAAACATTTATTGTGAGAACAATAATTAATAAATACTTGACAATTCATAGATATTAATATTCAAGAAAATAAATAAAATATCATAACAACGTTTAATGTGTGACTGAAAAATAGTATAAATTTTTTTTACATTAATTAAAATTAATCTAAAAAATTATGCAGAAATACCTTAAGACAAGGGCAATAAGCATATATTAATTTTGAAGTGTGCTTATCAACTTTCGGCACCTGTCTTCTCTTAAAGGCTCATGGGGAGCATGCAAAGAGACTTAACAATTCAATGGCTAAAAAGTTCGAAGCATCTTAAAGAGGGGGAAGGAAACAGTTGTATCTACTACATAATTGCCTTCTCAGGGCCTCTCCCTTTCCCTGTCTGGGTTCGATCTTTGTTGTGAGAAACCAAAGTCCACATTGTAAATTCATTTCAGTGCCCAAACCCAACAATGAGATACTCAATCTTAGCCTTTCTCTTATTATTATTATTACTGGTGGTACAAGAAGGTGGTTGCTCCAAGGAACAGATAGAGTTGTCTCAGTTCAGGAACAAGCTTAAGGAAAAAGTAGCCATTGCCTTGTCCCAACCGCCCTCTGCATCAGCACCTGCATCTTCAGAAACAAAAGGGGTAGGAGACATTTCAGTTTTTTCTTTCTTTTTGATTTTGTTCCTTTTTAAATTCCCTGGCAGTTTCTCTGGAAGCAAACAGTAATTAATAGCATTCCTTGCATGGTTTTGGTTTTGAATGCAAATTAGGGAAGCCAGGGTTTTGTACCCAGCTGGGTATGGTGCAGACCCTACAGGGGCACAAGACAGCAGCGATGCCATTCTGAAAGCTGTAGCAAAGGCCTTTCAGATACAGAGTGGGCTTGAATTGCTGCCAGGGGTTAGAGACCTTGGAGGTGTAGTGATTGATCTGCAAGGTGGAAACTACAAAATCAGCAAACCCATTACGTTCCCTTCCTCTGGTGGTGGCAACGTTGTGGTCAGCATCTTTCTCCCTCCTCTCATGATGATGGTTGCAGTTACTCTCCATGAACTGGTTGAGGCTTTGTTTGGGGCTACATAAAATGTTTCAACCAAAACAAATAGAAATAACTAAAATGAATTTAGGCAAGCTACTTTTTTTTTTAATTCCCATTTCCAAAAAAGAAAGAAAATTTTATTTATATAATATACTAGCTGGATAGCTATCAAAACAAAAGAAAAAAAATATCATAAAATTGTCCTACTTTTATATTATGCTTTTTAGTTAGTATAAGAGATTAAATTATTTATGGGTCTATTTTCTAGGATTGGAGTATTGAAAATTTGAAATAGACTTATTAAATATGAATAAGGTATATCAGATTCAGTTTAAGAATATTTGTAATCATTTCACAAAAAATTACCGAAAAAAGTAAATTGTAATTAAATAAAAAATGGCTAGTAAATTTTCATTAAAATAGTTTTTCCTTATAAAAAGTAATCTTATAAAATTATTATGCGTCTAGTGGGCACGCATAGTTTCTAAGGTAACCAATAAAATAAAATAAAAGCCTCTAAACAGCATATACAAATCTCAAATAATTGGATCTAAATTTGTCAAATTCAAACATTGGGTTGAATTAATTACGAGGGTGTGTAGGACAAACTTAATTACTTATAATGTCATGAGTTTAAATTTTAATAAAAAATAAGTTATGAAAGAAATAATTTTAATATTTAAATAAAAATTAATCTCATATTTAATGAATATAAATATTCTTCGTAAGAATAAGAAAACAAAAAACATTGCGGTGAATAAAGCTAAAATGGTCACACTTAGTTTCCAACGTTGTCAACATAAAAAAAATTCATCTTAAAAAGTTTAATATTAATATATTCAACAAATACTTATGGTCAATCGTAAAGTACGAAAAAGACAAAAAAAAACAGCTAATTGTTAAAGGCCTTTGATTTGGATTTTTACAAATGACACCAGGCGTTTCATGCTTTCCAAAGCGTGTTTTCAGGCCCATTTGCTGACCAAAACAAACAGGCTACATGCTGTACGTAAGGAGTTCAATTGGAATCAACTTTAATCCCTAAGATTGATTTGTGAAGATAATGTCAGATGTCAGATTCTTTATTTGGAATTGGCAAGGGTTCCTACAATTTTTGGACATCTGAATATCATCAAGGGTTCTAAATTTATAATATTTTAATCATACACAGGCAAGCTTTGGTGGGTCTGAAAAGACTGCATACGGGGAAGTTAACTTTGAAGACCTTTTGCTTAGTAAATGCTGCAGTTCTTACCTTCATTATCTTCCTGTATTTAAACTTGTACATGAATAATTGATTAGGTGAAAGGAGGAACCTTGAGAGCTTCTGATACATTTCCTGCTGATAGACATCTTATTGAGTTACTGGCATCAAATTCCCAGAAGCTGCAGAAAACAGAATCCATCCATCCTGATGGCTTCAACAGCTTGAAACTAGAGCAAGCTGTTGGAATTTACTACGAAGACATAACGTTTCGGGACATCCTCTTCGATTCGAGCTACCGGGGAGGAGGGATTTCCATTGTTGATTCTGCAAGAATCAGGATTAACAATTGCTTCTTCCTCCATTTCACCACAGAAGGAATTCTGGTTCAACGTGGTCATGAGACCTTCATATCAAGCTGTTTCCTTGGTCAGCACTCAACAGTTGGTGGGGACAAAGGTGAGAGGCAGTTCTCAGGCACTGCCATTGATCTTGCCAGCAATGAAAATGCAATCACAGATGTTGCAATTTTCTCAGCAGCCATTGGGATTGTTCTGAGGGGCCAGGCTAACATGGTCACTGGGGTGCATTGTTATAACAAGGCAACAGGCTTTGGTGGCATAGGCATTTTGGTGAAATTAGTAGGAAATTCACAGACTAGAATTGATAACTGTTACATGGACTATACAGGCATTGTCATGGAAGATCCGGTTCAAGTTCATGTCACCGATGGGTTTTTCTTAGGGGATGCTAATATTGTGTTGAAGTCAATTAAAGGACAAGTTTCTGGCATAAATATTGTAAATAATATGTTCACTGGGAACCCCAATAACAAGGTTCCAATTGTAAATCTAGATGGACAATTCAGCAACATTGATCAAGTGGTGACTGATAGGAACAATGTGAACGGCATGAGCTCAAGATCAACGGTTGGGAAGTTAACTGTGGCTGGAAATGGCACAAAGTGGGTGGCTGATTTTTCAGCGGTTTTGCTGTTCCCTAATCGGATTAATTATCTTCAGTATTCATTTTACTCTCAAGAGGAGCCCAAGTTTTCAGCACATTCTGTGACCAATGTATCTAATAATGTTGTGGTTGGGGAAAGTGAGAAACCAGTAAAGGGGGTGGTTTCCTTCGTTGTTGAACAATAAGCTGTTACATAGGATTTTCAGCTGTGTTTTTCTGTGGTAAATAAAATTTTGTGATTCATTGAAAGAAAATAAAGTTGCATATGTGATTTTCATTACAGTTAGTCATTGGCATTAACATATGCATAACTTTGCACTTTTTTCTTTTTTTTTTGTCCTGTTTGACAGTGTAAATTTGCATATATTACAAAGCATCTTGTGTATTGTCAACCATATCATAAGTTATAAACTTAAAGAGTTGTTTGTTTAGTATATGGTATAAAGCTTGATAGTATAAGTTTATATTATATAGCTATTTTTATGATATATTTGGTATGATATATGATAGGATAAAATTATTTAGTCTATCAATTTTTATCAAATAATTATAAGATAAATTAATTAAGCCTCAAGTGACCTCATAAAATTTGATAGTATTATTTTGTATTAGGTTGGATAAAATTACAGTATTCTAACCATAAATCAACAATAATTCTCACCCTTGTGGTCTCCTTCTCATATTATCTTACACTATATTATCAAGCCTTATACTATTAGACTTTATCCTATATTATGTACCAAACGGGTAGTTAAGAAAATGTATTTCATATCTTGACTTTTGTTTGAACCTTGGGCCAACACCTAAGATTTTTATTCCTCTAAACATACTAAGCTTGACAGACGAGATACACCTTCAAAAGCTTGTAAATATCTTCCATATAATGTAAATATTTTATCTTTATGAAAAAAAAATTAATGCATATAAGTGGATCACAAAAGTTTTGTATGCTTTTATCTTTATTAAATTATTTTTTCTCATTTTTTTAGAAGAAAGTAAGAATAACAAGTAAGTTTTTTCATTTGGCTTGTGGGTTAGAAAACCCTAATCTATCATGGATCGTGGATCAAACGGATTGGCCCTATTAATTAAAAGAAAAAGAAAAAATATAAAAAAATCATAAAATTATTGAAAAACTTAATAACAAATAAATAAAATTACCAAACGTTTAGACAAATCAAAATAATTAGAAAAGATGTTTTTATTGATGAACCAACTTGCATAATTTGCAGTCCAATCAAGGAGGGTTATTTGACTTGGCTTCATATGAATTATTACTTAAGATATCAACTCAACCTCTCCCAAATGCATGACAGGGGGACAACCCATAACTTGAGGGACAATCAAATTAATTCCTTCTAACAATCAATGAAACTACATCAAATTTTTAAAGTAACAATATTTATCTTCTCCCACAACTTGCGGCATGCCCACGCCGCGCCATTACTAGATATTAGAAACAAACATAACAAGAGGCTTTTCAAGATAAACGATAAAGAAAGAAAAAAGAGAGATGAATCATGTTATATGAACAGTATTTAAAAAAATTATTAAATTATATGTAAATTTATCTAAAAGAAGAATTTAACTGACACTGTACAGATTTAGAAATAGATTTTATGTGAAAGGATTTCCAAAATAAAGAGTAGAGGAAAAATCCCACATGGCTGATTTTTCAGAGGAGTTGCTGTCCCCCAATCGGATTAATCATTTTCAGTGTCATTTTACTCTCAAGAGGAGCCCAAGTTTTCAGCACATTCTGTGACCGACGTGTCTAATAATGTTGTGGTTGGGGAAAGTGAGAAACCAGTTAAGGGGGTTGTTTCCTTCGTTGTTGAACAATGAGTTGTTACATAGGTTTTTCAGTTGTGTTTTTCTATGATAAATAAAATTTATGATTCATTGAAAGAAAATAAAGTTACGTATATGATTTTCATTACAGTTAATCATTGGCATTAACATATGCATAACTTTGCTACTTTTTTCTTTTATTATTTTTTTGTATTGCGAATGTTTGAATAAACATATATCCATCTTTTAATTTCTCTCTATGTTCTGAATAAAAGTAAGTCATTTATATTGAAACTAGGTGATTTACATCGGCTCGATTAGCTATATTAGAATTAATTTTTTTTCTGCTATTTGTTACAAATTCGATAGTTAAAATAGAAATTATACCTTCTTAATTACTAGGTCAATCCTTAAATTAAAAATTGACATATTTAAAATTCAAACTTAATTATACCAACACGTCTTAATTACATACCCACCATTAAATCAACCCTTGAGATTAAAATTGTGATAAGAGGACAGAAGAGAGCAAAGAGAAACATATCACTCCTTGCTTTTCACTTCTTTGAAGCGCATACACATAAAAAAGGAAGACAGTGGATTATCAAGTAAGCATATCCCGTGCCCCACCATGCCACCAATTTCTCCACCCTCTCTATTACTATTTGACCACTCATTTGTCTTTTGGCTGCAATACGTTCCCGTTGTGTTTGTGTTCGAGTTCGTACTACGTACCCATGTGTCGTCCTCTCCATGTTTCCCACTTTCTTTATCTACCAAGTTTCCTCATAACTTCTCCATCTCCCATGGCTCCCGCACCCACTCTTAGCCCCACCACGAGCACGCCATGTGATCCTCGAGAACCAGCAGCAGCTGGTCTCAATTTAATGGTTCTTCTGGCAGCCATTCTATGTGCCTTCCTCTGTGCTCTTGGCCTCAACACCATGTTACAATGCGTGTTCCAGTGTGCCAATCGTGTCCTCACGGAGCCTCTGCAGTGGATTGCTTCTCGCAGGCTCAATTCTGGGCTCAAGAAGAAGGAAATGGTGGCTTTGCCAACCTCCACTTATAGCTATTCTTCTGGGTCTCCGTCTTCAGGCTCCAATTGCGCCATTTGCTTAGCAGACTTCTCTGACGGTGACGAGATTAGGTTCCTCCCAAAGTGCAATCACCGTTTCCATGTGGTTTGCATCGATAAGTGGCTGCTCTCTCATTCTTCTTGTCCTACTTGCAGGCACCTGCTCAAGTCCAATGATTCAGTACACTCCTTGCATATTAATGTCATAGAATAGTGTGATTAATTAGCTACTTACTAGCTAGAGCTAGCTATATATATCATATATATATATATATATATATATATATATGGTTTTCTCTATTGGAGATTCTTGGTTCTTCTGTTGTTCCATTATATCACTACAATTTCATGTAGATTAATCTCCAGGCCCTGTGTGTAAGGCTACAAATATATGTTTTCTAATTAGGCACCGTAGTACTATTGAGGATTTTGAGACTTTTTGAGTGTCTTTTTTGCTCTGTGAATTGAATTCGAATATATTTGGCAAACTAAAATGTTTTCTATCATAATTAAAAATAGTTGCTGCACAAAAGTAATAGATAATAACCCTACTTTTTAATCTGGAAGTGCAAGATGATTTTTCCTTAATAGTGTATAATATTTCGGTTATAGATTGAATTGAAAATGGATGATAAAGGTGCCAAATTTTGCGCTGCCTTCATTAAGAAATCCATGATTTTAAACTGTCAAGCAACCAACTTATTTTGTTAATACGAATATATAGCACAAGTAACAATTCTCAAGCTTAGAGGTTACGCAAAGAATGATATGGGTTCAAATCAAATTTTTTTTGAGTAATATTACATAGCCAGAAAATATTGTCAAAATTTTTAATATAATTCACCCAGATTTAAGGGGAGTTGTTGGAAGAAATTAAGTAATAGAGACCACTCACCTATTCAAGAGTCAACAAACATATCAAATAATTCTGTCAAAAATTTCTGGACAAAAAAATTCTGATTATATAATATTTTTTAATTTTTTATATAAGGAAAGAAGCATCTGCCAGTAGATATATTAATCAAGATTTAAGAAAGATAACGGGTCAAAGGGATCATCAGCCACAAGGTAGAAGGGTATCGTGATGGGCAACTAGATATATAAACATAAAGATGAATAAATAACATCATTCTTTTCTCAATGAATATTCTCTCCGACATATCCAAGTGTGTCCGATAAAGCTGCGTTTGTCCCATCACTTTCTGTGGATTGGGAAGCCTTTATCAGAAGAAACAAGAAAACTACAACCTACTTACAACTGATTAAATTAAGATAAGATAACACGTTGAACCTCTTAGCTAAACCACAATCCCACTATGACTGGGAGGATAGCTAAGTTACCACTTACGAATAGTTCAAGATAAGATGGATGTAATATCAGAGAAGTGAGAAATCTATGTTTTAGGGTTGCTTATCTTGGTTGATGGCACTTTACTCTATCCAACTTTTTTTTTTTTGGGGTAAATTACTCTATCCAACTATCTTTGTAGGAAGGCAACTTGGGTCTGTGACTGATATTTGGGTTTATATAAATGTTGTTTCTTTATTTTCATATAAAATAATACTGTTTTTTCATTACATGAAAACCAATTATTTGTGATAATCAATTTATTTACAACAAATAGCACAACTCCTTCAAGAGATGCAATAGAATTACCTCGTTAGGGTTTCTTCTGCTCCAAAGTGACATTCTTGAGATTTTCCTCTTCTTCCCTTTTGGGCCTATTTATGTACCTACTCATGTCTTCCACTTTCTTCATATGACAAGTTTTCCTAGCTTACTTGCTTTGTTTTACCTTGAATGATTATGGATCCTTCGTTTTCTTTGTCTATCCAATCAAGAGCTTTAATGAAATGGTCACTATGCCAGCAGGCAGCAACCAAAGTAATATCTTGGGGTTAAAAGCAGCACAGTTTGATTGAAAACTTCGTCATAGTAGCCACTAGCCCCTTTGCTTCGACTGCAATACTTGACAAAATTTGGCAACTAAAAATACCAACCAAGCATCTTTCCAATTTTTCTAGTCAAGATTCTGTCATGATGCAACAGATGGTAGTCACATCTGCTCCATAGAAGGCAAGATGGGAAAATTTGAGAATTGAAATCAGGAACTTCCACATTACATTAGAGGCATTCCCTTCATTAATAGATAATAGATTATACTTCTTACCAGCTTCTTAAATATACGTACAAACCAAAAGCCATATAACAAAATGGAGGTTGGAGGCCATATATATGTAAACCTTTCCGCATGGCCCAGAATTATGCATAATTATTTGTAGTTTCTCCAACAAATTCCATGAAATTAAATGTACCTTTCGTTGATTTTTTAGTGTGAGGAATATTTAGGCTGCTGCTATGGTCTCTGCAACGGAAGATAAAATCTAATAAGAGTGAAGACTGATTCCAATTTGGCAAATTCATTGCTGCCAAGACCGATTGGTCCATTTTAGTACATTGTTAAAAAAGAAGATAAGTTGATTCATCAGCTTGATCATGACATAGCCTGAATAGTTGGCCTCTGGGAGGCACTCATATTTCGAGGGAATGTTTGAACTTTTTGGTTATCTGATACACTTCTTTTTTTTTTTTTTGGTTCTCGTTATCTGATACACTTTGAACGTTCCTTTCATTTGTGAGCCAGAAGGTTCATGCAGTGTTGATCTGAAGAAATTGGAGAAAAAACAAAAGGAAAGATCCAATTATGTGGACCATGGACCAGTCATAATACATGGACTATTTTCTTTCTTTTCCTTCAATTCTCCTTCGGGCAAACAAAGGCGAACAATCCATTTGTCGGTTTTTAACTTGCATGGTTCATGGTTCATGGTTCACCCTCCAAGCGTTCATCTTAAATATACGATGAGCATGAAGATACGCTCCTAGTCCTTTATTAGTCGATCCTATCCCTGCCAGGCATTCTCCAACAAAAAGTAATTAATTTAAAATATATTTATAATATTCTTGTATTTACAATTCCACAGAACTTCATAGAATCACCTGTAAAGTTGCACATAGTTAATATTATATAATTTTAGATAAAATTAATCTTTTTTACTGAACATCCTTACTCACATCTCTTAAATTAACTCAGCCAGAGTTCTTTCTAACAAAAAATACTTCAAAAACAAATATAAAACACTTTTTTTGGTCAACAATATAATACATTTTGATAAATGCATGGAATTCACATCTTACCAAGACTTCCTATGTTATTTTTCTTCCCCATGATGAAGCCCTTATCATAGCCGAAAAAGAAAAAAACCATTATCCTCTTCTTAGGACATATGCCTCCTATTGTAACTAAAAGATACGTTTGAGATTTTCAAAAACCCTTAGCATGAAGCTAGTGTTCCTGCAGAAAATTCTACCCTAATATCATCATTATCAAAACAATTACACTCGAGATCTTTATTCCTTCTGTCGTTGAAAACCTATCCCACCAAGTTTGATCAAGATTCTCTAAAGTACACTCTATGCAGTAAAGAATAAATGATAATATTATAATCATTGATTAAAAAATTACCAATTTAGATTTTGATAAAATATAAACATATGAATATCAAATTATGGATTTGTTAGAATCCACTTTCTTAATTATTTTCGGCAATGCTTACCACATGTACCTGCCTCTTCTTTGAGAAGAAAAGAGATATCAAACTATATACAAAGGAGACAAATAATGTCCAAACCAACTTGTATGTATGAGTTACCGGTATCTTTCTAGTAATCCTTAATACAGAGAGGATAGCTTAATTATAGGAATGGTTCCAAATCTGGAAAGACACAAGCTTATTTACAATTTAGTCACTGTAATATTCTTCAGATTGATCATCGTAGAATTCGTCATCATCTTCCATGTCATCATATAGAAGATATTTTAGCTGCTTTGTCCTCAGTTGTTCTTGAATTCTGTCTCTGATTGCTGTTCCCTAGTATATCAGCAAGCCAATTAAATCAGTCAATCAGAAGGTTCCCAAAATGGAATAACTAAGTAGGAATCAACAAGACCACATGAAAAAATAAGTCATTTGCTACAGTAAGCAAGCCTTTGGAGAGGTAAGAGAGATCCAACCGTTTTGTGGCAACCTTCTTCAAACATCTCAAGAAATCCAGCAACCAATCGATCAGCATTTTCAACCCATTCATTACGGTGCATTCCAGCAGTTTTTGCTACCGTTTGTATCTGGAAAGTTACATAACACAGTATTTCTCGTCATATAACAATAACTCTTATATTACAGTGGAAAAGAGGTAATGACTCTGCATTAAACAACAATCAGGGATTCTTTCACTGCTCCATATATGAATCTTTGTGCACTCACTCCTTCAGAAGGAGAAAAAAAAAACTGAAAATTAGGTCAGGTATATCATTGTGGTCCAATATATATATATATATATATATATATATATATATATATATATGTTTTCTGTTCTTTGCAACATAATTTTGTTTTATATTTCCATTATTTAACTATATAAAATCTTTAAAAGCCCAAATAAAATAAGGTATTTTGGTGCTCATGAAGCATACAAAAGAAAGAACAGCAGTATGGAAGTATGAGGAAAGACAGGTACAAGTGTCACGGAGATTAACTTACTCGCATGATGTACACTGCATAGATTCTTTATTATTATTATTTTTCCTCCCTAAAAGAGTGTAATGGATGGATGAAGGATAATCAGATGAAGCTAACTTGAATCATCCATTCTCAATTATTTGAGAATTTAGTAAATATAATTTCAACCTTCCATGAATTTAATGCCATCATTGCATTAGCTCATGCACACGTTAATTGGTTTCTTTCATCTATATTTCAATAAATATGACCTACGCCATGTCACATTTCAATGACTGAGAACTTCTTGTGTCATCATGTCACTGTTAATTTTAACACTTCATAGAAATCATATACTATGTGCACTCAATCTCATTTGTACTTTTATAATTCAATAAGTATAACAAGTTGGTCAATCCCCAATCCCCAACCAGCAGATGCAGCTACTAGAGTACAAAAGTGGCAATAACCATGTGAAATTTGACCAAGTATCACGACTTAAGCCATATTATTATAAAATCAGCAATTTACAGACTTCAGTTCTCCGCTGATTTGTATATTATATTTACACATTTGAAATATGATGAGATTAGACCCTTCTAGGCAGCTGCATTGCATTATTACATTTTTTCTCTTTGGATTTGGATGATACAGATCTAGTTTAACGTAGTTAACCACTTAACCTGAACTACTAACTTTCAGATTCAATCAAAATGTATTGTTTAATCAACCTGGTGTTGTGGCTCAATTTTCAAGTAACAGGGCAAAGCTTTTGAGTGTATTCATGCGGAGACCTGAGGTGCTGTTTTTTATGGTTCGCAATTACTGTTCACCCTTAACAACAATCTCAAACAATTCAGCCAAAGAGAATGGAAATTATGGAATTCACCACAAAAAACAACAGTCTCAAACATCTTAAACAGAAAACTACCTTCTTATGTCAAGAAATCTTCAAAAGTAGTTATATTGTTGAGCCATCTCTGCTTACAATGTGAATAAAGAAGCAAACAGAGAGTACCTCCTTTTATGCATTCTTAAACTTGTATAGTTAATTAGCTCATGCATACACTCCAACAGTTCACTCTCTCTTGGTTCCAACTTTACCCCTTTCAACACAGAAACCAAGATGAAAACCTTTTTTCCATCCCAGTCTTTTCCCTCTATTAAACTTGAACAAACAAAACCTATAAATTGGTTGCTACTTGCTTCCATAAAATGTAGAACCATAGCCTTTTCCCAACCTCAAACTCAATTCTAGAACCTTATATGATCATTTCCAGAAGAAGTAAAGAACTCTTCCACCCCTGCCCCTCTCAATGAATTCCTAAATAATGATCCAAATCTCTCTCAGTATCAAAATTATCAAGCTTATTAATGTAAAATAAAGAGAAGGAAAAAAATAAAAATTCAAAAACTTATTTATAAATTCCAGCCAAACAACCCTAATCCTATAAGGACATGTAACTTAAGACTCAAGTCATCCTAATCAGAGATAGGAATAGAAAATGAAGTCCTAATCCAAACTAGTAATAGGATACACTAAGACACGGATGCAAACAATTAAACACTAAATTCCCAAATTACAAATGCATCAACAATTAATATAATAATCATGAATCTTATTCTTTCGTTCTTCTTTGCCCATCCACATTATAGTGGACAGCCTAGTCTCTAATCACTGATCTCTAATAACTAATTAACTGAGGTCCATATTCTCCACAAGGACTGCTCTAGGGTTGAATTAGGATTTGTATTTTGGGTCATTAAATAGCTTGTTAGTAGACAAATAAAGGTTTCGAAAGGCTGGATGTTCAGCATCAGTCATTTCTAGAATATGTTTTGGGGAAGGAAAAATAAAGAAAAGGAGAATTAAATCAACAAGGTAATAAAATAAAATAAAATTAGGTATCATATCTTCTGAGGGTTCCTTCAGTTTGACACCAACCATTAAGACCCTTCCTAATTTGGTTTTAAACACTCCCATGAATGACGTTTAGAACAGGAACTAGAATTTACCCTATAAAAACACACGACCCTAGTATCAAAAGTAAAAACCTAAGAACCATGCTATGAGCATCTCATATCTGCAAATTTTACATCATATATAACTGATGCTTAAAACAAAGAGACTGAAATTAGTAACGAACAAGTTGCTCATTAGTGCCAGGAACCAAAAGATCTTAGAATTTTGCAGTAACTACTAGAGTCCATGGAATATCCCAACCACAATCCAAGTAGGAAAAAGACAGTTCATTTCCTTTCCTTTGGGCCTCTGCAACTTCTTACTGACTTTCTTGCAGCTCACACCACCGAAAGATCAATTCAAATTCATTTCAAGTTTGAAGAAGCATGTTTTTTTAAGCAACAGTTATTAGTAAATAATGACATCATGCAACTTGTCTTTGAACACCTTGAATTTCTTCATATGTTGAATAAAAAACAAGAATATCAACTGTAAAGTTAACAAGAATAATCAAACATAGAAAGACTGATGATTAGCTGTTATACAAAGACGAAAGCAAGCTAAAATTTAGAAACCAATAATCTTTACTGAAAATTTATCACCTTGCTCAAAGACTCATGTACAGACAGCTAGTGATGCAAACACAAATCAAAAGCTTATAGCCAATAGGATACTTCATTATCAACATAGTTACCTTCTCTCCCACTTTCGCTTGCTGTTTCTTCATCCTCTCACACAATTTTTTAAGTCCCATGTTCATTCTCAACCTCTTCTCCTGTGAATAAGAGATCATGTAACAGAGATAAGTCCTCCCACTAGGAAACAAAGCAATAAGGCAACTGATTAATAACAAAGGAAAATCTCAAGCTTATGCAAAAATAAGGTGATAACCAAAGAACAAACCTTGACATAGCTGACACCTAGCTCCTTTCTTGTATAACCACGGTCCAAATTACGCATTACATACTGGTTATAATCTTTGATAATTCTCATTATGATATCTGAAGTAGAAATTCCTTCAGTCCGCTTTGTTTCCTTAAATTTTCCAATAGACTTAACCTATGTAAGGAATAAATACACATAAGATCATCAATGCCAACTGCAAAGTTTGACATCTTAACATCCAGTGTTAATTCAATACACAATGGCATAGCCAAAGGTCAAAGAAGTGACAGAAAAAAAAAAAAAGAACATTGAACAAATAAAAATTCAGCAGGCTATAGGCCAATCAGCATATATGGAGAAAGATAAAGGCATGAAACTGAATTGTTGAAATTATAGGAATTAGATGGAAAAGAAGGAAACAAGCTTGGAATGATATTCTGAATGTTGTATGTTACATTGACTAAACCTATATTTATACTAAAAGTATGTCTTGAAAGCACACTTGTGTCCCTTGCTTTGGGTGCACAACAAGTAACTCCCATCTTAACAAAGAAGATACGTATTAGTAATAAAACATATTCCTCAACATGAATGATCGAAAGGCTTCAAGTAGTCAAATCAAAATCATAAAAATAAAAGTGAATGCCACCAGAGAGAGAGAGGGAGAGAGGACATTCAATTATTTGAAACTAAATTAGTACATAGTTCTATCACTCAAACTTACATATTCATAGACATCCTTTCCAGCTCCACTTGCATCAGCATAACTATGGTAAATGGTAGTAGAATAAAAAAAGAAAGTATTAATGTATTTGAGAAAATATGAGAACGTAGAGATGGTGGTATCATTCAGAATATAGTCAAGACTTATAACACATGGAGGACACTATCACACAGATGGAAGCATTACCAAACAACCAAGAGAAACGAGAATAACAACAATAAAAATAATAATAGTAACAATAACAATAATAATTATGAATAACAGTGATAACGGTAATGATAATAATATAAATCTGAAAACACATATACTCATCCAACATAATATCTAATTTGAGCAGCTATTATGGTAGATGTAAACAAAAAAAAAATTTAAATTTAGAGTCATGATTAACACTAGAAAAAAGAGAAGCACTATAATATACATTTCAAACTGTGAGCCTTTATTAAAATTATTATTTGGCTGCGCACAAATTGCCAATGCCAAAATTTACATTGACTAACTTGTCATAAATTTTAGAAACTTGTAGTCATTAATGAATGGGGACATGGGGTTCAAAATCCATTCCCCATTAGGAGAATTCAGAATCCTAATTGTTAGTTACAGGTTGTTCATGGTCAACGAATTATGCGCAGGGATTTATCTGTACATAAAAAATAATGCACAGAACGTCTCTCCTCCTCCTTAGCAACCATAGACAATCTCCTTCTACCCACATCACCCATTTTCATGTCTTTTCTGCACCCTTTTAAGGGAAATAGAACTCAGCATCCCTTTTTTCCTTCCAATCATATTTTGAAAGGAAATTAGAGTGCAGGCAATAACACCTGCTATTGCAGTGCCATTATTTAGAACCTAAAATTTGATTTAAGAACCCTAAACTTTTGACATAGCAGCTGCAAGCATGTCTCTGAGTCCATTCAACGTAACCTTATTCTAGTCTGGTGTTGATAATTTTCATCAAGAAGTCACAAATTTTGAACCTTGATCAAAATGCACATGAAAGCAGTTAGCCTAGGGCTGGTTAACCTTACGGAAGAGAATCATGTGCCCCATAGTCAATTTGATGCTTGTCAAGGAACTCCGTTGTGATTACCCAGGGTGCATCTGGAATAACGTCGTCAACCCACCTGCAGCAAGTACAATCCAACTACTTCATGCATCCTAATACCACAGTGCGAAAGCAATGAAGTGGAGCAAAAAAATATGACAAAATTAACATAACATAGATTTCGATAGGTGCAAAGGCACCAAAGAACTTTGACATTACAAATTGACATTCTTGATTTATCTAAACTATACTCTCACAAGTATACTTCCACAGTTCCACTATCACCATGCGTGGACCTACTCTGGAAAACAGTCTAGAAAAGCACCATTTATTCAGTCATAACCCAAGTCGTCATTAATCCAAGTCGTCAAACTTTATTCAATCAAGACCTGATGCAACTATTTTTCTTTCATAAAATATAAGCTTTCTTACGGGAATGTACAGTAAAAGTAGAACATTAGCAATAATGAATCAAAGTGTAACTAAAGACCAAGAAATAAAAGGCCAACCTGCAGTGGCGAAGAGACACATAGCGTTCCTTCTCAGTCATAACAGTTTTGCCCTTATACTTGTGGGTGATCTCATCATTGCAGCATCCAACAAGTAGATAAATGTTTGGAAACCTTCATTAGGAAAAAGTCAAAGGAATGGAATAATATGAAGAAGTTCACACAAACAACAACTATTGTAATTTGCAAAGACCCACAAAAAAAAAAAAACCAGAACACCAACTGTTGATAGACTAATTCAGCAGCCCACACAAACTCCCATTCTTAGGAAGAAAAAAAACCACCAAAAAAATAACAGAAAACAGAAAACAGAAAACCCCTGTTTTTAATTGGAAAAATTAACAAAACTGAGGGTCACTGTAGTGGAAGTTAAGTTTAGCCATGACATGTATCAACAGAAGAACCAAAACTACAAAATAAGGGGTTGAACTCAAAATCTAAAAAAATGGGTTCTTTCCAAATGAAAAGGAAGTAATGGAAGATGGGCAGAGAGAAAAGACAAAGCCCAATAGAAGCAAAGAAAAATTTAAAAAAAAAAAATTGCAGTTTCTTGGCTTGCTCGAGAGAACGGGCATGGCCGAAGTGAAAGAGATCATAAATTCCGTCCGCATAGACTCGAACAGGTGCTTCCTCGCAGCCCTTTTCGCCAACTTCGCCCTCCTCTCCATCTTCCATCCCTCTCTCTGTCTCAATCTCTGAAGAAGGAATGAAGAGCGCTTGCGTTTTAGGAGCCAGGGGGAGTCAAAAGCAACCAACTGTAACTGCAATAGCGTATGACACTTTTGACTCTATCCTTTTTCCTTTACTTTGAGGCCTTTTGATTTTGAGTAAATTAATTTCTAAGTAATTATTTTTCAACTAAATTTTAATTTTTTTAATTTTATTTTTGTTTTAAGACCTTCATGCCACTTTCTTTTCAACCACTTTCATGCATCTCTATATTTTGAATTCAATATCATAAAGATTTAGTTGAATCAAATCAACAAATGTTAAAAAATTTGAATTGATAAAATGATAATTTTCTTTTCAACCACTTTCATGCATCTCAGTATTTTGAATTCAATATCAAAAAGAATTAGTTGAAGTAAATCAACAAATGTTAAAAATTTTGAATTAGAACATTGTATTTATCGAAAATGACATATTATATCTTTTGTTTTTCGACGGGGGCCCTTCGATCGATACAACATATGTCATGTCGTGCTCTTAATTGTGAAACATGGGTCCCAACAAATTGTGGTGAGGAACAAATCTGATTTTTAAAACAAAGGTATTTATATAAGGGGGATCTGGGACAGGAACGGGATTACTTCTGAAATTAAAAAAAAAAAGAAAAGAAAACAATTATATTTGCACAAGTTTTTATTTATAATCAGAGTAAAATTTCATTTTTATCGTGCAAAGATTATGTTCTTGTTACTTTGATTTTTTAAAGATAATTAACATTAAAATAACTTTTTAAAAATATTTTTTAACATGTCCTTTTGTAAAAAAAATCATATGCGAAAGTCAGGCATGTTAGAATAACTTAATTATTGTGTAGGTTAAAATCAATAGTATTTTAATTTACAAAAATAGGTTAACGATTTCTCATTTCCCTGTTTTGTGATCCCCAAACTAAGCATAATATCTCATTTCAAAAGTATTTTATTCATTTTATCTCGCAGTTCTTCTCTCGTCATAATATTAATACAACCACAATAATAGCAAAAGTTAGCATGTCCCTTTATCTTATAATTTTTGGTTTAAAATTACGTGATTAATTACTTGCATAATAAGTATAAAAAAAAGAAAGTTAGCATGTCCTTCATATTTCATATTTAAAATCAACTAAAAAAGAGGCTGCTTTTCTATCTTTTCTCGTAGAATGTTGATTAAAACCTTAATTTTGACAACCAAATTAGTAACTCCTTTGATCTGAAAAAACCTCACATCTAAGAGCTTACTTATTCAGTTTCTAATTTTGTTTTTCCTAATTTTGATTTACGTGCAATGGGGGAAACGTTCTATAATTGTATCTAAAAATGAGCAAATGTAATTTCCCGAAGCTCAGTGCAAGACATTCATCATAAAACCCACTAATAGATGAACAGATTCATGTGAAAATTTTGAGAAGGCAACAAAATAAGGGCACGAGTGTATTTTTTATGATAGCCCCATGTCAATAGTTCAAAAATCCCTTATCCACAATTTCTCTTGCATCACTTCAAATATACATAGGTGGATAGATATAAAAATGGTTTACTGGTGATGGAACTCTTTACAACGTAGCTCAAGAGGAAAAATCCTTTCTCATTTAAGACTTATTATGTCAATAATTAATTCATCCTGAAAACTTTAAAACCATTCATAGGCTTGCACTTCATTATAACTTAAGACTGATTGGTTCTTTGATATCGAAGCTTGTGTTAAAAATAAAAACTATTTTTTAAATTTGCAGCTAATAGCTTCAGAATTTAGGTACTTAGTTGCTTCACAAAAACCATCTTGGAAAACTCGAAACTTAAAGAGAGCAATCATAATACAGTTGAATCTAGAAATTCCTTAAGAAATTAGAAGAACAATAGTACATTTCTAAACTAGTGACTACATTATAAGTAATTCAATGAATGAACAAACAACTTGTGGAATCAGTCAAATTCAAAATTAAGGAAATGCGGGCTGTCTTTAGATCTCACAAACTTTGAGAAAATCATAATACATATCATTGGAAAGAAAAGCTTGATAACTTTAGATGTAACATTACATATTCTAGGGAACACAAGTTTGAAGAATGATGATACGTGCCTTCCTTGCTAAATTGCCCATTCATGCACTTGTGATTGAGTTTACAGAAATTTCCTGGTAGAAGGGTTATAGTAAAAATGATGAGTCCAGATGGGCCAAGGATATATAAATTTACACTCGACTTCACTCAGCAGTATGAATTTTGAATCCATGAAGAATGAGAATTCAGAAACTGAGAAAAGTGGTATATGACATGTAGTATTGACAAAGGAGATGAAACAGAGAGAAGGTAAGGCACCATTACCACGAATGATTAGATTACCTTGGTGCAAATATATATATAATGGACATCAGGATTCTGTCCTAGGGCTTCCTCCACAGAGCTTCCATCATCGTTAAGTGGAACAGGATTTGTCAGCTCCCAAACTGGATGATCAGATTTGTTGTCTGATGCAAGTTTCTCTGCATATAGAGTGGCGGTAACTATTGACAAGGACTTGATAAATACTCCAACAGATAAGGCTAAAAGTACTTATATACTTGATTAAAGATTAGCAAATTCGCAATTGATGAAGGAACATTTAAACAGGATTCTTTAAGGGGGAAAAAGGTAGGAAAAAAATTGATTACATATCAGGAGCCTAATGGTGATGTCTTTAAGTAGTTGAGCATCTAACCAGTAAAGGCAGTAACCATAAATGCAGTAATCCACAAAATCCCCATAACACTAATGCATCCTAGTTTTTTCAAGTATTGCTTAATTATATGCAACGAGGTTTTATTCCAACTCATAAGTTATTTGGGACTTTCTGAATTACAAAAGAAAATAATGGAATTGGAAATCAGGCAAAACTAGAAGCCTGGAGACACGTATGAGTGATAGTCTGATAGAGAACCATAAAACTTGGAATAGAAGATGATAATAACATTATGATTTAGACCAACCTATCACATGGAGTTTTATTGTCCACAAGCATGACTCCCTTAGCAAACGTAGGCGATATAGTGGAGCTCCATATGTTACCTGCAGTTTTTACAAGCAATCAAGGTTGATCAGGTGACGCAAACACACATTTCATCATTGTATTGGAAGTAATATAAGCTAATGGAGAGGAGTTATGAATGCAGATTGATACTAAAAGAAAGAGGTACAATTACCAGAATATAAACTCCTTTATCCTTGAGGACCCTATAGTGTGTCATCAACTGCTTCAATAATGGTGAACAGATCAAGAATAAAAAAATATACAATAAAACAGGAGTTCTAAACAATTATAAACTTTTGTTCATGGTTTTCTTGTACCTCCAAATTTCCTGAAGCATCATTGTAGCATTTTGTCTTGAATTATTCCCACACTACAAACAAAAATATGAAACGAGCAAATTATAAGTCTTGTTAAACATACGAGTATTTCAATGAGCATCACTCACCAAGATAGAGTCAAGAGTCCCTGAAAAACAAAATTAAACAGTATCAGCCTATTTCATTTTCCAACAGGTATTTTAATTATAATAAAATAGGAAAAAAAAAACTATAAAAGGCAAGCATACCTTTGTCAACAATGGCACCAAAAGACTCTGATTCAAAAGCACTCATGTCTCGGGCATCCATTTTCATATCTGCCTAATTACTAAGGATAGTTTGCCCTCAAGAATGTCAACTCTTTGTTGCAAAAGTAAATCAATAAATTCACCATATTTATGGTTCCATAACATGGGTATTTGACACCCCCTCCTTTGGGAAACTAATACATCATCTAATTACAAATTGTCATATTAATGCCACTTGAGCTTTTCTTTACCAAAGGTGGCAATCTCTAGCTCCCTAAAGACCCCCAAAAAAAAAAAAGAAAAAGAAAAAATAGCATCATATTAATCAATCATATATGCACACTAGCACAGGCATCAAATCCAGATTATACTACCCCTCTCCCCAGAAAAAGGAAAAAAAGCAGGATACATTTCAACCGGGAACGATCTCGGTATTTGTTCTGCATAGCTTGGATCACCACCGAGGATATGTCAATGTTAACAACATCTGTGTAACCATCATCAACCATTCCTTCGCTGAAGACTGTAAATTAAACAGCGCGATATCACCATCACCAGCCAAAATAACACACACCCTTTTCTTGAAATTGATAGATATGCATTCCATAAAAGGACATGGAAGAAAAGAAAAAAAGAAAAGAAAAATCTTGTTCTTAATTATCCCAAACAAAATGGGTGACCCTTCAAATCGTAACAAGCATTCATGATATTTGGGGATCTAAGAAATAGAGAGAAAGATGGGGTTGGCGTTTGAGAAGAGGAAGAGTGGAAACGTGCCGGAGTTGCCAGAACCAACGACGAGGATGGGGTGGGTGCGAGGGACGTAGAGATTGATGATGGGAGCTAAAGTTTGGTACTTTTGGTACCAATCAAACGGGCCTGGTTCGTTGGAGTAGCGGTTGTCCCAGTACCAAGGTTCACCGTAGGCTTGCGTGCCCGTCGTCATCTCCCTCTAATTTCTTTCTACTGTGACTCCAGTTCCTTAGTAGGAGGAGGAGGATGTTGCAGTCATTGATTTGTTTTCTTCCAAATCTGAACTCTTGAAGGTAAATAATGGGGAAAACGAGGACATAGCTACATGATGTGGTGTCGTGTGGTATTATGGTCAGCGGGTGAGTGCTTGAAAAAAATACTATTTTAAAAAATATTTTTTTTTATAAAATTTTAATTATAAATTATTTTAAAAATTAATCGTCCTTGAAAAATATCTCAGCTCAACATAAATTGTTTGATAATAATCAAATTAAGATATGTTTGTTTTAACGTTTATTGAATAGAGACTTTCCTTCTCACAAAATAAGTTGAAGGTTACTTTTATAGAATGTCTAATTTCAGCGCTTTTCGAAAATTTAAAATAAACAAGAACTAAATTAATGTATAATTAATGTCATAATTATTATTGTGTTGGCACAAAGTATTTGATAAAAAATTTATTTATCACCTTTTATTAATAAAAAATTTATAAATATTATTATAAATATATTAGCACACGTATTACAAATAGTCTAAAGGTTTTTTAAATAGATAGAAGATTTAGGTTTCAACTCTTACCCTAACACGTTATTTGAAAATTTCAGTTATTAAATACCTATTGATAAAAAAATATATTATTATAAATTCTCATTAAGACTTGTATGTTTTTAATCCTAAAATAAGATAATTTTTTTTCTTTTAATATTCTGACTACTAAAAAAATTTTAAAATTAAATAATGATTAAAGTTTATTCAAGACAAATTTACTTAATTAGTAATAGACATGTTAAATGATGTAATGTAAAGATGTAATATAAAAGTATAATCTAACATTATGTCATCTAATAATCTCTCATTCTCAATTTTGAGATATTCTTATATACTCAAAACAAAAGTATTGTTTTGACGCCATAACACAAAGCATGCATTACATAAACTACAAGAGTCATCATTGTAATCCAGACCATGGTTAATGTATGAAGATTTCAAATATTAAACACAGTAATAAAAGTTGTGAAAGCTAACAATTAACATATATTTATAATTCATAAAAAAAATACCTATATGCTAATTACCGACAAAATATACTTATGCTAAAAAAGAAAAAACATAAGTTCCCCGACAACATTTTGGTGTGGTTTTCATATCAAGTGTATCTAAGCAGATGTCCACAATCTCAATCCTCACCCGTCTCAATCTGATCCCTAGCCAATAACCAGTAACCAGTGGGTGTTTGGCCATGAAGTGACGTTGCATGGGACCTATGGACACCACGTGTCAGATTAACGTGGCCGTCACACATAACATATTCTTAGGTGCGAACGACGCAAGACATTATAATAAAGGAAACCAAACGTGTTGAATCTCGAATACACTCTCTGGCTTGCCTTCTTGAGTAATTGTTAGGCACGAATGAATTATTTTGAGTAATGTTATATAACTCGAAAAAATAATTAATTTTTTTTATAGAATTTAAATAAAATAAAGAAGAGTTGTTATATGAGATTAAATGGTAAAATTAATTATTAATTTAAGAATTAAAAATATATTAAATTATTTTATTTAAAATTTTAATAAATTTTTTTGATTATATAATATGTTTTAATTATTTTAGTATTTTTCTTTAATAATTACTATATTTAAAATTTAATAAATTATATTATAAATATATATTATTTATTAAAAAGTTAATAACATATCTAAATCAAATGAAGTAAGGTAATTTCTCTGCCTTTTGATCCATTTGAAGACTTGGCTTAGCAGAATTGTAGCATGTTTAGTTTAGATTTTAAAAATTTTCAAATTATGATTTAAGTAAGAAACCAATTCAAACATTTCATCGGTTGTTGAATGTCTTGGAAGCCACGTCACATCGCACTCTCTCGCACAACGCAACAAACTTCAATTGTTATTTGTGAGATTCAAAGTTGTCAGAGACACATTTTGTCTTCTTGTAATGTATAAGATACCTTTCCTAACTTCGCATTTTAGCTTTTATGGATAGCAACTTCTTCAAAAAGAAAAAGTAATAATAATAATAACAATAATTGTAAATATATTTAATTTACATATATTTTATATTATTAAATAATAAATGAAATTATAATTTTCTTAAAAAATAAACAAATTTTCACCTCGACTGCATATTATGTATGGGAGACAATAGAGTTGAAAAATATAATATGAATGTTTAGACATAATTATTCATTTATTCACATCACTTTTAAGGGTAATGTTTAAGATACCTTCCTAACTTCGCATTTTAGCTTTTATGCATAGCAACCTCTTCACAAAGAAAAAGTAATAATAATAATAATAATAATAATAATAATAATAATAATTGTAAATATATTTAATTTACATATATTTTATATTATTAAATAATAAATGAAATTATAATTTTCTTAAAAAATAAACAATTTTTTATCTCGACTGCATATTATATATGGGAGACGATAGAGTTGAAAAATATAATATGAATGTTTAGACATAATTATTCATGTATTCACATCACTTTTAAGGGTAATTTTGGGAATAACAAATTTACATATTAATTTTGCATAGAATTTCTTAACTCTTATACACAATTTTTACATTTTTCATCCTTATTTTCAATTAATAATGAGATACCAAACTGACTCATAGTTCTCTTCTTCCATTACACTTATTTTCAATTTCCACAACTAGGGTCCCAGAAGAGATAGAAAAACAAGAGAAAATAACCATTTCATTTGCATTGAAATTGAGAAGCACAAATCTATTGACAAGCATAAAGGGCAGTATGAAAATTAATGGACCATTTACTGACTTGCTTCTATGACCAAACTATTTTGCAATTCAAGGAACATAACATATTTCTAGTCAAAAGAATGGCTATGGCCTGTATCTTATGTCTCAAAGAAACGAAGTTCTGCCATAAACTCTTGGCGCTTGGGGCAATACCAAGCAACTGCTTTTGCCGAACCAAGCACTTGCAATGCATATTCAATAGCAAATACAGGTTCCTGTGCATGTATAACCCACTCAGGCTCCTTCAGATCAACTGTAATTCCTGAATCAACTCTAAAACTGACGGGACCAACAATCTGCAAGATATACATAAAATATGTCTTGGTTAACCTGACAGCAGCATTAAGAACCAAATGCTTGAAGAATTTGCAGTGCAAGATGAGATCAGAGGAGCATAGGTGAGAAAAGAATAGGTGGAGGGCAAGAGGCCGGAAGCTGGATAGTGAAATTTGGGTTAAGAATTTTTATTTTCTAATAATCATAATTTTTTACATTGAACTTTCACTTTTGAACAACCAATAGGAAACCATATAAATAAAAACACGTTTCTTCAACAACTTATTTATAAAGCAAAAATCGTCCTTTCAATACGAAGCTTCCTAATCAGGCAAAACTTTTAGAAATGTGAAATCACATGAGTTTGTGAAAGAAGTGGAGGTACCTGTTGCTGAAGAGATAAGGTAGCGTTGGGGCAAATTGCCTGAACAGCCTCCCAGCTGGGCTTTTGAGAATTGAAAAGATCTTGTGTTAGACTTGTTGCACCTGAAAGAAATTTGGAACCAGAAGGAAAATCCAGCCGGGCCTGAAATCGAGTAAGATCTAGAAAAAGCCTTTGAAAGTTTCCATATTGGGCTGTAAATGAAATGGATGCAAATATATCTGCTAGAAAGGAAGACTTTATTCCAGAAGCCTGAAGAAAAAATCCTCTGGAACCTTGTCTGCCATCTTGTACTTCTGCTTTTGCTGAATTATCTCCAAAAGAGGTGGTTGCAGCAGCACCTTACCATAAAGAATTCAAAGAACAAATAAGCACATGCTAATAACATCCATGGCTTTAAGTAAAATGCAAATGCTCAAGCAGAAAAAGATACTCATGATCAAGTAACTGATACAACTGCCCTAAAGGGTAATGTATGTCATATCACTCCAGTCCAGTCCAGCATCTGCTACTATTAGAACCCTTTTGCACCCCGGTTTTTTTTTTTTTTCCTCAAAATGGTAATCTTAGTCTCAATTCAGAGAGCATGACCTACCTCAAGTCATACAACCCAAAGGCCCCAAATCCTTTCCCTCTATTGATAGAAGAACAAACGCTTTAAATGTTAAGATAATATCTGACAGTTTCCTCACTTCTTCACTAAGAAAAAGAATAGCTATCTAAAGCTCACAGCCAAGTCTCCTTATATGTCTGCACTCTGGAATGTATTCAAGAAAATGTTACAGACAAGGAGACAACTTACCAATGATCGCTGAGGCAGATACATGAGGATTTGAAAGAAACATGTCATATGGTTGCACCAATTTCGACATAGGAGCTTCACTTCTCCAAATATCCATGTTCTTCTTATAAGAAAGGGCACTTTTGAAGGCCAAACCAGGAAGTAGAGTAGGTGGTACTCCACCACTTTGATTTTGAATACTTTCAAACTGCTCAGGTGACCCCGAGTTGTAGTGCGCAGACAAATGATAACTTGCAGAAGAGTCATCGGTGGCCACAGATGCAAGACCAATTGCCATTGAAAATGGTACATCCCAGTAATTACCAGTCTTATCAACAAAAAGACCAGGCCAAACTGCCTCCACTGTAAGATCATGATGTGGAAACTACAACCACACACCGACCAAATTTTGTAAGAATAAAAACCCAAAATTTAGTTCAATTCATGTCAAAAATTAACCACAGAACAAAAAGAAAAGAATAAAAGCAGATAGTGAATGTGGTTTGGACTAAATATCCATGTTCAGGTGCATGGCTAATGTAGAATTTATAATCAACAGGGAATTGCAAAGTTTGTCTTTGGAATGCAAACTTTATCCCCAAATATAGCAATGTATGATAAGCACATGGTTATAGTGGTTTGTCCTAAAGGCCCGTGTCCAGGTGCATAGCTAATGTAGAATTTATAATCAACAGGGAATTGCAAAGGTTATCTTTGGGATTCAAACTTTATCCCCAAATACAGCAATCCATGACAAGTACACCCTTAGTCTCTTCAATGATACAAGAAAAGTACATAATGGAAAAAATGGAAAGGCCCACTTAACAGGTGGACTCCCCTTCCAACACCCTTGTCCTAGAATTCTAGAACAGTATACTTGCAGTAAATACTAAGTATCATCAACAAAAGAAAGCATCGCAAGACACTTTGAAATTCCTATGAGGATACAGAATAATGCTTACCTTGTGATGAAGAACTGCTTTCTTTCGACGCTTATTGGTATAACCATATGTATCTAAGCCAACAAGTAAAGTATCATCCGGTGTTAACAGGAGCTCTGAAGAGAAGCCCAGGGCATATAAGGATTTCTGCTGTAGGTGTCTCCAAAAGGTTTTTACTTTAGAGGAAATTGGTTCTGGTTTTTCCTCACTGCTTTTAACAGAGGAAATAAATCTCTGCAAATTGAACTGGCCCAGAAAAAATGCAAACCTGCAAAGCTTTCGGATTTGAATATCAGTCAACATAAACTCCATGAGAATTGACATAGTTAAATTATGAAGAAGAACTGCTGATAATATACAGAAAAAAGATTAACAGCACTCATTAAATTAATGCAAACAATTATTGACTTAGTTAATCAGTTTTATCTAGTCATATTCATAAAATTTCTTAGAATCTTTGCTTTACTGTTGCCGACATTTTCTCACTGCTGCATTCACACTGAAGAAAGGGGGGGGGGGGGTTTAAACAAACCATGTACTACAAATAATGAATAATTATAGTTCTAGCTCCTCATCCTCAATGAATTCATCAATCTACTCACATCGTAAAGTAGCAAATTCCACAATGCATCTCTTTAAAAGTAACCAAATCCAATCCTGCTGTTTCAAAAACAGCATTACTATCAGCTAAGATGCAATACACCTATGAAATGGGAAATTCCACTCCATAATACGCCCTTCCCCCCGGTTAAATTGATTACAATCCACTACTTCTGCAGCAACCCCATAAATAAAATAAAATGAAAATAAAAGAACCCAAATGCACTGCAACTGAAGAAGAAGCGAAACGCGATCACTTGCACAATAAAAATTCAAACTTTGGGAGTAAGGACAAAGGAAAATACCAGTTATCAGAAAAGGGGATGGTGAGGACGCGCTGGAGACTGAAGCCATGAGGTTTGGCATAGGAGGGAACAAGAGGCGCGTTCATGAAGCGATGCATGAAATCGAGCTGCTTGGGTCTTGAAAGCCTTGTTCCGCGCGACAAACCCAAGGGAATTGAGTCTCCGGGGACGGGACATGCCATCCCATCAAGAGTTACGGGAGTGGAGACGTCCAAATCCCAGAACCCTCCTCCGTCCATTACCCATCTGAGTTTCCTCATCTCCTCCTCCGTCACCTCTCAAACTCAGACAACTAGTGCATTGCACCCTTCACGCTGCACACGGTGCTGCTGCACGAGACACCATTACTTCTTCACTGGTTCACCCACCCCCTTATCGTCAGCGTCACTCAGCTCCCGAAACAAAAGAGGGATAAGAATTTTTTTTAAAAAAATCTTTTTCACATAAATACATTTTCAAATAAACTACTTTTTCTGGTAATTTAAATAAACTGCTTTAGACATATATGTATGCGTAACGTTTAATATTATTAATTTAAGAAGATCTTTTATTATTTATACATCAATTTTATAATTAATCATAAATTTTTTTTATGGGGATCTACTTAGTAAGCCTCATTCTACTTATACCATTGATTAATAACATTCAATTGCATAAATTTTGTATATTTGTACGTCTTACTTATTTAGTAAGTCTTACGTTATATAATTTACATTACATGATTATAACCCTTGACACAATATATACCTTAAAAAAAAATTCCTGACACACATATGTTATTGAATAATTTTATATAAACGGAAATTTAACCAGTAGTTTAAAAATTTTCATGAAGTAAATTAAGTTAATAGAATTTAAAAATTTATTGATATTTCATTCAATTACTTATTTTAATGTGTAATTTTTTTTAGTTATAAAATGTGAATAAATATTAACTACTAGAATAACCATTTATATATTTATAATTTATTTTAAATTTGTTATGTATTATTTTCACTATAATATCACAAGTCCATAGTTGAAGAATTGGTAAATTCAAATCGAGATAGATTTTCTAATTTTGATGGCACACTAAAAAGTTAACAGACACGAATTATAGCAGTCATGTATCAAGACCTCATTCCAAGAATAAAATCCAGAAGGCTTCTCCTGTATTGTATCCTTGGCTGCTTCATTCATACACTAAAGAGAATATGTAATAGTTGATTTGCCAAAGAACAACGTCTTGCAACACCATGATGATTTTGGGCTAAATTAAGTGTATGTTTGATAAAAGTTTAATTTTTAAGAAAAAATATTTTTTCTATTAATTCTTTTAATAAAATTTTAATTATAAACTATTTTGAGTATAAAATAAAATAGAAAAACTAATACACACATAGGAAAATAGTGATCAGCAAACAATAAAATAAACAAATAAAAACCCATGCAAATATTTGTCACATCAAGTGAAAATTTACTACCCAACAATTGAGACCGACCATGAACTGTATTTGAGTTACAACCAGGGAGTAGGACGCATTCTGCAGTCTTTCAGCTAATAAACTCTAGTGAAATGGACAAAAATCTCAAGCATGTTCCTCTCCTTTACTTTCGCCAAAACAGAGCAATACAATAATAGCTGATAGGCATAAGCTTTTTTCAGTAGGGGAGAAATCAACCTCACATTTGGGGAAGATACAAATATCCAGGAGAAAACCCCACCCTCCTAGCATTTATGTATAGGTTTATCAAGTTTTTTCCTTCTTTTTTTTTTTGTTTTTTCAATCCTGCTTGCCACCATAATGCCTCTGCGAATTTAGTGCTACCAACATATTCACAAAGCCTTCAGCTCCAGGTTCGATAAAGTCAAGCGAAAGACAAGTAGGGGTGGCCCTTGTTGTCCATGAGTTTAAGAGAAGCCACTGTAGAAGGCCATCTCCAAGGGGCTGACAAAACGACACAAATGGAAAAATGTTATCATATTATAAAATTATACATATATACACTTAAAGCCACAGTAGTCAGCATGCAGAAATATTTTATTTATGAGAACACAAGCAATACAGAAACATATAAGCTGAATTAATAGGTCTTTTGGAAAATGAAAATTAATAGTTTATGGAATATAACTCATTTGTTCCAACAAGAACATTTGCTAGAAACTGGGGAAAAAAAAAAAATTTACATATCTAGCATGCGGGGCTATTGAGTAAAACGCAACCTTAGAGACAACCACACATTAGCCTGTCCCATATTTAGCAACAGTATCAGAGCTTCAAATACATTTGCATCCAGTAGTGAAACGCCAAATTGATATCAATCTCCTTCACCTTTAAGCCATCTGTAACAGCAGAACTTTTTATTATTGTAACTTCAAAAGCCCTTTCCATACCATCTCTGTCAGCCAATCAAATCCTTACCAGTTATTTCAATTATTAAGCCTGTGGCTGTTGCGGAAATGGCTGCAACCCTGATAATGACTCAATGCATGGCCTCAGAACTTATGAATTCATCAACCAAATACTGATAAGGCTTCTTCTGAGGAAGTTAAAGCACCTAGAATGAAGAAAAACACAACCATTACATGCAACATATCACATTACCACAAGACCAAAATTTCTACCTAAGCTACCAAAGGCTAAATTGAAGGCTTCAACACACAATTCAGTATGAAAAGTAGCAATAACTGATCAGCCTACCTTTGAGAGCTTTGTAGGACCGCAATGTATGTCAGTCAGGGTATTGGAGGAAGCGTCAGTCAATCAGGGTATTGGAGGAAGAGCAGCTAAACACTTCTCGAATATAAGTAAAGCACATGTTGGAGGTTCAGCAAATTGAGCCTGCTGGAAAGCTATTTATTCTGTAATAGATCTGCAGGGATTGCAAAATACCATGATCCATTTTTGTAGCATCAGAATCTTCATTTGACAATAGTTCAATCAATAGGTCAGAGTAACTGCTGTTTTGGGAAGGTGATGACACATCCGAGCCACATTCAAAAGCAGGCATTGGCTGCTCTACTCATGATGATGATGATGATGATTATTATTATTATTATTTTCAACATGTACACCACCTATATTAACATCAACACCAGCATAAATTAATGATGTACGATAATCACCTGATTAGGCGCCTCTAAATAAGAATCCACCAATTCAAGACTACAGGTATGTCCATCATCAGTTGAAGATCTTTTATAACCCATTGGCACATAATGGATCCCTGCAGATACATGAGAAATCCTTTTCACATTGTAGAACAGCAGAATAATCCAGAGATGAATTAAAAAGCCACTGAACTTAGCTGCCTTCTTATTTTCCGTTTTCTTCAACTTTTCTGCTTTCAAGATCATATGGCATACAAATCATGACACATGATTTAGTTCAGTAGCACTAAAAGAAGGTGAGCAATGCTAAAGCTTTGTTATACAGTGAAACAAAAATAGTCCACTCCAACACTGTCTACAACCTTATTCTGAGAGGAGGGTTTTTGCTTTACATGAAATCCAACCTGAAGCAAAGTAAATAGAAGAAATAAATAATTAGTTGAATGAATAAATAAATCAAGGTTGCAAGATTCTGTACAAGAAACCAAAAGAATAAGACTAGAGGAATGTAATGCAAACCATATCAGCAATATCACATCAGGTTGAGTAACAAAACTGCCGTCTCAGCCTCATCTGCCAACTCGCATTCTGGACAAAGAAAAAGCACACTGTGATCAACCAAATTTTCTGCTCCTTTTGTACCTCAAGGCAGTTAATTTTTTCCTGGCAATCATCAATAACTTATTCAATCTTTCGGTGCCACCATACCAATCCAAAGAAACCAATTCCCTGGCCTGTAAATCCCTCAAAAGCTTTTCACTTTCAATGTGATAATTTCCAGCACACAAAGAATCAATAAGAACTGTGTATATGGGGGTATTGGGCCAAAGACCTCTTTGTTTCATCTCTTCATAAAGTTTGAAAGCAGCTTCAGTATCACCATTAGCACAAAGGCCAGATATAAGAACATTGTATGCAGCAACATCAAGCTTCACACCACAATGTTCCATTATACTCCTCAAATCTAAAGCCTTTGCAACATTAGCTTCTTTGCAACAAATGTGCATTAATGTAGTGAAAGTAGCAGCAGTTGGAACGAGTTGCATCTTAAGCATGAAATCAAGAACCAAAATAGCATTTTCAATCTTCCCTGAACATGCAAGCCCTCTAATAATAGCGCTCTCAGCAACATCATGGGAGCTGACACCAAGTGTTTTCATCTCATCTTGCAGCCTCATTGCTCCTTTTATATTTCCCACTCTACACAAGCCATTGATTAAAGTGATATATTGTTTACATGAAGGAAGAGAACCACTTTCCACCAAGGCTTGTAAAACATAATGGGCTTCATCAAAAGCACAAATTCTAATTAGTCCATTAAAAAGGGCATTGTATGTATCTACATTAGGAATAACTCCTAACAGATTCATTAGTTTTACCAGATCAAAAGCCATTTTTATCTCATCCCTTTCACAGAACTTGGTAATAAGCATGTTAAATGTAGAACAGTCAGCTATAAAACCTTCAAGTGTTATCCTTCTTAAAATTTTGACAGCAACGTCCAGTGATCCAGACTTAGAATACCCAAGAATAAGAGAGTGCCATGTTAATCTATCTGGCATAAAACCATGTCTGATCATGTCATTATATAACATAGAACATCTTGCCATGGCATGCCTCTTTGAATATCCATGCAGGAGAATATTATAAGTAGCCAAATTGAAGCATAAACTTCTACTCCTCATTGTTGAAAGGATATCATTTACCTTCTTCATTTTTCCCTTCCTTGAGTATCGATCCATAAGCACATTGAATGCAATAGTATCAGGGCAAACACCTTTGTTAAGCATATCCTCAAAAATAAACAAAGCAGTTCTTGAATGGCCTGCCTTCAGAAGAGCATCAACCAAACTAGTGTACAAAGCAGGATTTGGGGATAATAATCCTTTTTCAATTGCCTTCCCTGACAAAAGGAGTGCAGCAACAATTTTACCCTTCCTGCATAGCCCCGCAATAAGACTAGTGTATGAATAACTGTCAGGCAGAAAATTATTCGTAATCATCTCATAAATATGGGCAACTGCATCCGATATATTTCCTGATCTACATGTACAAGTAAGTATTGTGTTGTAGAAAATATTATCGATGGCATAAGGAATGCAACGAAGTCTATGTAAAAACTTTTTGGCTTCATTAATATGTCCACCAATGCAAAGTCCTTTCAATAGACCCCCATATGTAAACTGACTTGGGAAATGGCCTAAACTAATCATTTTATCAAACATAGAAAATGCTTTTAATGCATCACCAGAATTTCCATAACTATTTATAATGCAATCAAAAGCAACGGAGCTAGGATTAAGACTCATCCTGCTCATGTGATGCATAAAATACTCTGCCTCTTCAAGTCTCCCGAATCTACAAAAAGTGGAAACCAACACATTACATGTGAAGTGATCTGCAACATGACCACTGTGGTTCATAACTGCATAAGCATTTAATGCCTCTTTTATGTTTCCCATCTTGCAATAGTTGTAGATTAATGTTGAATACAAAATGCTGTTTGGCACATGTCCAGCCTTGTACATTTTACACATTATCTCCTTTGCATTATTTATCTTCCCCGCCTTGAAAAATCCATTTATGAGCACTGAAAATGTAACAACATCAGGACTGACAGAAACTTTTGACATATCATCCAGCAACTGCACAGCTTCTTCAAGCAAGCCATTCTTACACAATCCATCAACCATTGCCGTATAATTAATATGACCAACTCTCACTCCATTCATCCTCATTCTCTCAAGAATACTGGAAACCAAGCCAAATTCAGCATGCTTGGATAGCGCATTTAAAAAAGCCCCATAAGTCACTTCATTAGGTCTCAGACCACTTGATTCCATCATATTCAAAAGTCTGAATGCTTCACCAATGTTGCCATTGCTGCAATGCCCATTAATCAAAGTATTGTAAGTGATACTGTTTGGTAACAAATTAAGTAACGACATCTCATCAAAAATTCGAGTAGCAATTCCAATCTTCCCCTCCTTAACAAATCCATTAATAAGAGTATTATATGTGATCTCATTAGGATACACCATATTCTTTCTCATCCTTTTCAATATTAAATAACCTTTTGCACTCCTGCTATCCCTACACAAATTATCTATCAACACATTATATGTACAAACATCTGCCGTGATACCTTTAGATGCCATGCAGTCAATCAACTCAGATGCTGCTTTATATCTTCCTTTCTTGCAATACCAATTGAGCAAAGTATTATAAGTGACTACAGTTGGAAAATGACCGCTTTCTTCCATTTTCCTCAAGAGATAACCAGCACTTTTAAGCTTCCCTTGTTCACATAAAGCATTTAACAATATGTTGAATGTAGCAACATTAGGACAAACCCTCGAGGCAAGCATTCCTTTGAAAAAGGACCAAAACAAGTCAACTTTCTGGTCTTTTACCAAGGAACCTAACACCATGTTACAAGTGTATACGGATGGCTTCAATCCCCGAAATCCCATCAAGTAGAAAGTCTGTACAGCATCTCCAACCATCTTTTCTCGTAAACAAACTCTAATTAGGAGGTCAAAAACAGCTGGGTTTGAGTTGCAAATGGGGTATGTCTCCATTAGAGCACAAAAAACAGAGTTCAAGCCAATGGGCATTTGTAACAGATGTCTCAAAGTCGATTTAGCAAAGTTGTACATTCTAGCTCTAACAAGTATGTGGGTTGTAGTGCAGATTATATGGGTAACCTGACTGAGCTCCAAATTAGGTTGCTTAATGACCCATTCGAGAAATTTCAGAGCCAACTTTCCGTGAACTGGCCTGAGGGAAGCCAATCTATATTTCATACAGTTCAGTGACTCCCAACGGTCTACAGTAAGAAATGTGTATATACTCTTCTCCATATCCAAAGCCCTTGATTCAAAAAGGTTCAAACTTTATGCTGACAATCAAAAACAAATTGTGGGTTTAGAGAAGGACCATGTTACAGGTGAGAGAAAGAAGGTGGAAGAGGGGATTACCTTGAATTACAATAGAGCAAACTATTGAAGGAAACTTATCTTCTCCATCCACAACACAAGGACTGAATAAAGATGATTCATGTATCTGACTCAACTGCGGAATAAAAGCCATGATACAATACATGTCTAAAATCAAGAGAATTTTCCAGCTGATTGGCTTGCCAATTCAACTCTTCTTCGTCATGGATTGCAGATTTTTTTTTGTTAGGGGGGGGGGGTTGTAATAAAATTAGTTTGACGAATTCAGTTCACCCCCAACTTACAGCATGTTTGTTTAGGATTCTCTTCAATGCCAATGCCATAATAATAATATTAGTATTTGAGAAAAAATTATTGGTGATAATAGTACTTATTTTGAAGAATGAATATGGTTAATATATATATATATATATATATATATATATATATATACTTTTTTTATTTTAATAATAAATTATTTAATAAAATATTAAATATATATTTAACAATATTTAAAATAAAGAATAATTTAATTGTTTAATTGAAAAGAATTTTTTTAAAAAAAGTTTAATTTAAATATTTAACTAAAAAATAAATTTAAATGAAAAATCAAGAATGTATCATTTTGGGAATTCGCATGATTTTTAAAAAAAAAATCACTTAATTATTGTAGTAAACAATTAATGAGCTTATTATTTTGCGTGCATTTATTATATTTATGATAATCTAAATTTAATAAAACATCAATCAAATAGTAACATATCTAAGTATCATTACTCCAACTAAAAGCAAAAAATAAGTATCAATTTGTCTAGGTTCGGGCATCTTCCCTCTTTTGCGATGTAATCAGCCACGCCTATGTTTGTTTCCTGCCTTCTAGTCTTTGTTTTCTCGTGTATTTAGCCATGTGATTAGTTTAGCTTTTGAAAAATTCAAGAATATGATTTAGATAAAAGTTTGTTTTTTTTAACTTTCACTTAAACAATGATTTTAGAATTTAGAATCTTAAAAAGTTAAACCAAACACAACATAAACAGTTAAAAGCAAAAAAATATTCCTACTTTTTTGTTAGAGCAATCAGTGTCATTTTGTTTTTTTTGTTTTTACCAGCGAGCAATCAGTGTCTGACTTATCAGGTGCCACCAAATCTACTTGGGTTTTGGGTTGGGACTGACATCCTCTTCCTTGCAAGGCGAACCATCAACCATGGTCTTGGTTGGCGCTGCCAGTACGTTGTGCATGGCAGAAGGTGCTCCACCACCTTGTACATTTTGTTTTGGTGATGTACCTCGTTCATTTGTTTTTTGTCATGTACCTCGTTCAGTTGTTTTTGGTCTGCTAATGACTTTGCTGGTGGGACTCCTAAATCAAAGCTACAGTGTGGGAGGTTAGGATCAAGTTGAGAAGGAACTTGCTCCTACTTGCTTGATTTAAGGTCATGAATCTTTCTTTACTGCAATTGTAGCTATTCATATTTAAGGAAAGCCCAAGTATTAGGCAGGTCCTTCCACACTCTTGCTCCATATTCTCCATCGGAAGCTCATCTTTACTTGAGTTGGAAAATTACCCCTTAGTTTAAGTGGAGAAAATGTGAGAGGGTGAAAGCCTGAAAGGGGCCACAGGTGTGTTCTCGAGAGAACAATAGAACATGGATTCCAGAAGGGGGTGGTGATGGGATCAAGGACAAGAGGTATACGGGATAAGGATTGAGGACTGAGATGAACTAAATGGGAGCTCTTACTGAAAAGAGAGCACTCTCTTTTTTTTGGTGTGTGTTTGGTCTTCAAAAGCGAGCACTCTCTTGAAGAGAAAAATATACACTTCTCCCAGTGAAGCAAGTCAGAGTGGCCATTCCGTTCTAATTTTCAAGAGGTATAAAAAAACACGAAACTCAATTTTAATTTGCAAACTTTACTCACTCGGAAAAAGCAACTGCAAATTGTACTCTAAAGAAAACAAAATGCTCTTGAATAAATGTTTCATGGATGACTAGAATTTTACCAGTGCCATTGAGGGCTGACCTAACGATCCTACAAAAACCATACAACTCGCTACGTTCCTCATTCTTTTTGCACCAAGGCTTTGGCAAATAGCTCTAGGGCTACAAGTTCAGAGAAGCATTTGTGAACCAATAACATTTGCTCTGACATCTTTGTAACACAACCTCTATAGTAACAAACTGCTGGCTAATTCCACATGTCTTTGCTTCCCAGTGATCTACAAGTTGAAATTACAATATTTTTCCAGGCCGTTGCCCACTAAACAGATCAAAATACAATTAATTACTTCATATTTAGTTATTTACACCCTTTTGACAGTCTATGCTATAATGTCAATTATCACTGTCACTGATAACAAATATTGAAGTATTAATTTGAGATTTGTGCTCTAGCAGTTTTGCATCTTTAAATCTACAGAAAGAAAGTGTGGGACTATGCTTATGAGTAGAAACCCCAAGATTCCGCGAAGCTACAAGAAGACGTTTCCCAACTTTAGATCTTCTACTTTTGTCCCCTGAAGATTTGGAAACCAAGTCAACATGCAACGGAGCATGCAGAACATTTGGCGGTGTTTCGGGAGTGACCTGTGGCAAGGACTCAATTTGTCTCTTTGAGCGTCTGTGTGCTCTGGTTTTTGATTGAACTTCAATCTCACTATGAGCAGCTCTAGATGTAACATCCGAGTGTGAAGGGCTGCTAAAATTGTCAATCCCATTGGAACCTGAAAAATATTTATTGATTAAACCTGTGACTGATATCACTTCTGTTGACATCTTACTGAGACTGCCTTGCAATGAGTCAACACTCAACTCCACCAGATTTTCAACTTTATTGTCTGGCATCACATATTGTCTCTTATTGGTTGTGCCAAGCGGTTTGTCTTTAAATATACAGGAGCATCCTCCTGGCATTCCACGGGGTGCTTTCTGCACATAATTTTCATTGGAGTTTCCCTTTTCCTTCTGTTTCTTTGAAATATGATTAGTGGTTCCATGCTCTTCCAATAAATTTACAGGGGGGTGGAATCCTTCCAATATCTTTTCCTCACTGTTGCCACTTGCCTTATCCTCACTATTGCAGACCATTACGTCCTGAGGTTCTGAAAGCATAGCCACAGCTGGTAAACGTGGAATACACAAACTCTTTATATGCCTCACTTCCACATGAAGAAACCATGTTCTTTTCATCCCAGGCAAAGCATACTTTATAGGCAGGGAATCAGGCAGGTAGTAGAAGCATGATTTTCGCTTGACCTAGCAGAATATGCAGTTATATGTTGAGCACAAACTTATTGTCGCAGAAGATCATAAACGATACATGGATATTAAAACAGAAAGTACATACCATTAATCCATTAACTTGGATCTCCCCAGTATCTGGTAAACAAGTGAAGTGCACTCTCTCAAAGTCTCCTGCATAACAATCATTGCACCAATTATTTTGCATATCAGAAGCTAATACATTCATGTTTGAACTGCAATTTTATCAATGTCCTGTTCATAATTTGATTTAAGGAGGCAGGAAACAAGGCACTACTCTCCTTGACAATCAAAGACTTCTAGTGCTTGCAAGTGCAAAATCAAAGGCTTTGTTAGTTCTTTACACGAGTTCACAATCCACGGCTAATGAAGAAAACCAAGGATTGGTTGAATTTCAATTTTTTATTTTCTATTTGTCTTTTATTTATTTTTGATAACAAGATAAAGAAACTTATTTCACTTTTGGCATTCACAGAAAAAAACAAATGTCAAAGAGAGATTTATGTATAATTCTAGTAAAATGCCAATAACTACTGTCTTATTTGATTAAGAAGAAACAAGTCAGGATAAAAACAAAACTATCAGTACGAGGATATCTACATGTAGAGGTTGAATAATCTGGAATGCCCAAGATAACGACACAACGCTCTTTGTAGGGCTCAAATGCTTTTTAGCCGTATTAAACTTCAGTCAAACAATAATACAGTGATAGTAATACCTTTCTCTTGAGAGTAAGAAGATTTTAACATCCACGTCCACAATAAATTCCATAAGATGACATTACTTTTAAGCAATATATATTGAAAATTGATTAAAAAATTATCTTGGCTCTGCTGATAAGTTGAAAAAGAGCTATGTATGAGCTGACACTATCATCAGTTCATCACCACTAAAAGCTTGCAAAAAGAAAACATTACATCTAACTTCCAAATCCAGACCCATTGATCCTAATGCTAGGCTTTCTCCTGCATAGTATTATAATAATTATTAGACAGCATAACTAGTTTTCATCTTTTATTTTTAAAATTGAAGACAACTGCATCACTTTACTTATATATCCAACATGCTAGATATAGGGCTGAAATTCAATGCTCTTATCCTTAAGCTTGGCCATGATGGCTGAGTGAATAATTTGATTTGATAATACTGTCTCTGTCTAGAGCTAAAAGGAAATAGAGTGAAGATTCAATTTACACACTCCACCATTAGATGCCTATAAATGCTTGCACGTGTGTATTAAGTAAGATTTGAACAAAGATTAATGCTAACTATATACAAATCTAAGCGGAGGAGATACAAATCTATGAACATGTATAAGAAATAGCTGGTTTATTTTAAGAGACATAACTCATAAGACAGACTCCTCCTCATGTGTTGAATGCATCATGATGCAATTAGCTAAGGCAACAGAAACAGGGTCAGCAATGGTGGTTCTGATTATATAAACATCATAACAAGTTCTAAATAATTCAAATTAAACAGAGTGAGACGTTCTGATAAAATAGACAATCTAGTAATAAAATGCCACGGGGAAAATTAGAAGCTTTCTGACAAGACAGGACAAAAACAACGTATAGAGCCAGAGGTTAGAAAACACAGCAGAGAAGGATCATGAACGGCCTGAGATCAAGACAATCACTTAATTTTTCAAATGGGACAATTACATACACACCCAAAAAAAAATAAAATCTGCATACCCTAAAGGAGAAAAACAATGCCTAGTAGGATGAAGTGTGGTTTTAGTTTTGCGAAGATTGCTCTTTTTCTTACTTTTGAATGCTCCCGCTGTAATGTCTCGAGGGGCATTCAAAGCAATGCGAGTGCCCAAGTTTGTGTCTGCAAAGACTGCAACTTCACCGGCCATTGACAGATATATTCAGTGGGCATCCTTGAAACCCGCCACTGATCGCAGTTCCTAAAGAGACCACATCCTCAGCATCATCAAAACTCCAACCCCTTTCGATACCTTCCAAACATATCTATGTCTTGTCCGAAAGAACCAGAAAGTGACACAGACGAGACGAGGCTACAGGTACAGTACAGCCATAGCCAGAAGGCTGATTGGGAAGATGGAAACTTGGGTTTGCAGAGAGGTAGCAGCGTGTGGGCCGGATCGATATGCAATGTGCCCGGATTTTCTCCTCCCCATTTGTCTGTCGCTTCGGTTCATCATCGGGGCCGAAGCCCATCGTCCCCCATTTTTCTATGATGGTCTTCGCCCATATAGATAGATTATAGGATGATGATCAACTACAGTTTCTGAAGCCAGAAATTAATTATGTATGTTTTACTATTTTAAAATTCTAAAATAATTAAATAGGTTTTATTATTTTAAAATTTTCTCTAATTGCACATGTAATTAAATTCTAGAAAATTCAAATTCTAGATTACATACTATGTGCATTTCAAATTAAAAAATTTGTATTGCATAGTTAAGAAAAATGGTTATATTATATTACAAGGAAATTAACTCATAAGTTATGATAAGTGAGAAACTAAAATTTTATTAGTATAAAATAAAATAAAAGTACATTGATAAAATAATAAACAAGAGCTTGTGCTACATGTAAGTCTATCAAGCCTAAAGCCCTTTCCTAATAACCTAGAGACTAAATATGTATTTAGATTAATTTATTTTATATTTAAAATAATTTAATAATCAAAATTTTACCAAAAAGACTTTTATTTAAACTAATATGCAGCATGGGGTAGGACACAAGACGTGACATGAAGATCCCATACAAAAGACCAAAAGAGTAAACAAGAGGAAAGTTTTCCATTCCCAAGCAAACATTATTCTTGAGAAAACTTATGTTGACTTAGTTAGCGGAGCGTCTTTGCAAATGAAATATCATGGACTATTGGAGACTTTATGCAAAGTGGTCAAACTCAACATCCTCCTAACGAGAACTGAGCTTGATATCAAAATGAATTCTTCAAGTCAAATTTAAAAGAACATTGTATAAAATTCAACACACTAATTGAAACAAAATTCAAGATAGGATCAATTTCCCTTTTCGCATATGATTTGTAGTTGCATTCGTAATGTTCCCACACAAACACATAATGATTTTATGGTGTACTCACTTTATCATGACATAAAATAAATCTAAAACTTGTTGGTGATAAGTACATAGTAAGAATGGAGAGTTTAGAGCTTGACACCTTGTACAATAAGAGAAAAAAAGGGTTTTCAACTTTCAACAACTTGCAAAGCTAGATACTGAGAGCTTTCAATTTCGCAATTTCTTAATGTACTTCGTGGGAGTCTCCTTGTATAACGGTTACTTTGGTAAAAATGGTGCATAGAAAAGCTAATGTGGCATTTTACTCTCATCATTCTCCCACTCTTAATAGCTTATATCCTTTAATATGAGGTAAGTATATTAGCCAAGAAAAGGTAATTTTTTATTAAATAGTTTTATGTTACTTGTTGATGTCATTTTATTTTAAAATTGTTAGGATTCAAGTTTATGAAGAGAACTCATCATAAAAAAACTAACTTATTAAAAAAGAGAACCTCGTTACTTATGTATCACATTATGCTTCCATAGTTGTTCAATGTGGACCATACCAAACAATTTCTTCTTTCTAAATTTAGAAGTTAAATATCTGAGTCTAAATTGTAATTATAATATAAAATAATAATTTAAGAAGAATTTAAGAAAAATAAGAGTGATATATAAGTGACGGATCTTAGTAGTTAATTTATATTGATAATTTGTTCTTTTTTTTATTTATAGTAAAAAATAAAAAGCCACCAAATATGATAATAAATATAGTTAACATCAATTTTCAAATGAGTATGTAAAAAATGAGTCTGCAGCTCTTTCAGAATCCTGCAACTCGATTTAAGGTGGCAGGAAAGCGAGAAGTTCTCTCCTTGGAATTTTGTATAGTGCCTGTATAGGTGCAATCTTACAGGCTTGTTAGTGCCTCTACCGAAGAGTTCACAGCTAAGAAAGAAAACTCAAGGATTGGTTAAATTTCAGTTGTTTGTTATATTTTTCTGTGTTTCTTTATTTTCAATAATTACATAAAGAAACTTATTTCACATTGGAAATATATTAAATATTCAGTCTCAGAGAGATTTATCTATTAACTATTGTAAAACGACAATAACTGTTGTCTTGTTTTTATTTGATTAAGAGAAAAAAAGGTCAGGATAAGCAAAATTATCAGCACTAATATCTACAGGCAGATGTTGAATAATCTGGAACACCCAATGCAATTATAGAATGCTCTTCTTTACATTTTCTTTCATTAGAACTCTTTTTTACTTTTTAGGTCTAAAATAAATGCTTGTTAGCTTTATTAAATTTCAGCAGAACAATTAAGACACTAAAATATATTGAGTGATATGAGCATAGGTTGAACACCCAAACCTTATTTAGGGCCAGAGGATCATCTATTCATTCCTGCATTTATACCCCTAATTCTTAAAGACAAATCTGTATGAGAGATCATATACACATCATACTAGTTTCATGCATTTAAATTCGTGGCAATTACCTTTTACTTGACAACAAAGAGGATCTTAACATCCATGTGCATAATTTAATTTAAGCAAATAATGAGAAAGTATTAGAAGACCACCGCTGGCTAAACTTATTAAAATTAAAATAAATGGTAACAATTCACACACAAAAAAAAATGATAACAATACATCCGCGCATATCCCAAACCATTGAATGCATTGGACTACAAAAACCTAGTTTTAACATCTAGTCAAAAGTTCAAAACATAAGTATCATGCAATCAGGGAAGGATCCTGCGTCGCCTGCGTGGAGTCTCTCGTTTCACATACATTTTCTCCATCTCATTCAGTGGTCTGCTTGATCCATCAGGCAAGCTAGCAAATTTCCAGCCCCCACCACCTCCACGCTTCCCCCGGGGTCCCAATTTCTCTACGGTAAAAGTCCATCCATTTGAAGAGCGACGTCGACTATACTTGTGGCATTTCACCTCTCCAGCCATCTGTACACAATCAAAACCACATTATTAAAAAAATATGACTTACAGCAAATGGGGCAGAACAGAGGCTGAGTACGGGTGTGCAGGGAGCAGCAAACCCATTGCAATTGCTAGAATATGTATTAATATACAGCAATCAACAAATGATAGTTAAGAGTAAAACTGTGTTAAGCCACTAGGACTAAGTGATGAACAGTTTGGTTAGTTTGTAGGAGATTAACAGTTCAAACATCCGTATCACCATTGTACAAAGGACAAAAGAGTACAACTCTGATGGCCACAACCATATTTTGAACTATTATTTTATAGACAAAGATTTTGATTAAAGAAGGAAAAAGGAAGCTAGATAATAAGAACCAAGTCTTATTTCACTAAGTGGGGTCGACTACACTAATCAATTGAAGCATTGGACCCACAAAAACCGAATTTTTAGTGAAATCATTTGGAGCAAAATCTTTTTTAATAGTTTATCCTAATATTTTCTTCTTTAAGTATTTGTATTCCTCTACCTCTTTTAATTGAACATTTGAACTATCTTCCATTTGATCCACCTTTCTCAGTAGAGCCTCTATTGGTCTTCATCTCACATGACCAAATCAACTTAGGCGAGTTTCTAATCATCTTCTTGTCAATAAGTACAACTTTCTCCTGAATACTACATTCCTTATCTTTTCTTGTATGTATACTCATCCGTCTCCTCATTTTCATTTCTGCTACATTTATTTTTTGTTCTTGTTGACACTTCATTGTTCAACATTCACTACCCATAGAGCATTGCTGGTCTTATAGTTGTCCGATAAAATTATCATTTGAGTATGATGGATATTTTGCAATCGCAACTTGCGCCTAAAGCATTGTTCCTTTTCATCTACCCAACTTGAATCCTATGTGTAATATTCTCATCAATCTCCCCATGACTTTGTAAGATGAATTCAAGATACTTAAAACAACCTACTTGTGGTATGATGCGATCCGCATTTCTCACCTCCAAAACATTGCTAACTTGTATCATAATGAACTTGCATACCATATACTCTGTCTTACTCTTGTTTTACCAAAAACACCCTTTGATTCCATAGCTCCCCTTTGATTCCATAGCTCCCCTCCACAACTCAAGTTTAAAAATTTACTTGTTCTCTCGACTCATCAACTAAGACTATATTGTTCGCAAAAATCATGCATTGAGACACTAGCTCTTAAATGTGCCTAGTATGTACATCTAATACCAAGGTAAAAAGGTATGGACTTAAAACCGATGCTTGGTGCAAACCTAATGTTATAGAAAAACCTTCTATTACACCTCTATGAGTTCTTACATTAGTCATTGCCCCATCATACATATCTTTTATAGCTTGAATATATGCTATACGAACTATTTTCTTCTCTATTTTCTTCTCTAGAGCCTTCCACAAGGCTTCTTGGGACACTCACTCATAGGTTTTTTCTATATCAATGAAGACCATGTGCAGGTCTTGTTGTTTCCTTATGTATCTTTTCATCAAACTCTACAATAGGTATATAGTATCCATTGTTGATTTCCCTGACAAAAAACCAAATTGGTTCTTTGATAAATAGGTTTCATCTTAATCTACTCCCAATTACTCTATCCCACAATGTTAGTGTGGCTCACGAGCTTGATCCCTCTATAGTTTGCATAATTTCGTATGTCTCATTTATTCTTGTAAATAGGAATCGAAGTGTTCCTCCTCCACTCATCTGGCATTTTCTTAGACCCCATAAAAAAAAGGAAGTACCAAGGCTATATTCCTTTGTAGAAAGGCTATTAAAAACAAGCAAATGCAGGCCAAAAAGAAAATTGTAAAAGACAACATCAGCATTTCTCTGGGTCCATAAATTAATCTAGTTGTTCTTTAAGGCCATTAAATATAATTTTTCAAGATGCTAAATGCATCATTAGGACATCTCATAACCCAATAAATCAATCATTTATGTCTTCACTCTTCCACTCCACAATTTTCCCTTTCAATATATAAAATTAATTAAAATGAAATGACAATTAGGAACATTGTGCATCCAAGCAGTTAAACAACTAAGAACCATTATTATCCATATTTCCATACAACCACTAAAGTTCAATCCCTAAGATTTGTCCTATAATGTTTTCAATATGTCATAAGATACAGTAGAACTTCATAACAGAGTTTGATCAAATAAAAAAAAATTAAAAAGAAACAGAGTGACAGTTGCTTTTTGTCCATTAGTAACACTTAACTTTGAATTACAGTAACTAAATGCTAACTGATCAGTAGTCAGCATCAGCAGAAAATAACATCAATGTGGGGGCCATCTCTAGTCACAGATAAAACCACAAGTCCCACCAATATGTCATGCAAAGCTATCCCCGTTTAATTTCTACAATATGGTTATCCAATTAGATCTCTTTCATACAGCATAAACAAAAGTACGACAACAGTAGGTTATCCAATTTCATCCCTTTCACTCAGCATAAACAAAACTACGACAGCAGTAGGGCTTCTATTCTTCCACAATAATACAATAAGGCCAACAAAAATGACAGAAGATGCCTATGAAAATGTATGCACTTAACGTTTTCATTCACTTCATTGGCTAAACCTAGAATAATGGCCAAAGGAACTTACTTTCTTTTTGTTGAAGTTCATCTTGTCAACAAATTCTCGATAGAGCATTTCATCTTCCTTTTTGGAGATTTCATAATGAACTTCGTCCAAATCTCTGGTAATGCCATCCCACCCCTCAGGCATAACCTTGAAGTCAGGTTTGTAAGGAAGGGATGCAACATGGAACTCCCTATCATGGGAAATAAAGAATCTGCAACAAGAATCATTACAGCAAATAAGAAATCAACTATTCTAGCTCAAAATAAATACTCTCTCCATCATGTTCCTACAATGATTATTATATTGCTTTCATACATTGTTCTCTTCTTTATTCCAAATTCACAGTCACACTAATGTGTGTAAAAATATACCCGATCATTGTTCTGTTTTGCACATAAGAGCCTGTGCATGAATGAGATATAACAAAGGAGAATATACAAAAACATAGGTGCTTTACAGCCCTACAGGACCTACACCTTGCACGTACTGTTAAAATTAACATCAGAGTGTTTTAATTTCAGCAGTAGACGATACAATTAAGTAATCTATTAACAGCCACACTAGAACAATAATGGGTTTTGAGAAAAAAATTTCAAGCCCAGCAGACAACAAAATAATCTGACACATTCTGCTCAATGTAACTACTAAAGAAAGCAAAGCCACAATTTGGCAAATCATCACCAGGTTAAAATAAATGACAAGTCATCGGTGGTGTATAATTCTCACTAACATAATTCCAAGTAGGAACAACAGTTAACAAGTAAAATCAGATAACCCGTACTTTCTCTTACTAATGACGGAGAAAAAGTGGTTTTTCAAAGAAGATAACCACCCCTTTTCATACAATTTTATCAGCAACATTCTCACTTTAGATTGGTCCCTCCCTCCCTCCAATAAAAGAAAATGAAATTCATCAAGAAAAATGGGAGCTTCACTATGCGGTTGTGTTAATGATCAAAGTTCATAGAACGACAAAGAAATTCTAGACAACATACACAAGAAACACTTCACCAGGAGCAGGAAATAATATCATAAAGTAAGAAGCTCACTCAGGAAAATTGTCGAGCAGGAGCTCAACAGAATCGTCGAGGGGATGGCCAAGCTTCTTCTCCTCCTCTTCCTCGAGCTCCTTGAGCCAAAGAATGGCATGTACTCTCTGCCTCATGATTCTGTAATCTTGGGCCAGCTTCTCAACGGTGTAAACCTCGGGGTTCTTCTTGTGCAAGCGACACATCTCCGCTTTCTCAGAGTCCTTGAGGTAAGAGCCTCTGGCACCAGGCTCTTGCACTTGCTTCAGCAACACAGTCGTCTCGCGCATGCGTTCGCCCCACCCATCGACGAAAGCCTTGCTCTTTCGATTCTCGGCTTCCAATTCCACTAACTTGTCCTCCATCTCCTGCAAATCGGATAGTAACGAAGATTGGGAATGCGAAGCACCACCACCAGCACCAGCGCTAGCACCAGCAATTTCACCATTAAAGTGCTCCTTGGTTAACCCAGTGGACCAAGAAGACGCGGTGTCCCAACCCATGTCATCGAAGCTACCAAAGGCTCCATCTTTGGCAGAACCGGAACCGGAACCGGAACCAGAGCCAGAACCGGTTGAGAAGATTCTGGAGCTCAAAAATTGACAGCGATTGCCATGTCGCAATTCGCAAGAAACTCTTCGCGTGGCTGATATCAGACGCTGAAAACTTTGCATAGTCACGGTGAGTGTGGGTATCTGAAGCGGCGCCGGAGAAGGAGAGTGAAGGAAGGGAAAGCGTTAGAGCCCCGTTTGGTATATACACAATTTTGTGGCCTGAGAATGGAAATAGAAAGTGGGTTGGAATAGCCTTATTCTTGTTCTATTGTTTGGTTCAAAATACAATCTTATTTTTTTTTTATATATTTGCTGCATAAAATTATTAGAAAAAGAGTTCTAGCTAAAATTAATGAAAATAGAATAATTATTAATTGTTAGAAATTATCATTATCACTTCATAACACAAAGTTACTTTTCCATTATGTGGTCTATCAGATTGGCTTGATTCATCATATCATTTATTCAAGTAAATATACTTACACATCAATATGTTATTAAGTTCTTTTGTTAATTTAATATAAAAATAATAATAAAGACAAGTAAAATTTATTCATAACAAATAAAATGAAGATAAAAATAAAGATTAAACAATTGCTTTGACAATATTATGTATCAAAAATAAAGATTTTTTTTCAAAAAAAATATATTTTAAAATATATGATACATTTTAGATATTAGAAGATTACGATATTCAAAAGTGTTAAAAAAAAGATCAATCATTTTTCATCGGCACTTATCATTTATATTTTATTTTTTTAAAGTATATTATAGATCGTTAGTAAATTCTTAATCATTGTCGTCACAAATCTATTTTATTTTTTTGTTGCTATCGTGTATAAATTTTTTAACAAAATAAAAATTATATATATATATATAATATATATATATATATATATATATATTTACTTGACCCAAAAATAGTTAAGCCCATTTAATAAATATAAAAGTTCACAAGAACTTATGTAAAAATTCACACAATTGATAAACTATATTTGACGTTCAATTTTGGGCAAAATTACATTATATGCTTGAGGGAGGAATTAGTGTCTGTTTAAATTAGTTTTTTTGATAGTTAAAATAAATTATAATTAAAATTTATTTTAAAAAAATAATTTTTTTAAAATTAAATTATTCCTAAACATATACTTAATGGTGCCACACAAGTAAGGTCATTTCTGGAGCAAATGCCCTCACTAGCTTTAGAAAAAAAAAATTCACTGTATGTCTTATTTTAGTTTACTATTATTATTATTTTATTATATCTATATTTGTCCTCACTACATATATTCTGTTTTTAATATTAAATTTTTTTTTCATACATGACTTGTTAAAAGAGAAAAAATATTGTTTCTTTTTTTTGGGTATGAAGAAAAAATATTGTTTTAGTGATAATCAAAAGTGTACATGTCAGAAGATGAAATCAACTCAAGTATAATAAGTGAATATTTGACTATTCTATTATGTTGCATACTTAATTCAAAACGTTAACATCTCTAATACATACAACAAAATAAAATAGATGATATCTTAATCAAATAAAAAAATTAAAAATTAAGTATTTAAGAAATTAACAATTTCAAAGTGGAGAATACTAAGTGACTTTTTTAGTATGTTTGAATTTAATATGTTCTTTTTTTTTTTAAAGTTGATAAGATTTCGATTAGTTTCATAAAATTTTTGCATAAAATTTTTTTATGTAGAGTTTATGAACTTGAAAGTTAAATTAAAAATTTTATCATAAATATACATTTTGATAATATAGTTATAATATGTAAGTATACTTTCAATTATTATATATAATAAAATATATATAATATTTACATAAATATGTGAAGTATAATTTTTTATATTAATACGTGTTGTCTCGGGCAAAAAAATTCTGAACTGTACACAAGTGCAGGAGGGGTAAATGACAGATTGACAGTCCCATTGCCAGTAGCAATCCACAAGTAAAAGATATCAGCAAGCACACATCTTCTTACAGTGATTCCCTTCCCCTTAACGAAGCTCTTCACGGTGAGCCAAGTTCTCAAATATAAACTAGGTTTAACGCGAGAGTTGTGAGCCAATGTTATTAATTAGAATGTGATGAGAATTTGCATTTTTCTAAATCATATTTAAAACACAAACATTATATTTTTTTTAAAAAAAAGAAGGAAATAGATACCAAACAAAGAACTCTCGCAAAAATATTATTGAAAGAGAAGAATTATATATATAGATATTTACTTTGTTAAGTTTTTTGGTACAACCATTACTTTTTTACAGAGACCCATGACGCACGGTGCTATGCATATAATAGCTTCTAATATTGTACGTGATGTTAAATTAAATTAACCTTGAAAATCAAAAAGATGAGGATAGACTTTTGGGGCACAGGCATAGCAAAGTATTCCGGATGCAGATGGAGCCAAAATGAGCCCACCGTTCCATTTGACCAGGACCCCATCACTGCTTTGAAGCATCATATTCAATCTGAATAATTGAAACCCGCTGCATGACTAGTGTGAATTTAAGCATGCTTAAAAAAAAAATTCTCTGACCAGTTTTCTTATTATGAAGCATACTTAGAATTGAACCTCCTTAATTTATGTGCTCCTTAGGGTGCTGGTGGTCGAATCCTATGATTCAGTCAAAGGGTGTCATTGAAATCAAGAATTGACAAGAGTTAACTATATGCAAAACCAGTAATTAATTTGTGTCTTTTATTATTTGAGCCAATTCATCCTCGAAAGATATATCATAGGCTTGACAAGTATACAAGATCATGAAGAACGGAGATGAACTAAAGATGAGTATTAAGATTCTATTATTCTGGAAAATATTCAATTCCACAACTCGGCGAAAAATATTGCTCAACTTTAAAAAAAAAAAATTGATTATCGTGTGCAGGAATGGAAGCTTTTGCTAGCTCACAATGGAAGAAAATACAAAAGTCGAATCAAGAATATGAACAAGAACAAGAATAAGAAAAAGAAATCGTTGTATAAGAACAACAATAATGTAATAAAGAGAACTCGATCACCATTTAAAAAAAAAAGGAGAAATTGAATTGATAAAGAAATCAATGCATACATATATAGGGCTCATGATTAATTATTGTCTTTATGATAGCTAGCATGCGTACAAGTGTGATCTGCATAGAAGTCTACTTTGTTTTCTTATAATACAACTGTAGAGGATTCGATATAATTGAATCCTTTATATATAATAAGACATTTTCATCAAATAAAATAACCATCATTATTCTTATTATCATTGGAGAAGGCATTCCTAGTTAGTTCATGCAAACTAAGATCATTATCCATGAGCAAGCCATGAGAGACCTCCATGGTAGTAGGCCTGGAGTTACCAGAAGTTGGAAGAAAACTAGTACTGCTCCTCGCATAATCAAACGAGTACCCACTTTGTTGCCCTTGAAACAACTGTTGCTGAGGCACTTGCTCTGGTTGTTTCTGCCAGGGAAGAGGCACGGCCACTTGATGAACTTGGCTATAACTTCTGTTTCCAAATGGTGGCATTATGGTAGCTGTGTCGTGTTGAAGAATCCGCTGTTGGCCTCCTTGTTGGAAATTTAAGGTAATGGGTCCCCTGTGGACACCAACAGACATGGCTGTGCTGGGACAACCCGTGAACTGCTGCACCAATGCCCTAAAATTGGTGGTGTTGGCGTTGAGGAGGGTGGTGGGGGTTCTATTGGAAGCACGAGACCTCCTTCGAATCGGTTTGGACACATTGCCCTTTGGAGTCAAATGGCCACTGGTCGTGTAAGAACTGCTCGGGCTCAAGATGCCCTCTGATGATAACGACAACGCGGTGGGGCTCGTCGTCGCCACCACAGTTGCATCGGAGAACGCTTCGGTGGGCGGCGCCGGAGCTGCGGGGCCATCCATGAGAGGTTGCTGATCGTAGAAGTGCATCCACTGCTCAGTGGTAGCAGTCATGGCATCATCACTCCTGGGTTTGGAACAGATAAGGAGATGGCAAATGGTTCCCTTTCTTCATATTATAAGAAAGAATGAAGCTTGGTGCCTTGTCATGGTCAAAGTAAAAATGTCCAATTGTTGACTATTCCAATTTGATGGAGATGGGGGAGAAACTTGAAGCCAAAGAATGGGGTGCTTCTTCCAGGAAATAACGTGTTAAATAATGTCGATCGGTGAAGAAGAAATGGAAATCAGGGTGCTAACATCACTTTTGACTCTTGTTTGTCATGTTGGAGCTTTTGAGGCGGTCTCGTGTTCTTGGTCAGAAAAATGTGTACTGTAAAGTTGACTATTATAAGATACATGTATTCTCTTTAGCCACCCACACCCACCTCCTCTTTGAATTTTTCTTTATATAATTTTAGAATAATATATTAAATTAGTAAAAATATGATATATATTATAACATAATAATGAATTTAAATATTTTTTTAATAAGATTATTTTATTAAAAAAATAAACATAAATTATATTATGATAAAATTGATCATAATAGATTATAAAATTTATTTTTTATATTTAAAACATCTTGTATCTTAATTATTTTGAAATAACAGAAAAAAATTTTGATTTCACAATAATATACGATGTTGAATTAAATTAATAATATTATATAATAAATTTTAAATAAAATGTAAAGTATCAAGAGAATACATGAGGATTTTTCTATTCCTTAAGGTCATTTAAGTCTACACATTTTTATACAAAGCATCACCGTAAAAGCTACTTGTCGCAATAATATTAGTGGATTCTATTAATTGGTGTCGGCCGCGTGTTTTACTAAAGGCAGAGTGTGTGTGAAACAGATCTATCAGGAGAAAGAGAAAGAGATTAAATTAGTGTTCAGTCACTTGTTATTATGGTTTAATTGAGAAATATATAAATGTACAATTGCAACCCCATCGAGTCTTTGTTGACCATAATTAATCACAGGACTCACTTGGATATGTACGCACGCGCGCGCAACACACACACACACACATATATATATATCATAAATTTATTTTTGCTTAAAATTTAATATACAAAATCTTCATAATATATAGTTGATTATTTTAATAATTAGATTAGTTAAAATAATTTTATATGACTAAAAATCTTAACTTCGTCATAATAATTACCAAACTACGAACCGTACGAGTTTTTCTTCTCATTTAAATAGCAAATGCAATGTTATATATCACATAACTTGGCCATGGACTTATTTACAAGATCAATCGAGAAATTTTCTCCATATATTTTTATCCGTCACAAAAACTAGCATACCATATTATATATATTTATATCAGTTACTGTATATCTTTGTAGAATTAGTTTAGTTTTTATACACGTAAATTCTCTGTTTCTCTCTGTTCACAAAGAAGTCTCAAACAAGATGATCCTTTCTCCACATATCTGTTTATTTTATGTGAAAAAGCCTCGTTTTGGGATCGTGTTGGACAGGTTGACGTTCCTAATGAACACCCCGACTCATTCTTTTCCAAGCATCTTCACTTTGTTTGAAAAAATACAAGTCTTTGCTTTTTGGCTATGAAGTTTCTATTCTTGCATTTTACTTTCTCTTTCATTTAAATAATGCTGTAACATAATATGTTCTTTTGATTGATTGAAAAAAAAAAAGAGATATGTAAATTAACAAGATATGGTTATTAAGTTAACTCTATATCTGCAGTTTTTTTTTTTAATTTTCCTCAATGTGGTGGCAATGGTAGAGTAATCAGTCATCAACTAGATGAACAGATATTATAAACTATAATTAAAAATTTTAATTTTAATTTACAAAAATTTTTCATAGTTATGATTAACTATAAGAGTTATTCTTATTTTCAATTTTAATAATTACATTTTTTTGTACTAATTATGATTAGTTTGAAACAATTATGACCCACAAAGTTTGATGGTCACATGTTCAAATCCAAATCTTCTGTCTTATTTTCTTATTCCTAACTCTATCTATTATAATACAACACAAAAAAAAGAGCAGCATTGAATGAATAATAATTAAGATACAAGTGAGTTTATATATATAATATATATATATATATATATATGTATATGTATATGTATATATATATATATATATAATGTGTGTGTGTGTGTGTGTGTGTGTGTGTGTGAACTGATACAAACGGAAAAGGTAACTAACTTTGACACATTAAGTGAACTAATTGCTATATCTAAAACTATCTCTTCAATTAAATTTTAACAACTCAACAAAAAAGAAAATAAAAAATTTAAATTCTAATATAAGATATTATTTTTACATTACACCAATCAACATGTGAGATTTAAATCTTTTATATCTTTTTTTCTAACTCTAACATGTGAGATTTAATCAATAAATATTTAAATTTAAAAAAATAATATTAATCAAGAGAAAAATGTCTTTTTACTAAAGTATCAAATTTAATTAAAAAAACAAAATTAGAATAGGCAAATAAGACACATAATTTGAGTTCCTTATACTAAATCTAAAAATCTCTTCATAAAATAAACACTACAAGAAACGTGACTTTTAGTGACGACAAAAAACCGTCACTAAAAATCTAAAAATTATTAATAGAGCCTTGAAAATCTATATACACAGATATTTTCTTCTGTAAGATTTGATTTGTTATACATAATTTTTCGTCCATCACTAAAATCTATAGTGACAGTACATTTGCTCATCAATAAAACGCTTAAACATTTACCATTACAAATTTTATAAAATATCAAATTTTATTAATAAAATCTATACCAATAGATATGTTCCATGAGTAAACCTTAATGTGATAATTCTTATAGATAATTCATGGATAAAACTTGAAATAAATATTTTTACGCGTAATTTATTGTTTTTTAAATTTATTTATCGCATTTCAAATTATATATATACTAAAAAATAAATATATTTAAAAACTAAATTAAAATAAAACTTGTCCACTCATTAAAAATAAAATTAAGTCTTACAACAATCTCCAGAGTACAAAGCAATCAAATTGACACATTTAATTGCACACATTGTCTAAGTCAATCTACAATTAAAATTTAAACAAAGATGAACAAATTGGCTTCGTAATTTGCACCTGCAAATAAAAATATAACATAATGATTAATAAGGTAACTCACCATAAAAAATTATTAATAATTTAAATAAAAAAATTTAAATCAATTCATTAATACTATGTACATACTATTTCTATTGTCTTCATTGTTGCTTGAATTTGGAGAACCCAAATGGCCTTAGTAATCAGGAAAGCGCCTAACAAAACAATGACATACAAATTATTAATAACATCATGATCTAACAATGCCAACACCATTGATAAAATGCATTACAATTTCAAAGAAACAACACTAACAAAAATAAAATAAAATGTGTTCGGAAGTGCCATCTTTTCCAAATGGCAATATGGGGCCTTCTTGTTTAGCATCCTGTGTCCACAATTTTTGTCTTTTAAACCCTTCTTCAAATTATGAAATACATACTTTGACTAAATAATAGACTGATGAGCTACAATTAATAGTTTACATACTTCAATGTCAAGCCACAAACAATCACATAATGAATGAAAGTCTTATCTCTCTTATGTAGTTTCTAGCATATAGCAGTTAATGCATGTCGGGAGATAAAATGACTGTCAAAATTTATAGTCTCTTTTGACCGTGGCTCCAAATAGTCCATGGGTGTACTGCTATCACCCATTCTCTAACCTTGTGCTTCAGTTAGATAGCCACTCACCCTTCCTATACTGTCGACTTCACCAAGTAAATTTGATTAAAGATGAAAAAATATATAATATATAAATATGAATCATGGAATAGTACCTCGTTCTGAGTGACATTCATAGATACTTCTTTCGATTGCATCAAAGTCTTCACATCCAAGATTCATGGGTAGACACATCAAAGTGACTTAGTTAGGCTCCTAACTAGACATAAAGTCTCAGTTAATAGTCACAAAACGTAGATTTTCACTTACTACTATTGTGTGCAGTGGTAGAAGAGTCTTAATGTTAGCTATCATATTGGCACCTTACCACAGAACACACAATAGCTATCATATAAGTCATAAGAAATTTTAGTCACTTCAGATATATGTGAACCAATCTTAGGATCAGACATACCTAAACTGAACTTCAACTTCTTACCTTCCTTGACTTTAGGCGTGTTAGTCTCCAAAACAGTCCTCAGCTCATCAGTTAATTAGCCTAAACACAAAATATAATCAAGACAAAATCAACAATTTGAGCAATGAACGATTCCACTGCATTTCAGTTCTGTGCTAAGAGGATGAATGAGAATTTAATTTCGCAAAAACATAATACTAGACCCCACCAAACATATTAAAACTAAGTTCCTCAACAAAATTAAAAATGCCCTAAACTAAGATCCAACCCAAACCTTGAATATTTGTTCACAAATTAACAATGAAGGAGAGGAGTGGAAGAGGAACCTGATGCGGTGTCGATTTCGCCTTCAAATCAACGGCACAAGAGTGCCATCACTGGAATGGAGATGGAGATGGAGCCGCATCTGGAACAGAACCTGTAAATTTCTAATGAGAAATTTGAGAAAAAGCATCTGATGGCTAGGTCTTCGAATGCGAGAAAAACATATAGGGATTTATAATGAGAAAAACACAGAAAAACTCAATAGGGCTTCGATTTGGTTGTCGTAGAGGAACAACTAACTCACCGGAGAGGCATAGCCGCGGTGTGGAATAGCCTATCTCGCGGCCGGTGTGGAACGCAAAGGCAGCGCAGAATGAACGAACGGTGGAGCAGGATGGAGCTGGAGCTTTTGCGGTGAAATGCACGTTGTAGCACATGAAGGAAGAGAGGAATGAGAATAAACAGTGCTCTGGGAAAGGGCTTCGAATTTAACGAGAGGCAGAGAGAGTATCAAGAAAAAAAAAAAAGAAAAAAAGAAAGGCTTATAGTGACAATAAATAAAGTTTAAATAGAAAAAATATTAAAAGATATTTACAATAAATTAAGTTAAAATATAACAAATTATAAAAAGATTACTGTAATAACAAAAATGTACATATATCAACAGTTTTTTAGACTGTAACTAATACTTATAATAACAAAATTATATATATAAAGTATTAAGTTATTTATACTCATATTTTTAAAGTTATTATTAAAATTTATAATGATAAAATTATATATTTATAATTTTTATATCTGTTACTATAATTATTTGCGGGTATATAACATTTTTTTTTTGTACCGAAGAGGAATAATGGGCATCAATGCATAATACGAACTGGCTTGTAAAGCGGGCTCAACAGCACTGGATTTGACGATTATGCCATTTAAAGCTTCTAGAGATTATAGAGACGAAGAAATAACATTGCTTGATTTGATATTCATATCCTTCGGTATTGAATATATAGAATGCGTTTAGATATATTTTATTTTTAAAAAAATATTTTTGTATATGTGTATTTAGATATAATTTTAAAAAATAAGAAAAATTAAAAAAAAGTTTATTTATTTTTTTTAAAAGTTAATGATTTTTAATTTAAAAAATAATAATTTTTAATATAATTTTATCACAAAAATATTTTTTATTTTTATTAAAAATTATATTTCACATCATTTTTTTTTTATAATCTTTATTCACATAAACTTTTTTAGATAATTTCATGAATTATATTTTAAATAATATAACTTTAAGTCATTGTATCCTAATACTTTAAACCGAATTTTAATATCAATGATCATGCTACTTAAAAAAAATAAAATAGAATAATATCAGTAACATGTTGTTAAGTCTTTGAATATATAATTAAACATACTTTTATTAACTTATGTCTAGTTTTTCATAACGTTCTTACTATAACATAGTTAAAAATTACATCGTTCCTATTATGTTAACTCATCTAATAATATCTTATATATTATAACTCATCATATCTTACATTTGAATATTTTTTTTAATAATTTTAATATAAATAAAGTATTTATATTTTTTTATCTAAATAAATTTAAAATTTTTTATTATTTAAAAGAACTTCTTAAATATTATATTTAATTATAAATTATTTTTCCTTTAAAAAAATCTATTAAAATAAAATATATAAACAAAATATTTTTAAAAAAACTTATACAAACAGCCTATAGTTTTGCTTTTTCCAAAAGAAATTGCAGTTAAGGTGGTAAAAGAAGAAGCATTTGTAAACGCATGTAATCCGTTCCGTCGCACATGGGTTGAAAATAATTTAGACGGCATTTGAATGGTTGTTGCACCAAATAGTTTTCTAAAGATTGATTTTTGTTTTTGAAGTCTATGGCTATTTATATCTTGATTGACGGATTCATGTATTTCAATCTTCCTATATAAACTTTTATCAACCTTCAACCTACTTTTGTGACAGGATATGGGTTTGTACATGAATCTATCCAGCAACGTGGTGATAAATTTGTCAAAAGCATTATCCATTGCTCATCGAAGCCAGTCCCTCTCTAGCGCTTGAGATTAAGAGAAAGACTTTTTAAAAAAAAACATTTTTTTATTAAAAAGAAGAGCTAGCAAGTCTAGCAGTGAGGCTGCCTTTACCTAAACCAAAATATAATAAAATTAATGAATAACTCGTGTCTTACACGAAAATTCTAAAAAATCTCAATTACAGTACATAACTATTTTGCATCATAATATATAAATATTCTATATATATTATTAATGTTTCAGTTTTTTTTACATATATTATAATGTAACATTTAATTAGTTAAATAAAATGAGAAAATAAGAATCGAAATGAGAAAGAAATGTATTAATTTTTAAAATGAACTCATTTTTTAAAATTATATCTTTTTATTTATCATATTTCATTTACTTTACTATTAAATCATGCTATATGCATTTTTTCTATTATATTTTCTCTGTTTTTTTATACTACTGTTATATTTTTTTCTAGATCAAAATCTATGTCATCTTATAATAGAATATGCAACAAATAAATATAAGAAAAAATTAATTTTAGAATTGTATAATACAAACCATTTTTATTTTTAAATGTCAAAATATCAAAAGTTAATTTTAGATACATTAGTTTGTGACAAAAATTGTAATTCTACTCAATAATATATATATATATATATATATATATATATATATATATATATATATATATGTACATACACATTATCATCTTTCTTTTAGATGTGATTTTTTTTATAATAATTAAGAACAATTCAAACTAATATATGTAAATTGTTGCTTAAAAGATCCTTGGTAGATTTGAATGGTGCATGCGTTGTTAGTATGCTTTCCTCCCGCAAGGGACACAATCGAAAACCGAAAAATTATTCCTTCACCTTTTAGGTAGAAGATACTCTGAGTGTACCAAAAAAAATTATTGCTTAAATATCTCCCTTCGTAGTATGCATAAAAAATGTTGAGGCCCAAAAAAGAGAGAAAGAGATGTTTAAAGGTATACAATTGTGTCAATAACAAGTAGCATAACATATTAGCTTATTCTCAAGGAAAAGAACTCGAATTTAATATATAGGAGTGGATAAATTAAAGCATGATCACAAACACCACAAAATTGGTAGAAACGTGATCATCTACATAATTAAAAAAGAAAACCCAGTTTGATTCCCCATTCTTGTTAACTTATAACACCAATTACAGATTAAAAATACAGGAAGCAGAGGCTGAAAAGTAAAGAACTGCAGAATGCAGAGAGGCCATAGTTCATTCATTTTGTGACATTCACATTTTGAGGTTTTCATTCAAAGTAAGCTCTTCATGCCTTCTCAAGGGGTGCAAGAACGGTCATAAAAATGCTTTCAGTTTAGTTGGGATCAATTTAAAGCATTTAAATTGCCTCAAAGCAAACAACATACTTAACTTCCTTATGTCTCAGTCAATTCCATCAATTATCAGCATTACTGATATGGATGGATCTTTGTAATCTTCCAAACAGTAGCATTGTCTAACAACTCGTGCTAGACTTCAAGGTTCCAAATCCTCGTGTTGGATTCTATGAAATTCAAAACAAGACCCAGCTGTTGAATACCACCATTTGTCGGAATGCAGAAATTGGTTGTATTATGTATCCAAGAGTCTTCATAAATTATAATGCTCAGGCCAGAGCCTGTTGACTTGCAAATGCCCAGTTTCACAAGTTTTTGTTGGGCTTGACCCAAATTTCTGTGTTGATAAGTAGTTATAGTTTGATTAGTTTCCTACTGTGAGTTCAATTATTCAATTATTATTAGAAGATGTTCATTTTATGATCTGAAATTAATATAGATCCTTATTTAATAAGGAGAGTGTGAGTGATTTGAGTGCTAAGCAAATATTGTGGGTTATGGGAACGAGAATGAGAAAGAAATTAAAGAAAAGTTTGAGAGAACAATATTGTTATGGAGCAATTATTTTTAAAAGTTTAAACAGTTAAATAGAAATATATGAATAATTTTATATATTTAACATACCTTTCATGCAATAGTCCTTTGGACTTAAAGAGTAAATAATGCATAGACACATTTTACATTATACTAAAATTCAACTTATTTATAAAAAATGAAAGTAACAAAGATTGAATTACTAACCATTTGTTCATAGAGACTTTGATATTATATTATGAATTAGTTATCTAAAAAATTTATTAAGTCATTATGTGAAAGCATATAAATGATTTTATATATCTATAAAACAAACCCTCGTAGGATTGGTAGAAATGTAAGGATATCCTGTCATCTTGTTTTTTATAGTGAAATTGTTCTCTTCTCTCATGGGGAGATAGGCATGTTGGCTGAACTACGCTAATTATGATGTGGTTTCGATGATTCGATTATGTAGGTTGGAGGACTAAGGGTGTGTAAAGCCCATTCAATGCCAAACCAAAAGCTCATTTGAAACATAAAATTGCCTCGAACAGTGTGCTAACATATTTGATAACTCTTATGACAAAATTAACACCTTAAAAGTGAAAGTATTTTTTTTTTATTTTTACAGTAAAAGAAAATCTGTTTTGATGTATATTGATAAAAATATCCTTATTCTTAATTTAACTAAAAAAAATTCTTAATTTAACTAAAAAAAATAATTCATAACTTTTTTTAGTAATTAAATATTTAAAAATAATTTTAATAAATAATATCTAAATATTAATACTGTTAAAGTTACTTTTCAGATAAATATTTCTAAACATAAATTATAGTCATATAAATTTATTTTAAATAAAATTAAGTTAACAAAATTAAATTAATACAAAATTAAATTTACAAATTTTAATCTAAAGTAACATTAAGTATGGAAGCATTGTGTTCATGGTAGGCAACGTACGTGTTGAATGGCAGTACAAGCGTGCCAAAAGTCTTCCTGATGTCTCATTGATACAGCGTTTGCTGCAATTTGGTGATATATGCCAATGATAGAGACTCTCATGAATGACATCACAAGATTGAGTGTGTGAAGTTGATACAAATTTTTGAAGAGGGTGAAAAGACGAGGATTTGAAGCTTATTCGTTGATAATGAAATTTGGATAAGATACAAACTTTTGGATTTGACCCGAATTCTTATGTTGCTAAGCAGTGGTAGTAATGCTATACACTCCTAAACAATGCTTCTAATAATTCTCTTAATATTTAAAAAAATATTAAATAAAAAAAATAGAAAAATTTGATATCTTAAAAGCATAAAATACATTTATTTCTTTTTTCATTTAATAATTAAGAGAATTATTAAGCTCATTAATAAGGAGGACATATAATTATTCTAAGTAGTGATAGTTTTTATCGTGAGTTGAATTGTCATTAGAAAGTATTTATTTTATTATAGGAAGCTAATAGTATATCCTTGTTTAATAATTAAGGAAAGTGAGAGTGATTGAATTGAGTGCTAAGCAAATTATTCTTATAGGTTAATCCTTGTATTAAGAAATTGTTTGAGTTATGAGAATAGAAAAGAGAATGAGAGAAAAAAGTTTGAGAGAACTTGTGAGGTTTCGTAAGGGTAAACCTTCACACGCCAGTTAGGGTGTTCATGATTCAGATTGATTTGGTTTTGTGAAAAAAAAAATTCTAAACCAAATCAATCAGTTTTTTTACAATAAGAACTTATTGGTTCTATTCTAAATGGAGAACCAAACCAATAATGGTAATGGTTTGGTTTAGTTCATTTCAATTGAATTTCGAACAAGTACTTTTTTTTTTAACTAATTCATATTAAACTTTTTTTTCCTTTTCATGATCCAATCATCATAACTTTGGCCTAAAAATCTTAATATAAATATTAATCAAATAAATATTAATAACAAATTAACTTAAACATTTCTATTCAAAAAACAAGAAATAAAAATATAATCATTTATAAGTATGTAAATCATAAATATATATATATATATATATATATATATAATTATATGAGTTCGATTTGGTTTAGTTTAATTTATTTTTAAAAATGAAAACAAAAAACCATACGGAACCAATTGATTTTTATTACAAGAGAATCAAATAAAACTGAAATTAATCAACTTCATTTGATCTTCAGTTTTTTTCTTCAATTTTTTGAATTGGATCGATTTAATTCGATGATGGACATCCCTAATGCCTATGATGAAATTATTCTCTTTTCACCTATATGAAATATATTATTTCTTTCTAACAAGTATTTATTAAAAATTTATTTCCCCCAACAGTTTTATGTCCTCCAAATAAAGTTTTCCGACCCCAAGCTGGGTTCTTGTCCAAGGTGTAATCAAGGAACAGTGAGAGAAATACCTCCCTTTAAATAGCCATAACCAGAAGCATATATAGTCTGGTTAAAAGCCCTAAAACAAATCTGTTTAGTCTGGAATAACTCGTAAATAAAAGAACATTTCTATTTGTATAAGAAAATAAAGAAATATAACCAGAAAATGACAAAATACATATTTTTCCAAGTTCTATTTGTAAATAAAAGAACTTTCGAGTTTGGATTGTGAAGTTTTGAAGCAGGGAGTGTGAAAACCGAAAACGGTGGAACCCAATTTTGCTGTTAGACCCAAGGCTATTCTGTAAGTAACGAAAAGGCTGAAGTAATCTGGTCAACGATGAACATATCAAACTAAGTGCCCAATTTAAGAAGTAATTAATTTTTATTTACTGTAATATAAAACTTTTTATACTATAACAATAATAATGTGTCAATACATATATAATTAAATAATAGGGTATATAGATGCATGGAGTTATTTATGTTTTTTTTTTTGGTGAATATGTATACTATTTTTATTTTTTATATTTTAGCAATTTTATCTTAATTTTAATAAGTTATTTTATTTTAAGTTTTAATATTTAATTAGAGTTTGATTAGGTTTTTTCCTCATGACTACTCTTAAATTATAAATACCAGTCTAGTATTTCTTTTATATTATTATCGATAAATAAAATTTTATGCTTTTTTTATGAAAGATGATGTTTTGATCTCTTGGTTCTACATCATTTATTTTAAAAAAATATTAATAAATAGTGAATACACAATCTGTATTTTATTTTAGCTCATAATGTGATACACTTTTTTTAAAAAAAATTAATTTACAAAATTACTGTTTCTAAGAAAATAATTAGAACAAATAGTAGCTTTATTTTATTATAAAGAATGATTACTCTGTTAAAATTTATATTATTCAGTTTTTTATAAAATAATAACATTTCACAAAATTAATGATAATCACACTTTATTCTGATCATCTATATACATATTATTAAAGTTAGAACTTACAATGATAAGAATTTCACATAAAAAAAAGTTAGCACTTACAAGCTTTATTATGTCACGTCATTTTTATTGTTGATTTGGCATTCATTAAAAAATTAATTAAATATTTTTATGTGAATATGATATGAATAATTATGTAGTTAAGTTTCAATTAATGACATGTATTCTGTCCCTCATATATAATATCATTAACCCATGCCTTTTCATTTCCCTACATCAATCCCTGCTAGCACTTGCCTCTTAATTATATATATATATATATAAAAAACTAGCACTTTAACGCTTGCAATATGCAGAGATTTGCATATGAATATTTGTAATCATTTTTTTATAAAATTTATAAATATTTTTTAACAATCAATTAGTATATAAATTCAATATGCAAACATTATATTATATTTTTGTGCATATTAATATTTATAATTAATTATATTGTTAATATAGTTTATGAACATTTTTGTAATGATATGTTTATAAGAAACTACATCATCACTAAAAGAAAGTGTCAAGCCATGTCATCACTTGAGAGTAATCGTCTGCATATTGAATTATTTTGTTTTAAAACAATTTATGAATATTATTTTAAGGACAGTTAATTTGTGAATTGAATATGTAAGTAATATATTACATTTTCATGTATATTAATATTTATAGTTAATTATTTTTTTATAAAATTTATGAATATTTTTGTAATATTATTCTTGCAAAAAGTCACATTATCACTTAAAAATATACATTTGTATATTAATGTTTATAATTATTTTTTAATACGATTTATGACTACTTTTATAATGATAAATTGATTTATGAATAAAAAATGAAAGTAATATATTTCATTTTTCTATATGTTAATATTTGTAGTTACTTATTTAATAAAATTTATAAATATTTCGTAACGATATGTTTATAATAAGTCATGTCATTACTTGAAAATATGTGACAAATTATATCATTATTAAAGAGTATGTGACATTAAATATTTTTAAGAAACCTAATAAATACTTATATCATTATTTAAGAGTAGGTGGTATTATATTATTATAAGGAGTCTATTTTAATTATATGTATATAGATTAATTGACATCAATATGCACCGAAATTAACGTTTATGACAACCTCAGCCTAATGGCCCACGAGGCCGGGGTCGGGGTGGTAGATGAATCAACGTGCAACATATATGAAATACCTACCTCTACGCTTCCTAATACTTTCTGGTCCAGTTACTCAAACATACATCATATCCTAGGTTGAAAAGCATTTTACTTCAACATGTTCATAATGATGGTACCTGTCGTCATGCGTTTACTAATCATATATGTATATATATGAAACATTAATTTTAATGTATATTAATTAAGTATAAAATAATTTTTAGATTAAGAGAAATTTTATTTGTATGATTTATATGTTCTAAATTTTAACTCAGCAGTAGATGTAAAGTTATTCAATAATATAAAATTATTTTATCTTATATGATTGATTTTATCTTATATTAGCCTTTAGGATGAGTGTTTTTCAAACAAAATATATTTCATCTAAAATTCATATGAAAGTTTAAAAATTAGTTGAGTACAACACGCTTTCATATCACAATTAATAAATGATTTTTCATAAGTAATTAATCGCAGTAATTAGTGCATTGCAATAAAAAATTTTTTTACTCTTTTATTACAAAAAAATAATTAATAAATGATTGAATCAGTGTGAAACTTTTCATCCATATTTCTTTCAATATCATCATAAATTTATCTTACATATAATTTTTTTAAAATTTAACCTAATTCTTTAGATAATTTCTTCTAGTTTTTTTAATAAAAATTTACACAATAAAAATAACCATTCAATAAGGAAAGACATTTGTTGTGGTCGAAAACAACCATCCCTGCAATTAAATGAATGATAGTAGAACTTAGAAGTATAATTTTATTTCATGTTTGCAGGAGCACATAGCAGGCGGGACACGTTACTTCAAGATTTCAAACCATTCTGCAGAGCATTAATTTAAAATTATTCAAATTATATTGAAGTGATTCAGTTAAGTATGCATTCCCTCAAAACTTGGAATATGACACTCCCTAGTCCTAGTTCATTTCCCCATGGCCATTGGTAAAACTTTTCCTTTATATTGTTAGTTTAGTACAACCTTAAAAATGGGGTTTAAGAATGAATTTGACATATAATTTTTCGTATAAAACTAATCCCCTAAGTTTTTCATCACAATTTTTAGAGATGTACCTCTCTAATCTTTGTTGTCAAAATTTTTCCCCAAAGAAAATGAAAATGCTAGTTATACGAAAAGTGTAATTCTAATACATTAAATATGTTTAATATAGCGTGTAGTTATATTATTATTAATTGTTAGATGAATCTAAATGCAAAATAAAAATTTCTAAATAAAATTATATGCAGAATCATTTAAGCAACATCACTTTCTGCTTTTGTTTATAATCATATAGTTATTCAATGACAATTTTAATAATAATTTCAACAAACCGATAATCAAAGACACTTACTAATAATTTTTTGTGAGTTTCTAAATCGTATTATTTCTTATTTTATAACTTTTCAAACGAACAATGTGATTTATAAATAAAATCAAATTCTAAAATTGGTCATTTCTAACACACCTTGAGGGCTTAAAATATTTAAACCTAGGTCTCACTTGAAACTGAAAAAATCTCATCAACCTACATATGGCTCCATGGAAGAAGTTAGGCATAAACAGAGATGGGAGAATAATTTGTGCCTGTGTTTGGGAGAGAGAGAGAAGCGCTGTACGCCATTACAATCCAAGTGCATTTACAGTTGACAGCTATAACTACAATAGCACCCCAAGGAGTGCAGGAACTAAAGGAAAATGCAAAAAATTGGAATTACAAGTCCCTTTCAAATCTCATCCATGCCCTCAGAAGCTAAAACCTATAATTATTCTCATTCATTTCTTGTTATTCTACAATTATTTCAAGTATTGCAGTAAGCCTGGGTCTTCTATATCTTCTGAGAAGCAAAGAAGAGCATACAACACTCACAGATGAGAGAGCCATGCATGCACCAGCAACCCATGGTGGCAACTTGATCCCCAGTGAAGGAAAGAAAACCCCAGCAGCAACTGGTATAGCAACAACATTGTAGGCCATGGCAAATACGTAATTCAATCGAATACGAGAAAAGGTCTTCCGGGAAAGATCGATGGCTGTGATCACGTCTTCCAAATTATTTCTCATCAACACATAGTCAGCAGCTTCTATAGCAATATCTGTCCCAGCCCCAATTGCCATACCAACATCTGCAGCAGCTAAGGCAGGAGAGTCATTGATGCCATCACCCACCATTGCAACTATGCTTCCATCTTTTTGGAATGACCTAACAACATCAGCCTTTCCTGCAGGCATAACCTCAGCCCTAACATCTTGAATGCCAACCTGTCATACAACAAATTTCTTATCCCAAGTTTGACGACAACATCAATTTCTATCAGATAAACACTCAGGTAATTAACAGTTAGAAATTTAAAATCATAACATTTCTTACAACTATTACTATCACAGTTATGAATAAGAAAATGAACTGTAGGCCTGCTCGAAAACAAGAGGACAGATTATAGGTCAAATCATACTTTTGTTTCATCCATTGATTCCAATTATTAATACCCACAATTCAATTTAATTGTCCTACTACACATGCCGAAACTACTGTAATCCATGCAAAGATATTGATTTTCTTGGTGCCAGAGTCCAGATGTTGAATGCTGACACCAAGAAGCATAGCCTTGAAACCAGACTCTAAAAGTTATCAGAACACTAAGTTTTAACAGCCAACCAAAAGAAACCATTATATAAATATATGCAGACCTCCTTTGCAACAGCTCGAGCTGTTCTCCAGTTATCTCCTGTAACCATAACAGGTCTGACACCCATTTTTCGAAGGCCCTCTATAACTACAGAAGCTTCTCTCTTTAGTGGGTCTGCAACCCCTAAGACTCCAGTTAATATATCATCGAATGCTACCAGTATCCCAGTCTTTGCACTATCTTCCAGCTCTACCACAAATCTTTCCACTTCGGATGAAATATTTATGCCACTTTCCACCATCAGCTTCCTGTTACCAACCTGTTCAGGACATCGTGCCTCTGATAAGCAACTCTTTGAAAATATGGAGCAAATGCCAGAGTTTTTAGAGATAAATGACAGCCATATCACAATAGAAAAAAGACACTACCAAAATACGCTTCCCGTCTATAAAGCATTGGATGCCTCTTCCTGGAAGAGCTGAAAAGTCAGAGACATCAAAAAGCCACCCAGACTTCAACTCCTTGGCATCATTTTGTATACCAGTGGTAATAGAGGACTCATCAAAGAAATGAAAATGACGTGCATATTCTAATACCGCTTTTGCCAGTGGGTGTTCACTGCTAGCCTGAATCATGAAAAAAAAACGAATTAAAACAAATTATAATTGATTCCTCTTATAGGCCTCACACAAGAAATAGAAGGGAAGAATTTTCTGACAATCAAACATCTAGTCAGAAATGATAAATCTACTCTAATCTTGTTCCTAATCCTATGACAGCATGCCGGAACATCAGTAAGGAAGTTAAGCTGCCAGCGTCAACTGGGGGGGAAGGAAATGTAGAAAATATCTCTTCTAACTTATAAGTCCTCTATAACTTCACCTGGATCTAGGTTCTGAACCAGATATGTGACAGTATTTATAACCAGACTTTAAAATTCAAAAAAGCAACAATAATCAAGAAATTGGAATTCACCTCGGCAGAAGCCACCAATGTAAGAAATTCTCCACGGTCCAATCCTGTGAATACCTTGGCAGTAGTAACAGTAGCCTTTCCCTGAGTTAGAGTGCCTGTTTTATCAAATATCACATACTTCACCATCTGAGCCCTTTCCAAGGCATCTCCTCCTTTAATTAACACTCCATTGTTAGCCCCAACCCCTGTTGCCACCATGACAGCAGTTGGTGTTGCCAAGCCAAGTGCACATGGACATGCAATCACCACTACAGATATTGAAAACATAAGGGCGAAAACAAAGTGATTTCCATTTTCCGGCAGCCATTCTTCTGGGTAAGCTCCAATAGCCCCAGCAATATACCTACATACAATCAGCTAACAGTTTTAGAGAAAACTAGGGATAAGCATTCCAATTACATTAGAAATCAACTTTTATCCATATGCCAAAACTAGTTAAGGTGATCTTACCAACTCAATAATGTCAACAATGCCAAAACAACAACTGTAGGAACAAATATGCCTGCTACCTGCAAGCCAAAAGAATGGTACCTGAGTTCATATCTAATATTTCTTCAATCATCTATGGACCAATCAACTATTCAAAGTTATAAAATTAACAAGATAGTGACTACTTTTAGAAAATGATGACCAAGCAAAAAACAGCCCCTTCAATTAGGAAGAAAGCCAAAACTTAAGAAGTGGATTAATCAACAATCCAATTTTATAAATAATTTCATACAAGGAGCTTGAGTGATCACAGGTGCGCCTTCACCATTCAAAAGATCGCCCCAATGCTACGAGCTTGACCAGATTTGCCAGAAAAGCAGCCCAGGAACTAACCAAATGCTGACTCCTTGCTACTCAATGTATCTTTTGTTAGCTGGGGTATGCTAAATTCCATAAGTTTAGCTTACCAAAAATACATAGAGTAACAACCAAAATACAATTATCATGTGTCCATCACAGACCAAGTATTATGATCCCTCCCTTTTTATATCAAGTCTTAGCAGGGCAAGTCTAACTTAACAACAACGCTTTGCAGATTGACAAAAACAAGAATTGGATTATTATTGTTTTAACAAAAAATAAATAAATTATGCGGTTGTCAAGTGCCAGACCATCAAGAAACATGAAACATTTCACTTAACTTCAGAATTGCTTCATGAGCTAATACATTTTTTTACCACAGAAGGGAATGCAATCTTATTTTACGCAAAAAACATACACCATCAAAGTAACACCAACAGAATTCACCAAAAAAATAAAAAGTAAAACCAACAGAACATAAAAGTCACCCAAGTGCAACATAGTCAACCAAAACCATGGCCAGAATACTTACATAATCAGCAAACTTCTGAATGGGAGCTTTGGACATCTGGGCTGTCTCAACCAAACTAATTATCTGACTCAAGACTGTATCAGATCCTACTTTGGTAGCTTGAATGTGAAGGACACCATGCAAATTTATTGTACCTCCAATAACGGATGCATTCACCTCCTTCAAAACAGATACAGATTCACCAGTTACCATGCTCTCATTTACATAACTTGAGCCCCAAGTAACAATACCATCAGCAGGAATCTTTGTGCCAGGAAGAACTTTCAATATGTCACCGGGTTGAATGAGCAAAGAATCTATTTCCCTCTCTTCAATAGATCTACCACCTAGAAAAACAATACAATTTTAGTTATTACTGTCAAGTTCTAATTTGATGTTGCAATGGAATCAAGAACATGACAAATGATGTAACCTTCATGGGTGAGGTTTCACCCTAAATAAAAGATAATCAAAGCCAAAGATGTTTCACCTCCAATTTATTAAGAAAACAAGACACACAAAGGAAAGTGACATGCACCTATTACCTTTATCTTTGACAACTAATAAAGCTGTTGCAGGAGCAAGTTCTACTAACTTCTTGATGGCATCAGATGTCTTTCCCTTGGCAAGGCATTCCAAATACTTGCCCAACAATACAAATGTTATGAGCATGGCACTTGTTTCAAAGTATGTTGGAGACCAAAATCCAGTAAAAGCACCATATAGAAGAGCACAAACGGAATAAACATAAGAGGCTGTAGTTCCCACAGCAACCAGGACATCCATGTTTGTTGAACCATTTCTAAGAGCTCTGCCAGCTGCAATGTAGAAGCGCTTCCCAATCACAAATTGGACGAGACTCACCAATGCCCACTTCAACCAATCACCCATGAGAAAAGGCCCACATCTCCATAATAACAAGGAATATACCAATGGAATATGAGGACAAACTACCCGAATGAAGAAGAGAGGAATCTGGCACATGAATCAAGCAAAAATATATTCAAATGATCAAACAAGAACCTAGAAAAAAAGGGATGTTAACACAGGCTCTCAAATTTTGAATATGACAATTATTCCATTCAGCAATCATATCAAGTCTCATTTTGCTTCTGTATATATGTTTTTACGAGGAAAAGAGAAGATGGCATCGTGACAAAACACCTTTTCCTTTATATGAAATCTATGTATGGACTAATAAAACTCTTATGAAGCATAAGTTTATGGGATTTGACAAATGCAGAGTCCCAATGGATGATTCATTCGACACTAACGCCTTAATTTTTAAGATTACTGCAGCAACTAGATTATTACTAATTACCATCCCCTGCCCCCATTTCTCCTCTATAGCTCTACCCTTCCTTTCTCAAATGCATTACTTCTGAGAATCCATATCTAAGAATGCATGAGTAAATTTGTTCTAAGTACTTCTGAGTGGATGGATGTGTTTTGGAGAGATCAATCTTTACAGGCATATAATGAGTAGCTGTTCAATCAGCGCCAGTACATCATCTAACAAGGATTTTGACATATGATTTCACATATTCATAGAAATCATGATCAGATGGAAAGGAATACATATAAAGAAAAAAAATGAAGTACAATGAAACTATATGAATTATGAAACGTACACAAAGATTGCCATAGGAACAGAGACTAAAGAAATACTCACACTAAGAAACAGGCTGGAGATAAAAAGCCGAAACATAGATGAGGTCTCTTTAACATCTTTAGAAGCCATTCTTGCATAAGGGTTTCTAACATGTAATTTAAACTTTCCATTGCTTCCCACCTGGATCCCATCAACTAAGGATCTAGAATTGAGAACTTCACGATCAAAAAGAACTTCCAATTCACTTGATATCTGGTCAAAACAAAACTGCCTTACTCCTTTCATGTTGCTGAGCATGCCTTCTAAAACTTGTGCATCAATCAAACTGTATACACCAACAACCCCAAAAATTATTTTATCCTGCTCACTGCTCTGTACAAATGAAGCTTCAAAACCAGCATCTTCAATTGCATTCACTATATCATCTTTACTAATTACATTGGGATCATATTCAACTTCCCCTAACGAAGTAGCCAAAGCTACCACAGCCCTTTTGACCCCTGGGAGATTTCTCAAAATACCTTCAACAGAATTTACACAGGCTGCACATGTCATACCTCCAATTGTAAACTGTCCCACCAGGGTTCCATGCGGCTTCTTTCCAAGTGTACTGGATTCGGGTAATATGTCTGCTTCAAACCCTGCATCTTCAATTGCATTTTTAATGTCTTCATCCTGGAATATGACAAGTTTCAAAAATATGATTCAATATCTATTGAATACAAGCTTCCAGTACTAATTCATACAATTCACTGAATAAAGGCTTAATTTGTTTTTATTTATTCAACATAGAACATAAGAACTGGCTTTTCAGCCCTTATTATGCAGCTGTCTAAATATAATCTGCCATTCAAGAAACATATTATTCTGCAATAGTAGCAGAACCGAATGGCCGAGAGGCTGCCTTACTGGCCAGAATTATATCTGATTATGAAAATATTTGTACTACTAGACTACAAATCAATAATAGATTTAATCGATGGGAGGAGGATGAATATCAATTGAAAGTTTGTGATATGACTTATGAGCTATCATGAGAGAGAGAGAGAGACAGAGAGAGAGAGAGAGAGAGAGAGAGAGAGACAGACAGAGAGAGAGAGAGAGAGAGAGAGAGAGAGAGAGAAGAGGCTTCACTATCAATTTTAGCGAACATCTCAATAGAAAAGTGTATGTGGTGTAAATTTTACTTATGCTATGTTTGGATGGGGGCTTAGGGAGGAAAAATGAGGGAAAGAAGAAGTTTATCATAAACTTCTCCCTTGTTTGAAAGTTTTATAAAAAAAGAGGAAACGAGGATTTTTAAGTAATCATCGAAAACCATCCTTTACTAATTTTTGTGAACATTTTAAAATTCCTCCAATTTGAAGGATTTTGGAGGATTTAAAACATCCAAACAAGGGAAGAAAATTTTATTAATTAGCCTTCCATTCTCCTTCCTTCCCTTTCCCTTCATTTTCTTTAAATTCCTTTCCTTCTCATCTCCTCCAAACTCCCAAACATAGCCTTAGGAGTTAGGACCAAAAATAACCATGATATTATATTCAAATATAAAGCAAAGCCACCAAATTATGAGGGAGCAGAGAAAAACTAAGAAAAATAATTATAACCACACTAGAGTAGAATTGGACAGTGTTTGCGAGAGATTGACAAAAGTAAAGGTGAAGCATATCATCCCTTACAGCGAACAAATGTCCACTTATTAATTGCAATTACCAGCAACAAAGTAATAATTTTCAACCAAAATATAAAGTTTACCGAGATTGTCTACAGCACCCATGAACAATAACAAAATTAAGGTATGATTACAGCTTTAATGAGCACATATCTCAATTCAAATATCTGACACAAACCCATCAAACACATTAAGCACATGTACATGATTAATCAAAAGGAATGTAATTGATTAAGGTAGAAAAAAAATGAAAAATGAATAACTAGATAACAAAAATAATAATAGAAGTACTCAAGACCCATTACGAGACAGAAGAACTCTAAATTAATAAGTAGAGAAACCAAAACAGCCGAACACAAAATAATAACTCAACTTATCACTAGCTAACACTTCACCACAAAAACAAAGAAAATCCGACAAAGAAAACACGGTCTACAGTTAACACTACAATCAAGTATAATTTTCAGAAGCAGAAACTGATGCAAAACAGGAACACAATGAAGCACGCACAAATCCAAAACCCAGGCTAACCTTGACCAGACTCGGGTTGAAAACAACGTCGGCCCTGTTCTGAAGCAGCGCCACGGAAGCGGCGATGACGCCGTCGACGGATTTCAGAGCTGCCTCGACGGAATTGGAGCAAGCGGCGCAGGTCATGCCGGAGACTCTGACCTGAACTCGCCTCACCCCTTCGTCGATTCCGAGTTGGGAAACATCGTTCGTCTCGTAGGAGTCCAAGAGGCGCACGTCCTCGAGGTCGTCGGAATCATCGGCGGCGGAGGCGAGGGAGGCGAGCTGCACAGTGGGCGCCATGCGAAGGAGTGGGAGGGGGGCGAAGCGGAAGAGAAAAGGGAAAAAAAAAAAAAGAGAGGAAGATATAAAGAGAGAGGAAAGAGGAATTGAAGAGAAAGAAGCAAAAAAGAAATGCTTGAAAAAGAAAAGGAAAAAGGAAAAGGAGGATCAGAACAGAAAGACAGAGAAGAGATGAGACTTTTTTTTCCGATGGGGACGATGACGATGGTGGTGGCTACTGGTGAGACAGCAATTTTTTTACTGTCAGGTTGAGGGGGGTTTTTGTTTCCCATATTGCCCTTACTGTTTTTCTTGAATACCGAATGCATAACGTTGTACTTCCACAATCTGGGATTTCATCTGTACTGCACGTTGCGTAGACCGTGTCCGTTGGGTCACAGGTGCGTGTCTGGACTTTGCACAGAGACGAATAAATTAAGGTAAAATAACGACTAATATTTTCTAAAATAAAAAATATAGTATGAGATTTTCCAAAGAGTTGAATTTTAATCTTAGTGTTCATGAAAGAAATTTTACACGATGATCTAATAATAAATTACTAAATCTTTACAAAATATTAGTTAAAATAATAATTATTTAAAAAATTAAATATTAGATATATGTCTAGCTAAAAAATATTTTTAAAAAAAATTTCAAAAGCTGTTTTAGTAAATTTTTTTATCAAGAGTATTTCACATGATTCGATTCATTTAAACTGTCCTTAAACCTAATTTTTTTAAATCGATAATGATAATAGTATGATCCTTTATATTTCTTACTAAGATTTTGATTATAAGTTATTTTAATTATAAAATAAAATCCAAATGCACATTAGGTAGCATATGATTGAAAAATAATATAAAAAAATTTTACACTAACAGTAAATTAATTTTAAATTCTTTTTCAAATATATAAGAACTCTTATAAAGATTTAATTTTGATTAATTATTAGTATATAATTTTTTTACATTGTCATTTAATTATATCTTACTAAATATTTAACTTTAAATTATATATAAAACTCATTCATAAAAATTTAACCCTACTTTTACTCTCATGCCATTATCTTAGTTAAATTTTTTTAATAATTAAATTATTGTGTAAAACTTTTTAAACTAATAAAAGATAAAAATTAACCTCTATTTATAATTCTTACATAGAAGCAAGTAATTTAAAATGAAATTTTAAAATTATAAATTAAAAAATAAAAATAAATAGAATTTTGTATTATATATTATAATTTTATCTAACAATTTAAAATACGTACAAAAATAAAATAATATATCACAAAATAAGATATCAAGTTAAATTATATTTTGTAATAATCAGTTCATATAAATATTTATTATTTGAATTATATAATATTTTTAACATTTTTTATTATTACAAACTCATTAATAAAACAATTTTATTTCATATCCTTGTTTATTAAACGAGTAACGTCTCCTACATCATTGCGAGTAATCCCCCATAAATCCATATAAGTATAGAAAATTTTGTCATCTCTAATAATTTTTGCATCTAAGGTCGATTTGATATATATTTATATATATAAAAAAGGATAAAAATACATTAAATATATCGTGGACTACTACAATTGAAACCTTAATGATGGATATCTTCTATTAAAAGAAAAGAAAATTACACTTCACTCCTTGACTTTGAGGTTTTCTTATATGACATTAAACTTAATTTTTATTTAAAATTTATATTTTATTTTATTTGATCAATTTGACTAACTATATATATAAGGATAAAAATGCACTAAATATATCGTGGAAACACTACAAATTTTTTAAGTGTGAGAGCTATAAATTATGCGTACAATTGAAACCTTATTGCTAGATATCTTCTATTTAAAAATAAATAAATTACACTTCACCTCCTTCACTTTTGAGGTTTACTTACATGATATTAAACTTAATTTTTATCTAAAATTTACACTTCACCTCATTTAACCAATTTGACTAACTTTCATCTAACTTCGTTAATGGAATATTCTTTCTAACCTAAAGTCATCTATAGTTAACATTATAAATTAAATTTAGTATCATATTAGGAAAACCTTAAAATGGTGAAGTGTGATTTCTCTAATATTTTTTTAAAATTTTTATGATCTCATCAATTATCTTATTATTAGATATAAACTTCACATTTTCCCTAACATATAAGTGATAATATTTTTTAAATAAACTTATAATTCTCACAAAACAAAAATAAACAAGTATAATGGAATATACTACTATGTTGCAGTAATACATAAATAAAAAATACACAACTATGCTATAAAATATAATATATGTATTTTCAACTTCATCATCCATAATCTTTATATTTGTATATCTTATTTTCTTTCAAATTATACTATAATAAATTAAACTCCATGTTGATAATGAAAACGTGTGAAATAAATTTTAAACAGTAAAAAGGTAAATAACATCAAACAAAAGTTATTTGATATATATACATGAATATATGACTAAATTATAAAAGACTGAAGGTGATATTAATTAAGTTATAAAGGCATGTTATCACCTTAACTCTCAAACACTAAAAGAAATATTGGTATAATCTCACATTCTCAACTATTATTAAGATTCAACATTAAAACAAAGATTGGTTTGACTTATTTTTTTTTTATTTCAAGCTGTGATATGTTAAGTACTTATAAGAAGACAAAAATTAAATTATTTATGTACGATCAATAATTTAGTATTTACGTTTTCTTTTTTAAATCCAGTTCAAAATAAATAACACCATAATTTATTCTATGAACAATTTTCGCTCAAGACATAGGTTATTTGGTAGTATATGACTAAATGATAAGAGACTAAAACCGATGTTGGTTAAATTATAAGCTCATTATAGTTTTTACTATAATAACTTATGATTAATTTTAAATTAAAGAAACTTCATATTTATATCAATTAATTTTTATAAATTAAAAATAATTAATGATATTAAAATATAGTTACTCAATTTAATCAAATAAGATAAAGTGTAAATTTTAGACAATGCCATGTTTAAAAACCTTAAAGTGATAAGGTATAACTTATAAAAAAAAAAAGAAAGAAGAAAAAGATGAAGATCTCCTAAACAACTAAGCTTACGGAAATTCATTTTTTAAATAACATGTTTTAAGAATAATAACAGAAATCAAATCTTATCATATTTATATGAATCAATTGATGCTATTAGATTTTATCAAAAATTAAAATTTTGACAAAATTATTTAGAATTGAAGGTTTTAGAAGGATTAAATTTTGAGAAAGACAAGAGAAATAAAAAAAAGTAAAAAAAATGAACAAGAGAAATTAAAAAATTCAAAAATATTATTATTATTTAGTTTTCTACTAATAAATTATTAATTTAACAATTGAAATATATTATTTATAGAAATTAATTTTTATGATAAAATTTTATATGTTTTATTAAAATATGTAATTTTTATTATTTTATTAAAAATAAATATGTTTTTTATTTATTTTTAAATTTAATAAAAAAATAAAAATATTTTTCTTTATTAAAGATAGATTCTATTATTAAAAGTAATTTTTATTATTTTCTTTTATCATTAAATTAAGTGATTTTAAGCCATTAGATGAAGATAAAATTGATGATTAGATGTCAGAGTTTTACTTTTACACTCGTGTAAATTAATTTCTTAAGAAAAAGGTTCATCTTAATTCAAAATCACAACATATTTTTAAATTTATTAAGTATTTATAAAATTACTTATAAATAAAAAAAATTTAAAAATTAAACTCAAATAATAACAAAATACGAATGAAAAACTGATCAAATCAACTAACCTATTCATGATATTTTAATATACATTATAGCCCTTTCTTTCGAATTCCATATCATATTCATATCCAGTTGACAATAACCATAAGTAATTATTCCTAGGTATGAAAGATTGTGATTGACTTAAACACTATCAATTAATTTGATATTGGAAACTCTAAAAAAAAGCTCATTTTCATTATTTAAAAAGATTGTTTCAATAAATGAGTGAAAGAAAATGCAAACAGGTTGGCATTAAAATCAGGCACGTGACCCACCAAAATTTTCAATCTAATCCCTAATAGAAAAAATCGATTCATATTATTTCCCCAATCAATATACTATTTAGCAATTTGACAAATTAAACACTTAAAATTAAAGTAAAATAGAGTAATTATTTTTAGATCTTAAATATAAATCTTGACTTGGATAATTTTTGAAAAAGATAAAATACACATTATCTTTACAAGAAGAGAGGTTTCTCAATTTACTCATTTAAAATTTATTTTGTTTCACTTAATTCCTTAACGTTTGGATTTAACAAAAATGTTATTTTAACCATTAACTCAAAACATATAGTATTTACACATTAGGTGACTTTACTTTTACAAAAAATAAAGTTTTTTATCACATAATGATATAAATTAGTAGTAGTTGGCTTTAGTTGCATAAGAGATTTGGGAATTGTTGAGAGTTAATTAAAAAGTGGTTGAATTTTTACATCATTGTTTATACATAACCTCTAAAAATGTAAATTTTTATCACATAAATTTCATAAAATTTAAATTTTTTTTACATAATTTTCTAAATTTTAATTTTAAATATTTTTTTATTTAATTTAAGTAAAAGAATAATAATTTTACTTAAATCAAAATATCATGAAATTAAGTGACATAAAGAACATTTTAGGAGATCAAGTTAAAAAAAAAACTATACTTCAAAAAGTAAAAGTGTATTTTATCTTTTTTGTAAAAAAAAAAAGAAAAAATAAAAAAATGAGAGTTTTGGAACTGAGCTTAAGGAGGGTAGAATCGTAATTTGAGATTCTTGGCGCGTTGCTTGATGGCGGTGACAAAAACGTGAGTTGAAGCAGAGCTGCCCAGACCACCAACCTGCGTCGTCTTGTCTGAAACTGTCCACGCGTCTTGCTGAACCGATTCATCAATAAATATATATATTTTTTTTTTGCCAATGATTCAACAATAAGGATGCTCTCCTCAGCTCTTGCGTTCCATACTTCTTTTGTGAATTGTGACTATTTCATGTTGCCTTCCTTTTTGTCTTTTCAAAAGGAGCACCGGCATAACTTTCTCTTTTTTTTAATGAAAAGATATTATTTATGTTTAGCCTTTTTGTTTCAATTTGGTTATAATTATACTTTTTAAAAATTATTTTTATTATATTTAAAGATAATATAATGGATAAGAAAGAACTCGATGAATTTCTATAAAATATATATATAATGAAAAATAGTTGTATTATAATAAGAAAAGAAACATAAAAAGAATTAATATATTTATAATTTTATAAAATAACTTTAATTTTTAAATAAAAAAATAAATAACAATTTTTTAAAATAAAGACAAAATTAATTTCTCTCATTACCTTCAATTGGGAAGAAGAAAAATTAAAAGTTTGAGCATAAATAAATTTTCTCAAATTCTCTTATCTTTAATTTATAAAGAAAAATAGTTATTCCCTTCTTATTTTTTTTTAATTTATTATAAACGGTTATTTAATTTATTGAAAACTTACTTGTATCCCTATAATATATATCAATTATTTCTTTAGCTTTTAATTTCAGAGGATTCTTTTTCATTTTTCTTTTGCTTTCGTGCTTTTACGTTTGTTACACCTTTGTTATTTGATTTATATTTGTAATATTCAAATCAACTTATTATTTAGAGTTTTTCTTTTGAAATTAGACATTATTGTTAGCTAATTACACATTTTATTTTACTTACAATTATAATTAAAAAATCTATGACAATTATAATGTATTGGTAGATTTCCATTGGACCTAAGTCTAATAAAATATCTAATTCATTATCTTAAGTTTAAAAGTCTTCACTTTAAATATAAAGAGTTATTCTATATATGTCTAATTTCTTATTTTATTTTGATAATAACTTAAACGTCAAAATGTTTTATAGGTAATCATCGTTGTAAAACTCTCTAACATGGTCAGGAAGCCTCAAACTACCTGTCAAGATCTAGCAAGAACATATGCTATGTTACTTGAGAAAAGAAAATCCATGAAAGGTAAGTGTGCAACTATTAATAATGGGTTTCATGTGTTAATTGTATGAATAACGAGAATGTTTGGCATAACAATTAACAACAAATTCAACTATGTTGTACACACTTTTTTTTTCACCCTTACTATATTTTATATTTAGGTGGCTAAGTGGCTTATAATAATATTACTTTGGTAAGAGTAGCAAGTTTAAATAATTAGTTTTAATTAATAAAAATTGTAAATAATTTCGTATCTAGTATTAGTACAAGACTAAAAAAAAGAGATTAAAGAAAGAAAAAGAAAGAAACAAATGGGAGGAAAAAAGACAAAAATGGTTGGAAAGATGAGTATGAAGATTAAAAAGCAAAGTCTTTTACAGCAAGGGGACAAATCTCGTTGGAAGGAGGACAATTTTCTCCACTAACCACTAACCATTTTGATAACAAAGTTAGGAAGATAGAGTAAGTTCCACCACGGAAACGAAAACAACTCCTACTAGAAAAGGGAAAATTAAAAGAAAATGCGAGTATGGAGTATCTTGTCTTCCAACCAAAACAATGTGCTGTGTGGCACATTATCATATGTGGTATCCACCAAAACCCCCTTTTCTTCGCTCTTGCACACGCAAGCATATAAACAAATATTGTTTTTTTTTTGAAAAAACTTGAATCATAGAAAATATTTTAGTTCAGTATTTTTTTTTTCACACAGTAATATTCATGATGTGTTGTCAAATAATTATTAATGATAAGTTATACTTTATTAACTTTAAATAATTATTGTAAAAATTAATGATTAATAAATACTTAATGACTAATCAATATTACTATAACTCTAAGGTATCGTAGCGAACTCTCAACCTAAAAATAATAGAACTGAAGAAGATATCAGGATCTTCTTGACCCAAACAAATTTGACTTTGCTTTTCAAGACTAGAATTTTGAAATTTCTCAAAGAAAATGTCACAACATTGACCAATCCAAAACTATATGGGTAGTTTGCTGCAACGCTAGATGGGTTTTCTTTTCTTTTCTTTTCTTTTCTTTTCTCTTAAATTCCATTGCAAAAAATAAATGGTTTCTTTTCTTACAAAGTGAAGGTTGTAAAATTTTAACAAATTGAATTTGACTTCAATTTTTTTATAAAAAAATGTTTGAATATCACTATGTTATAAAGTTATTATTAAAGCGTTTGTCTATTTTCTTAAAAAATCATATAAAAATAGTTATCACTTAGATGTGGGTGAAGTGATTAAAACGGATAGAATTTTAAATAAAAATAAGTTCAATTATATCGGCAGTACAGCGTAGAAAATTGAGGGGAAAATAAACAAAGAAAATGTGGGCTAGGCAGATAGCTTGGAATGAGTCCAGTGAATTTTTTTATTTAAAAAATTAATTAATTAATCATTGAAAGTTTGGAACAGATGTCCATTCAACGCTGAATATTTCTAGAGAATTTCGCCTTTTGTCAAATTGTACTACACAATTAACCAAACAAAAAAAAAATGTACTGCATAAACTTTCAAGTTGTACAAGACTGCAAGGGTGATAGTGTAATTTAGGTTCCAGAGACATTGGCGACTCCGTGTCTGTGTAATTTTTTATAATTTTTCGTGCTTTGCACGGCTTATTCTAATAAATTTATGTAAAAAAAAACATAATTTTATGTTCGATGGTCACATGGTATAAAATAAGATGAATGCTGCATGCCTTAACATTTGATATGATCTTAACAAATATAAAATTCAACTTATAAACATACTTTTAGAATTTCAGTTGCCATTTATGTTTATGAAGAAAATATATATACAAACAAATTGTTATAAATAAATAGAAAAACCACTTAATTACCAATTATTTGGACCACTTAAAAATAATACAAAAATTTAAAAAGTAGTAAGCTTAGTAATTATGGTGTCTTGAAATCTCTAAATGTGTATTTAGATTAAAATTTATAAATTTAATTTTAGATAAACTTAATTTTAATCAAAAATAAGTTTGTTTGATTGTTGTTTATATTTAAAAACTTTCATCTGAAAAGTAATTTTGAAAGAATTAATATTATTTTAAATTTTATTTATTATAATTATTTTTTGATGTGTAATTATTAAAAAGAGTATACATTTTATGTTATTTTATCAAATTTATTTTTATTATTTTATTTTATTCATTTTTAAATATAATTTAACAAGTGATATGAGTGATGTAATAATATTTTTTTTTTTACTTTTGGTACTACTAATATCATTTTATGATTTTTAAAAAATTATAATTTAAATATATAATACTTATCTAATAACTAATAAAATACATAAAATAAACACAATTATTAAATATTATGTATTCATTAATTGTTAAATAACATGTATTATTTATAATAAATATGTGGAAAATTTCCTCCTTCAAGTTAAAAATCATATCCTCTCTGCTTTCTATTCCTATTCTTTTTCTCATATTCTGAGTAAGACAATAACTCACATTAATTGAAGTTTATTGTGTTGGTTATGACTGACTAGTACAATATATAAAGAAAATTCATTTATTAAAATGATAAATATGTATATAGGAGAATCAGTAGCACTTTTGGTCTGACATACTATGAACATAATAGAACTCATGTGAAAAAATATGATGATAAAATATTTATTTATTGTTGTAATATTTAAAATTCAAGTTTATGAAAAGATTATGAGAAATAGTCATGAAAACTTGAACATAATTATCTACATAGTAACATAGATGCATACACGAAGACAAAATTAAGACACAAGTAATTAGTAAATAAAAGAATAATAAAATCAACATGTTGTGGTTTAAATAATAAGTGAGTTTAAATTAAGTAATTGAGAGTGACTTTACAATGTTAGAGATTGAAACCTTCGTGAAAATATATTGTTGAAAGAAACTGCCTCAATACATACTAATGAAAATTAATTACAAAGTTACAATTACAAAGTAGTACAGTGATATCATTTAAAATCATTAAAATAAATAAATTTAACCTAACAAAATAATATTAATATCACAATCACGCACCCATGAATGTAACCTTTAAAATATCAACACAAAATTTCGTATATCCCTAATGTAATTCATAGTCAATATGTGATCTATAGATATTAATTATATTTTTTTAACCCATAATTGTTATCTTAATAAAATTTTGCAAGTAAAAAAGGAAATGATATTTTCAAAAAAAATCCCACGTTGATTGATTAATTTTTTTTTTAAATCACTAACAAATATTTTTAAAATTTAAAATACCTCATGAAAATATTTGCACAAGTTTCAGCATTATCACCCTTAACTCTTTTTTTTTTTACTTGATTATCTTCTTTAACTTCATTTAACGTAGAGAGAGAAAAAGAGCTATTGATATAGAATCTGCAAAATTGAGGAGAGAGTTACCAACATAACTTGACATAAAGTGATACGAAAAGATTAAGAAATTATTAAAAAAAGGTGAAGATATTGAAATATATATATATAAGGGTAAAATTAGACTTTTAAACAAAAAATAGTTTCTGATGCAATAAAAAAGTTAAAATGACCAAAATATCCGAAAATATTGGACGGGAAGGAAAAGGGACTTTTTTTATGTGATAATGGATTATTTACTATGTAGTATAAATATTTTTTTGAGATAATATACATATCTTTGATACGCTTGGATATGAATATGTTGAAAGGGACAAGTAGCAATAATGTCCACATCAAGAAAGTAAATGTTAAATTGTTTTTAAAGCATTACAATATACTTAAGCTTTCTATAATGGACAAGTTAGTTAAAAGCATAAGCAGTTAGTTGCTAACCAAAACCGGGGGTAAGTGGGTAAACAAAACAACCATGGCATCCCGGGGGCGTGCAATTTTTTAAACAGAATTTACACTTTTTTTTCATAATTTAATTTTGATCTATATGTATAAAGTTTTTTTTATATTATTATATATTCACGTGTCATTGTATATTTAACTTATATTTGATAAAATATAATTAGATAAAAATATATGAATTTAATTTTAATTTATTGTCAGTATAAAAAATTTTACACTATTACCTAATCATATGTTACTAAATTAAAAAATAAGTTTGATTGGAATGACAATTATCAAAAAAAGTTAAATGCTTTTGATGATGTGGTCATATGTGATTAGATAAAAATATAAAAAAATTTTACAGCAATAATAATTAAAATTAAATTCATAATATATTATTTATGCTGACAATAAATTAAAATTAAACTATTTTTTCTATTTTGTTCCTACATCTTCTATTATTTTTTTGGTGTGCTTACATCTTCAGTTATAGCAAAAAGGAAACTACAAACTTTCACCCTTCCTCTTTTCTTTTATATATCTTCGTTTTTCTTATAATAACTAATAAGAACGTGTAAGCAAAAAATGAAGAAAATGTAATATAAAAATAATATTTTTATTTTCGTCAGAAATTTGTGTTAACAATGTTGTGAAGTGTTCAAAATAATAGTTTAATAAACATAGGGACTATAAAATATGTATAGTTCACTTCTTAATAGGATATCCAAAGAAAATATACATTAAAATAAAATATAGTTGAAGATGCCCGTATTTTTAGTATGCCTGTTAGAGTCTATGCCCTAACTAAGACCCTTAGACCAACGCAGAGTTGGTTGAATTGGTAAGTGGATTCAATCTAGTTGAGGAGGACAAAGGTTTGATCCTTAACGGAGATATTCTATTTAGGAGGTTACGAAAACCCGTGGTGTGAATAGTACACGCACTCTAAGCAGTTAGATTCTGAATTAGTCTCATGGGTGGTCTCAAAAGACACCCTGTGAAAATACCGCAAAGTCTACTCAAAAGTAAAGCTCTTAATTATTGTGGTTGAACCAAAAAAAAAAAAATTAAGACCCTTAGTTAAGCATCAAGTAAAATGGAATCTTTATGTACCTTCAACAATAATGTCCTTTCTTCAACAAGATATCTCATAATCAAATATTTGAACTCTAAATGCTTAGATCTATTTGGACCCTTGCTATTATTAGAGAAAAAACATAGTAGCAACACTGTTATCACAATAAATCATTAGTGGTCTTGTTAAAAATTGCTCAACACAAAAAGTGCCGTCACAAAGTTTATCAACCAAATAGGTTAAGTAGCAAGCACCAAAATAAGCAACAAAGTCATCTTGCATGGAAGAGGTTGTCAGGATTTGTTGAACACTTTCAAAACATTGTAATCCCAACCAACATAAAGTTAGAAGATGATTTCATATCAGTAGAGAACCCAACATTATGAGTTAGAATACACTACTATCTCTTAAGTTGTCAACTCTTCTATGCATAAACATATAATCTTTAATTTTTTTTTAGGTAACTTGTTACTTTAATGATCGTTACTCCTAAATTTTGGAAATTAATATCTACCAAAAATATTTATTCAAAGAGATAATGTCACTGAGCTACTAAGAAAAGATTAGTGATGAAGAGTTTAAATAATTTGTAAAAAATTATAAGTTTAAGCTTCCATATCATTATTGTAAAAAAAAAAGAAGAAATGATCAGATTAAATTAGATTTTGTTTTTATTAGTAAAATGGAATCTTTATGTACCTTCAATAATAATGGCCCTAGTATAACTTCGTCTTTATTTTCCATTTCCTTGTATAACTTCATGTTTTCTTTTGTTAACTTTCACTTAATGGCCCTAGTATTTAACGCTTCGGATTTTTTGTAAGAAGTTATAATGTTCACAACTTGTGAGTTTTTGATATCGTGGGACAACAACTGAAATATTGTCATTCAGGAATGAAGGGGGGAAAAAAAAAGAAAACTTGCTACGGATAACAGAGTAAAAAAAACTAATTCCTCTTTGCTTATTGAAATATAGCCATTCAGTGATAATTGCAAAGTTAAATGAAAATCATTTTGTGAGCAAAAATAATTAGATGACAGGGAAAAAATAACCCCCCTTTTGGTTCGTTTTCTTTACAGTATTTTTGGAATTAGAAAATTTAAAAATTAATTTGATTTATGGTGTGATCTCGAAATTCTTATAATTTTAATTTTACACATGTAATATTCTACTCAAATCTAATTAATTTTGATTTTAATTATTTGAATCGTCGATGTTGTTTTTATCACTTTAGTCATTTTATCTATTATTTTAAGTAAGGGCAAAAAATTACTTTATAAATCAATTAAAATAATTATTTTTTAATGTGTTATAAACATGAAGATTGATTAATAAACCAAATCAAATCAAATTTTATTTTATAATGGTTTCAAACATTATAAGAAAGTGTTTGATTTCTTAAATACTTTCTATAATAATTAGATATTTTTAATAATGCGAAAGCATATAATTAAATTATAATTTTTTTATTTTACACTTAAAATTAAATTCTACTAAAGTTAACCAAAAATGAAATGCCAATAGTAAAGATGTATTTCTTTTTGGTCATAACTGAACTGGGCCAATTGGAGCATACTGACTAAAAATCTCCGCGTAAACTTAAAAGACACGGAGATATTACAAGATTGAGCCCAATTAGGTCATGTTCAGGCCCAAATGATAGCCCAGGCCCACTAGCTCTAGGGTTTCTGCGCGCAGCCACAGTTCGTTTTTATATCAAGCCAGGTTTCATATCCCATATACGGCGCTAGAGAGAGAGAGAGCTCAGCTTAGGTTTTCATCACCGCAGAGTGTGCCGCCGCTAGAGAGAGGGCTAGGAGGAGGAGAAGATGGTGAAATTCTTGAAGCCAAACAAGGCCGTGATTGTTCTGCAAGGGCGCTACGCCGGGAAGAAGGCGGTGATCGTGCGCACGTTCGACGAGGGCACCCGTGACCGCCCCTACGGCCACTGCCTGGTCGCCGGGATCAAGAAGTACCCGAGCAAGGTGATCAAGAAGGACTCGGCCAAGAAGACGGCGAAGAAGTCCCGGGTTAAGGCCTTCGTGAAGCTCGTCAACTACCAGCACCTCATGCCCACCCGCTACACCCTCGACGTCGACCTCAAGGACGCCGTCGCCCCCGATGTCCTCCAGTCCAAGGACAAGAAGGTCACCGCCCTCAAGGAGACCAAGAAGAGGCTCGAGGAGAGGTTCAAGACCGGCAAGAACAGGTGGTTCTTTACCAAGCTTCGCTTCTGAGCGTTTCGAAACGATGTCGTTCTCGTTCTGGGCAAGATCTAGTTTTTCCATTTAGTTTTATTTCCAGAAAGAAATTTTGGGTTTTTATCCATCTAGTGTTTTACTGTGAACTTTCTGGTTCTGTTTGGATTATATGTTACCTTTTCTGGTTTATAATGCTATATTGTTAACATTGAGATTAGCTTTGCTGCTTGGTGCTATGGAGTGCATTTCCAATCATGGGCTTTTAGATTCATTGTCTGGCATGGTGCTAATTACTTATTAGCATTAATTTAATGCTTGTTAACAATATATATTGGACATTTAACATTTTGTGTGATTTGTGGCTACTGTCGAATCCTTTATTCTCCTGTATACGAGGGAAATAAATGTGATTGTTTGTGGACTATATATGCTTCTGGTTTGTGGTAAGAAGGATATGCTGGAGTGAAGTAAAGCCCCCAAAATGAAACCAAGTCCTGCGAAGCCAAGTGCTAAGGTTCTACTAATGCAAATTGGTTTTGGACATGTTTCTAGAAGAAAATAGTTTCCTGAATGTTCCTGATCACAAACTGTCTTTTGTAAGTGTTATGTTCCCTAGTCTGTGTATGTCACTATGCTTGTTTTGTTGATTTGTTTGGGGTGACTGAAAGCCAGTAAGTGAGAATGATTCATTGCATTGAAGGTTGGCATTAATAAGCATTGCTATTATCTGTGCCTATCAAATTGATTTTGTATCGATTTGATTGTAGCCTCGAACAAGTCGCGACATCAAGTTGTTGCTTTAAAAAAAAGGCCAATATTTACAAATTTATATTTTGACGTCTATTTTCTTTGCTACTATGTGTTTTGCATTGTTATTTGTTAACGTGATTATTGCAGTTTTGGTTATTTAGGGGTTTGTATTTAGACTGTTTTCTTGTGTCGCTGGAGTTAGAATTTGTCTACTTAATAATAATCAGGAAGATTTGGTTTTATGCAAACGGCAATGCAATTTGACTGCTTTTTTCCCTGGAGTCACTTCAAGCACCTCCCAATGTTTCATTTTTTTGTTTTTTGTTTAACTCTCTAGTTTTTGTCTGGGCACTTTGAGTTTGTAAATCTGTTGTATTTTCCACTTGCTTTGCATGTTGAATGATCGTTGAGGTCTGTTTGGTCCAATTGGGTGGGCCGTTAGACTTAGGACTCTGGCAACTCAGTGTCAGTGGTAGCACTCTCACATCCCTATTACTCGCTTCCCCAAGCATGATAATGCTATAGTTGAACTCTCATTGGAAAAATGCATAGGAATCCAGCCAACACAACCTAACTGAGCAGTATTTGTCTCAGTTTTTGTTTCATTTTCCTTGATTTATCTCATTTTACTTGGTAAAAAAATGTTTAAAAGATATTTAGTTAAAGATTTAATTTTGATTAATTGATAGTGTGAAAATTGGTTGTTTAAAATTTTAAGGTTTAATTGTAGTTTTAATTTTTTTATTTTAACAAAATGTGCTAATTTTTTTTAAAGTTGACGAAAAATATTGACATAATATTAAAAAATTAGTTTTCTTATTTTAAATTAGTAATTGAAATTTATTTGGCATGAACATGATTTTTTAAGTATTTAAATTAATTTTAATAATAAGATTGTTTTTTATTAACTTTATTTTTATTAAAGATATTTGAATATTTTAGAAATTATGTATATGTTATATATATTAAAAATGATGTATTTAAAAATAAAAATAAAATTTTTGATGTTATACTAGTATTTTTTTGTTTGATTTTAATGGCATATGATAGAGGAAATTCATTTTCAAAATAGATGGATTACATTGTTTGTTTGTCTGGTTAAAATAAAAGAACAAAAAATGTAATTAGACTAAGTTTTGATGCAAGTAAAAAAAACCATTGTTGTTAAAATGTTGTGGCTGGATTGTGTTTATTTCTCTTAATGAAAGCATTAATGATAGACACAAGCTATTACAGAAGCTTAATTGTGTGTATTTGAATTAAAGTTTATAAATTTAATTTTAGACGAATTTGATTTTATAAATTTAATTTTTATCAAAATTAAATTTGAATGAAGTGATTTATATTTAATAAAAAATTACGTTTAAATTAAAAATAAAAAATAGCCGTTTCAAACTAAAGTCTTCAAAAGTCAATTTGAATAAATTAATCATTTTCCTAAACACACTCTGAGTAGTTGAGCTCGTATGCCAGTAAAACTCTAGAACCAATTGTTTTAGCCGCATATCACGGGATCTTTCTTATTTCATTCAGCAATGCCTCTTCTGTACAGTTGTGACTGTTTTTATACACTGGATTCATCTATTAACAGAAACTAACACTGCAACTAACTTTCAACTGACTCACACTTCACACACTCCATACTCCCAAGCTACACATTATATCATTTACAATGATCAAATTTAAACTTTTCTCATTTCTTTATTTTGATCTTGGCTTCTGTTTGAGTAAGATATTTTATGGATCATGTGTTGAATGTTGATGTTTGTCTTTCTACTGGTTCATTCATTGTAATGATTATCATTGGAATAATGGGTCGTATATAGAAATTTAGAAGGAAACATTTAAAAGAAATTAAAAAAAATGAGATATGATCATAATAATTTTATTTATATTGGATTAATATTTAATGTATTTGTCTAATAATATTTATTAAAATTAAAGTTAATTTTATTATTATAATTTACAAGAGTTAGTTGCTAAGCATATTATATTTTATACAACAATGTGAATTGTGTTGTAACTTTTATACATGATGGGATAAAAATGAAATTTGGATCTTCTATAGTTTAATTATATGCATAGTTAAAGAGAGATAAATAAATAAAAATTAAATTTTATAATCATGATACCCGCGTTAGATCACCCACTCACTTTGTTAAACTCAAGTAATGATGGGTACTATTTTGAAAATGTACCTAAGTACAACGATTGATTTGAAAATGTATGTAAGTATAAGGATTGATTTGAAAACAAAAAAAAAGTGTAAATACCAAATTAAAATGGCTGTAAACTATAAAAACTAAAATTATATTTTAACCTATATGTATAGATTGGAGTGTTATATATAAATACATATGTTTAGTTAAATATACTCACATATATTAATAAGGTGAATTTAAAATTATATTGATTAATGTTTGGTATGTTAGATGAATTTTTTGCACAACCATTGTGAATGTTTTTTTTATTGATCTCTTTAAATTTTAGGTAAGGTGGAGTAGGTAAGGTACATTGGGTTCTTGAAATTTTATTGGAGTGGGATTGAAACTTTATTTGACGCTTGAAAGGGATGTGAGGTGCGAACAAAAATCCACTTTTGTAATCTTAAATTTGATTGGTTTCTTTAAATAGGTACATTTAGATCAAATTAACTATATTACAAATTAAGTAAAGTAAATATCTGGGCATATATAGGGAGAATAGTAAATCTTGACCATTTAAAAATTTTCTTGGAATGAGATCAAGATTTTATTTCACACTTGGAAGGGATGTGAGGTGTGAACAAAAATCCACCTTTATAATCCTAAATTTGATTGGTTTCTTTAAATAGGTACAATTAGATCTAATTAACTATATTAAAAATTAAGTAAAGTAAATATTGGGACATATCTAGGGAGAGAAATAAATTTCGATAATTAAATTTTACATGAATAGTTAATATTAGAAAAAAAAATGTCAATTAACTTTTTTAAGTAGTTATATAAATTTTAAGTAACTTATAGTTCTAACTTCTCATTTATGATTGAATGATTAAGATTTATTTCTTTCACCTCTTATAATAAAATAATATTCTCACTTGATATGCTCAAAATAAATATATTCATAACAAATCTATTTATCAACTAAGCTTATATCATGGGCAATTTTTTTTCCCATAAAATAAAGATTTAACCAATTTACCAATCTTGGCTGGGATTTGTGACACAACCTAATCAATATCATTTTTTTTATAGTAAGAATATTTTTGGATTGATTTTCAAATTAATTGAGACTAATTCCTTCTTTAACGATCTTAAGAGTGCATTCCTTATATTAATTTCTTTTATTTATGACTTATGAGAATTAATTTTCATGAGTATTGGTCTAAGATTTCAACTGTTATTAAATATTATTTTTTAAAAACAACAATATTGTTAAATATATATAAAATTTTAAATGAAAATAATAAAATAGTCAAATTGAGAGAGAAATTAATATTAAGATATAAATATTGTAAGTAAATTGTCTTGAGAAACAATTAATAGTGTAACTAAATGTTATTCATTTATTTTTTGGTGAATAAATGTTATTTTTAAAAACAATAATATTATTAAATATAATATATATATATATATATATAATATTAACAGAAAATAATAAAATAGTCAAATTGAAAAAGAAATTAATATTAAGATATAAATATTAATAAGTTAAAGATTCTTTCACTAATATTGGTGATAGCATATAGAAAATATTGGACATATGTAAGTGTTAATGAAATAGTAAAATAAAAAAATTATTCAAGTAATCTATATATATCAGTAAAATTATCTTGAGAAGCAATTAATGGTGTTATGAAATGTTATTTTTAAAAAACAATAATATTCTTAAACATATATAAAATTTTAAATGAAAGTAATAAAATAGTTGAATTGAGAGAGAAATTAATATTAAGATATAAATATTATAAGTAAAATTGTCTTGAGAAACAATTAATAGTGTTACTAAATGTTATTTTTTAAAACAATAATATTATTAAATATATATAAAATATTAAAAAATAATAAGATAGTCAAATTGAAAAAGAAATTAATCTATATATATATATATATATATATATATAAGTAAAATTGTCTTGAGAAGCAATTATTGGTGTTATTAAATGCTATTTTTTAAAAATAAAAATATTCTTAAATATATATAAAGTTTTTAGTGAAAATAATAAAATAGTCAAATTGAGAGAGAAATTACTATTAAGATATAAATATTGTCAGTAAAATTATCTTAAAAAATAATTAATAGTGTTATTAAATGTTATTTTTAAAAACAATAATATTATTAAATATATATATAATATTAAAATAAAATAATCAAATAATCAAATTAAAAAATAAAAGTAAAATTTCATTGAAAAGCAATTAATTCTGTTATTAAATATTATTTTTTAAAAACTATAATATTCTTAAACATATATAAAATTTTAAATGAAAATAATAAAATAGTCAAATTGAGAGAGAAATTAATATTAAGATATAAATATTGTAAGTAAAATAGTCTTGAGAAACAATTAATAGTATTATTAAATATTATTTTTAAAAAACATAATATTATTAAATATATATAAAATATTAAAATAAAATAATAAAATAGTCAAACTAAAAAAGAAATTAATATTAAGATATAAATATTAATAAGTTAAAGACTCTTTCACTAATATTGGTGATAGCATGTAGAAAATACTGGGCATATGTAAGTGTTAATGAAATGGTAAAATTAAAAAAAATTAATTATTTAAGTAATTGTGATAACATATAGAAGTGTTATTAAATGTTATTTTTTAAAATAATAATATTATTGAACATATATAAAATTTTAAATGAAAATAATAAAATAGTCAAATTGAGAGAGAAATTAATATTAAGATATAAATATTGTAAGTAAAATTGTCTTGAGAAACAATTAATAGTGTTACTAAATATTATTTTTTTAAAAAATAACATTATTAAATGTATATAAAATATTAAAATAAAATAATAAAATAATCAAATTAAAAAAGAAATTAATATCAAGATATAAATATTAATACGTTAAAGATTCTTTCATTAATATTGGTGAAGCATGCAGAAAATATTGGATATATGTAAGTGTTAATGAAATAGTAAAATTAAAAAAATAATTTATTTAAGTAATTGTGATAACATATAGAAAAATACTTGAAAGTCGGTATTAATGAAATAGTAAAATTAAAAAAATAAAACAATAATTCAAGTAATGGTGATACCGTGTATAACAATAATTTAATTACTACGACAATACTTATTTCAGGTAATGTGTAATCTAGTTAAATGAATTATCAAAAGTCCATATTTAAATTTTAAAAAATGTGCGTGAGATGAATAATATTTTAGAGAAAAGGCAATACTCATCCCTTTAAATAATATTGTTGAGGAGATCAATAATTATATTTTTTATATGATTGATAATCCAATCAAAAAATACAGAAGCTAAGATGAGATTGACAAAGCAACTAAAAATGTTATTGAACAAGAGTTTATATACCCGGTTAAATTTTTTAATACTCTTAATTTTTAAGGATTTGCAAGTCATTACCTCCAATTAAAAGAAAGAATGTCAATTATTATATTTAGGAATTTCAATCCAACATTAGAAATGTGCAGTAAAACACAAACTCCACATTATGCACCTTGAAGATTAGATAATAGAACAAAAATAATTATAAGAAGTAATATTAGAGTAAAAGTACTTATCCCATGAATGATTTTGACTGTAAAGGACTCGCAATGGTCTTTTGTTTTGATAAATAAATTAATTTTCAATAAAAGTATATTATGCGATTACAATAAACGAAAGTTAAGGACAGTCAATGAATTTTGTTAGATTATATTTGTCAAAGTCAGTATTTTGTCATGGACAATGATATGTAGCATTGTCAATAGTAACTTCATTAAAAGCATTTAAAATTCTTATCGTGAAAGAAGATGAGAAATATGCACATTATACTAAAAATATTGTATACAATGAAGTGTTTACTGAATTTTCTTGATGTAAATATATTTAATTTCTACAAAGAGTTAAATGTGTGAATAATTACATTTACCAATATCTTCTAAAGTTATATATAATTTATTTATTAATAATTTTTTAATTATAATTACTTTTAATAAAATTAAATATATTAAATATAAACAAATCCATGCAACGCACAGGTAAGATAACTAGTATTTAAGGTAGAGAGCATACATTCTTAATTAGGTTAACCTCTTTGAGCACAACTAATATTATTCATAGTATGTTTGATGACTAAAGAGAGAGATTTCATTTTTTAGTACATTAACACACATAGATTTGAACTCTCAATGTTCTACAAATTTCTTATTATTAATAAACTTTTAGCGACTTAAACTAAAAAGAAAACAAATTAGTAAATTATTAGTTATTTTACATTCATATATAACATAAAATAACAAATTAAACATAACATTTATAATAAAATAAAATAGTCAATGATAAACCATTATAATAAGTTGATAAGATTCAAAAAGTCAGAGTTTATCACTAAAATAGTATGGTAGCCCTAAAAATAAGTTAAACAAATATAGGGTATTCTTTTTTTAAAAAAAAATTGGAAAAATAAAAAATAAATTTATCAATGAATTCAAAATTTAAAATATTATAATTTTTTTTAAAATTAAACATTAACATAATAAATTAGTTTATATATGAGATTTGAGTAATTTATAAATTTTCTCAAATTTAAATGTTTGTACGATTGCATTAAAAAAATTAAATTAAATATCATATCATCCATTTAATAGTAAGCGAATGATTCATTTTCGGTGATTCAAATTACCAAAAAAAAAAAACTTCAAATACACAACATAAATTAAATTATTATTTTGGATGTTATTTATTAATGTTTCGTTACTCATTTAAACCAATCCAAACCATAGCCAAATCAAATTATGTATAATAGTAAGAAAAAAATAACTTTGAGAGGAATTTCATACAATGAAATCAACCATCTACTAATGACTCAAATTCTAATTTTGGTGTTTGTTTATTTAGTTATAAAGATTTCTTCATAATAACGATGATGATTATTATTGTTATAAAAGTTTATAATGTGATATAAATATAATATCATATCTTAAGTTGATGTCAAAATCAAATAAAAATAAAGAAATAAAAAGCACTTCTAAGGCCTATAAGTACCATGAGGCCGAAACACTAGCCTAGTTTAGCAGAAGAGAATTCCCCATACCACAACGACGGATCAACCCTTCTTCGGCTGCCCAAAACCTAATCTGGTTTTTCTTCTTGCGTGCTAACAAAATCACCCAAAACCTAGAACCATCAGATCAAACGAGAAACAAGGTTCTTGCCCTAAATTGAGAACAACGAGATTGTGCGATTAGGCCCAAGATTCGCTCTGGATCGTTGTTTGGATGTTCAAATCTTAGGTTGTTCATGCAAGAGGAGGTCAAACCGGCATTTGGGTCACTTTTCTCCATTATCCTTTATCATACGCACCATAAAGGTGATTTTTTTTTTTTATAAATTTTTTTGTCAGTTGCCGGTTGAATCTTACATTTTTTCTTTACTTGCTTGCTATTTTGTTTGTGTAACAATGCATGGTTTGGGTAGATGGTAGAGTGCGAGAAAGACTCTTGATGTTAAAGAAAGCAATATTTCAAAGAACCATATATATATAGGGAGTTGCTTCGGTAGAGAACTAGACATTTATTGATTGCTGTTCTTTGAGTAAATTTTGGAAATCCATAAAGAATAACCAGCAACCAAAGTCCAAACAACTCATTAGTGTACTGATACCCCGAAAAAACATGGGTATCAGATTAATCCCCGGAAAAATATATAGGGAATGCTTGCACTCTCAGCTGGACAAAAAACTTCAACTTAAATGACTAGACATATTTTAGTAATTACCAACTTCATAAAATTTCAACCAATAACAAAATTAATTATTAAATAAGTAAATATTTATCTCTCTTCATAACTGCCAACCTCATTAAATTTATCAATTAAAAAAATCTGTAATCTTATTTAATCAACTTAAATTACTGCAAAGACACTCTACAGATTCTGGGTTGGAAATTGTTGCAAATGGCTGAGACGATGATGCGGTCGAATATTAAACATGTTCAATGATCTTTGAAGCAGAAGCCAGCACAATTGAAACCTTTCGTCTACTGCTTCGGGGCTTCTCTCAACTCATACCGAGATATGGAATGTTGAAACTGTGACGAGTAATGGAATGTTGAAACTGTGATGAGTAAAGGAATGTTGATTATGGAATTTGGTTCTGAAACTTTGCGGACCAGAAAGGGTGTTAAAACAGAGATTGAAAATTTAAACATTTTTGTATCATTTCACTTTCACTCTCAATAGTAGCAGTGCAGAAGCACTTGACCTGTACGACATCCTAACCATCCCCCCTTCCCACACCTCGCCACCTCTCTCTTCCTCTATATGCTGCTCTCAACTTATGTTATGTCTCCTTTATTATTAGCCTTCCATCCTTATTTTTTATCTTTCTATTTGTTTTACATCAATATTCTTCACCGCAGGAAGTAAAAGGAATCTCAAATGTTTGCTTGATGTTGGTCCAAGCTATAAGCCTCAATACCCAACTGAAGTTTGATTGACCATATTTTTCATGCTTTTGTTGAAATGGTCTTAATTGGTAGTTATAGTTTGATAAGATATAGGATCTTCGAATCAACAATACTTTTAGCTTGTTTCTAGTTTGTTCTTAGCCATATTGTTGATGACCCATTATTCTCACAATTTCCAACCCAAAAAATTTAGTGTGTTTTTGTTGTAATTTAAGTTGATTAAATTATTGATTTTTTCAATTGATGAAATTTATGAGGTTGATAGTTATTAGGAGATAGAAATATTTTCTTATTTAATTATTGATTTTTAATGATTGAACATTTTTAAGGTTGGTTGTTACTAAAATAGGTCTCAATATTTAAGTTGATTAGGAAAAGGCAAAAGGAGTCTTTTGTTCAACTAAAAGAGTGGGAGGAGCAAATATTGACCATTGGATACACCTTAATGCCCAATCCTCCTTCTTTTGTCAAATTTATGCCAATGATAATTTGCCTACCCCACGCATTCTGCAACCTAGTGTTATCCCAATTTCATGTAACCCTTTTATTCGACTTGACGCCCTAATTCTATTATTCTCAATGCATTGATATCATGTTTATTAAGGATATACCTTAGAGCAATGTCGTCTTCGTTCTGTCAAATGAGGCAATTGTAATTCAACCAACCCAAGAGGCAAGAATGTCTATCTATCCTTTCTCTTTTGATCTATCATTTCACTCCAAAATCATCGTCCGTCTATTTGTCTCTTGTTCTGTTTGAGTTAATAAGATGTGAATTGTTTCCATTTTGTCTGTTTTGATTGGCACAAGGACAATTTCATGTAATGGACCGTTGTTGATGTGTTTCTCTGATATTTGGTGAAATTCGTCGGATTTCTTTTCTTATTATGATCAAGAAAGTCAATTGTTATGAAATTAAAGTAAAACAACATATAATTGCTGTTTGTATGTTTTGTGTCCTATGTTCTGAGGGTATATTTGTGTTTTTTGATTGTTGCTGGCAATTTCATTATTCCATGAAGAAGGCCAATTGCAAACTTATGTTTCGTTGATCCTTAGCTGCAAAACATAACTACTATAGCCGCCGATTAATGTGTTGGTAATAAAGTGCATCGATTCTGCAGCAATTCAACCAGGGCAAGCAAGAAGAGTGAAAGAAAGTGTCTTAGATCCATTGCCCCAACTGTGCCATCAAGGTAATCCGATTACTTTTTATAACCAATTTTTCATTTTTGAGTCAGGCTAGCTATGGGGAATTAGAAAATTCCAGACTTTTTGATAAATAATGGAAGTATAAGGTAGCTGACCATTTTATATCATTTCATACAACATATTTTTATTAAAGATTCATATATTTATTTGATATTTTCTCTGTAGCTTCTAGGTGAATGGTTCTTTACAGCTACTTCCTGTTTGTCATCATGAGTTATATAATGAACTGTTACTCTGAATATATGCCATAATATGTTGGAAACCAAGCTGTGGAAATTTTGCTTATCTATTCTCATCAAATAGTAATTTTATAGTTCTTTTGTAAATTAAGCTGATAACAGTATTATATTGTTTGTATGCTTACAGTTTTTACTAGTGTAGTTCTTTTAATATATGCCAATTTTGAATTGCCACATTCCTTGGTGTATATTTAATTTGCTTACACCTTTTTTTGTGATCCAGTTATTGCAGGGTGCTTTTCTATTGGGAAGGTTCATGGTCTTCTCAACTGCCTTTCTGCATGAAGATGGCCCTTCTTCATTCTCTAGAAAGAGGCTGAGAGTGTCAGATCTTGGACATCAAGATATAGATTTACATGCAGATGCAGGAATTTGCAGTGATGATTCCTTGTTCTTGCAGCTAAACATTGAAAGGTCTTCATTTTTTGGGCATTACATGAGATGCTTATGTCTTGGCCTTCTTGCCAAGTAGACAACTTTTTGTGGTTAACTTGTTATGCAAATCTGTTGTTATCATTGATGACTTTTGGTTAAATGCGCTTTATCATTCTCCAGTTTACATTAATTTTCAATTTAGTCTGTATCTTATCTTCTGATAGTTCCAATTAGGTCCTTTGATTTTCACAGTCAATTAACTGTTATCTGTTTGTCATCCTTGGACAGCATGGTAAATGGATTTTTCTGACATAGGATGCTTCTGTGTCATTAGTGACTTGTGATCCATGTTATAAAAAATAGTTAATAATTATGATTGCTACTGCTGCAACTCACTTAAGACCCTGTAAATTCATCTTTCAGGGAATTGTTCATCTAGTCCTATGCTTCCTCTAAATGTGGTTAGGTTATTGGGTTAGATTGTTGAAAAGTTATTGGGTGGTGTGTATTCCCTTTTCAGAGCCCTTCCTTGCCTTTATTGTCTTCCTTCTCTTCATCAATCCCCATGGAAAGTTTTTATTGCAGTTTGGGTTTCAAAACCTCCTGTAACTCCCATTTATCTGAAATCTTAAAGATGGAGAACTTTAATGGGGCTTTTTGGTGTGATGTCTTTGGTGATTCTGGGGTGTACCCTTAAAGTTTGGAGTAACTTCTTTCAATTAGTTATAGGGGTTTTGGCAGGAGCAAAGGAAGGCAAAGTTGTAGGACCATGTGCTAAGCATGTAATTGGTGATTTTGGATGGAGTGAAATGTTTGGATTTTTAAGGAGAAATGTTTGATTCTTAGATTTGTTATGGTGTAGGATTGAGCTTATGGCCTTCCTTTGGTTCTTCATGCATGATTTCTTTAAGGGAGTCTACTTGGAAAATATGTGTGGAGAGATTGGAAAGCTCTTTTGTTTTTTTGGAGTTACTTCTGTTTCTTTTTTGTATCCTTTGCTTAAGGAGGATATCATATCCTCTTTGTTTGTATCCCTTCTTCTCTTCTAATAAAATTTCTTCTTTCATAAAAAATGAAAGACAGAGAGTGATGGTGACAATTGGATGGAATTAAATCAAACGTGAAAGATACGACATACACGTGATAATAAAACAGGCACTAAATTAAAGGCTGTTTTAAACTTGGGATACTAAACTGTGTATAAACTTTGCTTTTTTTTTTTTCCTTTTCTCTTTTTCGTATTAAATTCTCTTACATGCGTCCCCTGGTGCAGGAGTACTGGTGATGTTCCTTCTTGCTGCAATCTTGATGATAAAGTTGATCCAGATTCTGTAATGGAGATGAGCTGCCCATCAAATGTTAATAGTGGTGATATTCCTGTGTGTTGTACCACTGGGAATATTTCACACCTGGACCAGAGTTACTGTGGCTATGCACAACAGCCTGCTTTTGTGAGTGGATGGATGTATGTGAATGAACATGGGCAAATGTGTGGTCCCTATATCAAGGAGCAGTTATATGAGGGCCTAACTACTGGTTTCTTGCCATTTGAGCTTCTTGTGTATCCTGTGATTAATGGCACATTAATGAACCCTGTACCATTGAATTATTTCAAGCAGTTTCCTGACCATGTTTCCACCGGGTTTGCATATCTGAATATGGGTATCTCAGACATAAGCATGCCTACAAATTGCTCCTCTTCTTCTTGTAAGGATATGGCAGTATATGGACAAGATAGATCTTTTGAGCATGCTGCTCCTCTGGCTGTTAACCGTGATTCACAGTCTGTTTCCCAGTCGCATGCCAACTACTGCATTAATGAATCCAATCACTTAAATTCAAACTCAGAGGCATTAAATAGTATAATATCTTGTCAGATGGTAGTGCAATATCTGCTCTATGTTTTGTCATCTGTTGTCTTTATTTAAGTCAATTTGACATACCAGTTTACCTATTGTGTTTTATATCTTATTCAGTTAGGTGAAGAATGCTGTTGGCTTTATGAGGATGAAAAGGGTACAAAACATGGGCCACATTCTATTTCAGAATTGATTTCCTGGCACCGTCATGGATATCTTCAAGATTCATCAGTGGTAAGATGCACATTGAAATTTGTGAAATAATTTGTAGGTGGCAGATCTGGTGCAGGAAATGAGGTGTTGATTAAGTTTTCCCAATGCTTTTTATGATTATCCCATTGTTTCACCAAAATTTGTTTATATTTTTTTCTTATAATTACTTGTTAGTTGTCAAGAAGCTGGAAAGTAGATTGGTATGGCCCACTTTTCAATTGGATCCTTGAAAATTATTTGGGTTTGATTGCAGATGAAGTTTGTTGGAAACTTGATGGAAATTGCTGACTCATGCAGGAATATGCTGATGTGCAAATTATTGACATAATTAACAAGAGAAAACTCCAGTACCCAGGAAAATGGGTACTGATAACCAAGTTGATTTGTCAAATATTTATTAGTTTTTAATTTTACTTTTTAAACTTGTAGCATTTATTGAGAAAAACAGCCACCAATAAATGCTTGACAAATCATCTTGGGTTTTGGTACCCTAGAAAAAAACTAGGGTACCATAACAACACCCTATTAACAATCATTCAACATCAGTTTGTTTTTGTCCTAATCAGCACTTTCCATTAAGTTTCTTTGGCAATTCCATCTAAAACTGAATTGTATTGAATTTGAATTTTTTAAATACTCAATTGAAGCCTCTTAGCATTTACCTGCTTTGCCTTTACATCAGTGTTTTCAATGGCGTATGGCGGCCCATGGTGGCAAGCCAAAAATCCGCCATAGATTTATGGCGGATGGCTTTGCGGCCAATGGCGGAAGCATGGTGGCCATATTAAAATAATGTAAAAAATATAATAAGGCCTGCAATTTAAAAAAAAATAAACATCTAACAACTTATTTTAAGAATAATAAAAGCATTAAAGAAGCTAAAAAAGTGTCACAAACTGAAATATAAATGCACCAAAGAGGTTAAAAACACAAAGACATAGCATAAAACAGAAAATGATATCATAATGTCATAAACAAGACACATAACTCAAAACATAAAACAAGACATGACAAAAACAAAACATAAAACAAGACAAGACAATCTAATCCTCCTCGTCCTCATCCTCCTCCTCCATGTAATCGTTGCCATTGCCTTCATCATCATCTTCCAGTCGAAACATATCCCTCTTCCTCTTCTTCTTCCGATCTTTCAAATTTGTCTTCCAAATCCTCTTCAGATTCTTCAAAAGAAATGTCTTCCAAATCCAATTCTTCTTCAATGTCTCTAGCTCTTGAACTTGAAGCTGCTGAACCCTTCTTTCCAACTCTTGCAATTAGCATTGCACTTGAGGTTCCCTTACGTTTTCTAGTTTGTTGCCTAGTATAGGTTCTAATCTCTCCAGCCCCTGATGCCTTATAAGACCGCTTCCCAAGTCAAAGTGTCATCACCTTTCAAAAACCAACTCATTTTCAGCACCATTTTCTTCTTCAAGCATCTCTCCAACTAGCCACTCATTACAATCATCAATGTTGGAAAGAGAGATCGGATCAATCTCATCCTTAACATTATAGCGCTGCTTGAGGGCTTGGTTATACTTCACAAAAACCAAATCATGCAACCTTTGATGCTCAAGTCTGTTTCTCTTCTTAGTATGAATCTGCAACATTGATATAATAATAAACTTATAAGCTTTTAACTTAGTAATTAGAGTTCTAATTTGTCTAGCTTATAAGGTAGACAAAAATTAACAAAACATTAATTACTTGCTCAAAAACGCTCCAGTTACGCTCACAGCCAGATGCACTACATGTCAAGCTCAAAATCTTAATAGCTAGTTGCTGCAAATTTGGAGCTGAATGTCCATACATACGCCACCATTGAGCTGCAAAGTATTAGATATATATATTTATAAGCATAAGACTTAAAAATCTAAAAGTTAGAAGAACTTAGAAGATTATAATGTTGTACATGTAGTACTTAGTTAGTCTTAGTTTCTCACCAGGTGCAAGGATTTTCCTCTGTGATTTTGCAAATGGAGTCGTTCCAAAAAGACCACCAGCAGTCTTGTAAATTGGTAGCTCAAGTAGGATCTTTTGCTGCACCTCTTGACTTGGTACCAACCTCATGATGCATTGATACAATCCATTAGTAACCTCCAAGTCAAACTCAAGTTGTGGATTGGCATAATAGAATTCCGGGTTCAAGAAATGACCAGCTGCATGTAATGGGCGATGAAGCTGACAAGTCCATCTATTATCAATGATTGCAAATATATCCTTGTATTTGCTTTCATTGTTGTTGAAGGACTTCATGATAGCCTCTTTAGCTTTGTCCATTGCTTCATAAATGTAACCCATGGCTGGTTTTTTCTCACCATCAACAAGTTTAAGCACTTGAACAAGAGGAGCCATCACTTTTAAGGTGAAAACAACATGGTTCCAAAAAGAAGGCATCAATACAATCTCTGTTGCCTTCTTTCCCTTTGGATCCTTAGCCAACTTGCATTTTACCCATTCATCTGAAGTGAACATTCTTCTAAGGTTGGCTTTCTCTTTATGAATCCTTTCCAATGAAAGAAAACTTGTAGCAAAGCGTGTGACAGCATGCCTAACCAACTCTCTCTTGTTTGTGAAGTGCCTCAAGCATGTTCAAGGTAACTGAGTGGCTATAGATGAAGCCAACAAGAGTGATTCCCCTTTGTATTGTCTTCTTTACTAGTGGAATCTTTCCAATATCTTCTAGCATTAAGTCTAGGCAATGGGCAGCACAAGGAGTCCAATAAAGATGTTTTCTTTTTTCTTCCAACATCATACCAGCTAAAACATAGTGTCTTCCATTATCAGTTATGACTTGCACAACTTTCGTCTCTCCAATCTCCTCCACAAGAACATCAAGCATCTCAAAAAGCTTCTCACCAGTCTTCACAAATTTAGATGCATCAACAGACTTCAAAAACATTGTCCCAGCTGAAGAGTTGACCAAGAAATTGATCAAGCATCATGTTTGTTTCCTATCAGTCCATGCATCTGAAATAATGGAGCAACCATATTTTTCCCATTGCTCTTTATGATCCTTCATCAATTCTTCTGTGTATGCCACCTCCTTGTTGAGGTGCGTAACCCTTTATCTCATGATAACTTGGCAAGTTTTAAACCTGGACCATAGCTTCCAATGGCTTCAATCAGATGATGAAAGCTCTTCAATTTTAACAGCATTGGAATGCAAATCCAGCTTGATAAAACCACCGTGCAATATATTGATTTACTCTAGCCCTTGCTTCTTTATCACATGTCTCCCTTATGCTAGTTTGCCTCATCTTCCCCTTTTTCCTTTGTTCAACAACAGTTTCTGTTTTTTTAAAAACAATACAAATCCAATGGGCCCTTGTTAGTCTTCTTCTTCCTCCCACTAGTAGAGGACACAACTTCTCTCAACCCTTCTTCTTCTTCACTATCACCAAAACCTAAATTTTCAACATCAAGATTCCTAACATTTTTCTTCTACACTCTCTTGCTTCTTTTTTTCTCTAACATATGCCCACAACTCTTCTCTAACTTCTTTTGGACACTTTTGGCAAGCTGCAACAATACCCTTCTTTCCCATTAAATGATTTTTTGCTCTAGTGATCCCTCCCTTGGTAACTTTTTCACAAAAATTGCACATCACAACATATGTGTCATTTTCTTTTCTTCTAATGGGTGACAATATTTCCAGCCCGGATCTGTCCTGTTGGCAGCTCTTGATGTACTTTGTGAAGATGCTCCAGGTGTTGGTGTTGCCATTACACTTCTAAAAAATTTGCAGCTGGTTCATCAAAGTGGGTTGCTACTGGTTAGTGGATGGGTTATGAAAATGGGTGGGTAACAAAAGTGGGCTTGGGTTTAGAGTTAAAGACATGAAAAAAAAAAGAAGCAGAACAAAAAAAAAAGAAATAGACTCAGAACAGAAACAGAGACGAAGAAACAGAAACAGAGAGGGAGAGAAATACAGGAGACAAACGGGGGGAGGACTTCGCCGGGGACAGACCGGCTGGCCGGACATGGATGCAGTCGCTGGAGACGGACTGGCTCGCCAGAACGGAGCAGAGGACGCTCTTCGAAGAACAGTAGCGGAATGAAGGTAGAGAAGGAGAAGAAAATTGACGTAATCATGGAAAAAGCCTCGATAGAGAGATTTTTGTTCACAGAACAACTAGAAATCCGAAAATAGCCTCTAATATTGGGTCCCCAATGCTTGGAGGCGGGGACAGATGAGGAAATTCTCATTTGCCTCCGCCATTTCAACATTTTCTGCCATACAAAGGCCATCTGCCATACCTGCCATGGCGCCGCCACGATGAAGCCGCAACACCATGGCATTTTCATGGCGGGCGCCCAAATTTCCGCCACCACAATCCGCCATGGCCGCCATTTGACAACACTTTACATTACTGGGGGGATTAAATATCTTATGGGTGTGGATATTTAATTTCACAAAAGATGTGGGCAATGATGCCCATTGGCAATCTAAATTCCTAAGTTTCTGTTTCTTAGATTTTGAAACTTCACAAAACTGCTAACCTGATTATTATCTTTTTTAATTTCTTTTGTTTTCTTAATTACCAACGGTTTGTTATTATTGTAGTTCTTCTTTTTTCCCTTCCTATGATTCTATCCTCATTTGTCTTTTCCTAAAATATATCTGGTACCTCAATTTGTTTTTTTGGCTAGTTTCTTTATGGAACTTTAATTTAAAGTTCCAGTCCTTGTAATTTCTGCTTTTAACTGGACTAGGATTAATTTTTCGTTTTAATGCAAGGGTTTCGGAGTGTACAAATGTGTTGGCTAATTTTCATGGATGCTTGAATAGAATCTCCTGCTCATCCTTTCTTCTTACAGTGGTGCAACTTCTAGCTTTGTGCTGCCTATGGACATTAAATCTGTTATCTTGGTACTTTTCTGTGGGAAAAAATAAAAAATAGGCGATGTTGTTGGAACATTAATTTATTGCCTGGGTTTATCACTGGTTTGTCTAGAGAATGTAATGGTATTCTGACAATCACTCTTTTAACTGATTTCTGTTAATATGCAGATCTCTCATTCTGACAATAAGTATGGTCCCTTTGTGCTACTGTCTGCTGTAAATGCAATGGAAGGAAATATATCTAAAACCATCTGTAGATCAGGTTCCAAAAGCAATGAGGTTGGTGGTAATGTAAATTTCATTTGTGAAGTATCTGAGAACATTTCTTCCCAATTGCACTCGGGTGTTATGAAGGCTGCACGCAGAGTTGTGTTAGATGGGATTATTGGCAATATCATTGCAGAATTTGTTACTGAAAAGAAATTTAAGAAGCATAAGCTTGAGTCAGCTGATCAGACTTCTAAGACTTGCAGCACGGACAGCAAAATGGTGAAGGTTAATTGCTTTGCAATTATTATTGTTGATGTTTATGTACAGCTTAATAAGTTATTTTATTTTTGCTTTAACAGTCCGAGGTTGCTGTGAAGATGAGTAAAGGTACTGCCTTTCCAAGTGAGGCTGCAACTTCCGATATTTTGGATGATCAGGCTTTTCATGGAATTTCCAGACTGTCTTCAACAAGCATTAAATCGGTTGGAAGCATTGAAAATTTTTGGTGGTCATATGCTGTTGTTCGTAAAGTGCTTTTTGATTATTGCATGCAAGTCATGTGGAATGCAGTGTTTTATGACACTCTAGCAGAGTACTTATTTTCCTGGAGGAAGAGGAAGCTTTGGTCTCATCCCAAGCCTCGACCATCTGTCAACGGATATAGAGATTATGTTAAAAAGTTTAAATCAGAAGAAGCAGTGAGTACTTTCTTATTTGAGGTTTCTGCTTTAATTGTATCTATAATAATCATAAAATTGTTCTACAGTTGCTTCTTAGGCGAGGTTCCTCTGAATACGGTGCTGATGGCTGTAATCAGTTTGGAGTGCTGGCAATGGAAAGAGACTATCATGCTCAGTTATCTTTATCTTCTAGTGACCTTAAAGGTGGAAACTTAATAGAAGGTCAAAGAGTTTCATGCACTTATCATAACTATAAAGATTTGACATGCATTCTTGAAAGTGTGGAGAATGAGCTTCACTTCTCTTCAAAGGTGTCTTTAACTGAATACATTCAAAGTTTTGTTGTAAAGGAAGTGAACAAATTAATTCATTCCCCAGAAGAAGACAAATTCCGTGAGGTAACTTGATTGGAAGTGTTCACATTCTTTTATGAGTTTATCTGTCTAGACACTATTATGTTGAAGAATCCTTTAATTGTTGCAGGTTTCTGTTAGTGACTGTGGTTTTTCAGAGATACCTACCGGTGAAACATCTGTGAAGGAAATTCTAAATGACAAGTCTGTGGCTCCTGTAAAAGCAGGAGATTCATTTTGCGAGTCTTTATCTGGAGACCATATGTCTAATGTATTCTCAAATGCATTTAAGGAGTTGTGTGCATACATGGATGATGTGGTTGACGAAGAGGAGATTGGTGACCTACCACCTCCTGGATGTGAAGAGAACTCGCGTACAGTTTTCCCACATTACAATTATAAATATCGACCTTCAAGGTTAGTTGAACGTACACCTAAGATTACAGAATATGTTGCAAAAGCACTGTGCCGACAGAAGTTGCATGATGAAGTTCTTGAAGAGTGGAAGTCGTTGTTTCTGAATTCTGCATTCAATCAAGTTTTTATATCATCATGCACCATAAAGAAACATTGTCAATCTGATGGTCATGAGGTAGGAATTTCGTTCATTCAATATTTACAAGAACTTAAATACTGCATTTTACCTTGTTTTCTCTGACTGTCTGTCTTTGTTATTTGCCATTATTTTATCTTATTGTTGTATCTACACTTGATTTATTTATGTTTATTTTTTTAATTCTTTAGAAAGGGAAAGCATTCAATGCAAGCACGGAACATTTGAATGACGCTACTTCTGGACTGGGAAGAATGAAGGAAGGAGCAAAAAGTTCTTCTGGAGTTTCTCTGGCTATTGGTAAGTATACATATTACCGCAAGAAGCTGCCACGGAAAGAGTTGTGTTCCTCTCAATCTGTAGCAGCAGAGATGATTCTGGGCCTGGGAAGCCTGTGGCAAAGTTAAGTAAACGTGGTTCTGGGGATCTGGATGAGACTGCAGAGGTTAAAATAGCTGCTGTTAAACATGGAAAGACTAGGCTGATTAAAGGGAAGAAGGATACATCTACTAAGGGCAGGTCTTCTCCTGTCATTGTCAATAGTAGTTTGCACAGTGATCGGTCATCCTTGAAGAGTACAACTAGTCGGAAAGTATTGAAGTTTTCGCGTACAGTTCAAAGTATATAATTTTCCTTGTTAATTTGTTGTTGTTGATACTGGTTTTACAATTATAAATTTGTTTAAGAATAACAGCTGGTTATTTTTCCTTATGCAGATGATGTTGTGGATGTCGTAAAACCTAATGAGAAGAGGCTTTCAACCTCAAGAGAAAATACTGTTGGCATGAAGAAGGTGGTGAGCAATGATGGCTATGGTGGTACCGTTCAGGGGAAGACCACTGATCATTGCTCCAGAGAGATACTAAATGGTAGGTTTCTTTTAACAATGGCCTTGTCTTGCTGGATTTGTGAATATTTACAGCTTTATTTTCCTTCTTGTTGAAACTTATCTGACTGGTGTAGATGTCTCTTTATTTAGTTTTCAGGCTAGATTCATATTTATTTTATGGGCTTCCTGTTCCTGTTTGCAGCAACAAATAAAGTATCAAAATCAAAAAGGAAGCATCTAATGGGTGGTATGCGATCCTTACAGCCTGCGAAGGTTTTGAAAATTTCAAATGATGTTGCAAAGCCAGGAGCTAGTAAACAGGTTTCCATGTCAAGGAGGAATTCTGCTAAATCCAAGCCATTGAATTTATGTCCTAGATCTGATGGATGTGCTAAGACTTCTATTGATGGGTGGGAATGGCATAAATGGTCTCTAAGTGCCAGTCCTGCATATAGAGCACGTGTCAGGGGTCTTCCTTGTGTACAAAACAAGTGCATAGATTCTGAAAATTTATCTCAGCTGTCAAATGGTAAGGGTCTTTCTGCAAGAACAAATAGGGTGAAATTGCGTAACCTCCTTGCTGCTGCAGAGGGTGCTGATCTTCTGAAAGTCCCTCAATTGAAGGTGATTGAAGAATGAGTGTGTTTTTGGAGATTCTTATCTAGAGCATCTGAATACATCAGATTTCAACTTGTTTTGCGCTTTTCAGGCAAGGAAAAAGCGTTTACGTTTTCAACGTAGCAAGATACACGACTGGGGTCTTGTTGCCTTGGAGCCAATAGAGGCAGAGGACTTTGTGATAGAATATATTGGAGAACTGATTCGTCCTCGGGTATAACAAATAACTATTCTAGCTAAGACTAATATGTCAAGGCTTTATCATGTTTCTCGGTTTTTACAAAGTGAATTTTGAATTAGATCCCATATATAACAATATGCATGAAGTCAATCAAATTAGGAAGAATTCTCTATATAGTGTTTCGAATTTCTTTTATATTATTATAATAATAAATAATTTAGAACTGAGGAAGATGTGTTACTTTCTGTATATCATTACAAATGAGGGCTTATATTCTGGGTGCAAGATTTTTTACAAGCTTTTTATCCAGCGGTTGCTTTCCTGAAAGAATACTTTAGAAAGTTATTAATGGAACCAGTTGTACACTGTGCTTGAAGAGACCCTTCCTCATTGCATATGTACAATAAGTTATACTGGTTTAGTCAAATATCAAATAAATTTTTGTGCAATTGCTTTTCATTGGATCAATTAACTGATGTATTTTTTTTTTGTTTCTCACAGATATCTGATATACGTGAACGTCAGTATGAGAAGATGGGAATTGGAAGCAGTTACCTTTTTAGACTTGATGATGGTTATGTGGTTAGTACTTCGAACTGCAATATTTTTCTATTTTAGATTTTGCAAGTTTTGGTTATCTTGCTTCTCTAAGGTAATTTATAACATATATTTATGGAGTCATTTTGTCAGATAAATGTGAGATGTTTTATTCTCCCTATCTTGGTATTGATATTGTGACTTCTGGTTTTCTGCAATTGAAAACATACTCAAGTTTAAGGGCCAAAGTGTAGTCAGAGTTGAACCTTGTTGATTGTGTTGAGTTTTGAAATTTTAGGATTTTAAAAGTTGATGAGGATCATGCAGACTTGATCATGCATCTAATATATTGGGTTAGAAATTGGAAAATAGATGTATAGGCTTGTAACTAGAATCTTGGATGTTAGACCTAGAAGATGATTGACACTGTGCAATTAGGGTTTGAATTCCAGGAAGCCAATATTTTTACATGAATGGGCCAGTGGTTTGTTTAGCTACATAGGTAGTTGTGGCTATCTTAATCTGAGCATTTTTTTTTTGGGGGGGGGGTCATCACAACTTTAATATCCCCTCCTGACTTTGAGAACTAAAGTTCTGCATTATAGCATGTAATGCCTTATTTGGGTTGCATAAGCTCTTTTTATATGGTAGTCCAAACACTTAATTAATTGTCATATATGTGGTTATTCACATAGATAAGCTTAAATAAGATCTGGACTACAAAAGCTCGTCTAAATGGGACTTAAATTGATGTAATTTTGAATCTCTTACTAAATGAACAATTGTTGATATCTTTAAATTGGGCGTTAGCTATTGAAATGATATTTTTGTTTTTCCTGTCTGAGTTTATGTAGGTTGATGCTACAAAGAGAGGTGGGATTGCAAGATTTGTTAACCATTCTTGTGAGGTACTTGTGTAGTATTATTATCTTTTGAATTGCATGTGTTTTTATATGCACACATTCAATCAAGCATTTGGGTGTATGCATGTGTGCGTGTGTTACTTGTAATCTTGATTTCAAGTTCCTCCTAATTTGAACTGAATTTTTGGCAGCCCAATTGCTATACAAAGGTTATATCTGTTGAGGGTCAAAAGAAGATTTTCATATATGCAAAACGACATATAGCAGCTGGAGAAGAAATTACATATAATTATAAGTTCCCTTTGGAGGAGAAAAAGATTCCCTGCAACTGTGGTTCCAGAAAGTAAGATTACAAGACTTTAATTTCTTTGCATATCTTTTGGCCTATGGTTTTCTTGGCATCATTGCCAGTTATTTGAATTGCATTGATATATTAAGAAGTACTATGTATGTTTTCATAGGTTGTAACCTTGTGACTACTTGCACGTTTCTTAGCGCCACTGTTCTGTTTGTTGCTTGGTCTGAATCTTATGAGTTTGCTTCCTTCCCTTATAATAATATATCTTTTAATCCTTTCAATAGTATTGCCCACTAGGTTTCGATAGCTCGACAGGTTTAAAACTTTCCCATGAAATCATAGCAGACTTCAGTTGTTTTTGATATTATCTTATGGAAACTACTGCCAAGGAAATTAAGGAAAAACAATGAATAGCATGGGGTGAAGTGAATACAGGGCCTTATGATAAGGCATTAAACAAAATTTACCGTGGAGAATGTCTATTAAGTCCATAAAATAAAACCCATGGTATTGATCTGAAATGTAAGTACATCCCAGCTGTTTATTCTTTGGTTTCAATTTACATTACAACTTATTGGCTGAATATATACTCTTAGTGACACACATGCATGTGTGCGTTAAAGAGAGAAACTGGTAGAGATAAGAGTGTATAAAAATAAGAAAGTGGAGAGAGAAAATGGGGTATGTTTACTTAGATTTATCAATTTATTTTTTTTAAATTTTATATGTACTCTTATAACTATAATATTTGTTAGTTTATTTGACAGACTTTTGAATTGGA